>CM031234.1:687819561-688491228 GCA_018340775.1 Taxus wallichiana var. yunnanensis | reverse complement strand
GTCCTTCACCTACACGGGTTACAAAATGGGTCCTCTCACCCTAGTTGAAGGCACAACATAAAGTAGTGAGGGTAGATCAAACCCTCATTGAGGTGTTATCCACTTCTCCAATGCCCGAGTGACAAAGATCCATCCAAATCCCATCCCCAAATACAAAATGAATCATATCATGGTTTGTCTATCTCTAAGCATCCTACAAGTTTCGTGATGCTTCTCGGCCTTCACGGGAAAATCAATTTGGATACCAACACCTTGTAGTCATATTTTATAGTAACCTTGTTATATCACCTCATTGTCTTCTTCTTTTTACTCTTAAACATAATTTTAACTCACTCACATTTTCATATTTATCTTCCTTAGCACTCCAAAATATCTTCATGTCAGTTTGAATTAATTTTTATGATTTCACATACCATATTTATCTCCCAAATGGATTCATCCATAGTCCATGAAAATTTCTTAGTGGATTTCCTTTGCGATGATATTTACCTTTGTCAATTCCATCAAATAATGTTTTTCATAGTTGATGATATGGGATACATTCAATACCATTAGTTAGCACATAACATTAATGCATTATTTATACTATTTATTCTATGTTGTTGATCATCCTTAACATATATCATCCATCACACATTTGGTCTACCAATGCTAAATAATATGCACGAAAATATTAAAAGGTCTAAATATTGTTCATATTTGGCTCATATGTAGTGCACACTTAGAGCATTGAATACTTGGGGTTTACAAGAATATGAGTTACAATTTCTATGGTATACCAAGACTTTGGAGTTATTGGATTTTTAATCTAGGGTATTCCTAGGTATTATTGTTATTTTGTGTTGTCCATGGCATCAACTCTCTCTCACTCTTAGGTTCTACCAGGAGGTTCTACCACATATGGAAGTTAATACACCAATGGTTCCTTCATGCATGCAAGTATATTAAAATTATCTTTTCCTTTAGTTTAATTTAACATTTGGATGTGGTCATCCATAGATTATAATATGGTATCATATTATTTTCTACTATGTTATTTATCTATCTTGATTCTTACATTACAACTCTTGCACAATGATTTGAGTGGTGATATATTTCACAGAAGGTATAAGACTAGTAAGAAACACTATAAATTAGTGGTCTATAAAGGAAAATATTTATGAAACATAGAATGTTTGAACAAAATATGGTATTGGAACACAAGCCACATCTAGTTCCTTAAAAATTTACTAGGTTCATCGAAGGAAAAGAATGAGAAATTCACAAAACAATTTTTTTGTTATAATTTATCAATAAATGCGTGTAATGTATTTTTGGGAATACCTTGCAAATTTGATAGAGATATGTTGTTTGATGGGGAAAAAAATATTCTTAGATTATGGAGGGAAAATTGGAATAAAAGTGTGAAATATTTGGAGAAAAATAAAGTAACCCACTAGAGTCATAATGTACACGAGGGTAGAGATAGTGGACCATACATAACATGTCCCATATAGAGAGAATTGGGTGAAAGGTGATAACCAGATAGAAGAGAAATAAGTTCATTGATAATCACATTTTAACAATTTAAAATTTGTCAATCCCACGGTAGTGACAAAGTTTGTTTGCAATAAAGAGATGATTTGGAATGCATTGATCATGTAAAATAAATAAAAATAAAAATAACACAACTGAAATAATTAAATAATCTATTATAAACTTATTGAAACTGGTAATAACATGGGACAATACCTCCAAATATACAATCACAAAAATGAATATACAGGAAGTAAACTAAAGTTTGGATAAATGAAACACACTAATACTGGATGTAAATAAAATTAAAATAAATTGAATAAGAAATAAATAAACCTTCCCTTCACGTTGGGGAGGAATGGATCTTTCTCCTTCCCTCTGACCTAGTTGCTAATTTATACTCAAGAAAACACGGTTTATCGCAAAAGCAAAATCTTTATTTATAAATAGTTCATTTTACAATACTCTTTCTATCCTTTCTTAAAATTTGATCCCTTTATTCTATAATGATCTTACCTTAAATAAATTAAAAATATTCCTCTTCCTATTAGGAAAACAAATTCCCATATTTGTAACAAAACAATCATGGAATTGGTAGGTTGTCATGTTATATGTATAGGTGTGCTTGTAGATTCCTAATTCAAAATTATCTTCGTGATGGAGTTCCATAAATTATACTTGAATGGTTCTAGATATCTTCAAGGGTTAGAAGAATTCAAAGAATTCATGTTCTTCGTGAAGTGGAGAAATCCATGAAATTAGGACTAGTTGTTTCCATTTGAATATTTAATGTATTTTTTAAATTGTGTCAACTATTCAAATTCCATGTAAAAGAATCAGTTTCCACCTAATCATATCTATTTCCATGACGGATTTGTTTTGGAATAGGTAATTCAACAAATTGTGAGAATCTTGTGCTGAACATGTGAGTATTGTGATTGATTGGGTGAATCTTGTGGTTGTCTGAGAGTGTCCTACGCTCATAAAAATTATTCTACGTCCTTCCATTTACATATGTTAGCACCAAAAATAAAATTATATCAACAAAAAAAGAAATCATATAAAATATAGAAAATATCTGAAACACGTGCTCAAAACACATATTTTAGTCAAGTATAAGTTTCATTTATAATAATACTGCTATTAGTTTTTATACAAGGTATGATGGAAATAATAACAAAAATGGGGCTTAGAGTATGTGTTTCTAAAGGCTCATAAATCCTCCATACCTATGTATTGGTAGGTTCTAATGATAAAAATTCATCAATTGTTAATCATATTTTCTATAATTTTTCTATTGTTTTATTCATTCGAAAAAGTAGCCCATGTGTCTTTTCATGGTTTGTGGTATTCCTTGAGTTCTACCAGTGTTTTCCTCCAATATTCATAACTTTTTATGGTTTTTATTGATTATTATTCCATAAGGGAATGGTTCCAATATGAGTGGTGGCCTAAACATCATGTTAATTGATTCTTGTTGTACTTACAACATAGTATGTCCCACCTCTTTCGCTCTCTTTAACAATCACTAAAGAATTTTAGGTGAAATAAATTCTTGTTTCTTATAGCTATCAATGACTATATCCCAACTTTTACTGCAGGAAAAGAAAGATATATTGAATTTGGTATCATATATGCCTGAAAATATTTGTGACAGATGAAGAGATACTTTCCTTATACTTGTCAATCGGCCGGAGTGAGTAGGTATGTGCCTTGTACTAGTATAAAAACTTGTTAATTACTGAAAGTAATGTTTCATTAGGTCAACACCTAAGTTGGTGTCCTCCTTTGAAATTTTTTTCTATGCTATCTCCAAATAATTTAGTGTTGGAGTGTGGGATTTGAAGACCTTATTTGAAATTCTCCAACATATAGAATGATTGGAATTTGTGTCATTTCAGGAAATAACATTTTATGAACATAAAACTCGCATAAAAAATTTCTTTTGAGGTATCATACATTGTATATGAATCCATGAACTACTTATCATTTGTAAAATCTATTGTCTCTTTAGAGAGGACCATGGAGGTTTTCCACATATAGAACTACTCTCTTAAAAATAGAGTATAAAAGGTTGCTGATGATTTGGATGAAGGAACCTTGTCATATAGTTGGTATATAGATGCCACATTATTTTTCAAGAACTAATTTTCTACTTCCAATTTTTTATTTTCTTCCTTTAAGGTTTTATTTTCCCATTCTACATTTCCAAGGTCATAAAAATGGCTCATTCATGCTATGATCCCTTTTAAAACCACAACTTGTGGGAAAATAATGTTATTTTGGGTACCTTATAGGTGGTTTCTATGACCTTATCCCTTTTTTTTAGATTTTATAGTTCTAAGATATATAGATAAGGTCTCACCATTTTTCTATATCTAATGAATAATACTATACTTTTCTCATAGATCAATCTTGAGTTACTAAACTTCTAACTTTGTTTTTGAATTCAAATTTTAAATTTGAGAAAGGTATTAATTTTTCCTTGTGAGGAAAAGTTACAACTTATCCAACATGTCTTTTCTATGTTTTAAACTCAAATTTCACTTTCGAGAGGGCCCACACTTGGGGAGTAAGGGATTTAATTCTACCTATGGTGAGATAGGTTCCCCTTTAAATATGGGAGTTTATCCTTTTTCTATAAATGGAGGAATCTCAACAGTGGGATGTTATTCAATACCCATTTCATTAGAAAAAAGCTCCTAAATAAATGGATACATTAATGGAAAAACTTAATATTTGGACCTAATTTCCCTCATTATTTCCATTGTCTTTTCTTATCTTATTTACGGTTATGTTCAGATCAATATTTGGGTTATTTTAGTAGAGGAAATTATTTTATTTTTGAATCTTACTATTATATAATTTCCCTCTCCCAATGAAATTGATAATCGGGTAGGCTAGCAAATGTGTGCCAAACAAGAACAGATACAACAGAATGATCGAAGGGGCTTTGCAGAGTAGAAAGAGGAAATACTTCGAATAATGAATAAAAAATGTGGAAAGAGTGGAAGATGTTTTTCCACGTAGTCCACGGGACAACTAGGACAAAAGTACTTGAAATACTCAAAAATCCAAAATAGCCACATTCAGTGAAGTGTGGAAAAGGTGGAAAAAAATGTCCTATGTGATCCGAGGGACAGTTGGAATGAAAGTACACATGAGTCCCCGAAAGAATGAAATAGCACAACCAGATTCAATGTGGCAAAGGAGAAAAATAATTTCCCAAATAGTTGGGACATGTGGACCCAAAATAGCCAAAGTACCCACGGCCCAATGGTGCGAGAAGTCAGGTGGTCAATGGCCCACCTAGCCCTGTCAACATCGATGCACGAGGATTGAAAATCTTGAGTTGGGTGACGTGGAGAAAAGAGTCCCACATGGTCCAAGTACCGCGGCAATGTGTGTTCCCGAAAACCCGCAATACCCAACCCAGGGAAAGTGGAACGCCCGACCCTCAAACTTCAAAGAGGCATAGTTTTTGATTCAAAACTCTGATTTTCAAAAAATTAAATTTTCTAATTTTAATGAGGGTAGGTGGGTGAAAATAAATGAAACATATGGAGCTCCAAAAAATTAAATTCTCATTTTCGTAAAATGTAAGAAATCCCTAGCAAACTCAAAACAGTTGCTCACACTCAGAATGCCATATCTTTTGCATTTCTCAAGGCTATCATGTAAAAGTGGTCTTGTTGGAATCTTGGATCCAATATCAACAAAAAGTAATTGATAAATATAGAATTTGACATGGATTTGATAGAGAATTTTTAGGAAAATAGACCAGGTTCATAACAGTTTTTAATTGGTAATTGGGAGTGCAATTAAGAGACATGGTCATCATTTTCTCAAACTGAAGTTTATGGGACAACATGGGAAGACTTTTACAAGAAACATACTATCATTTCAATTCATTTATTATGTCTTGAAATTAGGTGAAAGGTAGATTTTTGGATTTTGATCTTACCTCTTCCAAATTCTATAAATTTGAATACTAGGCTCATTGTAAGGGAGGAGATAATTTTTGAGTAGAAAACTCAGTCATTTTGGTATTGTCAAGCCAATGTGTTACATGCCCTTATAGTGGACTCCTTTCCTGGTGATCAAAACTTTATTTTGTAATAGATTGAACTGTACATATCATGAAGTAATAGATGCAAGTTTGTGGATGTATCTTCCCTTGTTGTGTTTGTTTGCATTTTTCTTGCCTATTTAACCTCATTGCAAATATATTGTGTCTATAATATGATCTTGCAAGGATTCATTATCATTGTGTGTATGAAATATTGTTGTGAAATGCAGTTGCTATATTGTGGAGAAATTTTATCACCCTCTCTAGTATGTACTTTACTTCCATTTTTCACACATTAGAAAGCTATTCTCATTCCCTCCTTTTCTGGTGTATCACCACTTTAGTGTAGGCTTTTTTTCATTCACTCACTCTCCCCGGTCCTTGAAAGTCATACTAGGATAAGATAGGTTTTCCTACATTATATTAGATTGTGGTAGGTAGTTTAGGAGAAAGAACCAACTCTCTCTGGAGGTCTATCTCAAGTAGCAAGTCCCACAACTTAGAGATATTACCTATTATATTGAAATCACAACACCCCTTTATGCTCGCAAGTGAATTTTAAGGTATTCATTATTATTCTTCAAACATGGAGTTATCCCAAAGTGTGGGACTTTGAAATTGGGATAACTATCCAGATGAAGTCTGGTTCCTATTCCTCTATGCTAATACACACATACAAATTGTATAGGATCTACTCTAAAATATACTCTAACTTGCCAAGGAGACAAGGTTAAGAAGATTACAAGAAATTAAACCTAAACTAACAGAGGTGATGCACCAAAAGGAATGTTGAACACCTATTTTGCATGGATATGGAAACCACAATCAAATTAAGGAGGATGAAAACACACCACAGATCAATCCACTGATGAGAATCCACTAACCATTAAACACAAAATAATTAAACATGTAATACAATAACCATGAACATGTAACAAATATTTCAATGAGATATTAGAAGAAAACAATGAACATAAGAGAGGGTTGAAATTCATCCATATGCTTATATTATTGCTCCATAGATTTTATACAATTCATTATAATGTCCAAGAGGCACAAACTTGCATTATAGTTTGAATGGGAGGTTTGAACTCCACAAATTCCCTTACATACAAGAGAAGAAGCATGGGTGCAAAGATAAATTTTCCAACATTAGAACAATGCCCCTCCTTACAATATGTAGGAAGAATGAGAGAAGGAAGAGAGAGAAGAAAATAAGAATATTGCTTCAACCACCCTAAAAAGAATTAAAATATCCAAGACTAATGATGGGTGCCACTACAAAACCCATACTTCCATGTACTTTTCCTTATTGGAGAAGACAAGTCCATACCTTCATCATTTGGGTAGGTGAGAAATTTGGAAACACCATCTAAAATGGAGAACTATATTTCTTCATTTTGAATAACTTAGTCTCACTTAAATTGGGTAGAGGATGTCGAGAACTTTCAAAAAAGTCCTTTCTTGTGCAAATCCAAGCTTCTAGTCAAACGTTATGGCTATTTGAAGATTGGGGTGCCATACTGTATTAATGGTGAGTAGTTGGCTCTATTTATTTGATCTCCGAAATGCATCGCAACCTTTGAAATATGAAATTTCAGACTTTCAAGAATTTTGAAATTGGAGGTTGATGTTACTATTCAATTTTTTGAGAGTGTCAAACCTTCGAAACTCTAAAAGTTTGAAGTCTAAAATTTTAGACATTTGGAATTTAGAACTTTTGACCTTTCCATTTTAGAGATTAGGTTATTGTTCATCTTCTTGAGTTGATAAAATCTCCAAACTCCAACCTTCAAAATTTAGACTTTGGGTTTCATACCTTGAGACCTATAATTGAGACTTTGGGTTTCAAATAATCTGAAATTGAGACCTCTAAAAGTCTTAAAATTCCCACCGCGTTGAACCCAAAGTCATGTTTGACCACAAAACCTGAACCGTTTTAGACTTCGGCATTTCAGATTTCAAGATTTGGCTCATGTTTTTCTATTTGTTAGGAAAATACCCCATGAACCCCTAACCTCTGAACCTCCAAAGTCTATAATTCATACTTTGTAGTTCATACTCAAATCCCGATCTATGGTGCAGCTTGACCCCGAAAGGGGAGTTGACCCCAAAAACCCCCGATACCTTTGGAGTTCGTTTTTTAGGTTTTCGGGACTTTTTCTTGTTTTTTCATTTTCCTTCCACCTTTTCTCTAAAATGTCAAATGTCTAAAGTCTGAAAATTTTAGGCTTAGGCCTCCATTCTTTCACTCGACTTGCTAAGTGAGTTACTTGTCTACACTCATCCCGAATTTCTTTTGAGCTCGACCGAGTTGGTCTAAATCCTTTCTTTCTTGAGCTCCTATCTCCTTTGACGTTCCCTTGGCCAAGTTGGCCCTTGTCCATTCATTTTTTGACCTTGCACTACCATTATCAAGCCCACATGTAACCTTCTTTTCAGAATCTAAATGTGAGCCCCCATGGCCGAATGGTCACTTAAATTTCTCGGTGTGCGAGGATATGTTTGTTAAATTTTTCTTGGGGGAATAGTTGGATAACTTTACCCTTGTTACCTAGTCACACCGTGAGCTCAAGAACACACACTTGTGAAAATCGAAGGGTGCTGAGATTCGGTGATAACACTTACCTTTATCAATGGTTATGTTTTCATAGTTTTGTCTTCCTTGGGTTGTGTTTCATTTTGGTGCTCATATTTTATTTGAAACTCCAATCTTTTTTATTCCATTTATATTTTGTCTAAAACGATGTTTTAAAATTAGTTGGATCATATTAATGAAATAAATTAATTCTTGAAGCGGCCATGTATTTGATAGTGGGTTGGGAGCAGACACACCACCGCACCCCCAACCCATATTAATATGGGTTAGGGTGGGGTGGTGCTCCTCCCCCAACCCACAAACATTATAATTATAACACTTTGTGGGTGGGGGAGCCCCACAAAAAAAATTAATCCTGCACTTTTCATTTATGTTGCCAAAACTTCTTCAAAAGCGGACTGCATGGGATATCTGTGGCCATGGTAATTTTTTAAAAATCAATTTTATTTGTTTATATATATATATATATATATATATATATATATATATATATATATATATTCACTTGTGTGTGTATATATATATACATACATATATACATACATATATACCAATTTGTAGTACTATTTACAACTCATAAAATCTATTAAAAATAATTACAAATATATATATATATATACATATATATATATATATATATATATTTGTAATTATTTTTAATAGATTTTATGAGTTGTAAATAGTACTACAAATTTTAATAGATTTTATGAGTTGTAAATAGTACTACAAATTGGTATATATGTATGTATATATATATACACACACAAGTGAATATATATATATATATATATATATATATATATATATATATATATATATATATATATTGAGGATATATACTTAAATATGTAGACATTCACAATAAGTGAATATTTATTATAAGAAAAACAAGAAAACCAGATTTACTAAAATGGGGAAAATGACCAAATGCCCAAGAAGGAAAATACATTAAAATAAATTTACAACAAATAGAAAAAAAATTTCTAGATCTATTGGGAAAATGCCATATACCCAAATGGGTATTTACATTGAAACAAATTTACAAATAATGATATTTACAACCAAACCCTAGGAGAGGGTGGAATAAAATAGCAAGCAAAAATAAAATAACCATGGGGTGTGTGTATCCATCCCAAGCTCCTTATTTTCTCTTTCATGGCTTCCTCTCCTTCCCTAAAACTTGCAAAACAAAAATGAGAAAAATAAGCCAATGAATGAATAAAAGAAACTTTCCATAGAGAAGATTATGGTTGTTTGAATTTCCTTAGATCCAATGGCTTAGATTGATCCCATCCAATGGCTAGGAATGCTCCCTACAAAATTTAGGTAGGGGGTAGGTGAAATCATCATTTCAACATATGGGTCAAGTTTGAATGGGGCCACTTATAGGTCAAATTTCTTAATGTTCGTGAATATGGTAGTTATATTTTACTTTATTACTCATTTAATATTTTCTTTACACCTTTTCTTATTCACAAGCTCTTGATATATGATTTTACAAGATTTCAATTGATTTTATTTTGGTTGGTTTCCACCATAACACAACTTCACAATGTCACACAAAGCTGAAACACAACACTAATGACATATAAGAGGTCTTGTTAACACATTTTCATAACTGTACCACATTAGCCCAAACCCTAAATATAATATCTAAATAAGATGGCTCATGTTCTTATCCCTAACCCTAGCTCACATTTCGATGGATTTTCTTCATATCTCGGTGGTAAAGGTGATAGATGACGACTTCTAGGTGTGAATATGTCCTTAACCATTTGCAGATTGAATGGCTCATCCGGCATAAGAGTGGGGTATGATCTACAACAAAACTGTTGTGCGGTGGGTGGTACTAGTGGTGCTATTGCCAAATAATGTTTTGGACTGAGGTTTCCTCCGTCAGTCTCTCTCATCATAGATGAGTCAACTTACGACAAGGATAGGGTAGTGTCGACTTACCCCTTTTCAGCTCAGTTTCTTCCTAGAAAAGGGGGACATGATGGTAAAATATAGAGCCAAACAAAGGTTGATCCCAAATCATTCTTGGATGTAGCCAAATCTTGAGGGAATATTGTGGTTAAATCCATGGTTTATGCCAAATAAATTCTAGTTGTTTATTTTTGGGAGGTGTTTACAGAATTGATGAAGTTCTATTAGAAAAGAGGACTTATTTACAAGTTCACTAACTACTACCATGACATTCATTCCTTACACAAATAGATATCTAAACAATGGATCCCCTTCATTGAAGGTAAATTCAACGTCTATACCTCTTCTCGAGGTATTTTTATCGTAGTGTTTGATAGTTCCTCTGATAAGTACTTGATTTTGGGAGAATTTGGCAATACCAGTCACATATTCTTCTCATGAAGCCTTGGTTCTAACACTTTAATCTCTCAGCTGAAAATTTTACTATCAGACCTATGTGGATACGGTTTCTGTATCTTCCTTTACAATTCTGGAGTGCTGATTACTTGGCGATGGGAAATGCTTTCATAAAATTTTTAGCTGTAGATCATAAGACTGAATCTTCTAATCATACCACATATGCACGTGTTTTGGTGGATATAGATATGAATTTTGATTTCCTCACCACCATGGATCTTAAAGTCAAGGATTCAATATGGACACAAAACTTGGAGTATGAAGGTTTCCCTTTTAGATGAAAAACATGTTTTTCCTTTGGTCATCTTGCTTCTTATTGTCAAACCATCAAGATACAAATTAAGGTGCAGGTATCATGGTGGAAGTATTTTAATCAAAATAATCTAGTGGAATATGGACGTGAGGAAAATGATATTGATAATGATTCAACCAGTCATACAAAAAATTAGGAAGAGAAGGGGATGAGAAGAAGAATGAGACCGTATCCTCTCCCACTAGACCAAATATTGACTCACAATTTTTTTTTGAAAGGGGGACCTATTTTATCTAATCCCCATGAACCTTGTAGATATTTGTCTACCTATCGACCCGGATGAGAATTTGGATCCTAATGTTGAGATGGGTGAAATATGGTGAACAACAAGAAGAAAGGAAAAGCTAGAAATTTCCATATTACAATGATCCTTAGATATCATAAAGGGAAATAATAGGGTAGCTATGGATACTCCTTAGGTAGAGGGCCAAGGTTTTTTGGTAGGCCTGCCTTGTGGTGCCATTTGTCCTTTCTTGTGTTTTCCGTTTACTCGTACTTAGGCTTGTTTGGTTGTTTCACCTTAGTTATTTCGAACCATGTTCCTTAATGTTTCTCCTTTTGATATGATGCTTATATTTTGGATGTATAGGGTTCCTGATCCCTTCAAAATTTAGTTTATTACCATATCTAATAAAAAAATGGATATACCTTATTGTAAGAAAATATACAGTCCCAACATCATAGTACTTTCGACACACACACACCCCCCCGACCCAAAAATTTCTCGTAACATAATCATAATATAATAAAAGGAATTCCCAACCATACACATATATAGTTTTTAGTCAAATAAAGACCACAACTCGAACAACACAACGTGTCAAGATGAGACCTAACATCACATAATCAATTAGGATCATCAAGTCTCAATGATATAAAAACATAACTAGACTCACATGATTATTTAGGAATCATAAATACCAACTCCATATACCTCCCAAACAATAAAATGAATACAATTTTTCCTTTTATCTCCATCAAAGAGGCTAGTCATCCTATGACCCTAAGAACATAGAGTCCAAGCACCTCTAACCCAAGTGACATAATAACTTGTAGTTTGAAAACCACACTAATTATCTATAACTCCTTGGGGCATGCCCCCATAGAATGAAGCAGGCCCATAGGTGCAATGAATCTATAGTGAACTCATGTACATATTACAATAGATAAAAAACAAGATTAGAACCATCATGCCAAAAAAAAAAAAAATTGCCAAGTGGGATCAAATTCAATCACTTTGGGATAAGAGAGAAGATAAATTTAAAACTCAATGAGTAAAATTTCAATTCAAATTCAAATTTCAATGTAAAAAAATAGCTTATTAGCCACAGTTAGTGTAAGAAACCATTATGTAAGTACAAATCAAATGAAATTCCCAAAACTATAGGTAGTAACTAAACCAAAAATTAAATAGAAAAATATGTTGGCTCTAGGAAAAGGAAGAGAAAATAAAAGTAAAATTTACGAATAAAATAAATACATAAATATCACATAGAAAGCTCTATGTGGCCTTATACGGGTACCAAAGGGGTACTCATCAAGTTTTTGGCACTCGGTTATCAAGCCCCAACTCTCAAAATATATAACAAAAATGTAACATCATAAGGACATAAGATATCGTCTAGAATTGAGTGTACATCTTAGAATCCCGATAAGATCATTGAACCTTGTATGACATCGAGTGCGACTTGGAAAATAACATAATAACTCGAACAAATAATATAACTATTATAATCTTTATCTAAATCATCCTTCTAAACTCCTATAAGGCTAAAAAAAGTGGTATCATGTAGGATTTTTATATGGATAACCCATATAGGAGAGAGAATTCAAGCCAAGCAGATGGTGCACATTCCACAATATAGTGATAAATATCTAAGTATACTAAACATATAGAAGTTGGTTTTATTCTACATTAGGCTCCACTTCCAAACTTTTACTTGGTGCATGGTTATGGGTACTTGAACACACATCTTCTCTCCCCATACATACACTTTTAACCAATTTATTCCCTTAGGTTTGGTGAGTGTAAGGTACACAACATAAAACATAACTACATTACTTACATAATGATAATTTAATCACAACAACCATAACATCTTACACATGGTATATTTGTGGTTATAACATAACATCATTTCCACAACTCATAACAAGTCATATTTCTTCATAACACACCCAAAAGTGTATGTACAATACAATAGTTATCATAATATCATTATATTCCCCCAATTCATGACATGAATCCATCACATAATGCATGAAACATATGTATGATGATCATAGTGACTAAGATCATAACATACAAATAATTACAATAAAACATGGTGAAACAACATGATACATCACAACATGGTGGTAACATTACAATATGCTACAATTCACTATGAAGAAATTTTTTCATACACCACATAAGCACACATACAATATCAAAGAATAATGAAGCACTAAAAAACATTCATAGTCCACAATAACATTTCTTTCAAACTACAAGGTGACACATCACACATGAAAGTTTCATTGAATTCATAAAAGAGACAGTGAATGCTCTCATCATGAAACACATCAACATCAGAATGAGTTTACACTAAGTGTTATGCACAATTGGTGCATTCATATAATCACAAGTACAATGCTTGTAATATTACAACATAGTATCACATTCTTGTTACATATCATCCACCATCATGCATCATCATCACAACACCAACTATCCCAAAGGCCTGAGAGCATGAGCCTCCACTCTGATACTAAATATCATGCAAAAAAATTACACATACAATTACAACAATAAAAATACTAAATTATTTCTTTAACTTGGAGCAACAACTGCCTAATAGTGAAAGAGACATCCGTCTTGCAAAGACCATATTCTTGAGAATATATTTTTACTTTTTTTTACCATTTTCCACCCTTCTGAAACTTCCTCAATATGAAGAATGACATCATTAGTAGATATGCCATTTTTTCCACAAGAAAATGAGGAAGGATATTTCCCTTAGTCGCATTACATCTAGTTGGTACAACAATTTTGGTTTTGAATTACATATTTTGTGTTCTCCATGTTTCTACCAATGTGAATTTCTGAAAGAGGAGTTTATAATACAAATTCAAACACAACGTCTAAATCTGCATTTGAATTTAAATCATCCTAGGCATAAAAAACCAAATGTTCTGGGAGGATATCTTTCCACCAATTGTTTCTCTCTTTTTGGCACTTTTCCATCCCAAATTCTGAAGTAGTGTGATCTAAAGAGAAACACCATCTACATCTGAAAGGTAAAATTTCATAGTCTAATTGTTAAGACCTTGTTATTATTTGCACGTTAAGTTCAATGTTTGCAATAATGTTTTTAGAAGTGTCCAGTTCAACAAAAATTCTGGCATAGGTAGTATGGGTGAAGTCGATAGTTTGGGAGTCAATATGAAGAATATTTCCGAAAAATTGGAAAAGGAGACTAGATAATCATGACTCCCAAATTACAATGGTAAATGAGAAAACATAATCTAAATAGGATTGCAAGAGAAGGATTCTGTGAGTGGGTTAAAAAAGAGGAACTAGGGTTTTAAGACTAGGTATCGTGATTTAAATAACAAAAATTTTAGATGGTATGGTTTTTTTGTCATCTCTCGAAGAAAAATGTGATAAAACTTACTTTTAAACAAGGTTAAAGATATAACCTTAAAGAAAGGAGAAAGATTAAGTATTTAGAGATCCATGGATGTAGGATTGGTAGACTAGGCTATAGACAGTTAAATCTATAGATCAATGAGTTCTCCTGGAAATAGATTTTAGATTCAATGACTTGTTCACAAGCGGTGATGTAGGGGGTAATATTAGGTAGGGGCCATGGGGAACATCCTTCCTTTAAATGCATCTCTCGAATGAATAGTCACGAATAGATCCATAATTATGAACATAACCTAGAAAGGGTGAGGCGTTAGTAGGAGGAAGGGTGTTACCATAGCCACCCAAAAATAGATTCTTCAGGGGAAAGATCAAGTGATATTTATGCAAGGTCAGTGTAGGGTCTTCCTATCAAACAAATCTAGAGGAAATAATGTCACCCAGGACTTGAGTATTAGAATCCCATGATAATTTACAACTATGCTCAAGGGAGGGAAAACCCTTTCGTTGCAATGAGAGGGTGCAAGAGGTAAAGCATCGACATAGGAGGAAGTAGAAGGAGAATCATCACCTCAATGGGAAGGAGTATAACGACCACTAGGGGAGGCACCAGCCACAACCACATCGTGAGAAGGAATCCTACCAAAGATCAACCTTCTTAGAGATCGATTAAATTCCATTCTTTACTATCACCCTATGTAGATTTAGGGCATTCCATAGGGTTTGAGTAAACATTGCAGGACTCATTTTAGGGATCATTTTAGAATGTATTTTATAGTTAAGGATCATTAATAAAATTCATGTATTTGTGGTAAATGTTGTGAGGTCTCATTGTAAGGAGAAGCTTGTCGGCGGTGACTACAACAACCCATAAGCAGGATCATCAGGATCCACGACATAGACCACTAGAGTATCTGCATGAGCCGCTTCTCATTAGAGGGGACATTATAGTTGTTATGGGTGTGGTGTATTTGGGAATTATTGGAGAGAGTGTCTTCAAAACCCTAATAACAAGCATAAGTAATTGGTTTTAGAGCCTACTCTAGGAGATATGGCTAGGAGCCACATCATGTATGCAAAGTGGTCAAGAACCACTAGGAACAACACCAAAGCATGGTGTCTGAGATGACAGTAGCATTGATGGCATTTCTATTCTTTTTTTATTTGATTTAGGTTCTTCATATTCATTTATTTCCCCATTTGTAGTAGAGCGATGTAGGATGGTGGTAGTTAGGAAGAGCCATAGTTGGGATGTGGAGATGGCTTCTGGAGCCAAGCTCATAGTGGACTCCTTATTCAAGGAGTGCATAGTTGACCTAGGACCCTTTTTTACGACCTTGGATCTTCATATCCTTCTGTTGGGTTCCTATGGAATTATTCTAGGCATGGATTGGTTATCTACACATACGGAAAGAGTTTAATTTTTACAGTAAGGTAATATCATGTGCGGATGATTTGGGAGTGGAGTCGGTGATAGTAAGAGTCAGGAGACCCACCTCTATATGTACCATATCCACTATGCAGCTTAAGCAGTGTGTGTGACGAAGTTTCCAATTGTATGTTGTCATGGTTAGAGACAGATTAGAGGATGTGTCTAGTGGGCCGTCACCTGATGATCATATTATCTTGAGGGATTTTTATGATTTCTTTCTAGGGGATCTAATAGGGTTACCTCCCCACGCGAGATAGATATTCACAATGATCTCGGTTCCTGGATCATATCCTATCTCATGAGCACCTTACAGATGACTACCCTTGAGCTTTGTGGGCTCAATTTACATCTTGAGGGACTTCTAGAGAAATTCCTAATCCATCCTAGTGTAACCCCTTGGGGTTCATGTGATTTTCGTAAAGAAGAAGGATGGATCTCTATGTTTTTGTATTAATTATCGTCAATTGAACAAAGTAACGATAAACAATCGTTACTCCTTCTACATATTGATGATTTTTTTGATGAGATGAAGGGGTGAGTATTTTCTAAGATAGATATTAATTTTGGATACCATCAGCTAAGGATCTCGAGAGGTAGATATTTGTAAGACAACCTTTCATTAGAAATATGGTCACTATGAGTTTACATTAGTGCCTTTTGGTCTAGAAAATTCCCCAATATTCATGGGTTTGATGAATGGGGTATTCTAGACATTTTTGATTTCTTCATGATTATTTTTCTTGATGGAATTTTTATTTAATAACGCACGCGTGAGGAGCACCTTCGCCAGGTTTTGTAGTGTCTTCATGGGCAACATCTCTACGAGAACCTGGAGAAGTGTTCATTATTTTAGTCGAGAGTGCGATACTAGCATTACATCATTTTGGGGAAGGTATCATAGTTTATCCTTCCAAGATTCAAGCTAATATGGATTGGCCCGTGCTAACTAGTGTGACCAAAGTGCGCAATTTCATGGGGTTGGCATGTTATTATAGGATATTTGTTCATGAATTGTTTTGGATTGCATACCCCATCACTTCCCTTAAATATAAATGGAAGAAGTTTGTTTGGTCCAAAAAATGTGAGTAGGCCTTCAATACCCTGAAGGGATGCCTTACATCAGCACCAATTCTTGCAGTGCTAGATCCGCATGCAAAGTTCTTCATTTATACAAATGCTTCCTTGGCAAGACTAGGAGGTGTATTGATGCAGGATGGCCATGTTCTTGCCTTTGAGTATCGAAAACTCAAAGATCATGAGCTCAATTATATGACTCATGACCTTGATTTTGCAGCAGTTGTGCATGCTTTGGTTCAATGGAGACATTTCCTTCTTGGACGGAGATTTATACTCAAGATTGATCACTTGAGTCTTCATCACCTCTTCACACAACCTAATCTCAACACTCGTCAAGATTATCATTGGATGAATTTGCTATGCAAGTATGACATGGAGATAGAAAATGTGAAGGGGAAAGAGAATGTTTTTTCGACGCTCTAAGTAGATGGAGACATTTTGCTTTGGCTACTTTAGTGAGTACAGATTTGCGAGCATCAGTTTACAACAACTTCCTTGTGATATTCTTCTACCTTGTAGCTAGATCAAAGATTGAGTCTCAGAAACACCTTGAGGGGAATTTTTATGGTTTTATAGTTGATTTAGATGGGCTTCTTAGACACATAGGCCAAATCTATGTACCTAGGGATGGAGATTTGAGATACGATATCTTGGCAGAGGCTCATCATTCACCTTATTCAGCCCATCTAGGGGTGACAAAGATGAATGCCACCTTGAGACAAATTTACCATTGGAGAGGTCTTTAGAGAGATATAGCTCAGTTTGTGTCATACTATTTAGAGTGTTAGAGTGTGAAGGCCGAGCATCGGTATCCAAATGGCCTACTTTACTCGCATGCATGTTATTCCAGTGGGAAATGGAACACCATTTCCATGGATTTCATAGTAGGGCTACCGACGTCAAGATTACACCATGATACCATCATGGTTACGGTGGATATATTGATGAATTTTGCTCATTTTTCTCCAGTGAAGACCACATATACAGCTAGTGCAGTAGCTGAGAGTATACCTGGATGATATTGTTAGACTGCATGGGATTCTACAGAAGATCATCTATGACCATGATCCCTTATACACATCACACTTTTGGACTACCATGTAGTAGGCCCTTGGGATGAGTATCAACTTTAGCATAACCTATCATCTAGAGACAGATGGTCAGATAGAGTAGGTGAATCATATTTTAGAGGAAATGCTTCGAGATGTACATCATGGATCATCACTCGAAGTGGGAGGATTACTTGTATTTGGTGGATTTTTCCTACTACAACAGCTTCCAAAGTTCTATTTGGATGGCACCATTTCAAGAACTTTATGGTAGGGAGTGCAAAATAACTTTGAGTTGGGATAGACTTGAGGAGAGAGTATCTATTGGCCTGGATTTGTTATTGGACATGGAGAAACTGGTTGTTTTGATTCGTCATAGGTTCCAAGAGGCTATAGATATGCGAAGAAGTATGTATATCGAGGAGATTCGACCATAGTTATGAGGTGGGCACGAAGATGTTTCTTCATTTCATACCTCATAAGAATCCTACTCACTACGGAAAAGGTTCTAAATTGTATCCTAGATTCGTGGGTCCATTTGAGATCCTGGAGTGGATTGGTCCCTTATCTTATCATCTAGCCTTGCCACCCAACTTCTCTCGCATCTCAGATTTGTTTCACGTATTTTTTCTTAGGATATATATCCCGTATCCATCTCATGTATTGTATTAGACCGCATTGATGGTGCAGGAGTAGGGGTAGATGATGGTGGAGCCCGTGCATATTTTAGAGCATATGACCCTATGCCTTCGAGGCCGAGAGATTGATTAGGTATGAGTCCATTGGGATAGGTCTGATGAGGCTATTATTACTTGGGAGGATGTTACATTGCTACGAGTTCAGTTTCTAGACCTATTTCAGTGACTTCAAGGAGGAATTTGAGTCTAATTAAGGGGAGGGGGGAATAGTGCCCACTCCTCTTCAACACTTATTATATTTTGATTTCTATTACTATTGACTACGAGACGTGGATGTTATTATATCATTTAGGTTTAGCATGGTGTTATATGATAGAAATATTGTGACTATTGATGGATTGTGATTCATCATTTGGTTTGTGTGGATTCTTATAGAAATAGATAGACATTTTATATTGATGATGATTATGTGTTGTTAACATACATATTACATGCGACGTTCGGAATTATCGTAATGACTATGAAATAGCTTTAGAACTAATCGTGTAATCTTGTTGATATAGATAAAATATAGAATTGAGATATTGTTGAAATTTTAGACAAATGATAACATTGTTTAATTGATATGATGATTTAGCTATATAAGGATGGTTATTGATTTATGCACGTATATTTTATATTGGATGTTTTGATGCGGACATAAGGTCGAAGGAGATATTGTGTGATGTTGTAGGTAATTATATCACAATAATCAAAGGGGGTTGGATACCAACCACAACGAAATACAAGATGGAAACAACGATGGTCATTGTGGCAACTCATGTAATGTTTTATGATTGTTTTAATTTTTTAGGGGGTCCCCATGTGGGGTATGACCTCAAATTCTAACCATAGGTCAGGTGTGCAATTCTTTCCCTTTTTATTTTATTTATTGTAGAGTAAGTGATTTATTTGTGATGTATTTATTTAATCATTATTGATGAAAGTGTTTTTATTATGTAATTATATCATGTTATTAAGTTACTTGGGGATGTGACAAATGGAATCATTTATTAGAGTTTTGGTCTTTTGGACTATGTGATTTTGATTGAGTGTAAGTTACCTTGAGTGTTATACACTCTACCTTACCTTGGAATTTCGGATTTGGGCTTAAGCACCATTTTTGGAGGCTTGTGGGACAAGCTAAGCTTGTCCCACACCTCTTAATTTTATATACCTACCCTACCTATGGATTGGGGGGTCAAATTTAAACCCCATTAGTTGTTTTATAAGAAAAGAAGTAATATTAATTGTACTTTTCTTAGACGGGTTTTTAATTTTGTCCTTAGGGGGTGTGGGTTTGGATTGTGTGTGTAAGATATGTGTCATTCCTCTTAACCACCAATTTATTGTGCATTGGGGTTGAGGTATGAATTGTGATGTGGAGTTGAGGATGAGTGATTTGGCATCCTACATGGATCCACATCACCCTCCTCCTTCCTTTTTCTATATATGCAATTTTATTTGTTTGTTTTGGGGTTACTTCATTCATTTGTGCTCTTGTATTTTTGGGAGTTAGAGAATTTTAGAGTGCTTATTGAATTCTTGGATTTTTGGAGTTGGATTGAGCTTGAAGGATCTTAGAGTGTGATTCCTTGATCAAGTTCTTACCATGGAAAGGTAGGAGCTACACTCTTTTTACTTGTTTGTTTTATATGTGTATATTGCATGTATGTGAATGTTTTGTATGCTTGTTAGGTTCTTGGGTAGAATGCCTAAGTATGGTGTAGGAGAAGGCTATGGTGATCTTATATGTAGGGATGAATAATATTTTATTTCATGTTTTTGGAGGGAGATGGTTTGGGTCCCCCACCTTCGATAAGAGAATGCTTGCATTTCTTATTTGGTTCTTTTGAGGGAGACATAAGAGATTGTAGGGAGGCATAAGAGAATTTGGGAGGGATAAGATGATCTTGAGGGAGGCATAAGAGTTTTGAAGGGGTTTTGAGTTATGTTTTTGAGGGTTTTAAGGTGGTCACCTAATCCCATTGGGATACATAAGTGATCTCCCCATTGATCCTTCCTCCATTGTCTTTGTATTTTCAAGACTTGTGTATTTTGATAGTCTCGTGTTTATGATTATATCTTGTGTTAAACATGTTTTGAAATAGTTGTTAAATATTTTAATGTTATGTGGAATATTTTTGATAGTTACCATGAGTTACATTCATCATTTATTGCATTTTGGTTAGGGCTCGGGAGCCAATGAGAAGGATAGCTTCTTATCCTCATTGGATTTTTAGTTGGGTGGAGAGTGTTGCCTCTCCTTCATTTTTGTTGTTGTGATCATGGTGAAGAAATGGTGGAGCTCTTGAAGAAGAATTGGCACTTGGATCACTTTTAGAAGACTAATAAATCCTTCCTTGTGAGAGAACCTTTCTTGTAATCCCCAGTTAAGGTGGAAGACTAGTAGATTGTATGTAAAGAAAAGTTGTATTATATATTTTTTTATTATGTTGTAATATCATATTTGAAGAAAGCTCATTAAAATAATGTGTATTTTCCTTTCTCTTCAAATTTTTGTATGTAAAGGAATGAATTAGAATGGATATCATGTTTAAATTTTACCTTGTGTTGAAAGAAAAGAAAGTTGTAAATTTTAATGTTTGATCACAAAATGAATTGGAAATGTTGTCATAGCTTTATTTTGGTTTGAAACAGTTAAAAACTCTCTAGTTTTGATATATGTAAAGTTAAATTTATCTCTTGATATCTATTTTCCTTCAAACATTCTTTTTTAGAGCTCTCTGGCCTACATAATGACCGGTACTAGTCAATCTAAAATGGCATCGGTGTACATAGTACTGGCATCGGTCATTGTTTCATGTTTATAGTTTTGAAATTTTAACTCCTAGCTTAGATTTCAACTTAAATGATATTATGACTTGCTCAACAAACCCAAATTTAATGTATGATTGTTGGAAATTGCATAAAGATAAGTGTGAACCACAAAATGTAAAAGATATGTTAAAATTTATAAATTAGACTCATTTGACAGTAACCGACATTGGTGACTGAACCACCGTCGACATTACTATGCCTGACATCGGTCACTATATACTGTGTAAATTTTAATTCTTCAAACTTGACCGGCATTTTGTTGCTTTTGTTTGAATCGGATACGTTTGAGAGACTGTTATGTTATCAGAAATGGAATAATAAGTTACTCCTGGTACAAATCTAATATCCTTTGAATTTAAAATAATAATAATCTAAAATATAATGATGCCTCGAAACTAGTGCCCGTAGTGGAAATGACGTCGATGTAGCACGATGTTACCTCATTCAAGAAAGAGACCGTCTTCGCTCACCTCTATGTGGATTGTTTTAAAAAAAACATATTTCCATCCAAACCATTGGCTCTTATGGATCTAAACTTCACCTAAAGGTAAATCCAGCCTGTGTGGGTTGTGTATGCTTGTTTGGACCCATACTCCAACCTACATAAAGGGATTTAAATACATTAAACTCTTGATCTACAAAATGGGTTTCCTCCCCATTAATTAAAAATAAAAAATAGAGAACTAATCAATAATAGATCTCAAACCAGATCTAGGATGTATGTTTGCATTGAAATTAGATAGCTAAGAATACATGATTTAATCTAAGACTCAACTATTCTGAAGGAGGAGCCAATGGATAGAATAGCCTTCTTCTTACACATTGATTCCAAGGGGACTCTTTCATGAATTTCATTGATCCATGGCATCCACTCCTTCAACCTGCAAAACCAAAGAGAAACAAATGAATGAGCTTAGGGTAAGAAATGCTTAAGAAGAATCCCTTAAGGATGATTAGGGTTTCTTTAGGGTAGATCTAATCTTGTGGTCCCTATTGATTTGATCCAAGGGTTAAGAATCAACCCTACAATTGTTAGGTGAGAATATCCATATCATGGTTGTAAATTTTAAATAAATCAAATGTATGTGTAAATGGGTGAATGGGGCCACTTAGGGCTCTAGTGTATTAAGTTAAAAATTTAACCCTTCTAGTAGATTTTAGTGAATAATTCAATGGACATTAAAGAAAATAATTTAAGATAACTAAGGTAACTAGGGATAAGGGTTTATTAAATATGGATGAATGTTAATTCCCAAGAGGGAAACTATTTAATCTAGTAAGATAAATTAATGGACACTTATCTAGTGATGATAATTAAATTGACATTTGAACTGGATTAAGAATAGTAAATTATTAATCTAGACCAGATCTATCCTATGAAATGTAACTTTGTTGGTAATAATTCAATTAAACATATATTAGAGTTTGACATCCTTGTAACTTAAAACAAAAAATATATTTCTACAACTTTTCGATAATTATATAAGCATTAATGTTATTTTAAAACGTCCAATTTGTGGGTGTTACAAATTGTAGATGATTGTCCAACATTTTGGAAACTATTTAAATGGTTTATTAGTGAAGTTTTGTAACATTTTTAAGATACTAGTGTTTAAGGGAAATGTTCATCTAAATATGGGTGTTATTTTTATTCCATGTTTTATATTGTAAAAGTTGGATATCATGTTAAGACAGATTGAATTTAATAGCTTATAGTGCAATTACTGTGTGCAATTGATTATCAAATAATTAGTGTGTTTTGTTTCTTGCCTCAAAAGTGTAATAAAGCGATCTAAATGAAATAGTCCACCCTAGTATAAAATTTGTGTATAACTACCCTTCCTATGTGATCCTTTGTAGCATAGAAAATTAAAACCTTAGAATGAACTTAAATCTTTATAATTGATAACACCCTTCAACTTAAGTAAATAAGATTCCAAGTTTGGGTTTCTCATCATAGCCTATATGCTTATTGGGATCGTTGTGAACCCATTAATTAAGAATGACATGGTCAAACATCATCTAGAGTATGTGGTTCCCTTCCTAGGTTTTGTAATCATGTGTGTAGTAAGGGGAATGTGTTCTCCTAGGGTAGCGCCCCATAGGAAACCAAATTTAAGCATAGTGTAACATCCTCTTGGATGGACATACATGTTGAATCGAAAAGATCGCCAGCTAAACTTAGAATTCGCCTTTAATAGTTTGGATCATAAATGAACTCGATACCCAATCTCTATAGTCGTTTGGATTTTATGGTGCAATACCAAGAGTTAATCATGAAACTTAATAACTTTTAGTTTATGATTAGTTGGTGAAAATATAGCCATAAGATGATGTGCTTGGAGAAAAGTGAAATTTATATCACTCATATAACATGTTTAAACCATCTTGTGGCAAGAAAAGAGATCCACCTTGTGTAAAATCTAATGTTCACATTAACCTTTAAAAGATGAACTGGTCTATCTTGTTTCCCCACTAGTCCTATTAGGAATAGCTTTATGATGTGACACTATGTGATCATTTCCTTAGAGATAAATCTCCTAAGATTGGGACTAGTAGTCTCATAAGGATACAAATACCATTTTAGAAAATATGTTACATAATTCATGGCAAAGGCATATGAACCTAATTATGGAAAAGCCTATTAGGTAGGATGTAAAACGATACTCAAAAAACCTAATCTAGAAACAAGAAAATAAGGAAATATGTTGTCATGTTTAGAGCCTTTGAATCGTTAACAAATTGTTGTAACATAACTATATTAAAAATTATAATTGACGTTTGGATTTGGGAAGGGTAATCGTGAGATGTCATCCAATAGGTAAAGTAAAACATGATTTTCCTTGTAATGTGTTTAAATGCTCTTGTTGTGAATAAAAAAACTACATGGTAAATAATACTTATTGTTTATTAGATCAATTATAAATTTATAAATGAAGGAAAGAAACTTTACCCTAAATCATTGAGAAAATATGTGAACCTTTCCTCTTTTGGGCTCACACTGTTCAGTTCGATTGCATAACCGAGGTATGATACTAGATCAAGATGCATGTCCTTAGGAGTGAGCCCTAAGGATAATACATAGTAGCCATGTGTGTATGTAAATAGCCTTGTGTGTAAATAAATATCCTATTAACAAATGAACAAATTAAACAAGTAATTGAAATATCAGATGATTCTTATTCAATGAGTTACATCGTAAGTTAAATGTTAAACAATATAAAAGGAAATCTGGCAACATGAAAAGGAATGTATGATTCACATATTATGAGTCTTTCTAGACTTTAAGTTAAAGATTGAATCATCATTATAATAACTGTGAAATTTGAAAAGAATGGTGTTGTGGGAAGAACCTATCTAAAAGATTATATTATTGTTGAATCATTATGTTGCACCTTGTCATCTGAAAAAAAAAAGTGTCCTTGATGTGCATCATGATGTTTCATGTCATCTATGTGGATTAATGTTTGTGCAAACATATCTTGTGTTGTGTGTTGTCCTAAGTGATCGCTTGTGTTTTCATGTATCAAGCAATGTATGTCAAAAAAATTATTAAGGTATTTTTATTGTTGTAATTGTGTGTGTAAAGTGTGGGTGTTACAAATACATACTCCATGCGAATGTTTTAGCAAAATTCCTCAAAGAAATGTGGACTCTTTGAAAGCTATGATTGTAGCATATGAAAAGAAAAAAATATTGATAAAGATTCAAAGTTTTTCAAACAAATGTTTTTTTGTACACTTTCACAATTGTGAAGTATATAAAAATTACATGCTTATTACAAAGGCTTTCAAATTATTTGTGTGGATTCACTTGACATGTGTAAATTTAGTCTTCGTAACCTTTTCTAGCACCCTGCCATCGTGTATTGGATTGAGAATTTTGCAACAGGGTATGGCCATCCATCCAAGTATAATCAAGAAAGAATATTTTCTTAGATGTTGTAGTTAAAAGTTCACTTGGAGATATGTCTGGAAAATGTGGAAGGATATAGACAACATGTGAATTGTGTTACAAAGATCGTCAAGATATGAAGAAATTAAAAGTAATATTTATTCTTCATCAATACTTCATGTGTCAATCTTTGCGTCAATCTTTTTGCGAATGTAATGAAGATGACATTTATTATTAACCACCTTTAAATGCACTATTGTGACAGAACCTTAATTTATGGAGTATAGAATATCTATAACATCGTGTCATTATTCGAATTTTCACTAATGAATTTCATTATCATAACAAATATTCTAACATATATTGAACAAAAATTTAAATTCATTTATGATTTATTTCAACAATATTTCCACAAGCAACAGTTATAACTCAATAATAGCCCCGTTATTGCCAAAAAGAAAATAAAAATTACATTGTAGAGAATGCCTATTAATATAGTTGTTCAATGTTATGTTTATGAACAAAGATTATCCATATCTGCAGATATTATAAATTTATATGTAAGAGTGGTCTCTATGTAAGAGTGATCTCTAAGCATGACGTTGAAAAATGACCAAAGACAAATACGCACACGTGGGACTTTCTTATCTAATAATATCTAAATGTTGTGTTGACTTAGAACATGCGTTACCATATAAATCCGTTCCCTCGTGTAGGGTTTATCTAAATTTATTATTTTCAAACGGCAACGAAATATGCGCTCCTGACTGTGACTTCCATTACGGCGTATCTGAGGGCGGGCGGAACTCTTTTCGCTGAATTTCTTATCTTTTCCAACAAGTAAACGTCTCATTCAGGGAAAAAATAATAATGCATTCATTTACGACATGTCTTTGATGATGTATTTTGACCATTCCTGTTGACGCTCACTTCATTCCCATAAATCATTACAGGGAGGGGAATCCACAGCCATTTCCTTGTTTGAATTTCTTCTCATTAGATACGGATTTATGGGCGGTTGTCTGTCTTGTCCAGAAACTCGTCCCGCTGCCATGTTAATACTAGACGATGGCAGCCTTCGAGAATTTGTGGAGCCTGTGAAGGTAGCAGAGATTTTAAGAGAAATACCAGACTTGTTCGTCTGCCATTCCGATCGTATGGCCTTCGATGAGTATTTGAGCCCCCTTCCCGCAGACGTTGAACTGCAAGTGGGTCAAATCTATTTTCTCCTCCCTCTCATAAAATCTCGATATCCTCTGCCCGCATCGGACATGGCTGCCTTGGCCGTAAAAGCTGCGGCTGCAATGCAAACAAGGCAGTACAAGAAGAAGAAATGGCGGCGCTGTAAAATATCGCCTATGGTGGAGCACCATGTTTCGGAAGAAATCGATCATGGTAAGGAATCCGAAAGGTTGAAGTCGAGAAATATGAAGAACATGCAGTCGTGGAAAATGAAGCTTAGCCCAATACTGGAGGACTCTGGTTATTGATTTTATTATAAATCTGGTAATGGTACGTGAAACTCTAATCACATATTTAGAAAATTAAATGGTCAGCAAACCAATAGACCGTTTACCAACCAAGAGCTTATCCTCTCTAGCAGTATATATTTATACCACTGTATGTATTCATCGTTTCCAGTCTCTGGAAAGTGTCCTGCAACTATTTCAAGAATACAACATCGGGTGAGATGTGAACAAGGCTTTGATAGAACGATAAAAACTGATTCCCCGCTATTAAAATGGAAAAATTACCTGTAGATTGTCTACCAACTGTTTGACAAAATACTGTGTAAAATACTCAAATAATTGTAGGCCTACGTGACATTATTCTATACTCAATGTCTCTATGTACAAAAACCCTCCTCCCCGAGGGGAAAAAAGTAGTAGTTTTGGGCAAATAATTTCCTTGACGTTCCCGCTGTCAAGTTTGTATATTGATGTGATCTTTTAAGCTTTTATTTTGAGGTGTGAAAGGAGTTTATGGTATTTGTATATTGTCGGTTTTCTCTATCTCTATGGACACCTCATCTTTACGTGGTGGTTATTTTCCATGGTATATTGTCACTTCATAATTTAATCGGATTTCATTGCCCAATTGCTATGGGTTGCTACAACCATTGGAGGGTCAAGATGCTCATCCACTGTTTATGGTGGATTAAGAACATTCATTCCCTTTCATGTCAAAGCAAGTGGAACGGGTCTTACTTCTAACAAATAATTTTGAAAGAAATATGAGTAGAAATGCAAACTAGTTTATGATGTATTATATTTAGAGTAAACGTTGTCTTGTGGTTTTACAAAGACAAACTACAATACATTACAATCACATTATAACCAATTTAATAATTTAATAAATAAATAAATGCAATTGTATAAATGAAGTTGTGCATATTATAAAACTAATTTAATATAAGTTAATTCTTTACAAAAATTAGAGTTTATAGGATCATAGTTGATTTGTTATAGTTTTAGTTGTTGGTAGAAATAAGAGAAAAATGGGTTTAAAATGATTTATAAACAACTCTTAAAAAAAAGAATGTTAATATTTTCACATCGGATGAGACCAATTTTGAGTGGTATGAAAATTCTAGGTCTCTTACATGAAAATTCTTATGTATGTGCAATAACGAATTTGAATTTGTGAGTGTGTGTGTTTGTTGCCTAATTTTTATTTAGCATATACTAAATTGTTGTGAATCACTTGAAAATTGATCTCCATCACCAAACCTTAATCTAATATTTAGGTCTACAAAATGCATAATGAAAAGAAATATGTTTTGAGGTTTGTCTTAAACTAGATAAAGGTTGAGCTTCCTTGATATTTATCAAGGCCCTTAATTTGGCAATATTAATGCACGATGAAGAGTAAATAAGTATGATTGACCCAATCCTTATAATCTTTTCAATGCATGCAATAATTAAGATCGTCTACATGCCGTTACAAGATTGAAATCAATGCTTTGGTATAGGGTTGCTTCAATAACAAAAGGTTATTCAATTAAAAATTTAATATAGATGTGTTCATATATAACTTCAAACCTATCTTGAATACAATAGAATGAATTTATAATTATCGACCTTTCATAATAAAAATAGGACCACAACGGTTCCTAAATGACACAACAAGTATGAAAGTTGACCAAAATGAGAAGAAAAATAAAAAAATTAAATATGTACGAAAAGGACCTACAAAACACATGTACAACAATTTTAATGTGGTACCAAATGGTAATTTAACCCAAAAAAATGAAAAAATAAATAAAACATGCCATAAGATCTTGAACTATGTTGTTCGAGTCTAGTCTTGAAATATTAATTCTATTTGAAATGGGTCAAGTATAAGTGGGTCAAAGTGATAAAAAATTTATTCAGGCTAAAGGTTTTTTGGTTGGGGAACCTACCCACTTATAAAGAGGCCAAAGCCCAGATATAATAATACAAATATCAAAGAATTAAACAAGATTATATGAAATGAACAATCAAAATGAAACGATAACACAACGCAAACACTAGGTAGGAGAACCAGTTTTCTTGTGAAGTTTTTTCTTCTTGTGAACCGTTTTCCATGATTATGAAATATCCTCAATAGGAAGAAAAACTTCAAGATCATTGATCGGTTTGTATGTTCTTGTATCAAAAGGAAAGGGAGGAGGGACATTTTCCTTAGCCGTTATACAAGATTTTGGATCAACATTAATCATCACCTAAATATGTCGAAGAGGATACCTATTAGGAAATTATGGGGTTTCTCTGCCATCTCAACAGGGATATGACTAATGGGACTTGAAGATTTTGAATGAGGCAACTAAGAGGGGATAAAAAATGAGGATGAAACCACTTGACGGTGACTCGAGCCAAAAGCAAGAGCTAGGATAGAAGAAGGGTCAATGGTAAAATTTTATGGGAGAGAACCCACCCACTACATATGTTTGACCCCCTTATTTAATGCAACCACAATCCTCTAAAAAATTGAAATGACATATTTCAAAACACCCGTGGCACTAAAAATCTAATTTATCATAGTCAAATCTTTGTGTCCATGTTCTATCACCAATCCGTAAAATTATGCTCTCCAAGAGATCTTGGGAGATGTCTAGGTCTACAAGAATCCTAGCATAGGTATTGTAGTGCCCACTTCCCTTCGACACATTTTTTATTATTGATTTCGATACTGTCGACTACACTTATGGATACATGGTAGCTTTAGCATGATACTAGATGTTAGAGATGATGTAATGTTGTTGATTTCAACTCATATATGATGCATGTCGATTATTAGAGATATTTTATATTGATGTTGATATGTTGTTGACATGGTTATTTATGTATATTTTTGACATGCGATATACTTTCGTCACACTGAGTAGGCTTTGATAATTGGATTAATGTTGTGATCATTTTGACATGGATGAAATGTTGGATAGAAATGTTGCTAGAAATTGTAAATGATATCGTATTTTCCTAGATGATATTTTATTCGTATATAGATGATTGTATATTTATATTGTATATTTTGTCATAGATGTTTTTAATGCAGCCACAAGGCCAAAGGAGGTATTTATGTGTTTTGCAGGTAAATTTATTCACAACAAACATCGGGGGATTGGAGACCAACCACATTGGAATTCTAGGTGAATTCAACAAGGGTCACCATGGCAACATGTATTTTTGTGTGTTTGAATTTGGTTAGGGGAATGTAACTCCTACTAAAACAACCCACTTGAGACTCAAGAACAACCTAGGATTAGTCAGAAAAATTATGGGATAATGTTTTTTCATAAAAAAATGTCTCTAACATAAAAAAGCATTGCCACAAGAAAAGTTACAAAAACAATTACCTCATAGTTTTCCCATTACACAAGAAAGGATTAGAATCCAAAATTTCTCACTCTCCCACCCTAGTTTTCCCTAATTTTTCTTAAAATTATTGCAATTATAAAAAATATTACATTGTAAATCACTTAAGGGTCTATAATTTGGGTCCCCCATTCTCTGTTCATCAAAAAAACTTGGGTTCCCCATGTTTTCTATTCTCCACGGTTGATTTGTCTCCCTTATCATTTCTACCCTAAATACTTGAAGAAAATGAATTGATGCATCCTTGAAGAATGTATTTGAGCCCTGTAACATTTCTAAACTTTTCTATCCTTGAAGAAAATTTCATTCCCAAGCTCAAATGGTCATTTTTCTATATTTTACGGTTTGACGGGCATTTCTCCCAGTCAAATTTACATCCTTGCATCTACAGGGGATGTGGCACCTTTTGGTTGGATGCGGCTTAGCTAGGTACTTAGAAAAATTCATGAAATCCTTAACTCAAAATGTGTCCACGTGGAGGCATGACACTCATTTGAAGATCTACTTTTTGGTTTTTCCTTGGAGTAGCACCGGGACACATGGAGGCTTCCCTTTGCTTGGCCCAGACTTAGAAAATTTTTATGCAGTTGGAGTAGTTTGGTGGAATAGGACACATGGTGAGCTCATGCTCATTTAGGGTCTCCACTTTGGGCACCATCTTGAAGTTGCACCATGGAGACACGTGGAGGAACCATGCATGTTCGGGGACCGGCCCTTGAGTTTCATTTTAAAGAAGTGCTAGGATGACATGTGGAGGCCTCCACTCACTTTGCATTTTTCTTAGACTTTTCAATGACCAAAAGGAGACTACCTCGGAGCATGACACATGGCACCTTCCACTGAGCTTCAAGTGTTGAGTGGACAGAACTTCTTTACTCGAAATAGGACACGTGGCGAGCCCGCTCGTTCAAGGTATCAAATTTTGGGACCACCTCAAGGTGCGCCATGGTGACATGTGGTAGTTTGAAAATTCAAAGAGGTGGGAGGTGGACCATCGGAGGAACTTGGATTTTTTTCCTCCTTAAGGATTAAAATCTCAAAATGGCCCACAAGCTCGATGAGGGAAAAGGTCAATGTTTTCCCTCGGTCAATGGTGGAGGTGCGGGGCTCTCGGGGAAATTTGGAAAAATTTCCTTTGGGAGAAAAAAGTCAAAAGTAAAAAAGGAAGCATGGCCCCACTCCAATCACATTTGGACACATGTCAGGCTCATTTCTTGAGGGTGGAGCTGCGGGGAAAATTTGGAAAATTTTCCCTTTTCCAAAAAGAGAGTAAAATGGTAGAATTTGGCCATGGTTCCATCCAATCACATTTGGACATGTGTCAGGATTCGTTTCCCGAGGGCGGAGGTGTGGAGAAAAATGGAATTTTTTTCCATTTTTCCAAAAAAATTGTAAAAAGTCAAGGAAGCCCCCAGGTCTGTTTCTAAAGTTTGAATCTTCCATGTGGATGGCCAAATTCAAAGTAAAGATCAATGACAGCTGTGAGTCTAAATCTGATTTTCCCCCATTTCTCTTGAAACACGTCTTGGAAGTGTGAGTCTCCATGATTTCTTGGTCTTTTCTACATGCCAAGCAGAGAAGGAAGTTAATGTTGATATCTAAAGTTTGGTGGGAAGATCTGGAGGACATCTTTCACCATTAAAATGGTCTTGACTTTCGTGCTCGATCATGATTTTCCATTTTTCTTCTCCCAAGCATGCAAGGGCCAGATTTGATAGATTAGGGGTGGAAGTGGTTGGAAAATTGAAGGAAGAGTGATCTACCGAGAAAGAGTTGAATGTGGGAGATATTCGATGAGATCTTCCCCTCGAGCACCTAGAGACTTCTTGCAGATTTGATTATGATGAATCACGAAAGAATCATGGCAAACACTAGTGCATTAAATGTTTTTGTCTTTTTAGGAGAAGAGGATCTATTTGTAAATGCTATAAATGGCACAAATTTTTTTGTGCAAATGGTTGGGAGGTTGGAAGTTGGAGGTCGAGTCTAGAGGTCAAAGAAAATTTCAATAGAAAAATTTGACTAAGCCCATCTTTTTGAGAAACCATTCAAGAAACTAGGTTATCTCTCTTTTGTATTAAAATTTATTCATGTCAAGGTGGTTGCAAGTGTACAACCATTGACAAGCTCTAAGACTATTCTAGAAACTTTCCCTCTAAATAGATTAATCAAATTCAAGTTTTTATGTGTTGTCTTGAGCAAAATGTGTTTGTTTTATTTCTGATGTATGCAAGTAGTTTTTCTTGTTTCTGTTGCAATCTTGTATTAAAATATGATTCAATCACATAGGCCTCAATCCTTGTGATAGTTTAGTGGCATCTTGTAATTCCATTTCTCAGAAGAGCTTTCATTTGGGATTGGAATAAATGATTTAAAATCACTTTTCTCTCATCTATTGATAGAGATTGTCTGTAAGCCTTTGGGTGTACCTTAGGCATGATTTGGCTTAGATCTTGATGCTTTGTTGGGTTTTCTAACTCGAGCCTTCATGATAGAATCTCAGAGATTGTGTGAAAGAGTGCTAATCTGGGCCTCCATTGAAGCACATATTCTAGTTGAAGAAACATTTTAGCTATTTTGTGGCATTTTGTTGGTCTGACTTTCCATTTTGTAAGGTTCCTCAAGGATCTAGTGAATCTAGTTTCACCCTGCCCCACCTCCCACCAAAAAAATTCATTTAACAACAACCAATCCTACCCATACTACCCCTGTTTGTCATGTGTGTATGCACAAATGCACAATCCTCATCACCTAAACATGCAGAAGCAAGCAGGGTCTCAAATGTCTTTAGTAACCTTTTCCTTGTTGTGAAAGTATCTCCATGATCTAGAAGTGACAACTCGTGTGAGAGTCGATCTGGTGTGTTGATCATATTTTCCCAAGGTCTTCTCTATAAAATTTATGCAAAAGAAAGGTACCTATATCTCCTTTCATATAATAGAGTTACAAAAATAGGTTCTCTTACCTTGGTTGAAAAGGCACAACCTAAAATAGTTAGGATCAAATCACATCCTTTTTAATGTGCTACCCACTCCCTTCAAATCCTTGAGTGCCAACAAGTCAGATAGATTGCTTCCCCAGCTACAAAATGACATACATGATTTTCTATCTACCTTTGAGTGTCTTGTCTAATCCATGATGTTGCTCGGTCTTTGAAGGAGGTTAAATTTGGGTACCAACATAAATGGTGTCATTGTCGGGGATTTGTTAATCTGGAGTTTCATTGAGATTTTTGAGTTTTTGGAATTTCATTTGATTGAGTTTCATTGAATTGATTTTGATTTCATTCATTTGTTTCATTCATATCATTTTTCATCAACAAAATGGCATCAACATTTGTTAATGGAGTTTCATTGAGATATTGATTTGGAATTCCATATCTATTTAGCCCATCATCAACAACACCAACATAAATGGTGCATTCATTTTGAAAATTCTCGTTAAAAATCAAGAACCTGTAAAACACTTCTTATATGCTCCAAGTGCTATGTGTAGTTCTTTCATTTTCACACCTAGTGCACTAGCTTTCATTTGATAAATCTTGGTAAAGAAAGGTTAGAATCTTTCCATTTCCAGTTTCTAGCATTGATAGACATTTGACAGATCATATTTAGTGCATTTTCACAACTAAGGTGGAAATCCTTAGTGGCGACTCCCTGTTGATCTGATTCTTAATAAGTACCAGTGTCTTAAAACTCTATCAAAAGTCAGATTTGTTACTAATATTTGCAAAGCTATGGAAGGAAGAAGATATTTCTTTGCTAGGGATCCTACTAGGACATTGTTTCCAGAGCTAGGAAAAGAAAAATCAGAAGGAAGAAAATCTTGGAGAGTTGTTGGAGATCAACAGACAAGAAGAGGGATCTCCATTGATGAAAGTGAATGGCCTATCATTGAATACTGCCATTCAAGTGACTCTGAATCAGGTAGCCTCTTTGTGGAATTGAACTCTCCAAGCTGGAGAGGGGCCTTCATTTGATTTTGAAAGGTTTTCTTCACACTCTGCACTGTCTTTTTTTGAGGTTGATAGATATTTCCAAGAAATAAGGCCTTTGGGGGGTATCCATTTTGAAAATTATACTCTTGTGTTCCAAGAACCCTCCCCCCATCAATTTGTCACCCCTCCAGGGTCACCTCCTCAAATCAATATGGCTCAACCCAGGCCTCCATTTTTTGTAAACACCTTTGGACCTATAAATTTTGTGGGAATGGCTGGTTATCCAAATGCAGTGCCTCAAGATGTAAGGAACAAAATGCCAAAGTTCCAGGAAATAATGCTATTACTTGGAGATCAACATCTAAATATTTTTATCAATATGATGGAAGATTTTGAGATTGAACATGAAGATGTATATATCAAGCTATTTATCCATACCTTGGAAGAGGATGCTTAGGGACTGGTATAAAGCATTTCCAGATAACTCTATTGATTCTTGGACTGAGATGAGCAATGCATTTAGATTGCAGTATGGTGATAGAAATGACCCTAGGTTTCTTTTGACAGAATTTGAAAACATCAAAAGAACCCTAATGAGTCAATACATGATTTCAACACAAGGTTTAATAAGACCTTGAGAAGATTTCCTGTTAGATAAGGCCTTGTGATGAGTCATGTTTGATCAAATATACTGATGCATTTGATAAAAAGGCTGCATATTATTTAAGAGACAAAAACCCCACAAATTTGAGGTAGGCCTTCACCATGGCTTTGCAAATAGAGAACAATATCAAGGCAATTGGAAAGCCTCCAAAAAGGGAAGGTGTAAAGTGGTTAACCCAAAAAAAACCCCAAGTAAGAAAGGTTGTTGATTTGGAAGAAGTTGTGAAGACTTTGGCAGGGGTTGTCAAAGAGATCTCCTACAAGCTAGCCCAGATGAGAAAGGAATTGGGTAGAGCTCACAAGGTCAACAACAAGCAAAAGGCCAAGATAGGTTCACAAATCACCAAATATCTGATGACAAAGGCAAGGGACTGTTGGATTTGGAAATAGAGAAGCCCCCCAAGGAAGAGAAAATAGAATGGTGCCTGATCCTTTGGCTGCTTAGAGTTGTTGTTGTGGAGAGAAAAATGTCATTGATTGGTGTGACAAATGTTTCATGCCTCATGCTCCTTGTGAAGAAGATCAGCAAGAAGAAGAAGAAGCTGATGATGATAATGATGATGATGCCTACATGATGGAGACCCCTACAAGTTCACCAAGGGAAGCAACTTCAACTGAGGTAATAGGTGCTAGGACTGCTTTGTTGTTTTTTTGGGATTGCATCCACTGGGTACCTCTTCTTCCTCCCTCTCATACTTTAGAAGTAGACATTGTACAAGCTTTTGAATTTCCCACTAATGATTTTGAATACTTGAGGGCATTAATGATTGAAAAGTATGATGGAGGAGTTCCTTCAGAAGAAGATAGGAAACTATTAATGAATGTTGTAGTTTCCCAAGAAAAGGAGCACAATACTAGAAGTAAAGCTGCCAAGGGGCCACAAGCCAAGTCAAAATTTCCATTGCTTGCCAAAGAAACCCCAAAGAAAAATGCATCTAGTAGAGAGCTTGTTTCCCCAAGAAAAACTTGTGTCCCTCCCCATGCCCAAACTGAAAAGAATCCCATTCCATCTGATGACTTTTCCAATCTTTCTCCTAGTGCTGCTTTACCCAAATCTATTCCATATGACATTGCCCAAGTTTTGAGTCAAATCAAAATTCTTGTCCCAATTGTTGAGTTGCTTAGGATCCTTGAGCACAAGAAGAGGGCTTTTGAATATTTAGGATTCAAAGGGAAGAGATCATGCAAGGCAGAGATGTGAACAAGGTTGAGATTCCCCTTACTTGTTGCAGAGTTGGAAAAGCCACAAGTATTGGAAGAGATGGGGACCACCAAGGTTTATTTAGGAACTTCTTTGGTTAAATCCCAATTGAATGTGGATCCATTCTTCACTACCCTGGTTATCAAAGACAAGTTGTTACATAACTATATGTTTGATTCTGGAGCTTCATGTAATGTCATGCCTCTTGAGGTCATGAATGAATTAGGAATCAAAGTGACAACAACATATGGGAAGTGCACTGCCATGGATTCTAGAGAGGTGCCAGTGGTGGGATGTGTCAAAGATCTAGTTGTGCAACTTGCATCTTATCCTGGAAGGAACTTAAAGCTTGATGTGGTGATTGTTGATTGCCCTGCCAAGTGGGGGATGTTGTTGTCAAGAAAGTGGGCAGCAAGTGTTGGTGGTAGTGTGCAAATGGACATGTCTTATGCCACTATCCCCATTGAAGGAAACTTGGTGAAATTATATGGAGAGAAGAAGATGTTGTACCTGATTGAAGACCCAAACATGCATCTTATGAGGTTTTGCAAGAAGATGTTGATCTTAACAACTTTGTGAGTTTTGTGGATTTCAGGGAGTATGAAAGTGTTGAAAATAGAGCTCCTAAGTATGTTGTTTTTTCTAGGAATTTGTCTATGATTCAGCCTTGAAAAATGTTATAGAATTTGACTCAAACACAATGGAGGAGCTTCAGAGAAAATGGATGGTTTACAAAATGAACAAAGAAGAAAAAGAGGTATATTTCCAAGTTGATGAAAGCATATCAGAGCCTCTTGGCATGGTCATACCCAGGATGGTAGGCACTTGAAGATTTTCCTTGATTGTTTTCTTTGAATCAGGGTAACATCTTTTGTACAGTGTATAGTTTGTTGTTTGTTTCTTTTTTTGTGTTTTTTGCTCATTCTGGTCCTCGGTGACCTATTTTTTTGTTTCTCTATTTTTTTTTTGAAGATGGCTTTGTTTCTCTACTTACTGCAAGATGACTCCATTTCCCAATGGATATTTTGGCACTTGGTCTACTTTTGTTCTTGTGGCACTCACAGGAGTGCCCATCCCCGAGTCGAGCCTATGTTGGTGCTCAAAATGTCTCGCCCCATTTTTGCCTTTGAAAATTATTGATTTACGGCCTCTGTCATTTTCTCCTTCCCCATGTTGAGCTTGGTTCTTTTTCCCCATTTTTGTTGGTTAATCTTTGTGGCCATTTTTTGTCCTTGTTCTCTGGTTGTAAATCACTTAAAAGTCTATAATTTGGGTCCCCCATTCTCTGTTCATCAAAAAAACTTGGGTTCCCCCATGTTTTCTATTCTCCATGGTCGAGATTTTGTCTCCTTATCATTTCTTCCCTAAATACTTGAAGAAAATGAATGGATGTGTCCCTGAAGAATGTATTTGAGCCTTATAACATTTCTAAACTTTCTGATCCTTGAAGAAAATTTCATTCCCAGGCTCAAATGGTCATTTTTCTATATTTTACGGTTTGACGGGCATTTCTCCTAGTCAAATTTGCATCCTTGCATCTACAGGGGATGTGGCACCTTTTGGTTGGATGTGGCTCAGCTGGGTACTTAGAAAAATTCATGGAAAGCCTTAACTCAAAATGTGTCCACGTGGAGGCACGACGCTCATTTGAAGATCTACTTTTTGGTTTGGCCTTGGAGTAGCGGGAGGACACGTGGAGCTTCCATTGCTTGGCTCAAACTTAGACAAAATTTATGCAGTTGGAGTAGTTTGGTGGAACAGACACATGGTGAGCTCACGCTCATTTAGGGTCTCCACTTTGGGCACCATCTTGAAGTTGCACCATGGAGACACGTGGAGGAACCACATGTTCGGGGACCGACCCTTGAGTTTCATTTTAAAGAAGCACCAGGATGACACATGGAGGCCTCCACTCACTTTGCATTTTTCTTAGACTTTTCAATGACCAAAAGGAGACTTCCTCGAGCATGACACATGGCACCTTCCACTTTGAGCTTCAAGTGTTCAGACAGACCTTGCCGAACAGGACACATGGCGAGCCCGCTCGTTCAAGGTATCAAATTTTTGGGACCATCTCAAGGTGCACCATGGTGACACGTGGTAGTTTGAAAATTCAAAGAGGTGGGGAGGTGGACCATCGGAGGAACTTGGATTTTTTTCCTCCTTAAGGATTAAAATTTCAAAATGGCCCACAAGCCCGATGAGGGAAAAGTCAATGTTTTTCCCCTAGTCAATGGCGGAGGTGCGGGCTCTCGGGGGAAATTTGGAAAAATTTCCTTTTGAAAAAAAAGTCAAAAGTAAAAAAGGAAGCATGTGCCCCACTCCAATCACATTTGGACACGTGTCAGGCTCATTTCTTGAGGGCGGAGCTGTGGGGAAAAATTTGGAAAATTTTCCTTTTTCAAAAAGAGTAAAATGGTAGAATTTGGCCATGGTTCCACTCCAATCACATTTGGACACATGTCAGGCTCATTTCCCGAGGGCGAGGTGCGGAGAAAAATGGAATTTTTTTCCATTTTTCCAAAAATTTGTAAAAATCAAAGGAAGCCCCGGTCTGTTCTAAAGTTTGAATCTTCCACGTGGATGGCCCAAATTCAAAGTAAAGATCAACGACAGTCTATGAGTCTAAATCTGATTTTCCCCCATTTCTCTAAAACACATCTAGAAGTGTGAGTCTCCATGATTTCTTGGTCTTTTCTACATGCCAAGTAGAGAGAGGAAGTTAATGTTGATATCTGAAGTTTGGTGGGAAGATCTGAGGACATCTTTCACCATTAAAATGGTCTGACTTTCGTGCCGATCAGATTTTTTTCCATTTTTCTTCTCCCAAGCATGCAAGGGGCCAGATTTGATAGATTAGGGGTGGAAGTGGTTGGAAAATTGAAGGAAGAGTGATCTACTAGAGAAAGAGTTGAATGCGGGAGATATTCGATGAGATCTACCCCCTCGAGCACCTGGAGACTTCTTGCAGATTTGATTATGAGAATCACAAAAGAATCATGGCGAACACTGGTGCATTAAACATTTTTTTTCTTTTAGGAGGAAAGAGGCTCTATTGTAAATGCTATAAATGGCACAATTTTTCATGCAAAATGGTTGGAGGTTGGAGTTGGAGGTCAGTGCTAGAGGTCAAAGAAAATTCCCAAGAGGAAAATTTGACTAAGCCTATCTTTTGAGAATCCATTGAGAAACTAGGTTATCTCTTTTTGTATTAAGTTTTATTGTGTCAAGGTGGTTGCAAGTGTACAACCATTGACAAGCTCTAAGACTATTCTAGAAACTTTCCCCTACTAATAGACTTAATCAAATTCAAGTTTTTTTGTGTTGTCTTGAGAAAAATGTGTTTGTTTTATTTCTAAATGTATGCAAGTAGTTTTTCTTGTTTCTATTGCAATCTTGTATTAAAATCTGATTCAATCACACAGGCCTCAATCCTTGTGATAGTTTAGTGGCATCTGTAATTCCATTTCTCAGAAGAGATTTCATTTGGGATTGGAATAAATGATTTAAAATCACTTTTCTCTCATCTGTTGATAGAGATTGTCTATAAGCCTTTGGGTGTACCTTAGGCATGATTTGGCTTAGATCTTGATGCTTTGTTGGGTTTTCTAACTCGAGCCTTCATGATAGAATCTCAGAGATTGTGTGAAAGAGTGCTAATCTTGGGCCTCCATTGAAGCACATATTCTAGTTGAAGAAACATTTTAGCTATTATGTGGCATTTTGTTGGTCTGACTTTCCATTTTGTAAGGTTCCTCAAGGATCTGGTGAATCTAGTTTCACCTACCCCACCTCCCACCAAAAATTCATTTAACAACAACCAATCCTACCCCTACTACCCCTGTTTTTCATGTGTGTATGCCAATGCACAATCCTCATCACCTAAACATGCAGAAGAAAGCAGGGTCTCAAATGTCTTTAGTAACCTTTGCCTTGTTGTGAAAGTATCTCCATGATCTAGAAGTGACAACTCATGAGAGTCAGATCTGGTGTGTTGATCATATTTTCCCCAAGGTCTTCTCTATAAAATTTATGCAAAAGAAAGGTACATGTATCTCCTTCTTTTCCCAAGGTGGGCGCGGGGCTAGGGAAGAAAATTTTCCCTAGGGCGGTCGACGAGGCATGGAGAAAAATTTGGATATTTTCCCATTTGGGGTGAAAAAAATCCACCATTGCACCCACAAGTCCGCAAGGGACACATGCGCCTCTTAAGCCAACGTGGAGAAACCATGGGTGGTGGGGGTAAGAGAATTTAATCGCCCAGAAGGGTGAAAAGGGTAAAATTCACCCACACCTATGCCAACGTGAGAAGATGCCATGTGTCAGCCAACCATTGGCTATGGTGGGCAAGAGGGATATTTTTGAAATTTTATCGGATTTTTTTTGAAGCGTTAAGGCTTAAAAGGATCCACTCCTCCGTGATGCCTCGTGAAGCCACATGGCAACACCTGATTGGCTGTGGGCTGGCGGGGCTATGGAGGAAACTTTCAAATTTTTCTAAATTTATTTTAAAAAGTGCTAAAGGTTAAAATCGATCTAAGTGTCTTTCGGTGCCCAACGAAGCCATGTTTCGATCAAATATTGGTCGGAGCGGTGGGGTCACGGAGGAAAAATTACGGAATAATTATTTTGGACTTATTTCATTTTAGACAAAATGAAGGCTTGCGGGTTAGCGGAGTGGTGGGAAACTTCTTGACTTCACACTTTTTGGGAAAAAAACAAAAAAAAATTTTTAGCCCGTGGGTCCACCCAAGAATATTTTATTCATTTAAGTTTGATAGTTAGGTTATTTTTTAAGCCAAATGAAGTAAAAACTTCAGAAGGCCATACTTTTGATAGGGAACTCGGGTTTTTGCAAATGGGGACTTTATGGAAATCTCTTGACGTCATCTTTGCATAGAAACCTTAAGAATTTGATTTTGATAAAGTTTAAAGGGTCAACTTTGAGAAAACATCTTTCTGTCACTTAGAAGTGAACTGGTATTTTTAACTTATCAATTTTGTTCAAATTTGTCATTAATTCTTTTCATCTTACCAAACAAGCATGAAGGATTTTACTTGGAAAATTTTAGGATAGATTGCAAGGTTAAATTTTTTGATTGGTTTTCATTCAAAAATTACCAATGTTTACACAACAGAAGACCTGCAATTTCACCTTTACTTGATTTGAAAGGTTCTTTAAAAATTTCTTTAGTGTTTTAGTTTAGTTTGGGGATCATTCTGATCTCATTAAGTCCAAATGAATATTTCATTTGTCTCTTATAAATTTGCAGGGTTGTTTTGGACATTTGATAAAAAGGAATTTGTGAAGTATACAATGAAGTAGAAATGAGGTTTGTACACTTCAAGAACAGAGATTAAACTATCTCTTTTGTCATGAAATAAAACATTGAATTTATTCCATGCTAGTTTTAAATAGTTTTCTTTCCTGTAATCAAATGATAGAGACAAGAATGCAACTTCTATATTTTTAAAAATTTACACATTTCAAATGAGACATAGCAGTGCAATATTTTTCATATGTGCTTCCTTTTCACTTTTACAATAGAGATTTCATACTGTATATCAAACACAGATTTCCAATGGAAATAATATCATATAAACAAGGAAAAACACTTCTATTAATTCAAAGGAATATCTTACAACTTATTTCCCATTTATTTTTTAAATACAACATACCAAAAAATAGCTTTCTTTTCTGTTCACAAAAATGAATACTAGATATATTCTTTCGTGATCAATTATAACTTTCATAGCTAAAACATAGTAGTCTTTCCAACACAATAATATAAAATATCATCCACTTCAAGGTGAGAAAGGTTACAAAAGAAGTCTCACAAGGGACTTTCATACTTGTATTTTTCCCTGCTTCTGGAACAACAATATGAATATCCTCCATTTTCTTTATTTCAATTTGATCACAATAGAACAGGGGAAAGGAAATGCTCTCCACCCAACCAAGACATCCAATGACAAGGGGAAGTTTCCCTCTTCATTGGCCCCCGAGCCCTAACAACAATGCAATAAGAAATGTGTTTCAACTCATGGAAACAATAGGCTTCCACAACACACATGCAAATTTCACATTTAAAAAAAATATAGTCCAAAGCAAAACTATAGTTTACAACCAAAAATGTAGACAAAAACAACACTCAGGCTTCATCATGCAAGCCAAAGGAGAAAGAAACTATGGGGGATGCTGCTTATGCCTCCCAAGGGGAAATGAGTATCACCACCTAAGAACAACCGCCAACAAAATATATATCATTTCAAATCATTGACATGCCCTTATGCCTCCCCATACCCCTTTCATTACTCACATTTCCTTATGCCTCCCCAACCTCTTATGGCATCCCATAACAAGTAAAGAAATGCAAGCTATTTCTTTGTAAGTTGGAACCCAAATCCCAACTCCTTCCACACTTATACCTCCCCAAAATAATTATGCCTCCCATAGAAATACCCCATAGTATTCTTCTACACCATCCCTAGGCCATCTACCCATACAACCCACACACATGCAAAAAAATTCACAACAATAACATTTGTACAAAATAAAAGAGGATCATTTCAAGAGCTAAGCTCTTACCTCTCCATAATGGAGTTTGTTCCAAGTTCCAAACAACAATATTTCCAATGCAAAACAACCCAAGATCAACGAAACACAGGCCTATAAAAAATATTGCAAACTTTCTCCAAAAGCAAGAGCTCAAACAACAAAAGAATTCGCCCCAAAAGAAGTATGCAAAAGTGAAGCAACCCCAAAAACAAGCTAAGGAATTCAAATATATAGAGAGGGAAGAGAAGAGGATGAGGTGGATCCAAGTGGGATGCCACATCACACATCCTCAACTCCAACTCATAAGTCAACTTCAATCTCCAAGGCACAATAAATAGGTGGGTGAATAATATGACAACTTACTTACACACTCCAAAACAAGCCCACACCCCATAAGGACTGAAATTAAAAACATGTAAGAAAGTGCAATTAAAACATTCAACTTGACTTACAAAAATGCATAATGAAAGTCTAAATTCAACTCTCCAACCATAGGTATGGTTGGTAAATAAATTTAAGAGGTATGAGACAAGTTTAACTTGTCCCACAAGCCTCCAAAATCATCTCTCAAGGAAAAATTCGAATTTCCAAGAAGGTGGAGTGTTTCTTACTCCAAAATCAACTTACATATCCCTTACACATTTCTTACAACACTTTAATTCAAGGCCAAAAACTCTATTAATTACTTTCTTATGACATATTTTAATTAATTAACTTAACAACAAGATTACTCACAATATTACACACCATTTAATAAATAATGAAAGGGGTCAAAGCACCACAAAATAAACACATGCAAACATTAACAAAGGGACCAAATAAAAGAAAATACATAAAACCCCTTGGTCACATTTAAAGGTGATCCCCCCATGGGAATCCCTAACACAATCAAACACACACAAACAATACAGTTGTCATGGTGACCTTGTTGAATTTATCTATAATTCCAAAGTGGTTGGTCTCCAATCCCCCAATGTTTGTTGTAATATTTTAAACCTACAAAATACAAATACCTCCTTCGGCCTCGTGGCCATATTAGAACATCCAAATGAATATAATTATAATTTCAAGATCATCGACATATATGTGAATCACAACAATCATCAAGACAATTAGTAGTATCACTTACAATTTCATCCACAACTATATCATCATCAATTTTAATTCAATTCTCATTTTCTAGGTCTACTCAAAATATCCAAATATCACAAGTTCGAACAACATCTATAATATAACCATGTCAAACAATATATCAACATCAATATCTAAAATGTCTCTAATAATCATCATGCACCATATATGAATCAAAGTCCACAATAAACCATGATCTAACATCTAACATCTTACTAAATTAAACTATAACAATGTCCATAATATAGTCAAGTATCATGATCAATATCACAAGGTGTCAAAAAATGTAAGTGAACTAAATGGAAATCGTGACCAAAGGGTTATGTATTGCCTTTTAATTTTGTTTCCTTTATTGATGTAATATGTGATTTAATGATGTAATTCATTGTATTATTTATTTGGAATTTGTTGTATGATTTTTCCCGTTTATTATTAATGGGTTGTAGTGTCTTAATTAAAGATAAGTTAATCTTGTCCTAAACTAATTTTAGATGTGATTAAAGGAATGCATTTATTAGAGTAGATATCTCTTGGATTTTTTGTTGTAATTTGAGTGCTTGTTGATCTTGAGTGTTATACACTCCACCCCTTCATGGAAATTCGAATTTGGCCTTAGAGGCCAATTTTGGAGGCTTGTGGGACAAGTCAAACTTGTCCGACACCTCTTAAATTGCTATGCCAACCCTAACTATGGGTTAGGGGGTAAAAATTAGACCCCATTAGGTGTTTTGGGAAGATAAAAAGGTGAAATGTTTATTGCACTTTATTTCTTGTAATTAATTTTGTCCTTAGGGGGTGTGAGCTTAGATTGTGTGTGTAAATAAAATGTCATTCCTTCAACCACTTATTAATTGTGCTTTGGAATTTGATGTTGACTAAGGTGATGTGGAGTGGAGAGGAAATGATGTGGCATCCTACTTGGACCCACATCATCCTCCTCCATCCCTTTTCTATTTAATGATGTTCTTTTGATTATTTGGGGTTACTTCATATTTTGTGCTCTTGCATTTTTGGGAGATAGAGAATTTTGAGAGCTTGTGGTCTTGGTTGGAGCTTCTTTGGTGTTTGCTTGGGTTTGGAAGGATCAAAAAGATTTAATCTTGGAACAATCTCTACTATGGAAAGGTAGGATCTTTACTCTTGCTCATGTTTTTCCTTTATTTGTGTATATGTGCTTATTATTTTGAGTGTTTTGGAGTGCTTTTTAGGTTGGTAAGGTAGATTACCTAAGTGTGGTGTAGTAGGAGACTATGGGGGAGAATTCATGTAGGGATGCATAAGAGTTATTTTATGTTTTGCAGGGAGTTTGGTTTGGGTGCACCACCTTGGACAAACAATACTTGCATTTCTTGATTCTTCTTATATGAGGGAAGCATATGAGTATGAGGAGGCATAAGAGTATGTGGGAGGAATAAGAGGTACTTGAGGGAGGACTAAAAGTATCTAGGGAATTTTTTATATGCATTGGAGGTTTTAAGGTGGGCACCCATTTCCCATTGGAAGGCATAAGTGGCCTCCCCATGGATTCTTTCTCCTTTGGCTTTGACTTAGAAGCCTTCATATTTTTTATTTTTATTTCCTTCTTTTGTTTATAGTTTGATTGTGGTGGTGTTTGGAATGGTTGTGAAATATTTGGTTTAGTGTTGTGGAAGCTTGTTTGTTGCCATGGTTGGATCCCCTTTCATTGTAATGTGGTTGGGGCTTGGGGGCCAATGAGGAGGATAACTTCTTCTCCTCGTTGGATATTTTGGTTGGGTGGAGAGTGTTGCCTCTCCCCCCATTTTGTTGTGAATCAAGAATGTCATGAAGGAACTCTTTTGTTGGTGCTTGTGAAGCTTGGAACTTTTGGTGGAATTCAAAGAAAATTGTTTGAACAAAATGGAAATGATCTTGTAAGTAGTTGTGCCTTTATTATAATTAACAATGTTTAAAATGAGTAGTTCTAACTAAAAATGATCAAATGGAATGAAATATTAAAATTGGAAACTTTAGGTGCATAAAATCAAGTTCACAATGTAATTTGGAACATTATAGTAACTTTTACTTTTTGTAAAAATATCAGATTTTAGGTTTTGTTTCTAAGAAACAAGACCGCCACTCAAGCGAGGCGGAAATCTCAAAACCACCGCTCCATAGGGTGGTGGTTCACGGTTTGTCACCCGATTAGGGTGGAGGTCCAAGAACACCAACCTGCTCCGGGAAGTGGTTCTGTCACTTACGGAAGAACTTCCTAGATACGCGCATGTGAAAAATTTGTAATGGGGTATTTTTGGTCCGAAAATATATCGAGAGTAGATCTATGGATAGACGTGCCGAACAGTGTGCGGGGCATAGCCCTCTTTGAGATAGTAAAGTGAAACTGGTTTATTACTATTCTACAATAGGAATCCATGCAAGTCCTATGGTATTCTACCTTCATGGGTTTGGGATCTCGTCCTAGTAGGGGTGTTTCCGACTATGGATAGAAAGGAAAGAAGGGAGGAGAGGAAATAGGATAGATCTAAAGGGAGAAAGAAATGAATTCCAAAGCAGAAAGGTCAGAGGGTTTATGCTTTGGGCTGGTAGTAAATAGAGCCAAACCTACTTGCATAAAAAAACAAAGCAATACTGATGAACAAATGACAAAAAAGTAGAGATAGATTTGACAGAAAAGTAACGTAGATCTAACTTAAGAAAGATCTAATACACATAACACATCCGTTGAGCGCAAAGTCCTAATTTCTATATTAATATTTTCTGTTTACAAAAGTACAAAACCTTTTCCTTCTCACTTCTTTTTTGCTAAAAATGTCCATCCCTTGAATACAACAAGTATCGAAGTATATATAGAAAGAGAAGGAAAAAGAAGGCAAAAAGGAACCAACAACTAATTACAAAATATTTACAAAATATCTAAAATTCAACTCTGTTGACTTTGGGAAATTTAGTGGATAACAACATCTCATGGTGCAACATGAATGATGTCATCATTTGTGCTAACAAACTTTTAAATACTTTTACAAAAAAGGAACAATCCTAGGAGGAAGGAACCTATTTGTCATCGTCTCGCGGCTGGAAAGGAGTATCCTACTTCTGCTCAGGAGAGGAAATGTGAAATTGAGCACGATACTCCATGAATTTGTTAATCATCGGTTGAAGTTGATCCTGTAGGAACCTTGGTGTGATCGCCGATGACTTCACAAGTCTCTCGTTCATCTCTGAGTCTCTCTAGGAGCTTGAAGTATTCATTACCCGCCTCCATCAGTACAAAATAAAATCGCAATCGGCCAAAAGGTTGTTGATAGATTCTACGTCAAAAGTGGCTTCTGACCCTAACGCTTGGGACGTGATCTCCTTAAAGAGCCGAATAGTGTCATCTACCTTTCTCAAGGCATATGATGGGGTGAGCAAGCCTGAGACATCCTTAGGATGATCTGCTCCATTTGATGCATCGCATTCAAGGCTTCCTCCTTGATTTTATAAATTTTCTCCAAGACAAATTCCATCTGGTCAACCCGAAAGTCCAAAGCAGCAAGGACTTTATTAAGTGCTCTTGGGTGATCGAAGACACCGAATTTTACTAAGTCATTGACCGAGTAGTCGAGCATCTTCTGGAATGTCTCATGTTGTAACCTAGCATGGTCCAACTCTTCAGAGATAGGTCCCGCAATCGCCTAGAGTTCCTTGTTAGCCTGATCAATATTCTGATACAGCTCTGTGAACTTTACAATTACTTCCTTACTATCCTTGAGGATTTGGTCTCTCTAGGAGGATACTGCCATACCTTGCTCACCAATCTTGGCATACTCATTTATATTTTCTTGACTAAGGGCTTCAGGAGTTTCGGTGGTAGTTGCGGAGGTACACTACCCATTTTCTACAGGGCTTGGAGAAGATGTTTGTTTTGTTCCTTCAATATCCTCTTCTCTTCCTTCACTTCCTGAAGCTTTTTGCAAATGGCATCCACTCAGTAGATAAGGTGTCTCCCTATAGGATTTCCAAGGATGTTCCAATTATGACCTGTGTCACTGTATAATCTATAGGAGATAGATCCTTTTTATCCTTTGTGGGATCAGAGTATGTGATCTCCATAACCCTTTAACCTGAAGCACTATGAGAGAAGTGGGTTATTGGATTTTGCTTCTTAGCTCCTTTTGTTGGGATGATAGAAAATTCCATAGGTCCAATGGGGACTTTCCTCTTATGTGGCTCGTGCTTGGAGATACATTATGAACTTAAGGGAGTGGGACCAGAGGGAGAAGAGGGAATTGAAATAGAAGAAGGAGCAACTACAGTGAACTCGGGAAATGCGTCGAGACGATTAGTGGCAACATTGTTAAAGAAGCTGATCCTCCAATGCTCACAGGGGTGGGAATCACTATAGAAGAGAAAACGGTGGGGGCGAAAGGGATCTAAAAGATGAGAGAAGAAATGCTATGGGAAAGATCCACGAGGGAAGAGAAGATGGAGGAAGAGGAAGGGGGAACAGAAGAAGACGAGGGAGAAGGCACAACCAGAGGAGTGGTCGTTTGAGTGACGTGAGGAGGGGAAGGAAAAGCGAGAAGATGGGACAGTGGGAACTTCACTTGTTACAGCAATGGCAACACCCCCCGAGTGGATGTGCTCGATGGAACACTTACCACCTCTTCTTCTTCTAGGGAGACCAGCTTACTACCTACTCCCGGCGGCGGAAGCAGACTCTCGGGAGCTTGCTCTGAGCGCGGCTTGATTCTCCCTCTTTGTCTTTCCCTTTTCCCTTTAGTAGGAGTTTTGGCCTAGCAGGTGCATCACCTAAAGGAGACGTGGTGAAGTCTACCCCAAAGTAGATGAGACCGTTTTTTCTGCACCCGAGTGCTCTATGCATTGCAGAGTGCCTTTAACCATTTCCTTAATGGTTTTAGGTGCCTTTGTTCTATCAATCTCGGAAAATGTCCAATTGTCCCCATCCGTATCTAGATGGACCCGACCAACTTCTTTATCACCATTTGGAAACCTTTTGGGATAAGGGCCACACCATATTGGATGATATTTGTCAGGGCCAGGCAGGAGTGATCCTTTCTTCCGAGCTCGACCTCGTGATACAGGTTGATGTAGATATCCTTGATTTGTGGGACGTGGATTGGATCGATCTTTTCCCTTGGAAGGAAATTGGGAGGATCAAAGGTTAACCTTACCAGAAATTGTGTTTCAAGTTGGGAAACTCCATCTCCATGAAACATTTCTTGGGCTTTAGTATGAGAAGTGTAGGTGTACCTGCCCACTATGAGGGGGAATGGAGTTCCACCCTTCTTTCTTTTCTAGACACTTCTTGTGGTATGTGATAAGTTGTCTGGACAGCTCCAATAGGATCAACTTCGGTCCCGCATACCTCGGTAACTTGGTGGGCTCCCCCAAGAAGTTAGCAGCTCTGAGATAAGTGAAAGTGGGGAATTACATAAATAATGCCCCCACTTCTCTGTGGTAGTCACCACACTCTTGGTCATCCGACCGTGAGTCATATTGGGCCTCAAGAGGTAGATGATGCCATAGAAGAAGGCATCGTTGATCTTGCTAAATTGTGCGATGCTATTTTCTAGTCTCAACTCTGGATAATACTCATATATTTTTACTTGGGGCCACACCCTACATCGACTTAGTGTTGGGTAGTCTCTTTCGAGAGGTAGCAGCGTATACCACATAGGAGTTCATGTAGAACCTCCCCATTGTTGAGAGTTGTTGGAGCTGCTCGGAGATGGTGCTACTAATAATCTCCGCCCATTCAAAACGTTGATCAGGAACATTTTTGCTCATTGTTTCCAAGTATCTGAGCATCCATTTATGAAATTAATGGGCATCAGGAAGCCCAAACACCCTACTTAGGAAGGTGATGGTGTCGCTCAGCTCTTTTGAGAAGTCGCTGCGATGAATAACTTGCGGCCACCTGGTTATTACCTTCTTATTCTTCAGATACACTTCATTCATGAGCTGCATGCATTTGTCTTCATTCTCATCCCATGCTTTTATGCAGTCTTCTTGGATTATTGCCACAAAGTGCCCATGGTGGGGGATACCCAACGTGATCTCAAAGTGCTAGGTAGTGAGGTTTATTATTACCTCGCCCTTATCATTCTCGACACATTTTGTGTCCTTATTGTGCAGCATGCTACCATCATCATAAAGTTGTTGTTTACTATGCTCATGAGAATTCCGCCAATGAAATGTAAACCACTTCACCAATTTTTCCATCCATGGACTACCTGTGACCTTCTTGGTTCCGGCCCAAAAGTCCTCCATATCAATATCACCAAGTTCTGAATCCCTGATGTCCAGGTCACATTTAGCAAGGGATTTGGGCATCCTGACCCTTTAGTACTTGTACTTCATTTCTTCCTTTGAGAGTTTCGCCTTACCCTTAGACTTGGTTGGCTTCTTACTTGACAAAGACATGTGTGAATCTGAGTTCAGCTACTAATCTACAAAAAGAAGGAGGGAAGTCCATTGCAGAAGAGCCATGTTAGCTATTAAATCATCCATCAAAGCTTTACAGAATGAAAACTTATCAATTTACAAGTCTTTGGGTGCAAGGCGCAATTCTATTGCAGGTTGCAGGGTCAAAAAATCAAGGCACACTGCTGGAGAGTGTTGCATGAAAGAAAAAAATACAAAGGGGTGCAGGCGCAGAAATACTAAACACAACATTCAGTGTTGGTGTCAAAGGATATGCGCCTGCACCATATGAAGGGTTTTGAACATGCACAAATTATTTTGCTGTTGCAAGGCTGTAGGATGCGCCATTGGCATAGATAGGTTACATGTTGCAAATCACTATGTTGCGCCAAGGGGTGCAATTTCAAATGGTGCATCGTTGAAGTAAGGTGCGCCAGTGTTTTAGCTTTTGGCACAACATAGGAAGAGTCTGCATGACATTCAAATGTGTGTGTAGGAAGATTTTCTCTTGCACTTGTGTTAGGGTTTTGAGAACTTTATAAGGCGCGGGGAATATGCGTGTTGTAAGTAGGGATAGTGTGTCCCTTTGGCGTGACTGTGTTTTGTGCAACAGTGATGGCGTTTGTGCCAAAGGAAAACCGTGGGTTTGATAATTTTCAAGGATTTTCCCTCTTTTGATCATTTTGTGGCTTTTTGTCCTCTTTCAACAAAAATAATTCGGTGAGGGGAATAGAGGAAAGAGGGCCAGGGATTCATTCTGAGGTAAGGCCTTCCAAGTTCAGAGGATCCTAAGGAGGGTAAAAACCAGTTTGGGGGAGAGTTGATTTACAAAAATAGGTTGGAGGTTGTGCTACTTCATTTTCTTTTTCTTTTAATAATAACCTTGTTGGCTCGAAAATCAGCCGGTTGGGTAGTTCTATGGATAAACGAGCCAGCAGTGTGCAGGGCATAGCCCCTCTTTGAGTCAGCAAAGTGAAACTGGTTTATTGCTATTCTACCAGCAGGAATCTATGCAAGTCTCACAATATTCTACCTTCGGGGTTTGGGATCTCATCCCAGTAGGGTGTTTCCGACTGCGAAAGAAAGGAATGAAAGAGAGGATGAAGAAAGATCAGATCCGAAGAAAGAAAAGAAATGAATTCCAAAGCAGAAAGGTCAGAGGGTTTATGTTTTGGGATTGGTAGTAAATAGAGCCAAACCTACTTGCATAAACGAGCAAAGCAATACTGATGAATAAATGACAATAAAACAAAAGTAGATCCAACAGAATAAACACACAGATCTGACATAAGAAAGATCTAATGCATATAACACATGTATTCAGCACAAAGTCTAAATATTGTATTAATATTTCTTTCTGTTACAAAAAGTTCAAAGTCTTTTCTTCTCACTTCTATTTTTCATCTGAAAAGTATCCACCCCCAAATACAACAAGTATTGGAGTATTTATAGAAGAAGGAGAAGAAGGAAGGCAAAAAGGAACCAACCACCTATTTACAAAATATCTACAAAAATATCTCAAAGTCATGTTGACTTTTGACAACTTGATGGATGACATCATCCCATGGTGCAACATGGATGATGTCATCATTTGTGTCAACATACTTTAGACATTTTACAAAAAGAAAGTCGGAAGAGAGAGAAAAGAAGAGAGAATTTATTCATCATCGTCATCCTGTGGCTGAAAGGGGATATCCTGCTGTTGCTGCTTGGGTGATGAGATGTGGAATTGGGCACGGTATTCCATGAACTTGCTGATCATGGGCTCTAGCTAATCTTGGGAAGGATCCTTTTGTCGCTCACTGATCACCTCGCAAGTCTCCCACTCGTCTATGAGCTTCTCAGGAGTTTGGAATATTCTTTCTCTACTTCTATGAGGAACCCGATGAAGTCCCGACAGCCAAAGAGTTATTGATGGACTCAAGGTCAAAAGTGACCTCTGGCCCCAGCCCTTGTGAAATGATCTCCTTGAAGATCTAGATGGTTTCATCAACTTTCCTTAACGCGAAAGGAGTAAGCAACCATGGAGACATGTTGAGAACAATTTGCTCCATTTGGTGCATCACGTCCGTGGCTTCTTCCTTTACCTTATCGATCTTTTCAAGGATCGAATTCCAGTTGATCCATCCGGTAATCCAAAGTGGAAAGGATTTTATTGAGGGCTCTGGGATGACCGAAAATGCCGAACTTGACTAGATCTTCGACTGAATAGTCAAACATTTGTTGAAAGGTCTCATGTTGTAGCCTAGCATGGTCCAGCTCTCCTGATATGGGTCCCGCTAACGCTTGGAGCTCTTTATTCACCTTGTTGATGTTCAGATACAAATCAGTGAACTTGGCGATTAATTTTTCACTGTCTTTGAGGATTTGGCTCCTCCAAGTGGAAAAGGCCATACCCTGCTCGCCAATCTTTGCATATTCATTAATTTTATCTTGACTCAGAGGCTCAGGAGTCTCGGCGGCAGTTGTGGGAGGTGCACTGCCCATCTTCTGTAAGGCTTGGAGCAGATGTTTATTTTACTCTTTCAATAGCCTTTTCTCTTCTTTTTCTTCTTGAAGCTTCTTGCAGAGGGCGTCAACTACAGATAGGGCCTCTCCTCAAGGCTTTTAGAAGACGTACCCATTGTGACTTGAGTCACTATATAATCTGTCGGAGACAGATCCTTTTTATCCTTCAGAGGATTGGGGTATGTGATCTCCATTACCCTCTCTCCCGAAGCACTCTGAGAGAAGCGTGTGATGGGCTTCTGCTTCTTTGCCCCTTTTGACGGGATTACGAGAGAAGTCCATCGGAGTGATGGGAACTTTCCTTTTCTGTTGACTTAGATGCTGGGAGATCCAGGCTGGACTTATGGGAGAAGGACCAGAAACAGAGAAGGGGACAACAGCAGAGTAGAGGGAAAACACCGAAACACTTGGAGGCGGCATCGAGAGGGAGGCCGAGGAAGCGCTCACGGGAGGAAGAGATACTGCAGGAGAGGAAGACATAGGAAGGGAAGGGAGCTCAGAGATGAGAGAAGAAATGGAGGGGGACAGGTCCGCGAGAGAAGAGAAGATGGACAAAGAAGTGGGAGGAATAGTAGAAGAAGGGGGAGAGGACACGACCAAAGGAATGGTCGCTTGAGTCACTCGAGGAGGGGAAGGAGGAGAAGAAGAAGGGACAGAAGGGACCTCAATTGTTGTGGCAGTGGCGACATCCTGAGTGGATGGGCCTATTGAACATCTTCTTCCGCTTCTTTCTCTGGAGAAGCCAGAGTTACAACTTGTTCGGGTGCAGCGGAAGGAGGACTTTCAGGAGCTTCCTCTTGAGTGGTGCTGGATTCACCCTCTTTGCTTTTTCCTTTGCCTTTTGGCTACTATTTTGATCGAGGAGGTGCATTACCCAATGGAGAGGTTGTGAAATCAACTCCGAGGTAGATGAGCCCATTCATTCGGCACCAATGCCTGCTATTCTACACAGAGTTTCCTTGACCCTTTCCTCAATTGTCTGAGGTGCTTTGGTTCTATCAATCAATGCAAAAGGCCAATCGTCCCCACCTGTGTCAAGATACACTTGATCCACTTCCTCCTCAGTAGTTTGGTAGCCTTTGGGGATGATGGCCACCCCATACTGGATGATTTCTGCTAAGGCCAAATGAGAATGGTCCTTCCTCCTGAGCTCAACCTCGTGATATAAGTCAATGTAGATATCTTCGATCTGAGGGATGTGGATCGGGTCGAGCTTGGCCCTAGGCAAACAATTTCTTGGATCGAAAGTGGGCCTTGCTGGGAAGTCATGTTTCAGATTCAGCAGCTCCAGCTCTGCAAACATGTCCTTTGCCTTGTGGTGAGAGGGACACGTATACCTACCCACTGTGAGGGGGAAAGGAGTTCCACCCTTCTTTCTCTTTAGGCACTTTTCATGGTAAGTAATAAGCTGCCTTGACAACTCTAGCAGAATCAATTTGGGCCCAGCATACCTTGGCAGTCTAGTTGGCTCCCCCAAGAAATTAGCCGCCCTCAGATAAGTGAATGTGGGGAATTGAGTGAACAGGGCCCCCCATTTCTCTGTGGCTGCCACGATGCTCTTGGTCATGCGACCGTGAGCCATATTTGGCCTCAACAGTAGATGATGAAATAGAAAAATGCATCATTGATCTTTGTAAATTGAGGGATGCTATTTTCCAGCTTTCAGCTCTGGATAATATTCATAGATTTTAACTTGGGGCCAAACCCCACTCCGCATCAGAGCTGGGTAGTCCCTTTCTGAAGCTGCAGCGTAAACAACATAGGAATTCATGTAGAACCTCCCCGTTGTGGGGAATTGTTGCAGCTGCTCTGATATCGTGCTGCTTATGATTTCTGCCCACTCAAAGCGTTGATCGGGCATATTTTTGTTCATTGTTTCTAAATACCACAGCATCCATTTGTGGAAATAGTGGGCATCAGGAAGCCCAAACACCCTACTCAGGAACGTGATGGTGTCACTGAGCTCCTCTGAAAAATCACTGCGGTGAATGATTTGTGGCCAACGGGTCACCACCTTCTTATTTTTCAAATATACCTCATTCATCAGTTGCATGCACTGATCTTCATTGTCGTCCCAGGCCTTGATGCAATCCTCTTGGCTAATGGCCACAAAGTGCCGGTGATGAGGAATGCCGAGTATTATTTCAAAGTGGCGGGTAGTGAGGTTGATTATGACCTCACCCTTCTCATTTACGACACATCTTGTGTCTTTATTGTAGCACCGGGCAACCACCATCATAAATTCATTGTTAACGGTACTGACTGGGATTCCTCCAGCAAAGTGCAGGGCACTGCCTATCAGCTTGTCCATCCATGGACTTCTTGTGACCTTTTGGGTTCTGGACTAGAATTCTTCCATATCGATATGACCCAACTCTGAGTCTCTGATGTCCAGGTCACATTCTGCTTGGGACTCAGGCATTCTGACCCTCTGATACTTATACTTCATTTCTTCTTCTGTGAGCTTGGCCTTGCCTTTGGATTTGGTAGGTCTCTTGCTTGATGTTGACATATGTTCTTCTGAACTTAGCTGATCTGCAAGAATAAGAAGTGAAACCCCATTGAAGAAAGCTGTGTCAGCTGTTTGATTTTCCATTGAAATGCTGACAGAAGAAAGAGTTAGCAATTTTGAGGCTTTAGGGCGCATGGCGCATGGATATTGCAGATTGCAGAGCTAAATAGATAAGGCGCACAGGAAAGGGCACTGCAGGGGTAAATCAGCGCCAAAGGGCGCATGGCGCATAGACACTGCAGGGTGCATTCTTTGTTGCTGTAAGCACAAGTGCGCCTGCGCCATGTGGATGCATTTTGTAAAGGGCACACGAATTCTTTATGTTACACGGGAACAGGATGCGCCCGTGGCGCATATATCTTTCATGCTGCATGGAACTTCGGTGCGCCAAAGGTGCATATAAGGTTTGTGTAACATATGCTTTTTGTGCGCTTAAGGGAACTTGGCACGGCACATGAAAGGTTTGCATGACACAATGTTGTTGCAATGGTGGATGCGCCTGCGCCGTTTATAGCTTTGCACTTGGCGCATATGAAAGGATTGTTACATGGATGTTGGGTGCGCCAATGGCACGAATTTTATCAATGCAACATACGAGTTTGGTGCGCCAAGCAGGACGCAAGGAAAGCGTTTGCAACAAGCGGGGAAAGTGCGCCATGAGGGCGTAGCTTTTCATGATGAAGCAGGCAGGGAATGTGCGCCATTGGCGCAGCTGCTCTTTGTGTAATAGGGGCGACAGATGTGCCATTGGCGCAACTGTTCTTCATGTTGCAGAGTGCGCCAATGCGCCGAAGGAGAAGGAAAATACAGTTTCCTTTTAAATCTTTGATTCTCTCAGAGGGGTTTCACATATGGTTAAGCTTGTTCTTAGGTTCATTGGGGTGATAGAAATAGCTTTTAAACAAAGGGGTCCAAGCTTATTATTTTTAGAACAGAGCTTCCTCTACCAGCAGATCTGGAAAGAGGGGGAAGATCATGTGGAAAGACAGCAGGGGGAGCAAGTTCATGATTTCATTCTTTTCAATCCGATTCATACCCATAAGCAGCCAAAAACCACAAACACGAAGCACAAAAGAAAGAAGGCCACTTACCCGGATATTTATAACGAAGAAATGCGCAAATGGGTCCACAAATCAATTCGAAAGTGACAGGCTAGTGCACAGAGAAAATCATGTGATTTCCATTGGTGATAATGACATAGCAGACGCGCCTATTTATAGGTGAGGTAGCAATAAATGTGCCACCAACTTTTCAAGTGGCGCATCAAGAGAGCTGTCGACACAAGAAAACATGCACCCTTTGGCACACCAAAAGGCTTGTCAACACGAAGATATGTGCACCCTTGGCGCACCAAAAGTGGTGTTGACAGAGGAATATGTGTGCCCTTGGCGCACCAAAAAGTGGTGCAACAAATGATCTGTTGACAGGAAGATGCATGCACCAAAGGATTTAAAGGGGGCGCATGAACATTTGATGTTGCATAATGATTATATGCGCCCGCCCAAAAAGACCAAAATGGCTAAGTTCGAAAACTAGATTTCCCGGGAAGGGATTTTGCAATGTTCCGAATGCAAGGGATCCCCGACGAGGGATCGAACAAAATTTTCGGTAGGGTTATCCGTAAAATTGCCCTTGCCAATTTTACGGGATAACAAACCTCTCATAAACAACTCAAGAACCCCACAACAACAACACAAGAAGAGTTAGGACCACTTACCAGGAATATATATAATGGAATAAATGAAGTGGGGTCCATGAACATGACGTAAAGCGACACACGGGGATGACAAGCATCGACAGTGCGAAAGGATTTAACTTTTTCACATTTTTTAATCGTGAAAATGACAAGTTGGATGTGCCTATTTATAGCAAAAGGTGTAATAAATGTGCCACCCACTTTTTTTAAGGTGCACCAAAACAGATGACAACATGAAAATATTTACGCCATTGGTGCGGATTCGGATTATCAACATTACCTTTTCAAAGTGCTTTGGCACACCATTCGGGGAGCAACGCTTATAATGTCAACAAGGTGGTGCATGCACCTTAGTGTAGGCTTCAAGGGTACATCGTGGAAGGCACAACATTTGGAGTGTCGACACTCCAAAGGATGCACCAAAGGAATAGAAGGGGGCACAAATTCATTTGATGTTGCATGAATAAAAATTGCGCCCAACCAAAAAAGGACCAAAATGACTAAGTTTGAAAAACTAGATTCTCCGGAAAGGGATTTTATGCCATTCCAAATGCTAAGGGACCTCAAAGCAGAGAATCGAAACAAAATTTTGGTATGGCGACCTACAAAATTGCCCTCGTCAATTTTACAGGATAACAAATTGCTCATTCTGGGACTATCTTTTAGTGAAGCTTAAGGGTGGAGAATCCCATATCAACATGTGCCTATACATTAGGCCACGAGTCAAAAACAAGGGTGATGAAAAAGAAAAACACATAGTAACAAAAGTAAACACATGACAAAAACAAACTGTATAAAGAAGAGAGCAAGCTCTACTTCCTGAATATTTTTAGATGTTACCTGCTATAGGGAAGCGGGAGCTCATTTCTATCTAGATACGAGAGATAGAAGCTATTCTCTCTCGTTGAGCTACTTGATCTTGAAAGGCCCTCTCCATAGAGAATTAAATTTTTCGTGCATGCCCTTTGGCTCTCTTTGCTTGTCCCACAAAAGGATGAGATCTCCCACATGAAAATCTCTTCGCTTGGCCTTTTAATCAAATAGTCTCTTGACCTGATTCTGATGCTCAGTGATCATGTCTACCACCCTTACTCTCTTTTCTTCAAGCTCTGTTACGTACATGGCCCTCTTTTTAAGAGAATTTTTGAAAGTCTCATCTTCGATTTCTCGTGTCAAGCGTAGAGGAAGAAGTTCTCGCATAAATGGGAATCTTAGCATTGATTTCGTATAATACTTGAAAATGTGACATACCAAGCAACCTCTTTGGAGTAATACGGTCTGCCCACAAAGCATCATATAATGACTTGTGCCATGACTGCTGATTCTCATCAACTAGCTTTCATATGATGGTCACTAGGTTCTTATTATTGGATTCTTGCCTAACCATTTCCCTAGGGGTAATAATCCAAGGCATGGGCCAAGGTTATCCCGTATTTGTAACAAAAATAGATAACTTCCCATGAGGAGAAGTTGGAAGCATTATCAGCAATGATCTTGTGCGGGATGCCAAACCTTACAATGATATTTTCTTTGATGAAGTTGCAAACAATTTCAGAGGTGACATTCTTAACAAGTATGGCTTCCACCCATTTGGTGAAGTAATCTGTTGCTGTTAGGACATAACTATGTTTGACACTTTATTGGGATGTAGTGCTCTGATAAAGTCGATTCCCCATTTCCTGAATGGTTCGTCAATAATGACAGCCCGAGGGGAAAACAACCAATTTTGGTTTTCCAACAAACCGTTGGAAAAGCTCACATTTCACGACCCGTGGTTGTATCCTCGAAATAGCATTGGCTAATAGTACTGGCCGGATGATCTTGTGTGTTATGATAGAAGAGGAAAAGTGACCACCGCATGCTAAATCATGAAAGCTTTACGGAAACTTTACTGCTGCAGCTTGTCAATGCGTCGCAAGAAGATGCCATCAATCCCACGCTTGTATAAACTGTCATCCCAGATGACATATCCGCTGCCCCGAGATTTACTATCCACTTTTCCTTTAAAGTTAGATGAGCCAAGAACTCCTCGTAAGTGAGAAAGAAAGTGATATCAGAATACCATTTGTCGCTAGTCGCAACAAATAGAACCATAGGTAGAGAATCAACTTTCTTTAGCTGGCCTTGCATTCCATCGATGCAATCATATTTTTCTTTAGGGACCTTTGAATCTTTGTTTTCATCCAGAAGCTAACATAGGCCCTTGCCTCTTACCAGCTTTGTTGGTTTTATGTCTATATCATACTCTTGGACCTTTGCAATCCAATTCCTTGTAAGCTTCCTAACTCTTGTTGAGTTAAGATTGACTTGACTACCGTGTTAGGGACAAGCACTACTATATGAGAGTTTATGATGTAATACCGAGAAGTTAATGACTACTTTGACAACCGTGAATTCATGCTTTTCCAACTGAGACATCTTCAATTCATGAGGCTTAAGAGGAGAGCTCATGAATGCGATTGGAGATTCAACATCCTCGAGTTCTTATACATTAAGGTGGCTGATACAAAGATGCTCGGATGGATAGCTATACATGATAAAATCCTTGGAGAAGTCGGGAGATACTAGGACTGGTGCATGAGCAACAAAGGATTTTATATTCTCGAGTGAAATCTTTCCTTCCTCGCTCCACTGGAAAGTTTGTGACACTTTCATCATATTTGATATGTGATGAGTATTCTCAAAGCAAAGTCGGGAATAAAGCGTTTGAGAAATTCACTTTTCCAAGGAGTGAACACCAGTTTTGCTTGTAGGTAAGGTAAGGCTCTGAATGGCATTAACCCTTTCGACATCTATCTTTGTCCCTTCCTTACTGACAACGTGTCCTAGCAAATTTCCTTCAATGACCCTGAAACTAGACTTTTTTAGATTTAGGGAGATCCCGTGTTCTCGGCATCTAATCAATACTTGCTCCACATGATCACAATGATCATTTTGTTGTTTAGAAAACATAGTTAACTCATCTAAATAAACCATGATGACCTTTCCCATAATACCTTTGAATTTGAAGTCCATTGCTCACTGAAAGGTAGCACCAGCGTTGGTCAAGCCAAAAGGCATCCTGCTATAGGTGAATGTGCCCTAGGGAGTAGTGAATGCTATTTTGAATCGGTCTTCAGGCAAGACTTCAATCTGATTATAGCCCGAAAAACCATCAAACATGGATAGCATTTCTGAACCAGTTACTACCTATAGAACTTGATCCATTATGGGTAGTGGGTAGTTATCCTTCAAGGATGCTTGATTCAGGTTGTGGAAATCTACGCATATGCGTATCTCACCATTCTTCTTTCATACTGGCATGATGTTTGCAACCTAGGTACTATGATGGATAGGAAAAATGATCCTTGCATCTAGCATCTTTTGTATTTCCACTTGGATGGTACCCGAGATCTTGGGATTGTAGTGCCTCTGTTTCTGGTGAAAGGGTTTGACATCTTCTTTCAATGGGATGTCATGCTGAACATCCTTTAGCTTGAAAGACTTTAGATCAACATAAGACCATGCTAATACATCTATATATTTCTTCAGAAATTTGACAAACTTCCACTTTTCTTCAGGTGTGCAACACTTCCCAATGTTCACAAACTCGTGAATGTTCCATAGTACCTAAGTTGACCGGTTCGGTTTCTGGAGAGGATTTAGGGTCATCTTGCCGTTATTTTTGACAAAATGATCATGTTTGTCAAACAAATGTTCCAGAGAGACTAAACCTTTTGGAATTTTATTTCCTTTGAGCTGACATATGCCATCACCTCCTTTTGATTCATTTGCTTGATCAGTAATAGATTCACAGCATGCAGAAGTAGATCCTTCAAAATGAAGCTCACTGAAATTTTTTACTTTCTCTAGAAAGGCGATAAGTTGATTGTCATTATTGAATACCTGCCAGTGCTGAGAATTTTCTGGCATGCTTGAGCAAACGACTACCTTAATAGTATATGTGTTTGTTTTTAACCCTGGGTGAGGGAGCATGAGAGACACTGAGATGGCCAGTGAATCGGCCATGTCATTCTAAGCTCTTGGAACGGCTTTTATTGAAAAGGTGTCAAATTCCTCAATGTTGTCCCATACCGTTGTGGTAATGCCTCAGTACTTTTAGGTTCTTGATTCCCCTTTATTTTGTAGCTTGCATGCCAAGTAGAAAAGATTCATATTCAGCAAAGATTATTTGTATTGAAAAATTGTAAATTAAAAGAGAGGAAAAATCTCCTCCTTAGGAGATATTAGCATGACTCAAAGACCGCATCCGCTAGTTACACAACCGCCATCAAACTACGCTGCGAAACCTTGTTAAGGTCCTCTTCTTGGATGAGAACATCCATTTTATCGACTCATGAGATAAGAATTCGCTCCCCATCGCTGATGATTCAAGAGAATTTGGGCTTTGGGGTCGCGAAATTGGTGACCAAGTAATTTTTTTGCAATTCAAGCTCCAACGTCTGCATTACACCCTTGACGGGGATTCTAGCTTTGGACCAGTCCATATGAATCTCTCCACCAACATCTTTGTAAAATATTCTTCCTATTAGAATTCCATATGCAGCTAGGATATCAACAACGAGGATCATCACCTTCACCCTTTTCTCTAGGAATGCCACAAATTTGAACTATGCGTCTTTGATCGACCAATCAATGGAACTCCTTTGTTTCCATGGAGTAACATCTACCAAAAGGCTTGGTGAGAGTAAGGCCCAAATCATGAGTGAACTTTGCCAAAGATGACATTATCGAAGCCCTAGAATCAACTATGCGATTACTTAACTTGTGACCATTGATTAGGAGGGAGAAATAAAAATTTTCAATTTTTCCCGATGCGGAAGTCGAGGCAACATTTATGCGAGATGCAGGAGGAGTGGAAAGGATTCCTTTCGGGGAGACATGGGAAGTTACAACAGCTTGGCTTTGAATATATTCGGTCAATCTTACAAGTTGCTCAGGGTTTGACTGAAGATATTCAGCCTCAGACATTTGAATCTTGGTATTTTTAGCATGATCAATTATGTTGAATGCGACCAAGGGTTGCGTTGATGAGGGAATGAGTCCCTCACTTCGCAGCAGAAGGGGTAGGATTACTAGTCTTTATGGGAATATATGAGGGCTGAATTGGAGGAGAGATGGGAGGAAAATATTTTTGTAAAAGACTTAATAGGAGGTTGAGTAGGAAGAGGATTACCTCTTTTAGCAATGGTTGGAGGCATGTTTGACACATCCTTCTCTTTTTGTATCCTGGCAGCAACTTCTTCTTTTCCTTGAGAGTGGGTGAAAAAGCATATGATTACTGTTTGCATACCCTTGGGTACCCTCTTCTTCATTAGATTCCTCATCTTCAAATTCCATATACCTAATTGTAGAGTCACCATTGGTTCACCGATGTCTTGATTACCTCCTCTTGGGGATAAAGGTTCTTCATAATTTTTCTCCTCTTCTTCGATCTCAACCAGGCATTGACCGGAGGGGCCTCAAGTGCCAACTGTGGAGCGGTTACAAGCAAATGCAGCCTTTGTGGGGCATTATTGGAAGTGAAATTTCTCTATGGGATATCCCAGTATGAAGTGTTAGGAGAAGCTTGAACTAATTGCTTCTTCAACGTGAGCAAGTCGTTTGCCATCTTCTAGAATGCCGAATCTGATGAAGTGGCTTGAGAAGGAGTTGAAGCTTTAGGCTCTGACGGCTCTCATTTTACCTCGCGATATAAGCAGTTGTCCTATATTTGAATGGCGATATCTGAGCGAGGACCAAGGTGGTGATTTGTTCTTGTAAGAGTAAGAAACTTACTCTTGAGCTCATGGTGTTCACAAAGAAACACTTTTGATTTTCTAGAGTTGGCAACATGGCAAGTGGCATACGGTTAATTAGTGAATTGAAGTGAGCGATAATATCATGCATGGTTTCATTGACTTCTTTCTTTAGGTGAGTGATCTTTGACAATAATGCAAATGCATCTTCTGAAGGCTTATACCTATCTTCAAATGTAGTTCGTAATGTGGCCCAACTAGTGATAGATCTAGCCGAAATGTTGGAACCACTCTGCTGTAGGTCCTTGCAAGGTCTCTAGAAAGAGGCGTACTGACACATCTTCATGGGTCACATCTAGGATGTTGCATGACATAATGAATGCAAATATATGTGAATCATGCTTTGGTTTCCACTTCCATCAAATCTTGGGAAATTCTTGCGGTTTCCATGAGGGAGTGTGTGAACAGGATGTGGCAAGGCAAGAGGGCCCATAGCATTTCCCCATGGTACTGCCATTTGAAAATCTAGAAAGAGGACGTGAGCCGGGATCGTGGTTCTGCTAAGCAACAAAGCACTGCAAAGGGATTTGGAGACTCCTTACAAGAAATGGTTCTTTCATGGGGGCGAGACATTTCTCGCTAACCGATCAACCGAACTCATTGATGAGAAGCGTGCTTTGGTGCAATCTTTGAAGTTGTTCCTTTGAAGTAGATCAAAAATATGATCAACTTCTCCATGAGCTCTCTTACTACAAGTAAATGGTTCACCCACCAACGTATCTTTCATATCTCAGTAATGTTTTTAGAGCAGATTTGAAAACTCTTTTTGGTTGTACTTGCTGATTTTCTCATTTTTCCTGACAAAAATCAGCAGCATGTACTTTTCTAAATATTTAATTTTATCCTTCCTTTGAAAACTGATTGCGGTTTAATGATGAAGATCAACGAGGATAAAATAATGGTTAACTTAGTAAGCTGATTTTGGATCTTAGAGTTGACTTTTGCAAGAGTTTGAAATTTTTTGCAAAACTCTCAAATCTCGCATCTACGAAATATATGGGTTTTTGTAAAAACTCAGCGAACTAAAGATATCTAACTAGCCGAGATCTATGGATCTCTCGAATAAAATTTTTAGTTTGGATCACTTTTGTAAAAATTTAGATTTTAAGCAAAATGTTAAGATCTCTAAAAAGGTAGTGATTTTTATAATTTTATCTACTTTCTGAGGTACCTTAGCAACCTTAAAAGTTGTTAGTGTCACAATGCTCACATATATCTGGTTCTTTCCCCAGTAGAGTTTCCAAAAACTGTTGGTCCAAAATCATTGGGAGGGCGATCTATGGATGGGGCACGAGCCAATAGTGTGTAGGGCATAGCCCTCTTTGAGACAACTAAGTGAAACTGGTTTATTGTTATTCTACCAACAGAATTTGCACAAGTCCTACAATATTCTACCTTCGGGGGTTTGGGATCTTGTCCCAAAGAGGGGTGTTTCTAACTCGTGAATAGAAAGGAAAGAAGGGAGGAGAGAAGATATGATAGATCCAAAGGGATAAAAGAAATGATTCCAAAGCAGAAAGGTCGGATGGTTTATGTTTGGGACTCGGTAGTAAACAGAGCCTAACCTACTTGCATAAATGAACAAATCAATACTTGATGAACAAATGAAAAAAAAGTAGAGATAGATTTGATAGAAAAGTAACGTGGATCTAACTTAAGAAAGATTTAATACACATAACACATCCATTGAGCACAAAGTCTTAATTTCTATATTAATATTTTCTGTTTACAAAAAGTACAAATCCTTTTCCTTCTCACTTCTATTTTTCATCTAAAAAATGTCCATCCTGAATACAACAAGTATCCAAGTATATATAGAAAGAGAAGGAGAAAGAAGGAAAAAAGGAACCAACAACTAATTACAAAATATCTAAAAGTCAACTGTTGACTTTGGGCAATTTAGTGGATGACAACATCTCATGGTGCAACATGGATGATGTCATCATTTGTGCCAACAAAATTTTAAATACTTTACAAAAAAAAGGAACAATCCTAGGAGGAAGGAGCCTATTCGTCATCGTCCCGCAGCTGGAAAGGAGTATCCTGCTTCTGCTTAAGAGAGGAAATGTGAAATTGAGCACAATACTCCACAAATTTGCTAATCATCAGTTCAAGTTGATCCTAAGTAGGACCCTTGGTGTGATCGCCGATGACTTCACAAGTCTCCTGTTCATCTTTGAGTCTCTCTGGGAGCTTAAAGTATTCATTACCTGCCTCCATCAGGTATCCAACAAAATCACGGTAGGCCAGAAGGTTGTTGATAGATTCTGCATCAAAAGTGGCTTTTAACCCTAACACTTGCGACGTGATATCCTTAAAGAGATGAATAGTGTCATCTACCTTTCTCAAGGCATGTGATGGGGTGAGCAGGCTTGAGACATCCTTAGGATGATTTCCTCTATTTGATGCATCACATCCAAGGCTTTCTCCTTGATTTTATTAATTTTCTCCAAGACAAATTCCATCCGATCAACCCGATTGTCTAAAGCAGTAAAGACATTTTTGGGTGCTCTTGGGTGATCAAAGACACCAAATTTTACTAATTGATTGACCACGTAGTCGAGCATCTTCTCTGAATGTCTCATGTTGTAACCTAGCATGGTCCAACTCTTCGGAAATAGGTCCTACAATGACTTGGAATTCTTTGTTAGCCTGATCAATAGTTTGATACATCTCTGTGAACTTTACAATTACTTCCTCACTATCCTTGAGGATCTGGTCTCTCCAGGTGGATACTACCATACCTTGCTCACCAATCTTGGCATACTCATTTATCTTTTCCTGATTAAGGGCTTCAGGAGTTTTGGTGGTAGTTGTGGGAGGTGCACTGCCCATTTTTTTGTTGTTCCTTCAGTATCCTCTTCTCTTTATTCACTTCCTGAAGCTTTTTACAAAGGGCATCCACTGTAGATAAGGCCTCTCCTCCGTAGCCTTCCGAGGATTTTCCAATCGTGACCTATGTCATTGTATAATCTACAGGAGATATATCCTTTTTATCATTTGTGGGATCAGGGTATGTGATGTCCATAACCCTTTCACCTGAAGCACTCTGAGAGAAGCGGGTTATTGGCTTTTTCTTCTTAGTTCCTTCATTGGGATGACGGAGAAGTCCATAGGTGCAATGGGGACTTTCCTCTTATGTTGGCTTAGGTGCTTGGAGATCCATTCTGGACTTAAGGGAGTGGGACCAGAGGGAGAAGAGGGAACGGAGGTAGAAGAAGGAGCAACTACAGTGAACTTAGGGAAATGTGTTGAGATGCTTGGTGGCGACATTGTTAAAGAAGCCAATCCTCCAATGCTCACAAGGGTAGGAGTCACTGTAGGAGAGGAAACCGTGGGGGTGGAAGGGATTTGAGAGATGAGAGGAGAAATGTTAGGGGACAAATCCGCGATGGAAGAGAAGATGGAGGAAGAGGAAGGGGGAGAAGACACAACCAGAGGAGTGGTTGCTTGAGTGATGTGAGGAGGGTAAGGAGGAGTGGAAGATGGGATGGTGGGAACTTCACTTGTTACGTAGTATGGCAACAACACCGAGTGGCTATGCCCGATGGAACACTTAGCACCTCTTCTTCTTTCCGGGAGACCATGCTTACTACCTACTCCCCTGGCGGCGGAAGGAGGACTCTCAGGAACTTTCTCCTGAGCAGCGCTTGATTCTCCCTCTTTTTCTTTCCCTTTGCCCTTTGGTAAGTGTTTTGGCCTAGCAGGGGCATCACCCAAAGGAGACATGTTGAAGTCTACCCCAAGGTAGATGAGACCATTTTTTCTACACGAGTGCTCAGTGCACTACAGAGTGCCTTTAACCCTTTCCTCAATGGTTTGAGGTGGCTTTGTTCTATCAATCTCGAAAAATGGCCAATTTTCCCCATCCGTATCTTGATAGACCTGATCAACTTCTCAATCAGGTCATTTTGAAATCTTTCAGACAATGGCCACACCATATTAGATGATCTCTACTAGGGCCAGGTAGGAGTGATCCTTTCTTCTAAGCTCAACCTCGTGATACAGATCAATGTAGATATCCTCAATCTGTGGGATGTGGATTGGATCGAGCTTTTCCCTTGGAAGGTAATTGCGAGGATCAAAGGTCGCCTTGCCAGGAAATTGTGTTTCAAGTTGAGTAACTCCAGCTCTGCAAACATTTCCTGGGCTTTAGTATGAGAAGTGTAGGTGTACCTTCCCACTGTGAGGGGGAATGGAGTTCCACCCTTCTTTCTTTTCAGACACTTCTCATGGTATGTGATAAGTTTTCTGGATAGCTCTAATAGGATCAACTTCGGTCTGCATACCTCGGTAACTTTGTGGGCTCCCCCAAGAAGTTGGTGGCTCTAAGATAAGAGAAAGTGGGGAATTACGGAAATAACACCCCCCACCTCTCTATAGTAGTCACCACACTCTTGGTCATCTGACCATGAGTCATATTGGGCCTTAAGAGGTAGATGATGTCGTAGAAGAAGGCGTCGTTGATCTTGATGAATTGTGCGATGTTGTTTTCCAGTCACAAATCTTGATAATACTCATATATCTTTACTTGGGGCCACACCCATGCATCAACTTAGTGATGAGTAGTCTCTTTCAGAGGCAGCAGCGTATACCACATATGAATTTATGTAGAACCTCCCCATTGTCAAGAGTTGTTGAGCTGCTCGAGATGGTGCTAATGATAATCTCTGCCATTCAAAACGATGATCAAGAATGTTTTTGCTCATTATTTCCAAGTATCTCGAGCATCCATTTATGAAAGTAATGGGTGTCGAATCCCAAACACATTACTTAGGAAGGTGATGGTGTCGCTCAACTCTTCTGAGAAGTTGCTGCGATGAATAACTTGTGGCCACCTAGTTATTACCTTCTTTTTCTTCAAATACACTTTGTTCATAAGTTGCATGCATTTGTCCTCATTCTCATCCCATGCTTTTATGTAGTCTTCTTGGATTATTTCCACAAAATGCTAGTGGTGGGGGATACCCAACATGATCTCAAAGTTTTAGGCAGTGAGGTTGATTATTTCCTCACCCTTCTCATTCTCGACACATCTTTTTCCTTATTGTAGCAGCGGATACCACAATCATAAATTCGTTGTTTACTACACACACGGAATTCCCCAAGTGAAATGTAAACCACTACCGACCAATTTTTCCATCCATGGACTACCTTTTACGTTCTTGGTTCCGCCCAAGTCCTCCATATCAATGTGACCAAGTTCTGAATCCCTGATGTCTAAGTCACATTCAAAGAAGGATTCGGGCATTTTAACCCTTTGATACTTTTACTTCATTTCTTCCTCTATGAGTTTGGCCTTACCCTTTGACTTGGTTGGCTTTTTACTTGATGAAGACATATGTGAATATGAGTTCAGCTATTGATCTACAAAAAGGAGGGAAGTCCATCACGGAAGAGCCATTTGAGCCGTTAAATCATCCATCAAAGCTTTACGAAATATAAACTTATCAATTTACAAGTCTCTGGGTGCAATGCATAATTCTATTACAGGCTGTAGGGTCAGAAAAGCAAGGCACACTACTGGAGAGTGTTGCATGGAAGAAAACAACGCAAAGGGGCACAGGGCACATAAATACTACACACAACATTTAATGTTGGTGTCAAAGGATGTGCACCTGTGCCATATGAAGGGTTTTGAACAGTGTAGATTATTTTGGTGTTGCAAGGCTACAGGATGTGCCATTGGTGTAGATAGGGTACATGTTGCAAATCACTATGGTGTGCCAAGGGGCGCAGGTTCAAATGGTGCATCATTGAGTTAAGGTGCGCCAGTGTTTTAGCTTTTGGTGCGGCGCAGGAAGAGTCTGCATGACATTCAAATGTGGGTGTAGGCGGATTTGCGCTTGCACTTGTGTTAGGGTTTTGAGAATTTTATAAGGTGTGGGAAGATGTGTGTTGCAAGTGGGGATAGTGCGCCCCTTTGGCGTGACTGTGTTTTGTGTAACAGTGATGGCATTTGCGCCAAAGAAAAACCATGGGTTTGATAATTTTCAAGGATTTTCCCTCTTTTGATCGGTTTGTGGCTTTTTGGCCTCTTTCAACACAAATTTTTCAGTGAGGGGAATAAAGGAAAGAGGGTCAGGGATTCATTCTAAGGTAAGGCCTTCCAGGTTAGTAGATCTAGAAGGAGGGTAAAAACCGGTTTAGGGGGAAAGTTGATTTGCAAAATGGGCTGGAGGTTGTGTTACTTCATTTTCTTTGTCTTGTAATAATAACCTCTCATAAACAACACAAGAACCCCACAACAAAAACACAAGATGAGCTAGGACCACTTACCAGGAATATATATAATGGAAGAAACGAAGTGGGGTCCACAAATGCGACGTAAAGCGACACACGGGGATGACAAGAGCGTTGACAAGTGCAGAGGATTTAACTTTTTCACGTTTTTTTAATCGTGAAAATGACAGTTAGATGCACCTATTTATAGCAAAAGGTGTAATAAATGCGCCACCAAATTTTTGTAAGGCGCACCAAAACAGATGACAACATGAAAATATTTGCACCATTGGCACGGATTTAGGACTGTCGACATTACCTTTTCAGCGCTTTGGCGCACCATTTAGGGGCGCAAACATTTGTAATGTCGACAAGGTGGCGCATGCACCTTGGCGCAGCTTGAAGGGCACATCATGGGAAGGCACAACATTTGGAATGTCGACACTCTAAAGGATGTGCCAAAGGAATAGAAGGGGGTGTAAATTCATTTGATGTTGCATGAATAAAAATTGCGTCGAGCCAAAAAGGACCAAAATGCTAAGTTTGAAAAACTAAATTCTCTAGAAAGGGATTTTATGCCATTCCGAATGCTAAGGGACCTCGGCGGGGACCAAAACAAAATTTTGGTATGGTTACCTGCAAAATTTCCCTTGTCAATTTTACAGATAACATGTATACTAAATTTTAAATTGTAAATTTAACTAGGAAACTTCCAAAAAACAATAATGCTCAAATCTTTTTGTATTAAACATTTAAACCTAAAAATGGAAGATTAAAAACATTCCTTCTCATTTATAATTATGGATTTGGGTTTTCCCCAAATAAAAACCCAAAATACATATAGTTTATAAATAAAACCAAATTGGTAGAGGAAAATACCTCCCAATCCTTGAATGAAAGAAACTACAACTAAACCAATCTAAACTAGATCTCCTTGTAGAATCCTCCATAGTTCTTCTTATTTTTCCCCCATGGCTTCCTCCTCTCCAACCTACAATTTTAACAAAAAAATAGACCAAATTAGGGGAAATGAACAAAGGAAAGGCTTCAATAAAAACTCATAAGGATTTTAGGGCTAGTTTGGAACCCTAGGATCTAGTGTCCAAGATTGATTTGATCTAAGGGTGGAGGATTAACCCTACTCTTTTTTTGTGGAAATGTATTTTAAATGTTTAAATTAAATCCTTAAGCGTATGTGTAGATGGATGAACAGGACCATTTAATTTCCTTAGAAGTGTAAAGTCTTTATTAGATCTTAGTATGTTCTAGGGAATTAATAAAAGAATTTAAACTATTAGGATAATAAAATTGAAGTAATTAAGCATGAGGTTAACCATAATAGTATTGAACATTAACTAAGGACAGAAAAAAATTAACCAAATAGATTAAACTATGGCAATTCCTAGTTGACCTTTAATTAATTGACCTTAGAGGTAAAGTAATTTCAATATTTAATCTTTTACATAGACCTGGCCTATCTATAGATCTTAAAGTTGATTTTAGTGATGTAATTTGATTTTAATGTACCCTAAGGGTTAAACATCCTTGTAACCTTCTTATAACTTAACACAAAAAAAAAAAATTAGTCACAATTTTCGGGGTGTTTGGTTGTAGTGTGTTACTAAAGCATCGTTTTTGTCAGGTGTTACACTTGGTATTAGATTCGTGGTTTCAAAGATTGCACCCTTGGGTACACCTAGAAATAAAACAATATGAACATTTAATCTAGTGAAAAATTGGGTTCTTTTAATCTAGAAAACCACGTTGTCTGATAATTGTATAGTTCAGAAAACATAGAAACCAAACAAGACCTAGAACAATAAATTAACTCTCGCCTTGATCTCTGCATGATGAATGGATAAGATGAGGGGTATTTTCACATAGACCTAGATATACCACCTCTAGAGTAGGCTGTAGAGGACTATTCTACCTCGATTCCATAGATGCTTGAGGATGTCAATGTTGCTATACGCGGAGGGTCTTTGGGAGGAAAACTTTCTAGACATGACATGCAGCCATTAGTGGAGGCCCATGCATCCCCTCTACATAGGGAGGAGTATAGGAAGATAAATTCCACATAGAGTCAGCTTTGACAGAGTCACCAAAGAGATGGAATTGAGACAAGATTTTAGGACATAGGGACAAATCTCAGAGCCTTAGATAGAGGGAGGAGCATGTAGAGAGACCTGGGGTCATCGACATCAACAATAGACCATATCGGGAGATCTTAAAGCTACAAGCATCTCATTATTCGGGAGATACAAATGGTTTTAGGAAGATCCCTTGTTGGTGAGCTTGAGCGGATGCTTGTGCTCTTCCCTTATACTAGAAATACAAAATCTCATGTTACGATCCATCTTCTGAGGGATGGAGTAGGAGTCTGGTGGAGGACTGAGGAATAGAGGCTCCATGTTGACTTAGAGATAGTTACAGGGAGCTATTTGAGGAGCGTTTCAGAGCAAGTATTTACCCAGGAGGTTTATTCAAAGAGCACGAGATAGACAAGTTTCATGACCATCGTCGACATCTATGACCATAGCTGAGTATGAGAGTTGATTTTGGGTGTACTCGGATGTCAACTATATGTAAGATGAGAAAGTACAGATTCACAGGTGCATTAGAGGCCTAAATTTTGATTTGGGTGCTGTGCACAGTGAGCATTCACTACCCACAGACATTAGCAGAGGCCATAGAGAAGGCCTATATTGTAGAGGAGACATGGGGGAAACAAAGTAAGCTAGAGAAAGAGTACGGATTCGCATCCAACAAATCTAGGATGATAGATCAAGGGGGTCAGTTTCTCCTCCATGTGGTGGACTGAGTTTAGGATAGGCTTCATTTAGGCCACCACAATATCTAGCTCACCAAAGAGAGACCTGAAAACCTTACAAACCTCCTCAAATATTTGATGCACAGAGGGGGCGGAGTATGGGGCATCTTCACAGGGGTCCCATCAAGACATAGAGTGCACTTGAGTGCTCAATCAATAGGAGCTCAAAACCAGAGACCTCAACAGCCTATACCGCGGGATCGTCAGATCCACAACTCGAGACCTCTAGAGTATCAGCCTAGAGATGCATCTCAATACAGAGGACCATGAAGATGTTATGGTTGTGGTGTTGCTGGACATCATTAGAGAGAGTGCCCACATAACCCTAGCAATAAGGGTAAAATGCATATCTCAGAGCCTACTTTTGGAGATATGGCATGGAGCCATCGATCTATGCAAAGTCAAGAACCACAAGGTTGAGCACCAGAGTACCGTGATAGAGATGAAAGGGAGTATTGGTAGTATTTCTACCTCTATATTATTTGATTCTAGTTCATCTGATTCTTTTATTGTACCATCATTAGTAGAGCGTTATAGGCTGGTGGCAGTTAGAAAGGGTCATAGTTGGGATGTTGAGATGGCTTCGGAGATAAAATTTCTATAGACTCCTTAGTTAAGGAGTTTGTAGTGGATTTTGGACCGTTCACCACCGCCTCTCGGATATTTGAATCCTTCCGTTGGGTTCTTATGGTGTCATCTTGGGCATGGAATGGTTGTCTTATTATATAGATAGAGTAGACTATTACCATAATACTATTTCTTGTATAGATGATCTAGGAGTTGAGTCACCGATATCGGGGTTAGGAGGCCCATTTCCATTCATACCACTCCACTATGAAGCTTCAACGGTGTGTGCGATGGGGTTATCGATGTATGTTGTTACGATTAGTGACAGATCGAGGATTATTCTAGTGGACCATCCCTCGATGACCATCACATTTTGAGATAGTTTTCTTATGTTTTTACATGGGATCTATCAGGGTTACCTCCCCCACGTGAGATAGATTTCCACATAGATCTGGTTCTAGGCACAGAGCCTATTTCATGAGCACCTTATTGGATGACTACTCTAGAGCTATGTAATCTTAATTTACAGCTTGAGGGCCTTTCGGGAAAGGCCTAATCTATCCTAGTGTATCCCATTTGGGTGCACCAATGATCTTTGTGAAGACGAAGGATGGATCTCTATGGTTGTATGTGTATTGATTACACTTTTGAACCGAACAAAGTAACGATCAAGAATCATTTCCTCATTCTATGTATTGATGGTTTATTTGATCAAATGGAGGGGGCCACAATTATCTCCAAGATAGACCTTAAGTCAGCTATCATCAACCGAGGATCATAGAGGCATATATTCATAACTACCTTCCGTACTAGATATGGCCACTATGATTTCACCGTAGTGTCTTTTGGTCCAAAAATGCCCCATTCAAATGAAGAAATTTTGGATCTCTTCATGCTCAGCTTCCTCGATGGAATTTTGATTTACTCACGTATGCATGAGGAGCATGAGGAGCACCTTGGCGAGGTTCTTCAAAGATGTCTTCGTGAGCAAAATCTTTACAGGAACTTGGAGAAGTGTTCGTTCTTTCAAATAGAGGTACATTATTTACACCACATCATTTTTGGGAAGGTATCAAATTCAATCCTTCAAAGATTCAATCTATTGTGGATTTTCCAGCACCCATGAGTGTGAATGAGGTGCATAGCTTCATGGGTTTGGCATGATATTATAGGAGATTTATTCAGACTTCTCTCAAATTACACACCCCATCAATTCCCTTCAGTGGAAAGGGAAGAAATTTTTATGGTCAAAAATATGTGGGCAATCCTTCAAAACAATGAAGGAATGCCTCATGACAACACCTATTCAAGCAGTGCTAGATCCTCAGGGAAATTTCTATGTTTGTATAGTTACTTATTTGGTAGGACTTGAAGGCGTGTTGATGTAGGAGAGAAGAGTAGTTTCTTTTGAGTCTCACAAACTCAAGGATTATGATCTCAATTATCCGACTCATGACCTTGAGCTTGTCGTAGTTATGCATGCCTTGGTGCTTATGGAGACACTTTCTTCCTGGCTAGATATTTACACTCATGACTGATCACTTGAGTCTCACCACATCTTCACATAGCCAAATCTCAATGCTTGTCAGTGGCATTAGATGGAGTTACTTTGTAAGTATGACATGGAGATAGATCATGTGAAGGGGAAGGATAATGTGGTTATAGATTCCCTAAGTAGACAGAGACATGTGGTTATGGCCACTTCGCCAGTGGTAGTACAGATTTTTGCACCACGATATTGCATCAGTCCATTCCTCACGATAGTTTCTACCTTGCAGTCAGAGAAAAGATAGAGTCTCAAAGACACCTTGAGGGGAATTTTGATGGATTTTCATTGGAGGTAGATGGTATTATTTGACATAGAGGTTGGGTATATGTTCTGCGAGATGGAGGCTTGAGACAGGACATTTTTACAGAGGCTCATTGTGCACCTTATTTAGCCCATCCTAGGATGAAGAAGATGCACACCGTGTTGATGCAATTATACCATTAGAGAGGACTTTTTAGAGATGTGGCTCGATTTGTGTCATGCTATTTAGAGTGTCGAGGGTGAAGGATGAGCATCAACATACAATTGGCCTTCTATTCCCTCATGCCATACCGGAGTGGAAGTGGGACACCATTTCCATGGAATTCATTATTGGGTTACTGACGTCGAGATACCACCATGACACCATCATGGTCATGGTGGATAAATTGATGAAAGTGGCTCATTTTTCTCTGGTGAAGACCTTATAAAACTAGTGTTGTGGTATGGGTATATCCTAATGAGAATGTCGAGATTACACAGGATTCCATAGAAGATCATATGTGATCGCGATCCTTTATACACTTCTCATTTATGGACCACCATGCAGCATACTCTTGGGATGAGGATCAATTTCAGCACAACATATCACCCTAAGATAGATGGACGGACTGAGCAGATGAATCAGATCGTAGAGGACAAGCTTAGGATGTATGTTATTTATCACTAGTCGACATGGGAGGATTATCTATACTTAGTGGAGTTTGCGTACACTAATAGTTTTCAAAGTTTGATAGGCATGGCTCCTTTTAAGGCATTGTATGGCATAGAGTGCGGACACCTTTGAGTTGGGATAAGTTAGAGGAAAGGGTTTCTCTTGGGCCAACATTATTGCAATATATGGAGCAGAGGTTACCTTGATCGGGAAGAGGTTACAGGAGCCGCATGACATACAAAAAGAAGTATGCGGACCAGCATACGATAGATCATAGTTTTGAGTTAGGGATGAAGGTTTTCCTTCATGTCAGACCGCATAAGAGCCCTATCCATTACAGAAAAGGTTCTAAGCTTTCTCCTAGGTTTTTTGGTCCCTTTGAGATCTTGGAGCACATCAATCCCCTGACCTATCATCTAGTGTTACCACCTAGCTTATCTCACATCCATGATGTGTTTCATGTTTTAGTGCTTAGGAGATATATTTATGATGCTTCTCACGAGTTAGATTGGACCGTATTGTAGGTGTAGGATCGGGGCAGGTGATGGTGGAGCTAGTATGCATTATAGAGCGCATAACCCCGAGCTTCTTGGACAGAGATATTGACTAGGTTCCGATCCAATGGGACATATATGATTAAATTTCAGCTACATGAGAGGATGCTACATTGCTACAAGTTAAGTTTCCACACATTTTGCTAGTGACTTCCACAAGTAAGTCGAGTCTAAGGGGAGGATGATATAGTGCCCACTTCCCTTCGACACCTTTTTTGATTATTGATTTTGATACTACCCACTACATTTATGGATATTTGGTAGCTTTTTTATTTAGCATGATACTAGATGTTAGAGATGCTGGAATGTTGTTGATTTCAACTCATATATGGTGCATGTGGATTATTAGAGACATTTTATATTGATGTTGATATTCAGTTGACATGGTTTTTTATGTATATTTTTGACATACGACATACTTTTGTCACACTGAGTAGGCTTTGATAATTGGATTAATGTTGTGATCATTTTGACATGAATGAAACGTTGGATAGAAATGTTGGTGTAAATTGGAAATGATATCATATATACCTAGATGATATTTGATTCATATATAGATGATTGTATATTTTTTCATAGATGTTTTTAATGTGACCACGAGGCCGAAGGAGGTATTTATTTGTTTTCCAGGTAAATTTATTCACAACAAACATCGGGGGATTGGAGACCAACCACATTGGAATTCTAGGTGAATTAGACAAGGGTCACCATAACAACATGTATTTGTGTTTGTTTGAATTTGGTTAGGGGGAAATTGTGACCAAGGTGTTATGTATTTCCTTCTTATCCTTTTGTTTCCTTTATTTTATGTAATTCATTGTATTGTTTATTTTTAATTTGGTGTATGCTTTTTCCCCTTTATTATTAATGGGTTGTAGTAGGCCTTGAATAAAGATAAGTTAATCTTTTCCTAAACTAATTTTAGATGTAACCAAAGGAATGCATTTATTAGAGTAGATCTCTCTTGGATTTTGTGTTGTAATTTGAGTGCTTGGCGATCTTGAGTGTTATACACTCCACCCCTTCATGGAAATTCTATTTTGTCCTTAGAGGAAAATTTTGGAGGCTTGTGGCACAAGTTAAACTTTTCTATCACCTCTTAAATTGCTATTCCAACCCTACCAATGGGTTGGGGGGTAAAAATTAGACCCCATTAGGTGTTTTGGGAAGATAAAAAGGTGAAATTTTTATTGCACTTTGTTTCTTGGAATTAATTTTGTCCTTAGGGGGTGTGGGCTTAGATTGTGTGTGTAAATAAAATGTCATTCCTTCAACCACTTATTAATTGTGCTTTGGAATTTGAGGTTGACTAAGGTGATGTGGAGTGGAGAGGAAATGATGTGGCATCCAACTTGGAGCCACATCATCCTCCTCCCTCACTTTTATATTTATTGAAGATTTTTTGCTTGTTTGGGGGTTACTTCATTATTTTATGCTCTTGCATTTTTGGGAGATAGAGAGTTTTGAGAGCTTTTGGTCTTGATTGGAGATTTTGGTGTTTCTTGGGGTTGGAAGGAGCTTGGAGATTTATTCATGGAACAATATCTACTATGGAAGGTAGGAACTTTACTCTTGCTCATGTTTTTCCTTTATTTTTCCTATGTTCTTGTTATTTTGAGTGTTTTTGAATGATTTTGAGGTGCTTGGGTAGATTTCTAAGTGTGGTGTAGGAGGAGACTATGGGGAGAATTCACATAGGGAGGCATAAGAGTTATTTTATGTTTTGGAGGGAGTTTGGTTTGGGTACCCCACCTTGGAAAAGGAATGCTTACATTTCTTGCTTGTTCTTGTATGTGGGAGTCATAAGATGTACTTGAGGGAGGCATAAGAGTATGTGGGAGGAATAAGAGGTACTTTAGGGAGGCATAAGAGTATGTAGGGGATTTGTGATATGCATTGAGGTTTTAAAGTGGGCACCTATTTCCCATTGGGAGGCATAATTGGCCTCCCCATAGATTATTGCTCCTTTGGCTTTCATTTAGAAGCCTTGCATATTTTTATTGTTTTTCCTTCTTGTGTTTATAGTTTGAGTTTGGTGGTGTTTGGAATGGTTGTGAAATACTTAGTTTAGTGTTGTGGAAGCTTTTTGTTGCCATGGTTGGATCCACCTTTCATTGTAATGTGGTTGGGGCTCGAGGGCCAATGAGGAGGATGGCTTTTCCTCCTCATTGGATATTTTGGTTGGGTGGAGAGTGTTGCCTCTCCCCCATTTTGTTGTGAATCAAGCATATCATGAAGGAGCTCTTTTGTTGGTGCCTTGAAGCTTGGAACTTTTGGTGGAATCCCTAAGAAGATATTTCTTGCAATAAAACTTCCTTAGTGTTATTCCCACTTAGAGTGGAGGAACTTGTAATATTGTATTCCATTTGTAGCTCAAATTCTTGTATGATTTCCCACTTCAAGTGGAGGACGTTGTATTTATATTGTAAAGGAAATTTGCATTCAAACATTTGTTATTAAAGTTTTATTATATGTTGAAAGAAACAAATAAAAAAAGAAAGAAGAAAGATTTGTATTTTAGAATTAGTTTTGTGAAATAGAAAGGAAGGTAATTCTCTTTATTTGAAATCTTGGTTGTATTGTGAAAAAGTAGTTCTTTGTGTTAAAAGATATGAGCTATTTTCAATGGAAGAAAAAGAAAGTTTAATTTAATGATGAATTTGTTTTATTGTAAATGAGAAAGAATGAAATATAGAGGTTGTAAGAAGTTGTAATTGTATGTCTAGTAGACTTGAATGTAAAGCAAAGTTGTTATAGTTACTTTGAATATATTTGTTGAAGTGAAAATGGAAAGAGACAATAAATTTGAAGTATGTTGTATGTTGATATGTTGCACTTTGTAATAACAAAATAATAACAATGTAGAAGTAGATATAAATTCTTTATTTTTATTCTTGGAATTCAAAGAAAATTAGTTGAACAAAATGGAAATGATCTTGTAAGTAGTTGTTCTTTTATTGGAATTGATAATGCTTAAAATGAGTAGTTTTAACTAAGAAATGATCAAATGGAATGAAATCTCAAAAATGGAAACTTTAGGTGCATAAAATCAAGTTCAGAATGTAATTTGGAACATTGTAGTAACTTTTAATTTTTGTAAAAATCTCGGATTTTAGGTTCTATTTCTAAGAAACATGACCCACCTCAGGCAGAGCGGTGGTCGTAACCACCGATCGGGAAAGGTAGTGGTCTCGGAACCGCCGCTTTTAGGGTGGCATGTTTGTCCTAGGACCATTGGCCTTTTCTGGTGGCGGTTTGTCACTTATGGAATAACTTCCCAAATACGCGCCTTTGCAAAATTTGTAACCAGTTTATAGTAAATTTTAAATTGTAAATTTATCTAGAAACTTCTAGCAAACAAATAATGCTTAAATCTTGTTGTATTAAACATTTAAACCTAAAAATGGAAGATTAAAAACATTACTTCTCATTTATATTTATGGGTTTGGGTTTTCCCCAAATAGAAACCCAAAATACATATAGTTTGGAAATAAAACCAGATTGGTAGAGGAAAATCCCTCCCAATCCTTGAATGAAAGAAATTACAACAATAATAAAACTACAACTAAACTAATCTAAACTAGATCTCCTTGTAGAATCCTCCATAGTTCTTCTTCTTTTGCTCCCATGGCTTCCTCCTTTCCAACCTAAAATCACAACAAAACAAATAGAACAAATGAGGGGAAATGAACAAAGGAAAGGCTTTAATAAAAACTCATAAGGATTTTAGGGCTAGTTTGGAACCCTAGGATCTAGTGGCCAAGATTGTTTTGATCTAAGGGTGGAGGATTAAGCCTAATTTTATTTGGTGGAAATATATTTTAAATGTTTAAATTAAATTCTTAAGGGTATGTGTAGATGGGTGAACGAGACCATTTAATTGCGTTAGGAGTGTAAAGTCTTTATTAGATCTTAGTATGTTTTAGGGAATTAATAAAAGGACTTAAGCTATTAGGATAATAAAAATAAAGTAATTAAGCATGAGGTTAACCATAATAGGATTGAGCATTAACTAAGGAGAGAAAATAATTAACCAAGTAGATTAAACTATGGCACTTCCTAGTTGATTGTTAATTAATCGACCTTAGAGGTAAAGTAATTTCAATATTTAATCTTTTACCTAGACCTGGCCTATTTATCAATATTCAAGTTGATTTTAGTGATTTAAGTTGATTTTAATGTACCTTAAGGGTTAAACACCCTTGTAACCTTCTTATAACTTAACACACAAAAAGTCTCAATTGCTGGGCTAAGTGTTAGGTTGTAGCATGTTCCTAGAGCATCATTTTTTTCTGGTGTTATAGGTAGTATGAAACTAGAGGGAGGTAGCATTATCAAAAATTTCATAGGCCCCAAAATTTTTACCAATGGCTACAAGGCATGAGTTATACTAGAGTTGAAGGGGAATGTCAGGAGTGTAACCCATATAAGAAAAGTGCCAAATGAGTTAGTCAATGGGTCAAAAATGGGATACCATAGTTTATTTATAAGACCTTATTGATCCCTCCATGTCTAATATCTAACGTGAATGCATTCATGATCCTAAAAAAATTCAAACATAACAATAAAATAAGTAATGTTATCAAGTGATCAAGATTGCATTGTATTTTGTAAAGGAAAGAGACAAGTTCATATCTTAGTCAACTCATTATCTCATACAAGTGTATAGATTTAATTGGAAAGTTAGTAGCTCTCATTTTAAGACTTATTGGAATCTTGGTTATAATTAATTGTGAGAATGGTTGGAAAAAATTAGTTTGAAAAAGGAAAGGGATGGTTACTTCTTTTGTAGTCCATGAGGTTTATAAAATAGTGAAAGAGTTATAATTGTTCATCCTCTTATATTGGTTGAAATACATTTTAAATTTGTATGTTAAAATGGAAATAACTTAAGTGTTAGTGATCTTTTACTTACTAAATAAAATAGATCATCTCTTAGAACTAATTGTGTAAGGAAATTTCTTAGTTGTAATTATACCTTAGATCTTTTTAATATATATGAATGGGATATTTCGATAAATCAAGTTCATTATTGAATCAAATTCAAAAGGTAGAGTTAAGTGTAAAGAAATTATAATATACCACTTGAAAATATTGACATCCCATCTTAAAAGAAATCTATAAGTGCATTCTTTCGTTTAGTTAATATTATAGATATCTTATCTTCCTTTTAATAATATTGATAGTAAAATATCACTATTATTAAATATAATAATAACTTTTACTTAAAAAAATAGAAATAAAAATAACATATACATATAAGTTATATTTTTAAGTATATATATAAATATATAAATAATATTAGTATTAAACAAATTGCTAACTACCACACAAAGTAATATAACAAAAGAAAATTTATAAAAGAAAATTCTTAAAACAAAGGTTGTGGCTTACGGCTTTAGGAAAGGGGGTTGGGGGAGGGTCACCGACCCCACCCCCACCCCATTAATAAATGGGATGGGGGGTGGGTTCGGTGACCCTTTCCCCCGAAATACAATAAAACCTTGCCCATGTTAATCAAATCTAGGACCGCATTCTCTACAAAATTGCGCACTTTTTCTTATACAGCCTGTAAAAAAATTCATACCCGTGGCTAGGGTTTTGGACAGTAACAATAATATATATATATATATATATATATATATATATATATATATACACACACTCAATGTTTTATCTCGGTTTCTTATTGAATCCTTAATACTGAAATTTCAGTTTTACCCAATATAAATAAATAAATAAAATAATACACACACACACAAACATTTTCCTTTATCCAAATGAAAATATGAATCAAATATTAACTATATTAAATTTAATTGACTTAGAAACATTAACGTGAAAACTATTGTTTTCAAAACCTTTTTTGTGGGCACATTTTTCAAAAGAAATTATTCCATAATTTTTCTAGCTAACCTTAGGTTGATCTTGGGTCTTGTGCGGGCGTATTTTAGAGGGCATTACACTTGGTATTAGAGCCATGGGATTCAATATTGGACCCTTTGGCACACAGGAAAACATGAGACATGAACATTCAAACTAGTACAATATTAAACCTAACATAATACTAAACCTAGAAAATAAGTTGTCTGAAAATTGTTTATTTTAGTAAACATAAAAAACTAAAATAAAACATAAGAATGATGAACTAACTCTCACCTTGGTCTATGCAGGAGGTGTGGAACAAACGAGGTGTCCTTTCACATAGACCTAGACTTGCCACCTCTAGAGCAAGCCGTAGCGGCCATTCTAACCTAGATTTCACAGACACTTCAGGACGTCAATGCCACTATATGCGCAGAGGGCCCTTAGCAGGAAAATCAATCGGTCATGATAGAAGCCATCCATTGAGGCTCATGCATCTCCTCAACATAGCGAGGAGCATAGGGTAGAGAACTCCCGCGTGGATTCATCCAGTAGAGTCCACGTGAGGGGATAATGAGACAGGATTTCAAGACATAGGTTTTAGATCTCGGAGCCCTAGACATAGAGATGATCATGTAGATAAGCCTAGGGGTTTCCAGTCAATAGCTGCAGACCATATCAAGGAGATTCTGAAGCTACGACCATCTCACTATTCTAGAGATACATGTGGATTTCAGGTAGAGGCCTGGTTGGTGAGGTTGAGTGGGTGCTTCAAGCTCTGCCCTTGTACTAGCAACATGAAATCTCATGTTGCGATCCATCTTCTAAGGGATGGATCGGTGTCTGGTGGAGGATTGAGGAGAAGAAGCTCCACATTGATTTAGAGATGGTTACTTGGGAGCTCTTTGAGGAGTAGTTTAGGAGTAGGTACTTATACTGGAGATTCATTCAGTAGTGGATAGATGAGTTCCATGACCTCTATCAGGCATCTATGACTACGACTAAGTATGAGAGTTGATTTCTCGGACCTACTCCAAAGTATGTCAAATATATACAGGAGAAGGTACAAATTCACACTTCATAAGGGGCTTGAATTTGGATTTAGGTGGTGTGGTGCACATACACTTCCCATAGATCTTAGCAGACGCCATGGAGAAGGCGTACATTATAGATGAGACATGGGAAAGACACAACATGCCAAGGATAACAGATCAAGTGGGTCATTTCCTCCTCGTGGTAGACAAGGTTCAGTACAACCTTCTTTTAGGTCACCACAATAGCAATGACAACAAGCTCATCCACCATTTAGACCTACTCAGAGGTTTGAAGCATAAAGAGGACGGACTATGGGGCCTCCTCCTGGGGTCCTAATAGGACATAAGGTATGCAAAGAGCTTAGTTAGCATGAGCTCATCAACATAGACCTCGGCAGAGTCCATAGTCGATCATCGGGATCCACAACAAATACCTCTAGAGTACTAGATGGAGCTACATCTCATTGGAGAGGACCGGACAACTATTATGGGTGTGGCATTGTTAGACATCATTGGAGAGAATGCCCAAAGAACCCTAGCAACAAGGGTAAGACATAGATTTTAGAGCCTACTCTTGGTGACATGGGGCACATCCATCGATCTATGTAACGGTCGTGAACTATCGTGTTAAGCACCAAAGTACTATTATAGAGATGATAGGTAGCATTGGTTTTATTCCTACCTCCATTTTGTTTGATTCTTATTCATTAGATTATTTTATTGCACCATCCTTAGTAGAGCGTTGTAGGCTAGTGGGAGTTATGAAGGTTCTTAGTTGGGACGTTGAAATGGCTTCCAGAGCCAAAATTTCTATAGACTCCCTAGTTAAGGAGTGTGTAGTAAATTTGGGACCCTTCACCACTACCTCAGATCATCGTATCCTTCTGTTGGGTTCTTAGGGAGTCATTTTGGGCATGGACTGGTTGTCTGCACATAGAGCTAGAGTGGACTATTACCATAAGTCTATATCATGTATAGATGATCTAAGAGTTGACTCAATGACAACAGGAGTTAGGAGGCCCATTTCTTTCTGCACCATCTTTGCTATGTATCTTAACTAGTGTGTGTGACGAGGTTTCCAGATGTATGTTTTTATGGTTAGTGATAGATTGGAGGACGATTCTAGTGGGCCATCCCTTGATGATCATCCCATATTGAGAGAGTTTTCTAATGTCTTTCTAAGGGAGCTACAGGGTTACCTCCCATGGGTGAGATATATTTTCACATAGATTTGGTTCTAAGCACAGAGCCTATCTCATGAGCACCTTATCGAATGACTACTCAAGAGCTCCGAGCTCAAGTTGCAGCTTGAGGGCCTTATGGAGAAAGACCTAACCCATCCTAGTGTTTTTCCTTAGGGTGCACTAGTGATTTTTGTAAAGAAGAAAGATGGATCTCTGCGGTTGTGTATTGATTACCACCAGCTGAATAAAGTAATAATCAAGAATCGTTACCCCCTTCTTTGCATTAATGATTTATTTCATCAGATGAAGGGGCCCACAGTCTTCTCCAAGATAGATCTTAAGTTAGGTTATCATTAACTGAGGATCACAGAGGCATATATTCATAAGACTACCTTCCGTACGAGATATGGCCACTAGGCGTTAATGGTAGTCCCTTTTGGTTTACCGAATTCCCCTGCAGTGTTCATGAGCTTGATGAATGGGGTATTTAGGAAATTATTGGATCACTTTGTGCTCATTTTCCTTGATGAATTTTTTATTTACTCACATACGAGTGAGGAGCACGAGGAGCACCTTTACCAGGTTTTTCAGTGTCTTCATGAGTAGCATCTTTATGAGAACCTAGAGAAGTGTGCATTCTTTTAGACGAAGGTGTAGTATTTGGGCCACATTAGTTCTGGGAAAGGTATCACAGTTGATCCTTCCAAGATTCAAGCTATTATGGATTAGCTAGCACCCACTAGTATGATTGAGGTGTGCAAATTCATTCACTTGGCATGATATTATAGGATATTTGTTCCGGACTTCTATCGGGTTGTGCACCCCATCACTTCCCTTCAGCAGAAAGGGAATAAGTTTGTATTTTCAGACAAATTTGAATAGGTTTTCGGACACTAAAGGAATGTCTCATGATAGCACCTATTCTTACAAAGTGTTAGATCGTCAGGGTGAGTTCTTCATTTACACAGATGCTTCTCTGGCACGACTTGGAGGTGTGTTGATATAGGAGGGTAGAGTAGTTTCTTTTGAGTTTTTCAAACTCAAGGATTATGAGCTCAATTATATGACTCGTGATCTTGAACTTGCAGTAGTTTTTCATGCCTTAGTTCAATGGAAACACTTCCTCCTTGGCCGAGATATTTACACTCAGGACTGATCACTTGAGTCTTCGCCACCTCTTCACGCAGCCCAATCTCAACGCTCATCAATGGTGTTGGATGGAGTTACTTTTTGATTATGACATGGACATAGATCATAAGAAGGGGAAGGAGAATGTGGTTGCATATGCCCTGAGTAGATGAAGACATGTGGTTATGGCCACTTTAGTGGGTACAGATTTGTGGAGCACGATATTGCATTAGCTTCCTCACAATAGTTTCTACCTTGTAGTCGATCGAGATAGAGTCTTATAAACCCCTTGAGGGGAAGTTTGATGGATTTTCATTGGAGGAAGATGGTCTTCTTCAACCCAAAGGTCAAATATATGTTCTTAGAGATGAAGGCTTCGAGTGGATGTTTTGAAAGACGCTCATTGTGTACCTTATTCAGCCCATCGCGGGGTGAAGAAGATATACGCCACTTTGAGACAATTGTAACATTGGATGGGACTTTAAAGAGATGTGGCTTAGTTTTTGTCATGCTATTTAGAGTTTCAAATAGTGAATGCCAAACATCGGCATCCAGCTAGCCTTCTCTATCCTCATGTTATACCGGAGTTGAAGTGGGACACCATTTCAATGGAATTTATAGTTGGGTTACCGACGTCGAGATACCACCACAATGCCATCATAGTTACGGTGCATAAATTGATGAAAGTGGCTAATTTTTCTCCAATGAAGACAACCTACACAACTAGTGTAGTGGCATGGGTAAAACTTGATGATATTGTCGGGTTGCACGTAATTCTCTGACGTAAGATAATTTGTGACCACAATCCTTTGTATACTTCCCACTTTTGGAATACCATTCAATATACCCTCGAGACGAAGATCAATTTTAGAACAACTTATCACCTTGAGATGGACAGACAGACTGAGCGGGTGAATCATATCTTGGTGGACATGCTTAGGATGTACATCATCGATCATTAGTCAAGATGGGAGGAGTATTTGTACTTGGTTGAGTTTTCCTACAATAATATTTTTCGAGTTTGATAGGCCTATCTCCTTTTCGGAGAAATTATGGCGAGAGAGTGTAGGACACCTCTTATTTGGGAACAGTTAGAGGACAAGGTTTCTCTTGGGCCAGCTTTACTATAGGACATGCAATAGTAGGTTGTTATGATCAGGTAGAGATGGCAAGAGGCACATGATAGGAAAAAAGTATGCTTTGATCGACATAAAGCACAAATCATAGTTATGAGGTGGGCACAATGGTGTTTCTTCATGTCGACCTCATAAGAGCCATATCCATTATGGGAAAGGATCGAATTTTCTCCTAGATTTGTGGGTCCCTTTGTGATTTTGGAGTGTATCTGTCCCTTGACCTATTGTCTAGCGTTGTCACCTAGCTTGTCTCACGTCCACGATGTATTTCATGTTTATGTACTTAGGAGATATATTGCAGACCCTTCTCATGTACTAGATTGGACCTCCTTGTAGGTGTAGGATCAGGGGTAGGTGATGGTGGAACCCATCTACATTTTAGAGCATAGGACCCTAGGCCTTTGAGGAAGAGAGATTGACTAGGTTCGAGTCTAGTGGGATAGATATGATGAGACTACGGCTACATGGGAGGATGCTACATTGCTATGAGTTCAGTTTCCACACCTGTTCTAGTGACTTCTAAGAGGAATTCGAGTCTAAGGGGAGGGGGATGTAGTGCCCACTTCCCTTTGACACATTTTTTTATTGATTTCGATATTTTCAACTATACTTATGGATATTATTGTAGCTTTTGATTTAGCATGATGTTAGATGTTAGAGATACTAGACTATTGTTGATTTCGATTCATATATGATGCATGTGGATTATTAGAGACATTTTATATTGATTTTGATATGTTGTTGACATGGTTATATATATTTCGGACATGCGATATTTCATCATATTGAGTAGACCTAGACAATTGAACTAATCTTATGATCATATGGATATTGATGAAATGTAAAATCGAGATGTTGTTAGAAATTGTAAATGATATCATTACTTTCCTAGATGATGTTTTGATTCATATATATATGATTGTGGAGTTATATTGTATATTTATTTTGGATGTTTTGATGCGGCCATGAGGCGAAGGAGGTGTTCTATGTTTTAAAAGTAAACATGTCATAGCAAACATCAAGGGTATTGGAGACCAACCACATTAGCATGCTAGATGAATTCAACAAGGGTCGCCATGGTAACATGTATTTTGTTATGTGTGTGTGTTTAAATTGTTGATAGGGGTCCCCATGGGGGTAACCATCTCCAATTGTGACCAAGGGGTTATGTTTTATTCTTTCTTTTAGTTTCATCATCAGCCATTCGAAATACATTGGGGAAATTTGTTATAATGGATACATCAACTAAAAATTCCATGCATACCTATTATGCATGGATTTTTGTTGATTTGAATGTATATCATGATCTTCTTGAGAAGATCAATGTGTGGATTGGTGAAAGGGTTTTGATTTAACAATTGGACTATGAAAATATTTCTTTTCATTGTCATAGGTGTTATGAAATTGGTCATTTGATCAAGGATTGTGTTTGATCCAAGATCAAAAATGGGTCTAAGAAGGGATGGTGGAAGGGGTCCCTTCTAACAAACTATGTTTTGGAATCCCCTTTGGTGATTCTTTAGATAAATATCCTTTAAATGGTAAGGATGATTTGTCCCGTGAGAAGAATTTTTCAAGGGTAGAAACTACCCCCATAGTTTATCAATATTGTTTGAAATCGGAACACGGTTCTTTGAAGGATTTTCCATTGGTTTCAGATGGCATGGAAAAGGAGAAGGATCCTTCCTCTCCTTCCTTTTTGTTGTATCATCCTATTTTGTCTCTTGATGTTGTTCTCCCATGCGACCCAGATGCAGATGATTCTAAAAGGAAGACTGGACATTAGTCCATAATAAGAAAAGAATTTCTACAAAGAATATTTCAGCTCCATCACAAATAAATTTAAGGTCTCACTCATATTCTCTGCGATGAGTTTTGATTCACATTTCGTAGAGGGTTGTTTATCTTCTTCTTGTTTTTTGTGTGAGCCAAGTTTTTTTGGCACTTAATTTCTTATATTTATAACTATTATGAGCCAAATTGTTTTATGTTTCTATATCATCCCTTATGCAGCCTTTCCAAATCTTATCAATTAAAAAAATATGGAGAAAATATGTTTCAAAAAAAGAGAAGAAGTTAATTATATTGCATTAAAGAAATTAGAATTACTATACATATTGTTGTTTACACCATAAATAAATGAATAAGTGATTTATATTATATTATGTTATTATTTGTTTAAAATTTATAAGGGTAATATATATTTTATATATATATATATATATATATATATATATATATATATATGTTTTGATTAATATATAAAGATTAATCTAAAACATAGAACATGTATTAACCCCATTTTTTAATGTTTTCTAACCTCTTCTCTTTTGTAGGGGCTATTGATACATTATCATCCTAAGAGGGTACCTCAAATGGGCCTACCGAAATTAGGGTGTAATTACATTAGTCATGTCGGATAGACCAAAATATTTGATAAATTACATGAGTTTTCCAATATAGCATAATCACTTTATCCTTGCTTTATTGGCTCTCCTATTCAAATTTTTCCATAATAAATTTAACTTTTTCATTCATTTATGTCCTCCCCATCACTTTTGGTTACTTTGGGCCTCCTTCATTTCTTTGGATTCCATTCCAAGCTATTATGTTTCACTACTTGACCCTAGGTTCCCGAAAAGTTGATAAAATTTCCCATGGGTGGTTGTGTGAGGTTTTCTTTTCCCATGAAAAATATGATTTCCTCTAATTCATTTTTTGGGTACATATACCCCTCCTATTTTGTCATTTTAGATGAAATCATTCAATAATTTAAGCACTTAACAATACTTGTACATTTAGAAAATTACACACATATTCACATCTAGTTGTTAGACTTGAGATTTTATAGCTCATCCTTTATGGTCACCATAATGAGCTAGGATGGGAGGTATTATTTTTATCATTCCTCTTTTCTACCCTTAATGATTATCTATTGATTTTTTTATCTATGGGGAAGATCAATGCATCAAAAATCACACCATAAGTAAGTATCTCTAACCGTTATTTTCCATGTATTTCATGTTTATTATTGTGTGGATGGTTGATCATTCATTTCAATAGATTAGGGTATATGAGTGTTTTCTTTAGTCTATTACTTTTTATTATTATATTAAGTCCCTTAGATTTTATCCATCTCTTGACTAACTATTATTTGGAATCCTAGTAGGTTACCTCTCTTCATAACTTAGGTATAGGCTTCAAAAATTTGTAACTATTATAGGGTTGTGACAACTATCATCTAGAATTAAGATACTTGTGATCCTTAAGAACCTTCAATATCTACATATTTTGTGTAGGCCTAATTTTGATCCATAAAATTTAAGAACACAAGAGGGGATAAATATTTCCCATATTACATTCTAGTGAAACCAATGTGAATATTATTTTAGCCTACATCAAGCCAAATTCACTTTGGTTTATCAGTTTTCTACATTTTCTACATGATCGACGACTACGTAAATACATTTATATGATCGATATTATATATCCCTTAGTTTTTCTAACCTTATATCATTTACCATTATGTAATTTATGCATGCACAACACAATTTTCTCAATACATGATTTTTCAAAAATTTTCCCGTGTAACATCAACCACTATACATCTCTACATGATAATTTATACTAGCCTAAATCCCATATCACTAATTCCATTGGTCTTTGTGCATATCTAAATGTTTTATCTTGTTATGGTTTTGGAGAAAAATATGTCTTTCAAGCACTTATCTCTATTTTCATCATGTCTCCTCTAAAAATATTTATTTCCACTCTTAATCCACTTTATATTTGAATAGGATGTTCTGTATTGCTTATTTTATGCAAGATAGTATCATTATACAATGAATACCACCTAATTGTTTTGTTTCACTATCCGGATTAGCCCAATCAGTCACCATGAATCAATATCTCCTCCCCATACTGATTTCATGATCTTATGTAATAGATCAAAAATTATGTCTAAAGTCATCCTTTCATACCTCCCAATCAATGAAATCAACTAACTTGAGATATTAAGGATTATGTTTTCTATATTTCCCAATCCAACCTAGAAAAATAGAGCGTAATTCACCAACGTATTTGATCCCATCAAGGCCCAACATACAACTAGTTGTAATATGATACAATTAAGAGAAATTGATTCAAGAAAAAATATTTGAAATATGAATAGTAAAGAATTCTTCACATCCAACAAGGGGGTAAATTCATCAAGATTTCTCATGACATGGATATTTTTGAAGAGACAATCTTACAACCATCCTTAAAATGTATTACTCATGATAAGCCTCCTAAAATTTAGCAATCCCCATGTGTAACGCCCACTAAATTTTCACACACAAAACCCAAGAACAACCTAGGGCAAGCTAGAAAAATTATGGAATAATGTTTTTGGAAAGAAGTGCTCGCAAAAAGGTTTTGAATTAACTAGTTGTCACATTCTTATTTCTAATTTAATTTAAATTAATAATCTAATTTTTTTGTTAATCCCCATTATAATAAAATAATAAAACTCTCAATACCTTTTAATAAACTTAGATTAGACCAAGGCCTAGTTTAGGTTCCCTTAAAATTTATTGTTATAAACAAATTAATCACAAGGGAAAGGGGTATAAATAATTAAACAATAAGGATTATATTATACCCAAAAATGGGTCAAAGTTGACATTTAATTAAAATGTCTCTAAAATACATTTCGGTTAGAAAGTTTATAACACCCATCCCCTCTTTACGATGAATTGAGTGGCCCCCAAAATAAGTCAACCCATGCATTTTAAAATTTTAAATTTCTCTCACCCACTCTCCACCTAGTTTTTGTAGGGATGAATCTCATCCATTCGATGGATTCATTAGCGGCCAAAAGATCTAAGAACTCCACTAATCCTAAGTTTTCTTATGAAAATCTTCTTTCTCTTTGTTTGGCTTATTATTTATTTGTTTTGTTTTGCAAATTAGTGGAGGATGAAGAAGCCATGAGAGGCCACCTCAATCTTATGGAAGGATACACATGCTTCATCTATTTTCTTATTTTATTTATACCCTTACCTAGGGTTTCAATGTATTTATCTATTTTATTTATCTCATTATTTTATGATTTTCCCAAATGGGCAAGTGGGTTTTGCCCCATTTTAGCGATATGGTTAAATTTGGTATATGTTTTCCTTTGGGTAAAAGGATATATACATATATCTATGTGTATATTTATTTTCAAAAATTTAATTGAATAAGACCCGAAATTGAAAGGAACGATAACCAGATCATACCAAGCCAAGAACACAAATGCTAATCAAACACCACGATCAATAAGATGAAAGCAATTCACCATAATAGCTTTACATAAAACCTTTGCAAACAAATGAGCAGCAATATCATATATTATTATGGAACTCAAAGGTAATACATTGAGAATGGGCCTTGCTTAAATAGGAAAGGAATGACAATCTAAGAACTAGTCAAGGTCGTAGATCAAGCCATAAATCATGGAAAGAACTAGTCATCAAAGAACTAGTCAAGTCCATAGATTTATGAGAGAACTAGACATCAAGGATCTAGTCAATACCATAGATCAAGGAAATAACTATACCTAACAACTAGATAATATCTCCTAATATCTAAATAAGATAAAGAAATATCCACACACATAAGTGGGTGGGGATAAATACAATAAAGGTAAATAAAGTACCTAGGTGAACATGAGCTAAGGTAAATACCTACTCTAACACCCCCCCTCAAGTGAAGCTAGGGGCCAAAATAGAAGTGGCATTTCTACAATATGAGTTACGACAACTAGGCCTGATGAAGTACTCATGTATAATAACTGGGAAAAAGGGACACCGCAAGGTACCCAAAACCAATAATAACAAAGTAAAAGAGAGTAAAAACCCACTCCAAGGCATCCTAAGAAGCTCGGCTCAAAAAACTCGTACAATGCTGAAGAAGTTTGGTCTGAATCCACTGCTCAATCATAGAACTCAAAAACAACTGACACTGGCTTCACCAGAATAGCTCCATACAAGGAGACTATCAACGGAGTGATGTCGAAAGTGCAAGAAAAAACACCAAACATAATTCGATCAACTGCTGCAAATAGGTGTGCCACGATCCAAGAACAATAACCAAAGTAACAAGGAAAGGACACAAACTCCAAAGTGTCACAATCCAAGAAAATCCAAGGTAACAAGGCAAGGACATGAAACCCGAAGAAGTAGGATCAGCACCACACCCTCCCATACTGCTGAATGGGTGGAGTGATGCTATAAATCTGTATGAGTTATCAAAATAACTACTTGAACACTGAAAAACTAACACTGGGCTCCACCAGAATAGCTCCCCCACAAGAGAGACTATCAACATGCCAAAAGTGTTGAAAATACAGATATAAAATATCTCAACAAACAAGAGAGATACACTACACCTGCTAAAGAAAAATGCTCAAAACAAGAAGCATCACAATGCAGAAGGTATAGAAAGTGGAGCAAGAGGCCGAATGGTGGAGGATCCACACCTGTAGAGTCCTCTCAATGAATTCCTATGTTGCCTCCATGAGTGATTAGATATCCACCCCAAATCAACATGGATGGATGAAGAAGATGCCTACATATGACTTGGTGTAAAATGCACAATGGGTGCATGCAAAAGAACATTAGAATGTGTGTCAGGTTGATCATGTTTGACAACTAAAATCTCAGGTTTCTCAAGCTTGAGTGAAGATGTAGAACTCATGTGTTGCTCATGATCCTCAGAAAGAGTTGAGCGAACAAAAAAGGAGCTCTATCAATGTGTGATCCCAATGAAGTATCTGCTCGAAAACCAATGTCATGACAAGAATTCCACTTAACATGTGGAATAGAGGAAACAATACCTTGTGAATGTCTGCCAATGACTCTACTAGTGAGACCCATAGAATGGAGCATGCGAGAACTGAATGCAGTAGTATGCTTCTAAAAAAATCCATGCAGCTGAGCAGAAATAGGATACACAACATGTGGTACTGTAATAGGCACAGATGTGGAAGAGCATGCAGTAATAAGCTTCATAGGTGTATGAGCATCAAGAGTAGGAATAGACTCAAAGACAAATACATAAATGTTGGTGGGTTCATGAGCAATAGGTGCAAGTGGACTAGGAGCATGGATATCTTTGTCCATAATATGATGGTGATGTTGTAGGCTAGCAAGTTTTTTCTACAGAAGTGTATTATTGTATGCTTATCCTAAATGAGTTATTGTAGAAGAGAATTTTAATTCTTGAGCGATCTATTGTCTTCCAAAAATTTTACAATATCCCCTTGAAGTCCACATACTTCAGAGAAAATCATATCATTTTCAGAATCCATGACAGGTACAAACTACAACTCCCAAAAATTTAGGACGTCGAGCTCAACCAAAATTGCGTCCACAATTGATTACAACACTCCTCCATATTTGGCACTTTATAATTATAGTGAAAGCCTTAAAATAAACATCCCCAATGGAAAGAGCATGAATAAACAAGCACTTTTGCAAAAAATGGCACTCAAAACCGAGTTACCGAAAAAGTTACAAGCTTTTTAATATTTTGCTCTGTTATTTATTTTAGGTGCCACTAAAACAAAAAATGATTACCTACAAAAACGGCTGAGTTCACAGTCGATCTTAGGGTTTTCACACCTTTCAGATCTAATGGAAGCCTCTGTTTTCCATAAAAATGCATGCAACAACAACATACGACAAAATCCCAAATATATGAATATACAATGAATTTGTTTGCAAAATAAAACTTACAGATGGATGTCAACAACAATCTCCTGCTCTGATACCATGAAAGGAAAAATAATCAAATCATACCAAGCCAAGAACACAGATGCTAATCAAACACCACGATCAATAAGATGAAAGCAATTGCCATAATAGCTTTACATAAAACCTTTGGAAAGAAACGAGCAACAATATCATATTTTATCATGGAACTAAATGCAATACATTGAGAATGGGCCTTGCTTAAATAGGAAAGGAATGACAATCTAAGAACCACAAGGTCGTAGATCAAGCCATAAATCATGGAAAGAACTAATCATCAAAGAACTAGTCAAGTCCATAGATTTATGAGAGAACTAGACATCAAGGATATAGTCAATACCATAAATAAAGGAAAGAACTATACCTAACAACAAGGAAAATATCTCATAATATCTAAATAAGATAAAAGAAATATCCACACATATAAGTGGGTGAGGTTAAATACAATAAAGGTAAATAAAGTACCTAGGTGAACATGAGCTAGGGTAAATACCTACTCTAACAAAAATAACCAAGATTATAATAAATTTAGGTTTGTGTGTGTGTGTGTGTGTGTGTGTGTGTGTGTGTGTGTGTGTGTGTGTGTGTGTGTGTGTGTGTGTGTGTGACGAATTAAAAAAAAATACCCAGCACAGATTAAATTTTTGCATATTCCACAAAGAAGGAAAATGCACAAGTTTGAAAAGCACTTGGGAGGTTTATTGTGTGAATAGACAATAGTTTGGGGTTAGGGGAGGGTCGCGAGAACCTGTTGGTGCTCAATTTAGACTCACCTGTTCATTCAAAAATTCAAAGGATGCACGGTTTGAAGTTTTTCTATCTCCCCGAATGGATGCGTACAAGATTTATCTTTACCAGGGTGTTATTTTAAATCCTTCTCTATGGTCATGGATTGATGTTGAGCCATGAATTATTTACAAATTATTTTTCCTTGAAGAAATATTCAATTCTAGGCGTAAATGGTGAAGTTCCCCTGCATCTTACTAGTTCGACGGGCATGTTTTCCATGTCAAATTGTATCTCAGCATCTTCAGCTATGTGGTCTCTTTTGATTGGATGAGGCACTTCGGGTTCCTTTTATAACTTGTAACTTTTTTCTATGTTTGCAAAAAGAACAATATGGCCCCACAGCCCTGTTGAGTTCTGATTCGCCGGTTAAATTTATAAAGGTGGAGCGAATTTCTCTTTTTTCCCCGAAGGTGTATATGTGTTCATTTTTAATTGGTTGTTGCCCGACGGCTCTTTTTGTGAAATTTGCCACTTTGGTCACATTTGTAAAAATACCAAATTCGCCCCATGGCCGCGATAGTATCTCGATTGGCTATTTGGCAAATATGAAGTGACAGGGAAAAAGTATTACTTTGACCCGCAGGATGGACACGTGGTTGTTTTTCAAGTTACAAGCGGAGAAGGCGGGTCAACGTAATGTTTTGAAGTATTTTTCCTTTTTCGAAAATGGAACATTGTTATAAATTGATCGACAACCCCGCAGGGACAGAGTGATGTCACATGTTCGAGTTTGCATAGAAAAGTCAAAGGAGGGGAAGCGGGTTACTGAAGAAAATTGGAAATTTTTCCTTTCTGTTAAAAAAGGTAAAATTTCATAAATGAGCTATGACCGCATCAAAGGCATAGAGTAAGCCACATGTCAAGCCCAATTTTCAAAGGTAGAGGGGCAAGGAAAATGTGAAAATTGTGCATTTTCTCTAAAAGTCATAAAATGTAAAATAAAACCCTAGGCCCACTTCGAATTAGATTTTTCCACGTGGATGACTCTAATATAAAGTTGAGAAAGGGCATAATCAATGGTTGTTTTGCATTGCATCTGATTTTTCCACCATTTTTTCTTGAAGACTACTCGAGATGTGAATGTGTATTGTTTTTCATCATTTTTGATGAAATTCCTTGTTTTTTTGTCTGCATAAGGTGCAATTGAATGGATTTTGACCTTAATTTGTGAGTACAAGGAATGTAAAGGTTGATATTTTGAAGTTGGAATTTCTTGGGCACTTACAAAAACATGAATTACCAGAGAAGTTGGATGCAGAGAAAAGTTGCAGAGGAAAGAATGGGAAAAGGATGAAATGATAGAGGTTGCATGCACAAAGGATGAAAATGTGCTCCCAATTAAAACAATGATGGAGATATTTACAATGATTCACCTTTTTGAACAACTAGAAACTTTTTGTTGCAAACCTGTTAAATGTCATTTTCTTGAAATCATGATCAAACATGTAACAAACAAAGGTTCCTTGAATATTATTTTCTTGGGGGGAAAGCTTGGATGTAAATTGAGTGTTATAAAAAGCATGCTTTAGTCATGCAAATGGTCGGGGATTGAATTCTTAGGAAAAAATTTGAGAAACCCCATCTTCCTAAGAGACCATATAAGAAACCTATTAATCTCTTGTGTTTTAAATTTGATCACGTCAAGATGGTTGCAAGTGTACAACCATTGAAAAGCTCTCGACTATTCAAGAAAATTTCCCTTGTTGATACATCTAATAGATCTCAAATTAACATCTGTTGATCTTGGGCAAAATTATGTCTACTTTTATTTTAGAATGTTTTAAAATGGTTTTAATGTTTCCTATTGCAATCTTTTGTTAAAATCCCTCTGAATCACACAGGATCTTGTCCCTATGATATTTTAGTGGCATTTGCAATTTCATTATGAGAAGATCCTTCGTCCTGTAATGAGATAAACAATTTAAAATCACTTTACTCTCATTTTGTTGATAAAGATTTTCTGTAAGACTTTGAGTGTATCTTAGGTGTGAGGAACCAGGGGTTGTTAATGTTTAATTGAGTCTTTAGCTCGAGCCTTCATGTTGAATTCTCAAATATTGTGTGAAACCATGCAAATATGGGCCTCCATTGATGTACACCTTCTGGTTGAAGGAATATTTTAGCTATTCGTAAGAATTTTTCATTTAGGTTTCCAATCATGTGAATGTTATCAAAGCTCTAGTGAAATCAAGTTTATCCCGCTTAATCTCCCACCAAAAATTATTCAAAAATAATGAATCCTACCCGAACTACCCTGTTTCCCTTGTATGTCCGTAAATGAATAAATTCTACTACCAAAATATGTAGATGTAATCGAACTCCATAATGTCTTTAGTAACCTTAACCTTGTTTAGAAAATATCACCATTCTTTAGAAGTGACAACTCATGAGAGTTAAATTGTGGTACATTGATGATATTTTCTCAAGATTTCCTTTCAAATTTGTGTGAAGAAGGATATCTTCATTCTCTTTCACCAATAGAGGTTACAAAATGGGTCTTCTCACCCCGGTTGAAAGGCACAACCTATAGTGAGGATAGATCAAATCCTTTTAAGGTGTTATCTATTTCTCCAACATCCGAGTGACAAAGAGCCACCTAAATCACCTCCCCGCTATAAAACGACATTCATGATAATTTATCTATCTTTAGGCTTCTCATTTATATATGTGTTGTTGCTCAACTTGCAAAGGAGAATCAATTTGGATACCAACACTTGAATGGTGCCGCCTCTCGGGGATAATTTGTTGATTTTTTTCCAGTTCATATTCATTTGGCCTGTCAACAAAACCTAAATGGCATCATTTCTCGGGGATTATTTGTTGATTTGTTGCGGTTGATATCCATTTGGCCCGTCAATAACACTAGATTGGTGTCATTTCGGGGATAATTTGTTGATTTGTTACCAGTTCATATCCATTTGGCCTATCAAAAACACCAGATTGGCACCATTGTCAGGGATGATTTGTTGATTATTTGGTAGTTCATATCCATTTGACCCATCAACAACACCCAGATTAGGCGTCATTTTCAGGATGATTTGTTTATTTTTGCCGCTTCATATCCATTTGGCCCATCAACAACACTTGATTGGTGCCTATGCCGTGATATTTAAAGGCATTCTTATATTTGGCCCTGAGTAATGTTTCCTACATGATCTAAGTGCAAATATGTTGTTTAATGTCATCCTGTGTTGAGATTTGTAAGAATTGTGCAAAGTTACAAGTTTTGTGTGCAATATTTCTAGTTTCTAGTGGTTATTACACTAAATTTACATCATCAGTGATAAATAATGGTAGAGGAAGGTCATATCTCGCTAAGCTTTTCAGGACTTAAGTGTTGATAGATATTTAAAAATTCATTTATAGTGCATTTGCACAACTAAGGTGAAAATACTTAGTGGCAACTCCGTGTTGATTTAAATTTTTATAAATACTAGTGCCTTAACCTGTTTTAAGTGAATCTATCACTAATATTTGCAAAGATGGAAGGAAGAATATCTTTCTTCACTAGAGACCCTACTAGGACATTATTTCTAGAACTAGGAAAGACAAATTCAGAAGGAAAAAGAGTCTAGAAAATAGTTGGAGATCAAGAATCAAGAAAAGAGTTATCCATTATGAAAAGTGATCAACCTTTGGTTGAGGATTACCATTATTCTTCAAGTGATTCTAAATGAAGTAATCTTTATATAGAATTGAATTCTCCAACTAGAGAGGGGCCTTCATTTGTGTCTAATAAGTATGCTTCAGTTTGTCCCTATATTTTCCAAAGGTGATAAGGTTTTCCATGAAATAGAGTCTTTAGGGGACATTCATTATGAAAATTATACTCCCGTGGTCCAAAGACCCCTTGTCCCTCATCATTTTTTTTCTCTTGTAAGATCACCCCCAAGGCAATATGGCACAACCTCTACCTAGACCTCCATTTTTGTCAACACTTTTGGACCTATAGATTTTAGAGGTATGGTTGGATATCCAAATCTAGTGCCATAGGATGTTATAAATAGATCGCCTAAATTTAAAGGTAATAATGCTATCACTTTGAAATCAACATTTACAACATTTTTGCAATATGATGGAAGAATTTGATATTGAATTTGATGATGTGTATGTAAATTTTTTTATTCATACTCTTGAGGAGGATGCATGTGATTGGTATAAGTCTTTACCAAATAACTTAATAGACTCATGGACAGAAATGAAAAATTCTTTTAGATTGCAATATGGGGATAAGATAGATCCTAGGTTTCTTTTGTCTGAATTTGAAAATATTAAGAAGAATCCTAATGAATCTGTTCATGACTTCAATACTTGGTTTAATAAGACCTTGAATAGGCTACCTGTAATCCTGAGGCCAAGTGATGTTTCTGTTTAATAAAATACTTTGATGCTTTTGATAAGAAGGCTACCTATTATTTGAGGGATAAGAACCCAACAACATTGAGGTAGGCCTTCACCATGGCTTTGCATATTGAAAACAATATCAAAGTAGTTGGTAAGCCTCCTAAGAGGGAAGGTATCAAGCTGATCAATCCAGAGAAGCCTCAGTCAAGTAATTTTGTGGATCTAGAAGAGGTTGTGAAAACATTGGCTGGAGCTATCAAGGAAATATCCTATAAAGCGGCGCCGGGTAAAGAAGGGGATTGGAAGAGTTTCACAGGTCATCACAAGCCACAAGGTCAAGAAGTACTTGCAAATCATTCCGAGGGTGATCATAGATCGATGACAGTGGCTAAAGGGCCCATGGGATCAGAAAATAGACAAGTCGACCTCGGGTAAAATGATTGGTGCCTGATCCTTTAGCTGCTAGAATTGTTGCTATTGAAGAAACTCATAAAATTGAGTGGTTTGATAGTTATTTCTTGCCACATTCTCTAGGTGATATTGAAAAGTTAGTTGAGGAAGAAGCTAATGATGATGAGACAAATGATGATGCATGAACGATGGATTGCTCTACAAGTTCATAGTAGGGAGAAACCTCAACTAAGTTGATGAGTGCTAGAACTATTGAGAAATTATGGGATTGTATTCATTGGGCATTGCCACTTCCTCCCATTAATTATTTTGACTCACCTAATAATGATTTTGAGTACTTAATGGAATTAGTGATTAAAAATTATGATGGATGAATTCCTTCAGAAGAGGATATAGACAGTTGTTAATGAATGCGAAGTTACCCCATAACAGGAATACAATACCAGGAGTAAGGTTGTCAAAGGGGCAGGGCCTCAGGCCAAACAAAAATTATAATGCTAACCAAGATCCCTAAGGAAACCCCTAATAAATTTTCATCCGGAAAAGGCTTTGCCACCCCAAATAGAACTTGTTTTCCTCCCCATGCTCAGATTGTGAAAGATCATGTGCCTTGAGATGAATTTGTAAACCTTACTCTAAACACTACCTTACCCAAATACATTCCTTGTGACATAGCCCAAATCTTCAGGTTAGATCAAGATTACTATTCCTATTGTTGAATTTCTAAAATTATTGAGCATAAGAAAAGGGTGTTTGAGTATGTTGGTGCTTAATTTGGTCTTGCACCATTTTTCCTTGAAATTCTCTAGTTTGCAGAGCTCTATTGTGTTTTCTATCTCCCCATATTGATGCATAAAAACTTTTTCCTCCTTTTGGTTGCCATGATTAGTCCCTTCCTCAGTCAAGGATCAATTAAAATCCATAAAAAAAAATTCGTTCCTCCGTCCATGTGAAAAGAATCAGTAACTTGGGTGAAAACTCAGGTTTTTCCCTTCCTTTCATTTTCCATAGTCATGTTTTGTCCCAAATATCTATGGAAACGTGATTGATTACGACTCAAAAGATCATATTAGGGCCTTATATCATTTAAAAATTGTTGTCCTTGAAAAAGGATTCATTTTCAGTGCAAATGGTGATTTTCCTGCATTTTATGGTGTGACGATGTATTTTTCCTTTTCAAATTTACATCTCACTATCTGCAGAAACATGGACCTTTCTAGTTGGATGCATCTCAGCGTGACACTTTGAAAATTATAAGGCTTGCTTCAACTCAAAACATGTCCATGTGGAGGGCTAATGCTCATATAAAAATCATCTTTTGGTTTGGCCTTGGAGTTGCGCCGGTGGGACACGTGGAGGTTTCCGCTACCTTGCCCAGACATAGACAATTTTTTCATGCGGATAGTATAGTTTCGGTGGACCATGGACACATGGAGGGTTGGATCCACCTCAAGGTCTGACCTTAACAATTGCGATAGGGACACATGTGGATGATTCCGCCGGCTCCACTCTATACTTAAACTTTTCAAAGCAAAATTGAAAGGCACAGGGACACATGGAGGGTCCGTACTGTTTGGGGGTGGCCCCTAAATTTTAGTTTGAATAAGTGCTAGGAGGACACTTGGAGACTTCCGCTAACTTTTCCCTTTGCTTGGACTTTTCAACCGCCAAGGAAAAATGTCATGGACCCTAGACACATGGCGCCTTCCATTGATCCTTTAATTTTTTATCAACTCTACCGGACTAAGACATGTGGTGAGCCCGGGCTCTTTTTGGGGTCTTCTCTTTTGGGACCATCTCAAAGTGCACCATTGAGACACGTGGAGGCTTCCACTAGATCCTTTTACACCGATACTTTTTAAATGCCAAAAGGTGTTTTTCTTAGGTCCAGGGGCAAGTGGAAGACCTGTGCTTGTTTGGAAACTTTCCCCTATACTTTTCCTTTGCAGTTATACCAAGGAAATATGTGCAAAGTTATAAAATAAAGTGGAAAAGGGGTATAATCAACTATTGTTGTGTATTGCATCTATTTTTCTACCATTTTTTCTCCAAGACTCCTAGAGATGGGAATACGCACTAGTTATCATCAATTTTTGATGAAATTTCTTGTAGTCTCTACCTATAAAGTTCCATTAAATGGATTCGGAACTTAATTTATGAGTCCAAGGATTGTTAAGGTCAATATTTTTAATTTGAAATTACTTAGGCACTTGCAAAAATGGGATTTACCAGAGAAGATGGATGCGGGATAGATTTGTAGAGGAAAGAAAGGGAAAAGGATGAAATGATGAAAGTTGCGGAGTGCGAGAAGATGAAAAAGGTGTTGGCTCTAGAGAAAAAGGATTACTTGTTTGATCCAACTGTACAGAAGCCTCCAAAAATGAATTAAAAGGGGATTTGTAACATGATAGAATTAGAATGATTATAAGGATTGTGAAAATGTTGTGGCATGCCATCCTAGTCATTAGTCAAGGGCCCAAGAAATGTGATCAGTTCACAATTAGTCCACCTGGCAGCTTTTGGATGTGAATTTGTTAAATGTCACTTTCTGAGGAAAATTGGTAACAAGTAAATGTCCCTCGAATATTCTTCTCTTTTGGGGGGAAAATTGAGTGAGAAAAATGTATAAATGCAATGAGAATACTCTTACAAATGGTCACGAGTTGAATTATTAAGAGAAAAATTGAGAAAGCCGTCTTCTTGAGAGACCAATCCGAGATACCTGGTTAATTCCTTCTATGTTAGATTTTCTATCATGTCAAGTTAGTCGCAGCTATATAGAAATTGACAAGCACTGAGATTTCTCTAGAAGCTTTCCTCTGCTTGATGAATCTAAGCAATTTTGAAATTAATTTTTGTTCAATCTCTATCAATTTGTGTTTGTTTTGTTTCAAAATGTCTACAAATAGTTTCTTTCATTTATAATTCAATGTTACATTGAAATCTTTGTCAAATCACACAGATCGCATCCTGTGATAGTTTAGTGGCATTTTAATTTCATTTCAAGAAGATCCTTCATCTTGTAATGAGATAAGAAAATTTATAATCACTTCACTATCATTTTTGATAAATATTTTTGTAAGTCTTTGGGTGTACCTTAGGCGTGATTGATAAGAGATTTTGGTGTTTAATTGACTCTTTTAACTGAGCCTTCATGTTAGATTCTCAAATATTTTGTGAAAACGTGGTGATCTGGGCCTCTATTGAAGCACACCTTCTAGTTTAAGGAACATCTTAACTATTCTAAAGCTTTATGTTGTTGAGTTGTCCATTGTTGTGAAGTTTCTCAAAGATCTAGTATAATCAACTTTATCCTACTTGATCTCCCACCAAAATCATTTAAAAACCATGAATCCATCTTGAACTACCCCTTTTTTTCCCTGTATATCAACAAAGGAACAAAATATATTTACTAAAATATGTAGAACAATCAGGATTTCATAATGTCTTTAGTAACCTTAGCCTTGTTTTGAAAGTGTCTCCATCTTTTAGAATAGAAAACTCTTAAGAGTTAAATTATGGATTATTGATCATACATTCCCAAGGTTTTCTTCATAAAATTTGTGCAAAAGAAGGATATCTCCATCTCCTTCATCAAACATATGTTACACTATGGGTTCTCTCACCATAGTTGAAAGGCATGGCCTAAAGTAGTGAGTATAGATTAAATCCTCTTGAAGGTACTATCCATCTCTCCACAAATCTGAGTAATAAAGGGCCAGTTAGATCTCATCCCTGGCTACAAAACAACACAGATCATGATTTATCTTTCTCTAAGATCCATGTCAAATATGTGATGATTCTCAACTTGAAAGGGAGAACAAATTTTGATACCAACAGAGTATTTGGAGCTTACGAAAGAAAAGGTCACCCACGGTAAAAAAGTAAACAATTTAGACATTCCTCCTACCATTGCAGAATTAGAAAATCCACAAGCATTGAAGGAATTGGGTGAACCATCTAAGGTTTATTTGGGAACTTCTCTGGTTGAGTCTCAATTGAATGTGGATCCATTTTTTACTACTTTGATTATTAAGGATAGACTATTACATAATTGCATGTTTGATTCATGAGCCTCATGTAATGTAATGCCTCTTGAGGTCATGAATGAATTGAATCTCAAAGTAATAGCAGCTTATGGGAAATGTACTGCCATGGATTCAAAAAAGGTGTTAGTAGTTGGATGTGTCAAGGTTTTAGTAGTGCAACTGGCAGCGTATCCAGGTAAGTACTTAACTTTGAAGGTATTAATTGTGGATTGTCTGCTAAGTGGGGAATATTATTATCTAGAAAGTGGGCAGCTAGTATGGGTGGAAGTGTGCAAATGGACATGTTTTATGCCACCATACCAATTGAGGGTAGCCTTTTGAAGTTACTTGGTGAAAATAAAATGTTATATCTCATTGAGGACCCCAATAATGCTTCTTATGAAGTATTACACAAAGACACTTGATGTTGTTAACTCTGTGAGCTATGTTGTTTTCAAGGAGTATGAAATTGATCATATGAAACTTCTTCCTCCTGCCGTATCCTGAGTAGATTGATTTTCTGGGAATTTAATGTTTGATGCAGCCTCAAGAGATGTTGAAAACTTTTCCTAGGCACAAGGGATAAGCCTACAAAAATGTGGTCGATAGTAACTTGTATGGAAAAGAAAAAAATCATATGACTAGTTGTTAAAAACGTATCAGAACTGCTTAACATGGTCATATCTAGAATCGAAGGCACTTGAAAACTTTCCTTGATTGTTTTCTTTGAATTAGGAGTGCACAGACATTATAAAGTGTATAGTCTTTTGGTTTCAATCTGCTTTCATTCTTTTCTATTTTGGTTTTTCCTAGTCCTTGGTGACCAGTTTTTTTTGTTTCTCAGTTCGTCTTGGGGGATTTGGTTATTCTACTCTGCAAAATTATTTTTGACTTCATTTCCCAAAGTGGATTTTTGGCACATGGTATGTTGTTCTTGTAGCACTCGCAAGGAATTCCCATCCCCGATTCGGAGCTGATGTTGCTTCTCAATTTAATCTCACCATGTTCGTTCAAAAATGTCTCAGCCCACACGGTTTGAAGTTTTTTCTATCTCCCCGAATGGATGCATACAAGTTTTATCTTTACCAGTGTGTTATTGTAAATCCTTCTCTATGGTCATGGATTGATGCCAAGCCATGAATTATTTTAAAATTCTTTGTCCTTGAAGAAAGATTCAATTCTGGGTGCAAATGATGAAGTTCCCCTGCATCTTACAGTTTGACAAGTGTGTTTTCCCTGTCAAATTATATCTTAAAATCTTCAGCTACGTGGTCTCCTTTGATTGGATGAGGTAGGTTAGGTTTATTTTATAACTTATAACTTTTTGTTATGTTTGTAAAAGATCGGTTTGGCCACGCGGCCCAGTTGAGTTCTGATTGGTCGGTCAAATTTATAAAGGTGGAGAGAATTTCTCTTTTTTCCCCAAAGGTGTATACGCGTTAATTTTTAATTGGTTGCGGCCCAACAGGTCTTTTTGGTGAAATTTTCCACTTTGATCACATTTGTAAAAAATACCAAATTACCCCCATGGCCGCGATAGTCTCTGATTGGCTATTCAAAAAATATGAAGCGACAGGGAAAAATTCTTGCTTTGACCCCGAAGATGGACACATGGCCATTTTTCAAGTTACATGCGGGAATGTGGGTCGGAAAAACATTTTGAAGTTTTTTGGATTTTTGTGAAAAAGGAGCAAAGTTATAAATTGATCCGTAACCCCACGAGGGGATCAACCGATGTCACATGTTTTAGTTTGCATTGAAAATTCAAAGGAAGAGAAGCGGGTCACCGGAGGAAAATTGAAAAAATTTCCTTTTGTTAAAAAGGGTAAAATTGCATAAATGAGCCATGACTCCATCAAAGGCCTAGATTAAGCAACGTGTCAAGCCCAATTTTAAAAGGTGGAGGGGCCGGGAAAATGTGAAAATTATGCATTTTCTCCAAAAGTCATTAAATGAAAAAGGCAACCCCAAACCCACTTCGAATCATATTTTTACACGTGGACGACTCTAATCTAAAGTTGAGAAAGGGCAGAATTAACGGTTGTTGTGCATTGCATCTGATTTTACCACCATTTTTGTTCCAAGACTGCTAGAGATGTGAATACACATTGTTTTTCATCATTTTTTAATGAAATTCCTTGATGTTTTTGTCTGCAAGGTGCAATTGAATGGATTTAGAGCTTAATTTGAGAGTCCAAGGAATGTAAAGGTTGATATGAACTAAAGTTGGAATTGCTCATGCACTTGTAAAAAATGTGAATTACCAAATAAGTTGGATGTAGAGAAAAGTTGTAGAGGAAAGAATGGGAAAAGCTGAAATGATGGAGTTTGCATGCACAAAGGTGAAAACATGCTCCCGCTTAAAACAATAATGAATATATTTTCAATGATTCACCTTTTTGAACAATGGCAACTTTTTCTTGCAAACTGTTAAACATCACTTTTTGAAAATCATGATCAAACATGTAACAAACAAAGGTTCCTCGAATAATATTTTCTTGGGGAAAGATTGGATGTAAATTGTGTGTTATAAAAACATGATTTAGTCATGCAAATGGTCGGGGATTGAATTCTTACGAGAAAATTTGAGAAATCCCATCTTCCTAAGAGAACATCTAAGAAACCTATTAATCTCTTGTGTTTTATATTTGATCGTGTCAAGATGGTTACGAGTGTACATTCATTGACAAGCTCTGAGATTGTTCAAGAAACTTTCCCCTATTGATAAATGTAATAAATATCAAATTAATCTGTGTTGATCTTGGGAAAAATTGTGTTTGCTTTTATTTTAGAATGTTTTCAAATTGTTTTGATGTTTCCTATTGCAATATTGTGTTAAAATCCTTTGAATCATGCAGATCTCATCCCTATTATAGTTTAGTGGCATTTGTAATTTCATTACGATAAGAGCATTCTTCCCGTAATGAGATAAACAATTTAAAATCACTTTATTGTAATTTTATTGATAAAGATTGTATGTAAGCCTTTGAGTGTATCTTAGGCATGAGGAACCATGGGTTGTTAATGTTTAATTGAGTCTTTAGCTCAAGCCTTCGTGTTGAATTCTCAAATATTGTGTGAAACTGTGTAAATTTGGGCCTCCATTGATGCACACCTTCTGGTTGAAGGAATATTCTAGCTATATTGAAGCATTATATCATTTAGTTTTCCAATTGTTGTGAATGTTCTCAAAGATCTGGGAAAATCATGTTTATCCTACTTAATCTCCCACAAAAATTATTCAAAAACAATGAATCCTACCTAAAGTACCCCTGTTTTCCCGTAGGTCCATAAATGGATAAATTCTATTGCCAAAATATGCAGATGCAATCAAGAATCCATAATGTCTTTAGTAACCTTAAACTTGTTTTAAAATTATCACCATTCTTTAGAAGTGACAACTCGTGAGAGTTAAATTGTGGTGTATTGATCATTTTTTTCAAGGTTTCCTTTCAAATTTTTGTAAAGAAGGATATCTTCATTCTCCTTCACCAACAGAGGTTACAAAATGGCTCCTCTCACCCTGATTGAAAGGCACAACCTAAGGTAGTGAGGATATATTAAATCCTTTTAAAGGTTCTATGCATTTATCCAACATCTAAGTGACAAAGAGTCGAGTTGAATTGCCTCCCGGCTACAAAAGGACATACATGATGATTTATCTATCTCTAGGATTCTTGTTAAATTTGTGATGCTACTCGGCTTAAAAAGGAGAATCAATTTGAATTCCAATAGACCCCACACCAAATCCCATTTGATAATTGGGTGGGGTTGGGGTTAAGCGACCCTCCCCCTAACCCTATTCCCTAAAAAAATATTATACTGAGCCACACCTTAAGAAAATCACAGTTTAATTAAACCTTATGTTTTTAAGAAATTTTCCTAGGTTAAAACATTTTTGTTATAAAGTCTACTTTTAATATTATATACACACACACACACATTAATTAAAGCAATATTATTTATAATATCCATATTATTAATATTTTAATGTTAACACTTATTATCATTAAATAATACTATATATTTTATTAATAGTATTAACACATCTTAATATAGTACTTAAGGTTTCTTTTATAGATTTAATTGTAATACATATAGGATTCAAAAATAAATATTGTTTTTCTTTTATTATTTCTACTTGGTTGACAAAAGATACTTGTGTATACTTATAGAAATTTTATACTAAAATTTTCTCAAACAATTGAAACTAAGTCTAGTAGTAAACATGTATTTTTATTTACTCCATTAGATTTAAAAAGGAAATAGGATACATTTGTTTGACAACCAACTAATCAAAGGAATTTGAAATCTTTTCCATAGCCACATATGAGTTTTAAAATTTTCTTACTCAAGAATAAACAAATGAAATCAACTAGCCATCTGTAGACACCAAATTTGTGTCTTACGACCCCCCGTGCCCCACATCTTATTTTGCAACCTAGCCTCATTACCTAAACCTTACATAATTATTTATTAATTACCTTATAATTAATAAATCCACATCTCCAAACCTGCCACCTCATTTTGCCACCTCATCATGACCTAGTCCTAACCCTAAACTAACCTAATTAAGACCTATAACTTGGTCTACATCCACACCCATGACTAATGACTCCTCACTGCACCCAAAACCAACCTCATAATGACATGACCAAGCCCACAACTAATCCCTCGGGAGAAAAGGAGGGAAAGTTGGCTATTTTACTAAAAATAGCCCACTTTGACTTAACCGACATCGGTTCCTACTCGACCGCCATCGGTTACGTAACCACCATCGGTTCCCTGTAAATCACCTCCCCCAACCAAAAACAAAGAAAAGATTTTTCATTGATCGGAATCAGAGGTCATTGAAAGAATCAGGATTTCACTTGGCCGAGCAGAGACAAGTGAAGAAAAGAGAGGAGTTTTGGAGAAGGACATCAAGTCCGAGACTGCAACTGAATAACCAGAGCCCAGTGACACTCATCCAAGCATTGGGAGAGAAGATAGCTCATCTTGGATTGTCAGATCATCCTGCCTGAACCCTGCCTTTGTCATCACAGTCCTTGAACCCACATCTTCATCAGGAACTAGTAAGTACTATCTTGTACGTTATTTTAATAATATTTCTTGGATTTCTGAATCACAGTAATTACAAGTCTACTCCCAGATCCACTACCAGGTAACACTCTCCATCTAACTTACATTCCTCTACCCCTACATTGCCCCAAGAACAACCCCCATACTCTCTGAGTCTTCTCCATCACCTTATTACCTATCCCCAATCATTTACCAGCCTTATAAACACCATAGCTATCATATAGCCATCTGATAGCCAACCTTCACCAAAGCCCCTAAATCACTGCCCCTACCGATATCGGTTATCAGCAACCGGTACCGGTGACAGTGACCGGCATCGGTCACTGTGATTCAAAACCAAGACCAGCCTTTTCTCTATTATTTTAACAAGGTAAATAAATTGTAATTGGACAATAGCTTATCTATTAGAATTTGTGTTAATTCATATTAGCAGGGGAACTGACCACCTTCGAAAGGAAGTCTCATATTTCCTGGGCCCAAGGCAGTTCCCTCACTTATTATCTAATTAGAATCTGGTGGTCTTGTATTCTTATTTGCAGGTAGTCCTTCCCAGACAAAAAGGAGTTCTTCGCAATCGATCTGATCTCTCTCTATGGTATGTGCACATCCTCTCAACATTCAACAGGTATTCCTCCTAGCCCTAACCCTTATCTGTTTCTCAAAGAAATGAAAGGATAGAAGCAACTCTATTCCAGGAACGGAAGCATTTCTGTGCGAAACATTTTGGCATGCCCGGTGGGACCCATTCTGGGTTTCTTTCATTTCTTGCTTGCTTTCATATAGGGAGCATACTTGCTATTTTCTTCTTCTAAATATTCATAAGATATTTTGTTATCTGTGGTAAAATAATTTGTCTTGCTTTCACATCGTTGCATTAGTGAAAGTCATCTTCTTTGCTTCATCGAATATCATTTTCGATTTGGGTTTAAAACACTTGCATCACATTCTTGCTTGTTGTTTTCAATTCTAGTGAACATAGATTAAGTAATAGGTCATACACGTGGGGGTGATATCCACGGTATTGATAAGAAATTAATCTTACTTTCACTGTACAACACATACAAAATCACATCATAATTAACACAACAGCTCAAAACATCCCCCCTTTTCCACGGTATGCCTCACCCGATTGAGGTAACCTTATAAGCCCTCCTATCATTCCTTTGAGAAATGATAAGGGTTAGGCTAGGAGGAATACCTGTTGAATGTTGAGATGGTGTGCGCGTACCGTAGAGAAAGATCAGATCGACTGCGAAGAACTCCTTTTTGTCTTGGAAGGACTACCTGCAAGTAAGAATACAAGACCACCATATTTTAATTAGACAATAAATGAGGGAGCTGCCTTAGGCCCAGGAAATATAAAACTTCCTTTCGAAGGTGGTCAGCTCCCTTTTAATACGAATTAACACAAATGATAACAAAGAAAGCTATTGCAAAATCACGATTTAGGTACCTCGTTATAAAACAATAGAGGCTAAGCTATCAATAATAAAACGTCACGTTGTTTGTTCGGTTACTGGTCGTTGATACATTCAGGTTGAGTTACAGGGATAAACCAGACTGGATCTGAGGTTGTTAGGTGACAAATAGGCGAGAGGAAGGTTTTGGGGTATAAGTCACAGTGACCGATGCCGGTCACTAGATAACCGACCGCGGTTAGAGAACCGCCACGGGGGGATAAACGACACCGGTAGGGTCAACAATCTAGGTGCTTCTGGATAGAGGTTGGTTGCAGGGTGATTGTGGGGTTATTAAGACTAGATGGATGGCTGAGGGGAATAATGAGAGGACAGGGAAGACTCAGAGTGTGATAAAATGGTCTTCTGGGCAATACAAGGATGTATGGATGAAGGTTAAGTGCAGGGTGCTGGTAGGTGGTAGATCTAGGAATGAGCTTATAATTACTATCAATCCACAGGCTCAAGAAATGGTGCTTAAAAACATACAAGACACTACTTACTCGTTCCTGATGAAGATGCAGGTTCCAGGACTGTGATGACGAAGACAGGGCTCAAGTAGGATGATCTGACAATCCAAGATGAGCTATCTCCTCTTCTGATGCTCGGATGAGTGTCACTGGGCTCTAGTTATTCAGTTGCAGTCTTGGGCTTGATGTCCTTCTCTGTAAACTCTTCTTGTTTCTTCACTTGTCTCTCTCGCCAAGCAAGCAAATCCGATCCTTCCAATGATTTCTCCTCTTCTCGATCAAATGAAAATCCGATCCTTTGTTTTTGGTCGAAGTGGTCATTTACAGGAACCGATGGCGGTTACGCAACCGACGGCGGCCGAGTAGAACCGATTTGTCCAAAGTCAAAGCGGGCTATTTTTGGTAAAATAGCCAGCTTTCCCTCCTTTTCTCCCGAGGGATTAGTGGCGGGCTTGGTCAAGTCATTATGAGGTTGGTTTTAGGTGCGGTGAGGAGTAATTAGTCATGGGTGTGGATATGGACCAAGTTATAGGTCTTAATTAGGTTAGTTTAGGTTAAGACTAGGTCATGATGAGGTGGTGAAATGAGGTGGCAAGGTGTATGATGATGTGGATTTATTAATTATAAGGTAATTAATAAATAATTGTAAAGGTTTAGGTGATGAGGTTAGGTTGCTGAAATGGGATGCGGGCACAGGGGTCGTAAGACACAAATTTGGTGTCTACATTAGCCCCTTATTGTCGTGTAGTTTGTTTTGTAAAGCTACACACTGACAATAATAAGAAGTGGTTACCCTCGTTAAGGGTATAGGTAATCCCCCAAATCTATCACAGATTGAGATAGCGTGAAATCGTGGATAGGGTCGATAAAGGGTAAATGGTGTTTAGATAATGGTAAGATGGTGGGGTAGGTCCAAGGAAGCAGACGACACGTCGACATGCAAAGAGTGCGACCAGGTACATGATTCAAGAGCAAACAAGCAATTCATAGGCAAAGGTCGATAGTTTATCCAAACAAGGGTGATATAATCCTGTATCCAAGGCATAGGAAGTAGCTCCAGGGGATATAACGGGTAAGGTACAGAACGTTTAGGCATGTTCGGCAAGTACCAAATGGTTGGTTTGGTTGAGATAAACGTCACGGTCTTGGTCTAGGAAAAGTTGGTCGACTGATCAAGTCAAGGACCCTAATCATGCTAAAACACGAACAGGTGAGCTCGATGAACAAAAAGCTACATGATGGGTGGATAAAATTGTATTTTGTTGATTTTGGGTGAGGTATTTAATCGGTGCGGCCTTGGGTCGGCAAATGGTTGGGTGTGGCCAAATGGTTGATCGGCCAAATGGTCGGTTGGTCGGCCTTGGCCCAAATGGTCGGGCCAAATGGGTGGTTATGGCCTCGGGTCGGGCCAAATGGTTGGTTACGCGCCTTGGGTCGGGCCAAATGGTTGGTCGCGCCTTGGGTCGGGCCAAATGGTTGGTTACGGCCTCGGGTCGGGCCAAATTGTTGGTTACGCTGGCCTGGCCCGGGCCAAATGGTTGGTCGCGCCTCGGGTCGGGCCAAATGGTTGGTTACGCGCCTCGGGTCGGGCCAAATGGTTGGTTACGCGCCTCGGGTCGGGCCAAATGGTTGGTTACGCCTTGGGTCGGGCCAAATGGTTGGTTACGCCTTGGGTCGGGCCAAATGGTTGGTTACGCCTGGGTCGGGCCAAATGCCAAATGGTCGGTCATGCCTCGGGTCGGGCCAAATTGGTCGGTCAGCCAAATGGTTGGTCGCCTGGGTCGGGCCAATGAAGTTAACAAAGGGTTTTCAGCCAAGGTGGATATAGGCGATGTTGTGAGAAAGGGCGATTAGTAAATAAGGTCAGAAATTGGGGAAGAGGTGGGATAAAACCGATATCGATTGTCTATGACCGATATCGGTTAGGTGACCGATACCGGTTCCTTAGGGCACAATAAAACCGACATCGGTTATAGGTGAAAAACCTATAAAAAGAAAAAATACGGCCTGTCATTGTCACATTGTCAATTTGAAACCCAATTTGAGTTGTCTGAGGTGTATTGTTGAGATTGGAGCATTTGTTGGTTGAGGTGGCGCTATTTGAGTGGAGAAGTGAGTGGTTGGTGGACCCTAGTGAGTAGGAGGCAGCAGTTGATTGGTGGAGGACCCAGCAGAGGAGAGTTAGAGCCATGGCTCAGCCAGGAGGAGCAGGAGGTGCTGGACCAGCTGGACCACCACCACCCATCCCACCACGACGACGTGTCGTCGTACCGGTAGGTTCGAAACCCTTCATTGTGTGAATTTGATGTTGTTAGGCTGTATTTGGGGTTTGGGTAGGAATTCAAGGTTTTTGAGAAAATAATTAATAAATGGAAATTATTTGAAAAAAGGAGAGGGTAGATGGGTTAAATAGGCCAAGGCGGCAGGGTGGGTAGGTTTTTAGGGTGTTTGGGTGGGTAGATAGGGAAAAAATAGGCAAAATTCAATTTGGGGGCCAAGTTCGGCCTGGCTCGAGTTTTTCAAAGTGACCGATGTCGGCCACTAAGCGACCGCATCGACCACAAATTTTTGGGGGTGGGGGTTTGTAGGTTGACCGGCGCTGGCCATATGGCACCGAAGCGCATCGGGACCGATAGGGGAGGACCGGTGGCGGTAATGGTTGACCTGACCGTCCTGGTTTGGGTTAGGATTTTTATTTTTTTGTTTTTTTTTTTTTTTGGTTTTGTTTGGGGGGAAGGGGGTTTATCAGTTGGTTTGGGGGAAAAATGGGGCGTGTGGTTGTTTCGGGTTTAGGTTAGGTTGTGTTGTTTGTTGTGTGGTTTATGGTAAATGGGTCATTGGGTTGTGTTTTGGGTGAAGAGGGAGGGGATATCAGAGAGAAGATAAAATAGGGGGAGGTGTGGGGTGTGTCGGTGTGGTCGGGTGGTAAAAAGGGGGTATAGAAGGTTAAAGTAGTCATGTTTTAGGTCTAATGCAGTGGGTGATTTGGCAGCAGCACGCCACAAATGACGACGCGGATAGATGCCTCCGCTATTGAGACGGATGCGCCACACGTGTCCGCAGCGCAGAAGGGCATTATGCGCGAGGTGGGACTCAAGTGAGTCCAAATGGTATAGGGCGATCGAGAGGATCACAGCCTTATGGTCGCCCTCATCGAGAGATGGGATCCGCGACCAATGTGTTCCATCTCCCGACCGAGAGATGACCATTACATCGAGGATGTGTATCGCATCCTTAGATTACCGATCGATGGAGAGGCAGTCTTCCAGGTGGATGCAGACAGCCATGGACAACATCTTACAGGTATTCGGGGATGCAGCCGCGCTATTGACTTATCACAGCGCGAGCATCGCCTATGGGGATATGTATCGTGCCCACCGACATGAGACACGGCTTGCCGTGTTGATGATGATCGGCATTACATGCTTCACCCTCCCGACTCAGAGGGAGGCCGCTTTCCATGGGCGCTGATGGGGGTATTACACGAGATGGTTGAGGAGCATACATGTTATGCTTGGGCACCAGTATACCTGGTGCAGTTATACCGAGAGTTGTGGGGCTACCGCCGGATGAGGCGATTCAGGATTTGCTCTACGTTTTTGTTACATGATGGGCATATGAGCATATCATATGCATTCGACCAAGAGGGCTGCCCCAAAGAAGCTGTGGGCCACAGTGATTTATAGATATGGCTTTCGAGGTGGTCGGGGTCGTGGGCCACCACGAGCAGCTCACGCCGATGGGACGTAGATATTACCGGCATTTATTGAGGGCGTGACGGCTTTAGATATTGTATGGAGGCCTTACAGAGGTCATCACCCCGCGAGAGGAGCCCGATCACAGCTTGCATGTGGATCCAAAGATACATTCTGGATAATGGGACTGAGGCCGGGAGAGTATGAGCGATACCCCCGAGAGGGTACGACGACACGCTGGGGCTACGACAGATGAGCCACCTCCCTTCCCCGCAAGCACGAGGGATGATGTAGAGGCTCCACTGCCTGCACCACAGCCTATGGACCCAGATTGGGTAGCAGAGCGGCAGGCAGACGATACAATGGATGACGCCGGTGTACAGGATCATTTTTGGTATGGTGGGCAGGGGAGAGAGCCGCGAGGAGAGCACAGGCCGCACACAACTAGACTTAGGTGGCTGTTAGAGCAGAGAGGGACCAGCTCAGGGGATAGGTACAGTTGTTACAGGGGCACTTGCACACACAGCACGTATAGGTGTCTTACAGGGGCAAAGCTTAGCCCAGCATGTGTGCAAGCATAGCCACAGCACCACCACAGTACATGTACCGCCACCACACACCACAAGTGCACCACCACCACAGCCACCACCAAGACCACCACAGACAGTACAAAGTGTGCACAGCACACGTACCACCACCACCACACCACGAGCACCGCACCAAGAGCACAGGGTGTACTGGTAGGACAGGGGCCATTGGTATTAGGAGTCGGGGGACCAGCCCCAGCAGCTTTGGTGGCACGGGCCCGGTATATGGAGGCGAGAGCGGAGGCCCGGTACTATCAGGACATCCTTGATGGTACCGGGGCTGACTATCAGCCGTATGCGGCGCATGAGCGAGACCTCGCGAGTCCGAGATCCTGTGGGTGCAAACACACAAATGGTGGGTCCGTTACAGGGAGGAGGCGAGAGGCAGCACAGGGACCAAGGGAGAGGTGCAAAGAGGGCGGTGGGAGAGAGCGAGGGATCCCTGGGCCAGAGAGAGATGGTTTTTGTGTTTGATATTGATATGGGCACCGGTCTCGCGAACCGGTTATGTTTATAGAGGCCTCGCGTGCCTACATATGATGTTCATTCATTTATTTATTCATTTATTGTATATACCGCCTCATGAGCCGAGTACGGGTCAGATATAATTGATACCGCCTCGCGAGCCGAGTATATTTTTGATATGAGAGACCGGCCTCGCGAGCCGAGCCGAGATTTTGACATAGCTTATCGCGCCTCATGCTGCCGGCTTTGTATTATTATGAGATCACAGAGGCCCCTATGCAGGGCAAGTTGTATATTTGAAACCTTTGGTATATATATATATGATGATTTTGACCCACATGGTATATGAAATGTGTATGTGTTTTGTCGATGGTTTGTCTTATTTAATGTATGATGAGTTTGATCCACATGGTTTATATATTGATGGTGTTGATGTCTTTTGTTGATGGCTTTTTGAAATGGAATGTATGTATATATAGATGATGAGTTTAATTGACATGTTGTGTTTATGAAATGTTGTATGTGTTTTGTCGCTGGTTTGTGAAATTGAATGTATGTAGCTACTGCTTTGGATCCAAATGGTGTATAGATTGATGGTTTTTGATATCGTTTGTTGATGGCTTGTTTGTTTTTGTAATATGGATAGATGATGTTGATGAAATTGTGATGAGATATGGATTTAATGAAAAATTATAGATAATGGTGTTGTTTATGCAGGAAAAAGGGACGGGCGCCACAAATATTTGCAAAAACGAAGAAACGGCTTAGGTTTAAGCAAAAAGGGGACACATGACCGATATCGGTTATGTAACCGATGTCGGTAGCTATATGACCGATAGCGGTTATGTAACCGATATCGGTTATGCCAGAATTATTTTCCTAAAAATAGAATTGCTTGGTTGGCAACTTAAGTTCTTATTTTTAGCATTCTTATTTTTAGATGCATGCAACAAGTTAAATATGCGAATGCGACGCTGTTTGACAACTGATACAGGTAATTGCATGAAAGAATTTGAGTGATAAGGAGGAAAGAGACAGGTGAAGTGAGTGTGGGCTGAGATTCAGAAGGTAGAAAGACAAGTTATATTTGAAGAGGGTGGTGAACATGGCTGAACGAGGAGAAGCATCCAGCAGGTAGGGACGAGGGGGAAGACATGTTCCGCCCTGCCACCCGCATCCCGAGAGGTAAACTGCTTTGGTTGTAATTTGATTCTCGCATGTTTTGTGAATAGGATGAGAGAAGTGTAAGTGGGTAAAGATGAGAAAGAAAAGGTGATAGGCAAGGGTTAGGGATGGGGTGAGTGCTATGGGGTAGGTAAACAGGGTGGTCACGTATGTTTTTAGGTATAAATAGGAGTAAACGGGCAAAATAATTATCGTAGGTGTATGTTTTAAGCAGGGTAGGTATATTTTTGACAGGGACCGGTATCGTTTAGAAATAACCGTATCGGGTTAAAAAAACCGGTATCGGTTATCCATAACCGATATCGGTCACTGTAGGAGTTTCCAGAATTTGAGAAAAAACCCGTGGAGATTTGTTCTATTGAATAATTATGTGTCGTTTTGATGTATGCAGCGGAAGCAGGGTTAAGGATGAATGATATCGTGCCGCCGTTGTTGTCACTTAATCCGAGCGATGTAACACCAAATGAATGGGCATTGATAAATCATTTGGGGTTAAGTGGAATCCGCTATTATTCACGAATCGCGCGTAACCATGCTATGTCATGTAGCAGTTGATCGAGAGATGGAATCCGTAAAAGAATACCTTCTATCCGCCAACAGGGAGATGACAAAGACTTCGGGAAGATGTGTTCCGTATTTTGAGACTCCCAATGATAGGAAAAATAGTGTATCAAAGTGCATGCTTGCCTAGCACGCGGGCAGCAGCGATAACAAAGAGATTCGGTTCACCGCACGCACGAGATTTGACACAACGAGGTTTATCATTTACGTATGGTACAATGTATGCAACACACCCCGAGGAAACAAGGTCAGCCGTGCTATTAATGATAGCGGTGGGGTATTATGCATTACCGAGGGCAGAGGGTGGAAGATTTCCCAAAGCATTGATGAGTGTTATTTGGGAAATGATAGAAATGAGCGTGACTTTCGCATGGGCACCCGCATATCTGGCAGAGTTATATAGGGGTTTATGGGCCTCGCAAGCAAAACACAGAGACACACGATTGTTCGTACTTATTACATTGTTGGGCCTATGAGCATATTGTTTGTGTGCATCCAATAGGCCGACCCATCGAGTCCTGGGAGAGGCAGGAGTGCAAAGGTCGGGATTCGACGATGGGTCCAGATGCAATGAAGCTTGAGATCCCGTGCCGTGATAGATGACATCGAGTATTATAGATGTATGGGAGATGGTGACGATCATGATATTTGTTGAGGCCTTACGGAACTATATGGTGACAGAGCACATAGCCGAGGAGTTGAGGGGTGTGAGCGATTGAGGTGGATCGCAGGGCACAAAGCCGGTGAGTACGAGAGGATTCCTCTAGATCACGCGTGCGGCGACAATTTGGGTTCGCTCAGATATACCTATGACATATAGACCATACATGAGGATCGACGCCGAGGCAAAGATTCTCACCTCCCCGGCCTACACCTCCGTAAGGGCCAAAGAGATAAGCAGCCGATCGTAGGGTAATGGATGCGGAACGACAGAGGCCTATAGAGTATGGTGGGTAAAGCAGAGCCGCGAGGTGCACGTGAGCGCCCGACATAGCCGTGATTACAAAGAGAGAGATCGTCTCAGGGATTTGGCTCACCACCTTCAAACACAGTGAATGAGACAATGGGATTGTTAGAGGTTTCACAGCTTACGAGTGGAGAGACTGAGGCAAGATTCCTCCACGCGAGAGGACGTATTCGTATGTTACAGGAGATGTCATGATCAATGGGAGGAACCAATGGCAAAGTGGCACCTTTGAGGATGGAGAGGCCAACCGAGGGGCATCGACGATCACGATCACCACCTCGATTCGGGAGGAGGTGCAAGGGTCTAAGTGAATTTCATAGAATATAAGAATAAATAAGGATGCCGACTCACGAGTCGATGATAGAGAAGATGTATTTGTTTAACATCTAAAATAAAACTAAAGATGTATGTTGTTTTGAGTGATGATAATAATAAGAATGGTTGTGTTTTGAATGTTGTTTTTGTTTTGTTTAAAAAGGATAAAGATGAATGTTGTCAAAATAGAAATACACAAAAATATTTATATTTACAACACATGATAGGGTATGGTAGGGATGGTCGAGCTAACCTTGGGAGACCCCATGTCTCCTAAGTGCTGCCTACATAGCCCATTGCACAAAGCAAGGAAGGGCCTCAGACCGATGTAGTTCTCCCTTAGGACCAGGGAGAGGTGAATTCAGGCAATTTGGTTATGGTTAGACAATTTGTTGGTTGGTAAAAAAAAATTGATGTTGGTAGGGTAATGTTGTTGGTGTTGGTAGGGTAATGTTGTTGGTGTAGGTATAGGTGAAGCGAAAGTTAGCATACCCAAGCAGTAGGGAATCGTGTCCTGATTAAGGTCAACACACAATCCTAGAGTCGAGCAAAAGAGGCCAGAGTGTCCCGTAGTTGAGAAGAGCTAAACAAACCACATATTAATGTAGGATGAGCTTGAGTCCCTAGGTACCTTGCATAGGCGAGAAGTCGATAGGTGAAAAGAGTGGTATAATCACAATATATCGGATATACGTCACGTCCCTTGAGTTTTGTTGTTTTGACAAATGGTGAGGTGAGGTGGTTGATGTGGGCGAGGGTGCAGAGAACTTATTATAAGATGATTATTCTGACAAAAGAGAACCAAACCTAAATAGACAAGTCCATGACTCAAAAGTGTTTTGAAATACTGCTTTTATTTTTATTTTATTTTTCTGGATATAGACTGATCGATGCGGGAAGTCTACATGGGATATGTATTTTGTTGTTCTTGAGGTCTTCACGAAGCTGATCAATGCGAGAAGCTTCTGATAAAGGCTGACTGTGTATAGCTGTCCTTCAAGGGAGCAGTCTATTTATAGTAGCAGATGCGGTATTTATGTATAGCTGTCCTTCGGGGGAGCAGTCTATATATAATAGCAGCAATAGTTTGGCATATAGCTATCCTTCAAGGGAGCAGTCTATTGTATAATTTAGAGGTCTAGATGTCCGTTGGGCATAAAGCATCTAGTTTTGTAGGAAGTTTGACTCAAGAAAATCCCATAAGTGTTTTAATTAAGAATGTGTCATTTTGATACTTTGAAGTCATGGACTAGACTAAAAAGGGGAAGGCATCTTTTAAGGGGAGGTGATAATCAAACCATGTGAGCTTGATTTGATTTTGAGATGTAAGAAACAAAGTGTATGCGGTGGTAAATGAGCTCAAGGGACGAGCGTAAGGTAGATAAGAAGTGACATAACACCGAATTCAACAAAGAGAATGGTCAAAGATGCAAGGCATTAAGGGGCTCAGGCTCAGGTTTACCATTAAGCTGAAGCTAAACGATAAGTGCCTGATCCATAAGTGTGAGTGATAATGTAAGGCCCAATCCAATTAGGAGCAAATTTTCCACGTTTGCTCTTTTCTAGTTTGGTTACATGTTGATTCTCTTTGAGGACAAGATCACCAACCTTAAAGGTACGCTCATGAAGTCGCTTATCATAAGCACGCTTGATGCATTTTTGATAGATTTGAAGGTGGTCAAGAGCCGTAAGACGACGCTCGTCAAGAAGCTCTAATTGGGCTAACCGCTCTTGGCGGAAATCATCGTTGGTGAGAATATCCTGAAGAGATATTCTGAGGGAGGGTATTTGTATTTCGAGAGGCAAGACAAATTTCTCACCATATACCAAAGAAAATGGTGTGGCATTAGTGGAGGTACGAATGCTAGTACGATAAGCCCAAAGGGCAAAGGGAATGTGATCATGCCAATTTCTTCCAGAATCATTAACAACTTTCATGAGGATTTTGGTTAGGGTTTTATTAGAAGATTCAGCTTGACCATTGGCCTGTGGATAGTAAGGTGATGAGAAACTAAGTTTGATACCAAAGTTGTCACAAAGGTCTTATAACAACTTATTTTTGAAAGATTTACCATTATCTCGTTATTAGCGATGAGGAATACCAAAACGACAGATAATGTGATGGTTAACGAATTCGACAATTTTTTCTTTTTTGATTGAAATGAGTGGAATGGCCTCCACCCATTTTGTGTAATATTCGGTTGCTGTGATTATCCAATGGTGACGCTTGCAAAGAGGGCGGGTGAATCTCACCAATAAGGTCTAAACCCCATCAGTGAGAAAGGCCAAAGATCTCGTGCGACTCAGTAGCGGATGGCTAGGAGTATGTCAAGGTTGGCATGTTGTTGACACATAACACAACGCTTAACATATTCGTAGTAGTCATTATTAAGAGTAGGGCCAATAATAACCTAGGCGAAGGATTCATTTAGCCACGGCAAGGCCACTAAAATGTCCGCCACAAATACCGCATGGACCTCGCTGATGGTATAGGTGACCTCCGCGCCTGGTTAGACATCGAAGGAGGATGCCATCAAAGCCACGTTTATAAAGGAGTCCCCCATGACGACATAACGAGAAACACGTTTAAGAAAAGCACGCTTTTCCAAGACTAGTAAGGTCGTGGGAGAACAGAGGTCAGTAAGGTAGTCGTGAAATTGGTGGTACTGTATCCTCGAATTAGCAGACACATTATTTATCATACAAACAACCGGGCTGAATAGATGGGGCAAAGAGTTGTTGACCAAGACGAATATGTCGAGTCACTGGTGAGGCAGAATTTGCGAGGCTAAGCAAGCCATAGTATCCGCAAATTTGTTAGTGGAGCGGGAATGGTCTGATAGAATAACGAGTAAATGAGGTCAAAAGTGAATCCACGTAATGTTTGTACTTTTGAAGTTCCTCATTTTTACATCGGTAGATGCCCATAACTTGATTGACTACCAATTGAGAGTCGCCAAAAATATTAATAGATTTGACACCTAAGTGTAACGCAACCCGAGACCCAAAACAAGGGCCTCGTATTCCACCAGTATTATTAGTGCAGGGAAATCGAGCCGAATGAAAGAGGCATAGGCTCAAATCAAGAGGAATGAGAACAACGCCGCCCCTCCGCCGCTACGGCATTTGATCCATCAAGAAGAGGGTCATTGATACGACTCTTCCCTGAGTGAAAGAGTGGCGATGAGTTCGTCGGGGAAATTAAAATTGGTAAATTGTTCCCTAGGTAAAGGGGCCTCCGCAAGTTGGTCCGCAATAGTTTGTCCTTTGATTGACTTCTGTTGTACAAACTCAAGGTCGAGGTCAGCGAGGAGCATAAGCCATCGGGCGATGCGTTGGTTTAGATGTGGTTTGGCATACATATAATGAATGGGGTCCGCGTTGGTGATGACAAAAGTTTTGTGATTCAGGAGGTAGTGTCGAGTTTGGTGGCTACGAATGATAGGGCTAGGCACAATTTTTCTACATGTGTATACCTAGTCTCGTAATCCACGAGAGTACGACTTATATAATAAACGGCTTGTTCTCGACGCCGAGTCCCGATGTGCGAGCATGGCTCCTATAAAGATGGTCAAAGGGCAAGTAAAGGTAAAGGTAGAAAGGGCGATCATCCCGAGGTGGGATAAGCACGGTGGTCGCAAGAGATAGGCTTTGAGAGCTTCAAAGGCTTGGTGACACTCTTCGCCCCATCAAAGGCAATGTCCTTTTTAAGAAGGTGATGGAAAGGTCGACATCGATCCGAGAGTCGGGAGATGAAACGCCGGATGGATCAAGTTTACCCCGCAAACTACGCAATTGTTTGAGGTTTTGGGTGGGGGCATTTCTAGGATAGCTTTGACTTTAGATGGATCGACCTCAATGCCACGCAAAGAGACGATAAAGCCAAGAAGTTTTCCTAAAGAACACCAAAGACACATTTCTTTGGTCAAGCCGACCAATATTGTAACAGCATCGAAAATAATGGTTAAAACATCGAGATGTTCACCGCGATGTTTAGATTTTCCAAGAAGATCATCGACATAATCTCAAGGATAGTGTGCATAATGTCATGAAAATGTAAGTCATAGCCCGCCGATAGGTCGCACCAAAGATTCTTAAGGCCAAACGGCATGACACGATAATGTAAGGTTCCCAAGGAGTTATGAAGGTAGTTTTATGTTGATCGGCCGGGCTACCAAAATTTGATCAGATCCCAAAAACCATCCATGAGAGAAAGCATTTCATGGCTCACAGTGAGATCAACAAGTTGATCAATACTGGGAGGGGGAAGTCATCCTCGGGGCAAGCGAGGTTAAGGTCTCGTAAAATCCATGCATATCCGAAGTCCCCCGTCGCTTTAGTGACAGTACGATGTTAGAAATCCATCGAGGATAGTCAATAAGCAAGATGAAGGAAACAGAAAGGAGTCATCAAGCTCTTCTTTGACCAAGAGGGCAATGCGTGGATGCATTTTTCTCAGCTTTTGTTTGACTGGTTTGGAATCGGGTTTAGGGTGATGTTATGGACAAAGCAATGTCGGATCAATTCCCGGCATGTCAACAGTAGGACCAAGCGAAAGCTTGTCATGGGTACGGAGAAAGGTAGTAAAGGCGGCTTGTTCTGATGTGTTAAGGGATTGTCCGATCTTCACAACGTGAGGATCCTCCTCTCGTGTGGATGTTGATTTCTATAGTCGACTCATTCAACATGGTTTGAGTTTCGATGGTAAGGCGCGCTGTCAATATAGGAGTCATCCGCACTAAGCAGGTAAGTGAGGATGGAGTCGCTCATCCCGCACTCAACAACATTAATCGAAGGCGAATCCTCTTCGATCATGTCCGGATACGTAAGGGGAAGAGAAGATGGGTCCTCATTATCTCGCTGATAAGTGAGAGGACCTAGAAGATAGCATTTATGAAAAAAAAAAAGTTAGGAGGGATAGATTCAGTGGTCTATCGACTCAGGGGTGATGATGGCAAAATGGGTGATGATGGTTTGGTAGGGGTGACGCTCGCCATCTTCCAGATACAACCGACACGAGGTTTCTCCCTGTAAGTGTGTTTCAGAAAACCGAGACCACTACGATCATTGTGTTTGCGTGTAGTCACGGAATGAGTGTATGTCGGCCTTGTTCATAAAGACCAAAACCAAAGCCTTTCCAAGCACAAATGAGTCAAGAAGGTGAGGGCGAAACGACGATTTGTCAAGTATTGAAAATCGATTGAAGGGAACCACACCAAGAGGAGGTTCAGGGGTAACGGAGGATGCGTCAACACCCCCATACGTTAGGTTGGTGCGGCAATGGGGTGGTCCGTAAGAGATTACCTCCCCCACGCGACGGTCGTAGGTGGGATGCGCATGTAATCGTCCGTATACTCCCGGGGGTATGGAAAGAGCTAACGTTATATAGGCGGTATTCCCCCAGAGTAAGGCGTTGAAAAACATCTACTAAGGGGTCGGAGGTTGGGATGTTATCTGCATGGGAAAGGAAGTGGTATTTGTGACGGCGGTTTCATTGGTCAAGGTGTAGGTGTGGTCAAGGGATGGTCAGGTCGATGAATGGGTGTCTTGACTGGTACAAGCACATCATTAGGGCGATACAACATATTGCAGGTTTTGAAGGGGGGAGGATCAGCTTTTACGGTGTAGGACTTCCCTCGTACTCAAATTTTATGCATCTATGTAAGGTGGAAGGAACGCATCCCATAGCCCGGATCCAAGGGCGGCCTAACAACATATTGTATCGAACTCTCCTCAAGGACATAGAAGAGTTCGGTAAAGTACGTGGTCCTACACGAATGTTAAGGATCACGGTGCCTAAGGTAGAAGTAATAAAGATCATTGAATGACCGCAACATGATGGGGTCAGGCACACATGCAACTAGAAGGGATATTCATTTGTTGGAAGGCTTTCAAGAGATGATGTTTAGGCTAAGCCCCCGCCAATCATAACACGACGTACCCGAATGTCCCGACATAAGCTTCGAGATGAAAAGAGCAGGGTCAGGATCTTCAAAGCACCAAAGTCGATAATTTCATCTTCGAGAAACCGACAAAGCAGCCTTGCTGCAGAGACAGTAGTGGTTGGGGAGATAGATTGTTTGGTGAGCGAAGCAACGTGATCGGGTGTTAGAATAGAGGTAACAGTGCAAGGTTTCATTAGGTAAGACCTCTATCCTCAAGGATTTCAACGAGAGCTTGTCGATGAGATTCAAAGTCCGAATGAGATCATACAAAGGTCATTTTTACAGTGATTGGTGAAGTCGTTTGATCATGGTTCGGTGGGCAATTCCATTAGAGACGGGGTAGGTGGGTCCACGAATAACCACTTTAGGTGGTGGTGCGATCGGGATGGTGGACGAGAAAGAGATGCCGCAGTGTGTTTTCTTTCAGCTTTCCCATTGTTTTTCTCGCCCTCGAGTAAAGAACACTAATCATATTGATCTCGTGAATACGAGAGGAGGAAGACGGTAGGGATAGGTCATGGTCTTCGAGAGGTGGGGCTGTAATAATGATAGATCTTGGTGAGGCGGGGACAGGTGGTATAGGAGAGGGAATTGAAGCTAAAGGTCTCTCTCTTCGTAAGTTGTCTTTCTTAACTTTTCTATCTGAGAGAGGTGACTGACGAAGTATGGCTTTCAACGCTTTGCATCCCTCTACGTCATGTCCTGGTGTGTGGTGGTAAGCGCAGATTTTAGACTCATCGTAACCTATAGGTCGAGGTTTAGATGGATCATAAGGTCTAAGTGGGGGTAGGGAAATGGTCGCATTCTCTACCAACATAGCAAGGATTTTGGCGTAAGACCCTTTGAGTGGGTCAAAGTCAGAGGAAGAGGAGGCTATTGACTGGGTCGATTCTGGTGATGACGGGTATGGTTGGTTTGTATGGGTGGTGGTTTAGCCAAGGGGTTTTGATAATGGGTTTTAACTAAACGTGGCTTCTTTGGCGCAGAAGCTATGTTTAGCTGGTTAGATGATGAGGCCACAGATGATGTGGTATCAGAAAACAACCACGGAGAAATAGGAGTGACAAAAACAAATCTTTTGATGATGGAATTTGTTTAGGGTCGATATAGGTGGACAGATACGGGGGATGGTGATGGTGTTGCTATACCCTCGATTTCTCGTATGGGTGCAGAAGGCGTAGGTCGCTTTAAAGAAAACGCAGGAGGTATGATATATTGATGCAAGGTAGAGGGATGGGGTCCCAATATGGAAGGTAGGTGTGACGACGAGGGTTTTAGTTGTGATAGAGGCATAGATTGAGGAGATTGAGTCTGTCTCCTAATGGGATGGACGGCTTTATTTTTAGATAAATCAAGCCGCTTAGGTGGGTGTGTTAGACTGGGTATTGGTGAGGTCCCAAGCGTAGGGGAAGATTTGGTTAGGTTAATAGAAGTGGATGAGGTATTTGGTAGAGATGAGGGGGGTGAAGATGAGGACATAGGCATTTTAAGCTTCTGTAAACACTTCGGGTATATGGTAGAGGCATCCGGATCGGTCATCTGCATTTGAGTAGAATATGGCGTACTCAAACGTTCCCATAGGACTCATCTATCTTCTGGGAAAAGACAGTCCTCACGTGTGAATAGGAACTTTTGTATGGAAGAAAGGTGGGTTGTGATTCCGGTCCACTGTGGGTGTGATACAGGGGGTAGATGAGGCACTGTATCAATGGGCGTTAAGAGGTCAACCGGTCACTGAAAAGATTTAGGCGATGAAGAACTAATAGGTAGGAGGGCGTGTTTGAGAGAATCCGTCATGTTTAAAGAATGTGGTGATGTCGGTTCAAGAGGTTTCTCATCTAAGGATGACAAAAGAAGTGGCGAGCCTTCCTCTTGTACAACAAGAATGGTAGGAGGAGACGTTTGGGAAATAGATAAATTAGATAACATCCGCTCACAAATTTGCAAAGGATGTGGTGTAAGAAGGCTCATTTGTGAGAAGGGAACTCTGGGCGGTTAATTCCTTGATGGGTAAAGGAACGGCAAGGATTTCAGTTTGTCTTGATGGTGAGGAAGGGGGTTCGGGTTCCTGCATTAGTGAAGAGGCTTGATTCAGAATTTGTTCGATAGAGGTTTTTGGTCGGGAGTCAAGACCGCATGGATCTCATGAACACTCTCCTCGCTAAGATATCTTGATTTATGTTATCATTAGAGAATGATTTGGGAATGGTTTGTTGAATATTTTCAAATTTCAGTTAGCAGGGGCGTTAGGATTATCGAGGGCTATATCCCCCGCATCAACCATTTCCTGCACTATGTTTTTCAACATCTTGCAGTTTTCATGACTGTGTCCCTTCACGCGGTGGAAGTTACGGTAAGTCATTTTCTTTGTACTCAAGAAGGTATGGCGCGAGTGGAATCAAACCCAGAGTGAGGTTTAACAGGAGGTAAGGTAATGGCTCCTGCTTTAAGCAATTTTTCCAATATCACACCATATGTTTCTCCCAAGGGAGTGTAGTTGATGGGCTCTGCTTTATACTTATAGGTGGTTTTTGGTGGGGTATTAGACGGTGGTTGGGATTTGACCATCACCGCGTGCACGCTCCTTTGATTTCGGCAAATGAGGTGAGGATTGGTGGTGTTAGGTTTGTTGGTGGAATCTTGGGTTCGAAATTGGGGTTTTTGTTGCAGCAACCGCAATTTCTCTTCCTCTAAGGCTCGAATCTCTAGTTTTCGAGCCATAGTAAAGGCCTCATCAAATGTACGGAAAGTTTGAATTTGGAGGGTAGGAGAGATGTGCTTAGCGCAGCCCGCGTAAAGAGTTCAATAAGTTCGGCCTGAGGCAAGGCATACGTAAGTTGGTTGATAAGGCCCCGCCATCGTCCAACGAAATCTGCGATAGATTCATCTTCAAATTGTCGGATGGCATAGAGGTCGGTGATAGATACTTTCTTAGCAATGTTAATGGAGAAATGATCCAAGAAAGATTGGGCTAGTTGTTAAAAGAGAAGATTGAGTGCTCAAGGTTAAAGCACTGTACCACTCCAAGGCGGGTCCTGATAAGGACATGGGAAAGGTGCGGAGTAGTAAAGCGTCATCGTGAGCAATCAGATAGCAGGCATGTCTAAATGATCGCAAGTGTTGTTGAGGGTCCTCCTTACTATTAAAACGGGTAAATTTTGGTAATTCCCATTGAGGAGGATATGAATGAAGGGGGACTAAGGGTGGATAGGCTCCCACAAACTTGCTCGTATGTCAAGGCGCTACGACTTCCCCTCAAATGTAAGCCTCCAGATTTTGCATTTTGTCCATCATTTGTTTAATTAAATCAAGTAGTTGATGAGATGATGGTGTGGTTGTGGTAAACAGAGGCAAATTGGGCCAAGGGCCACCGCTAGACAATGGTGGGGTTAAATGTTGATAAGGTATGGAGGACGAATGTGTTGAGGCAACCGAATAGGGATGTCCTATATAAGCTGTTGAGGTTACCAGATATGTGTGTGGAAATGAAAAGGTGGGCGGAGCTTGAGAAGGAAAGCTCGTGGATAGGTGGCAGAGAGCAAGTCATGAACTAACAAATTGCAAGAGAGACGAGGTAGGAGCAATGCAGGTAATGACATGTTGGGCCCAAAGATTAACCAAAGGAAAGCCAATATGTGCCGTATGAAACCCCTCGAAGCCGCCGAGCTAGGAGACGGACTAAGGATGCGTAGAAGGCAAAGCGGAGTTATCAAAGTGAGAAGGAGCTAAATGAGTAGCTATACCGATAGGCATGCCAACAAGGAGTCGACCGTCGGTGTACGGTCAGGGCATGAGACAAATAGTATTGTACAAAGCTAGGATTAGCATCCGTAAATTTGGCAAATTCTTTATCTCCTACAGAATTTTAGGAACCTCGCCGGTGTCCGTAGGATTCCCATGTAATGTGAAGGGGGTGATTCAGCAAAGGCACAGAGCAAGCATGTGAAACCATGGCATGCAGGCTTGCTTTCGAGTGATAACAACCATGGACAGAGAGTACACGAGGGTTTCTTTCTATCAGAATGTAAATGCATAAAGAAGATGTTTGAAATTGGTAGGTTGCTGGTTTGTCAGAATCAGAAAAGACAAGAACCGATATCGCCGAAACCGATGATGCTCGGCCAGTGTAGCCGACGCTCGGTAAGCTAACCGATGTCGTATAATAGAACCGTGTAAGAAGCAAGAAGAAGTTGTTGATTTGGTGTTAATAGTAATTAATATGCCTACCAAACTGCTCAGAGTGATCACGTAAAAAAAAGTGTATGACAGAGAAACAGAATCGAAAACAAGCAAGAATGCACAAACAAATTAATGTAGACTAACCCTAGGTTAATTTTAATCAATTTGGGCTTATGCCTTTAGACGCAGAATGATGTCAATCCTAAACAAAAGACTTAGGGAAATGTCAAGTTTGTTTTGGCTTATAAGGTTACCTCAATCAATCAAGTGAGGAATACCGCGGAAAAGGGGGATGTTTTGAGTCATTGTGTTAATTATGAAGTGATTCGGTATGTGTTGTGCAAAGTGAAAGTAAGATTAATTTCCTCGTCAATACCATGGAAATCACCCCCACGTGTACGACTAATTGCTACTTAGTCTATGTTCACTAGAATTGAAACAACAAGCAAGAATGTAATGCACGTGTTTTAAACCCAAATCGAAAATGATATTCGATGAAGCAAAGAAGATGACTTTCACTAATGCAAAACTAGGAAAGCAAGACAAATTCTTTTACTAAATATAACAAAAAAGCAAAAAAAGAAAACAAGTATGCTCCCCAAATGAAAGCAAGCAAGAGAAACAGAACCCGAAATGGGTCCCACTCTAAGCAAGCAAAATGTTTCGCACTTTAATGTTTCAAATCATGGAATAGACTTGCTTCTATCCTATCATTCCTTTGAGAAACAGATAAGGGTTAGGGCTAGGAGGAATACCATTGAATGTTGAGATGGTGTGCGCGTGCACTCAGAGAAAGATCGATCGACCGCGAAGAACTCCTTTTGTCTCTCGAAGGACTACCCGCAAGTAAGAATACAAGACCACCAGATTTTAATTAGACAATAAATGAGGGAGCTGCCTTAGGCCCAGAAATATAAAACTTCCTTTCAAGGTGGTCAGCCCCTTTTAATACGAATTAACACAAATGATAACAAAGAAAGCTATCGCAAAATCACGATTTAGGTACCTCGTTACAAAGCAATAGAGGCTAAACTATCAATAATAAAACGTCACGTTGTTTGTTCTGGTTATCGGTCGCTGATACATTCAAAGTTGAGTTACAGGATAAACCAGATCGATCTCGAGGTCATTAGGTGACAAATAGGTGAGAGGAAGGTTTTGGGGTATAAGTCACAGTGACCGATGCCGGTCACTGGATAACCGACCGCAGGTTAGAGAACCGCTGCCGGTAGGGGATAACCGACACCGTAGGGTCAGTAATCTAGGTGCTTCTGGATAGAGGTTGGTCAGGGTGATTATGGGGTTATTAAGACTGATGGATGGCTGAGGGGAATAATGAGAGGACAGGGAAGACTCAGAGTGTGATAAAATGGTCTTCTGGGCAATACAAGGATGTATGGATGAAGGTTAAGTGCAGGGTGCTGGTAGGTGGTAGATCTAGGAATGAGCTTATAATTACTATCAATCCACAGGCTCAAGAAATGGTGCTTAGAAACATACAAGACACTACTTACTCGTTCCTGATGAAGATGCAGGTTCCAGGACTGTGATGACGAAGACAGGGCTCAAGTAGGATGATCTGACAATCCAAGATGAGCTATCTCCTCTTCTGATGCTCGGATGAGTGTCACTGGGCTCTAGTTATTCAGTTGCAGTCTTGGGCTTGATGTCCTTCTCTGCAAACTCTTCTTGTTTCTTCACTTGTCTCTGCTCGGCCAAGCAAATCCGGATCCTTTCAATGATTTCTCCTCTTCTCGATCAAATGAAAATCCGATCCTTTGTTTTTGGTTGGAAGTGGTCATTTACAGGGAACCGATGGCGGTTACGCAACCGACGGCGGTCGAGTAGAACCGGTATTTGGCCAAAGTCAAAGCGGCTATTTTTGGTAAAATAGCCAGCTTTCCCTCCTTTTCTCCCGAGGGATTAGTGGCGGGCTTGGTCAAGTCATTATGAGGTTGGTTTTAGGTGCGGGTGAGGAGTAATTAGTCATGGGTGTGGATGTGGACCAAGTTATAGGTCTTAATTAGGTTAGTTTAGGTTAAGACTAGGTCCATAGCGCCTGACATACGAGCAAGTTTTTCGGGATTCTATCCACCCTTCTCGTCCCCCTTCATTCATATCCTCCTTAATGGGAATTACCAAAATTTACTCATTTTAATAGTAAGGAGGATCCTCAACAAAACTTGCGATCATTTAGACATGCCTGCTATATAATTACTCATGACGATGCCTTACTACTCCACACCTTTCCCATGTCCTTATCGTGACCCGCCTTGAGTGGTACAAAGTTGCTTTAACCCAAAGACTCAATCTTCTCTTTTAACCAATTAGCCCAATCTTTCTTGGATCATTTCTCCATTAACATGGCCAAGAAAGTATCTATTACCGACCTCTATGCTATCCGACAATTTGAAGTTGAATCTATCGCAGATTTCATTGGATGATGGCGGGGCCTTATCAACCAACTTACGTACGCCTTACCTCAGGCCGAACTTATCGAACTCTTTACGTGGGCCTGAGCTAAGCACATTTCTCCTACCCTCCAAATTAAAACTTTCCGCACATTCGATGAGGCCTTTACTATGGCTCGAAAACTAGAGATTCGAGCCTTAGAGGAAGAGAAATTGCATGTCACAAGCAAACAAAAACTCCAATTTCCAAACCCAAGACTCCACCAACAAACCAAACACCACCAATCCTCACACATCGACTGCTTCGAAATCAAAAGGAGTTGTACACGCGGTGATGGTCAAATCCCAACCATCGTCTAATACCCCGCCAAAACCACCTATAATTATAAAGTTGAGCCCATCAATTACACTCCTCTTGGGAGAAACGTATGGTGTGATATTGGAAAATTGCTTAAAGCAGAGCTATTACCTTACCTCCCCTCTCCTCGTTAAACCTCACTCCGGTTTGATTCCACCTGCTATACCTTCTTAGTACAAGAAAATGACTTCAGTAATTCCACCGCGTGAAGGTACACAATCATGAAAATTGCAAGATGTTGAAAAACATAGTGCAGGAAATGGTTGATGTAGGGGATATAGCCCTCGATAATCCTAACGCCCCTGCTAACCGGAATTTGAAAATTTTCAACAAACCATTCCCAAATCACTCTTCTAACAGTAACATAAACCAAGATATCTTAGCCGAGGAGAGTGTTCATGAAATCCATGTAGTCTTCGACTCCCAACCAAAAGCCTCTATCAAGAAAATTCTGAATCAAGCCCCTTCACTAACGCAGGGACCCGAACCCCCTTCACCACCATCAAGACAAGACGAAATCCTTGCCGTTCCTTTCCCCATAAAGGAATTAACCACACAGAGTTCTCTTCTCACAGATGAGCCTTCTTACACCACATCCTTGCAAGACTGTGAGCGGATGTTATCTAACTTATCTATTTCCCAGACATCTCCTTCTACCACTCTTGCTGCACAAGAGGAAGGCTCGCCACTTCTTTTTCATCCTTAGACGAGAAACCCCTTGAACCGGCATCACCAAATTCTTTAATCATGACGGATCCTCTCAAACATGCCCTCCTACCTATTAGTTCTTCATTGCCTAAATCTTTTCAAAGAATCGGTTGACCTCTTAACGCCCATGGATACAAAGTGCCTCATTTACCCCCAGACATTACACCCACAAAGGGACCGGAATCACAACCCACCTTTCTTCCATACAAAAGTTCCTATTCACACGTGAGGATTGTCATCCCTCAGAAGATAGATGAGTCCTATTGGAATGTTTGTGTACACCATATTCTACTCAAATGCAGATGACCGATCCAGACGCCTCTACCATATACCCGAAGTGTTTACAAAAGCTTAAAATGCCTATGTCCTCATCTTCACCCCCTCATCTCTACCAAATACCTTATCCACCTCTATTGACCTAACCAAACCTTCCCCTATGCTTGGGACCTCACCAATACCCGGTGGGCCTAACACACCCACCTAAATGGTTAGATTTATCCAAAAGTAAAGCCGTCCATCAACTTAGGAGATGACCCAATCTCCTCAAGTCCAACCTATGTCTCTATCACAACTAAAACTATCACCGCCACACCTACCTTCTATATTGGGACCTCATCCCTCCACCTTGCATCAATACATCATACCTCCTACGTTTTCTTTAAAATAACCTACACCTTCTTTCGCACCCATACAAAGATCCAAAGGTATATCAACACCGCACCCAAAGTATCCTGTCCACCTATCAACCCTAAACAAACTCCATCATCAAAGGATTTGTTTATTGTCACTCCTCTTTATTCGTGGTTATTTTCTGCTACCACGCTATCTCGACCAACTAAACATAACTTCAAGAGGTCATGTTTAGTTAAACCCAATTATCAAAACCCTTGCTAAGCCGCCACCCATAAATCAACCATACCCAGTCATTTCCAAACCTACCCAAATCAATAGCCTCATCTTCCTCCGACTTTGACCCGCTCAAAGGGTCTTACGCCAAAATCCTTGCTATGTTGGTGAGAATGCGATCATTTCCCTACCCCCACTTAGACCCTATGATCCATCTAAACCTCGACCTATAGGTTATGATGAGTCTAAAATCTGTGCTTACCACCGCACACCAGGACATGATGTAGAGGGATGCAAAGCTTTGAAAGCCATTCTTCGCCAGTCACCTCTCTCAGATAGAAAGGTTAAGAAAGAAAACTTACGAAGGGAGAGACCTTTAGCTTCAATCCCCTCTCCTATACCACCTATCCCCGCCTCACCAAGATCTATCATTATTACAACCCCACCGCTCGAAGACCATGACTTATCCCTACCGTCTTCCTCCTCTCATTTTCACGAGATTAACATGATTAGTGTTGCTACTCGAGGGCAGAAAAACAATGGGAAAGCTAAAGAAAGCACACCTGCGGCCTCTCTTTCTCCATCCACCATCCCGATCGCACCACCACCTAAAGTGGTTATTCATGGACCTGCCTACCCCATCTCTAATGGAGTTGCCCACCGAACCATGATCAAACAGCTTCACCAATCACCTGTAAAAATGACACTGTATGATCTCATTCAAACCTCTGAATCTCATCGACAAGCTCTCATTGAAATTCTTCAAGGGATAGAGGTCTTACCTAACAAAACCTTTCCCGTTGCCTCCATTTTAACACCCAATCACGTTGCTTCACTCACCAAACAACCTATCTCCCCAACCACTTTTGTCTCTGTACAGCAAGCCGCTGCTGTCAGTTTCTCAAGACGAAATTGTTGACTTTGGTGCAGAAGATCCTGACCCCGCTCTTTTCATCTCAGCTTATGTCCTGGGACATTCAGGTGCATCGTGTTATGATTGACAGGGGTGCTAGCCTAAACATCATCTCTTCAAAGGCCTTCCAACAAATGAATATCCCTTCTAGCTGCATGTGTGCCAACCCCATCATGTTGCGGTCATTCAATGATGCTATTACTTCTACCTTAGGCACCGTGATCCTTAACATTCGTGTAGGGCCACGTACTTTACCCGAACTCTTCTATGTCCTTGAGGGTGAATTCCAATACAATATGTTGTTAGGCCGCCCTTGGATCTGGGCTATGGGATGCGTTCCCTCCACCTTACATAGATGCATAAAATTTGAGTACGAGGGGAAGTCCTACACCGTAAAAGCTGATCCTCCCCCCTTCAAAACCTGCAATATGTTATATCACCCTAATGATGTGCTTGTACCAGTCAAGACACCCATTCATCCAACCCAACCATCCACTTCAACCACACCTCAACCATCCACCTCAACCGCACCTACACCTTCAACCAATGAAACCACCATCGCAAATACCACTTCCTTTCCCGCAGACAACATCCCAACCTCAGACCCCTTAGTAGATGTTTTTCAACACCTTACGCTGGGGGAGTATCACCTATATAATGTTAGCTCTTTCCATACTCCACAGGAGTATGGACAGTTACATGCGCATCCTACCTACGACCGTCGTGTGGGGGAGGTAATCTCCTATGGGCCACCTAATTGCCGCACCAACCTAACGTATGGGGGTGTCGACGCATCCTCCGTTACCCCTGAACCTCCCCTTGGTGTGGTTCCCTTCCAATCCAATTTTCAATACCTGACAAATCGTCGTTTCGCTCTCACCTTCCTGACTCATTGTGCTTGGAAAGGTTTTGGTTTTGGTCTTTATGAACAAGGCCGACATACAATCATTCCCGTGACTACACGCAAACACAAAGATCGTAGTGGTCTTGGATTTCCTGAAACACTTACACCGGAGAAACCTCATGTCAGTTGTATCTCGGGAAGATGACGAAGTCACCCCTTCCGAACCATCATCACCCATTTTGCCATCATCACCCATAGAGTCGATAGACCCTGAATCTATCCCTCCTAACTTTTTTTTTCATAAACGCTATCTTCCTGGGTCCTCTCACTTATCAACGCGATAATGAGGACCCATCTTCTCTTCCCCCCTCTCAGTATCAAGACATGATCGAAGTGGATTCTCCTTCCATTAATGTTGTTGAGTGCCATGATGACGACTCCATCCTCACTTACCTTGGTGCGATTTCTCTTATATTCAATGTGCTTACCATCTCGAAACTCAAACCATGTTGAATGAGTTGACTATAGAAATCAATATCCACACACAGAGGAAGATCCTCACATTTTGAAGATCGACAATCTCTTAACACATCGTAACAAGTCACCTTTACTACCTTTCTCCGTGCCCGCAACCAAGCTTTCGCTTGTCTACACTAACATGCCAGAATTGATCCCGACATAGCTATCCATAACATTACCTTAAACCCGATTGCAAAACAGCTTAAACAAAAACTAAGAAAAATGCATCCACGCATTTCCCTCTTGTCAAAGAACAGCTTCAACCCACTCCTTTCTGCTTCCTTCATCTTGCCTATTGACTATCCTCAATGGATTTCTAACATTGTACTCGCTACTAAAGCGACAGAGGGACTTCGATATGTACGGATTTCCGGACCTTAACCTCACTTGCCTCAAGGATGACTTCCCCCTCTTGAGTATTGATCAACTTGTTGATCTCATTGCATGGGCCATGAGATGCTTTCTCTCATGGATGGCTTCTCGGGATACAATCAAATTTTGGTAGCCCCGACCGATCAACATAAAACGCCTTCATAACTCCATGGGAACCTTCGTTATCGTGGTCATGCCGCTTGGCCTTAAGAATGCTGGTGCGAACCTATCGGCGGCTATGACTTACATTTTCCATGACATTATGCACACTATCCTCGAGGATTATGTTGATGATCTTCTTGGCAAATATAAACATCGCAGTGAATATCTCGATGTTTTAACCATTATTTTTGATTTCCTGTTACAATATTGTGTTCGTCTTCAACCAAAGAAATGTGTCTTTGGTGTCCTTTCGGGAAAACTTCTTGGTTTTATCGTCTCTTTGCATGGCATCGAGGTCGATCCATCTAAAGTCAAAGCTATCCTAGAAATGCCCCCACCTACTAACCTCAAACAATTACGTAGTTTGCAAGGTAAACTCTAATCTATTCGGCGTTTCATCTCCCAACTCTCGATCGATGTCAACCTTTCCATCACCTCCTTAAAAAGGACATTACCTTTCAATGGAGTGAAGAGTGCCACCAAGCCTTTGAGGCTCTCAAAGCCTATCTCTTGCAGCCACCTATGCTTATCCCACCTCAGGATGATCACCCTTTCTACCTTTACCTTTCTGCCACCGACCATGTGGTAGGAGCCATGCTCGCACATCGTGACTCCGAGCATCGCGAACAAGCCATTTATTACATAAGTCGTACTCTCGTGGATTACGAGACTAGGTATACACATGTAGAAAAGTTGTGCCTAGCCCTTTCATTCGTGGCCACCAAACTCCGACACTACCTCCTGAATCACAAAACTTTTGTCATCACCAACGCGGACCCCATTCATTATATGTATGCCAAACCACATCTAAACCAACGCATCGCCCGATGGCTTATGCTCCTCACTGACCTTGACCTTGAATTTATACACCAGAAGTCAATCAAAGGACAAACTATCGTAGACCAACTCGCGGAAGCCCCTTTACCTGAGGAACAATTTACCAATTTTAATTTCCCCAACAAACTCATCACCACTCTTTCACTCAGTCAGGAGTCGTATCCAATGACCCTCTTCTTTGATGGATCTAAATGCCAATGTGGAGGAGGAGTCGACATTGTTCTCATTCCTCTTGACGCTGATCCTATGCCTCTTTCATTCCAGCTCTATTTCCTCTCGCACTAATAATACAAAGGGAATACGAGGCCCTTGTTTTAGGTTTCCAGTGTCATGCTACACTTAGGTGTCAAATCTATCAATGTTTTCGCGACTCTCAATTGGTAGTCAATCAAGTTATGCGCATCTACCAATGTAAAAATGAGGAACTTCAAAAGTACAAACATTACGTGGATTCACTTTTGACCTTATTTACTCATTATTCTTTCCAAACCATTCCCGCTCCACTAACAAATTTACGGATACTATGGCTTGCTTAGCCTTGCAAATTCCTGCCTCACCAACTGAATCTAACATATTCATCTTGATCCAACAACTCTTTGCCCCATCCTATTCAGCCCCGGTTGTTTGTATGATAAATAATGTGTCTGCTAATTCGCAGGATACCTGGTATCACCAATTTCACGACTATCTTACAACCTCTGTTCTCCCACCTGACCTTACTAGTAACGGAAAATGTGCTTTTCTTAAAATTGTTTCTTGTTATGTCGTCATGGGGGGACTTCTTTATAAACGTGGCTTTGATGGCATCCTCCTTCGATGTCTAACCGGTGCGGAAGTCACCTATATCATCTAACAAGTCCACGATGGTATTTGTTGTGGACATTTTAGTGGCCTTGCCGTGGCCAAACGAATCCTTCGCCTAGGTTATTATTGGCCAACTCTTAATAACGACTGCTACGAGTATGTTAAGCATTGTGTTATGTGTCAACAACATGCCAACCTTCAACATACTCCTAGCCATCCGCTACAGGTCGCACGAGATCTTTGGCCTTTCTCACAATGGGGTTTAGACCTTATTGGTGAGATTCACCCACCCTCTTCGCAATGTCACCGTTGGATAATCACAGTAACCGAATATTATACTAAATGGGTGGAAGCCATTCCACTCATTTCAACCAAAAAATAAAAAATCGTAGAATTCATTAACCATCACATTATCTGTCGCTTTGGCATTCCTCATCACCCGATAATGATAATGGTAAATCTTTCAAAAATAAGTTGTTACAAGACCTTTGTGACAACTTTGATATCAAACTTAGCTTCTCATCACCTTACTATCCACAAGCCAATGGTCAAGCCGATCTTCTAATAAAACCCTAACCAAAATCCTCATGAAAGTTGTGAACGATTCTAGAAGCAATTGGCCTGATTACATCCCCTTTGCCCTTTGGGCTTATCAGACTAACATTCGTACCTCCACTAATGCCACACCATTTTCGTTGGTATATGGTACCGAGGCTCGTCTTGCCTCTCAAAATACAAATACCCTCCCTGAGAATATCTCTTCGGGATGTTCTCACCAATGATGACTTCTACTAAGAGTGGTTAGCCCAATTAGAGCTTCTTGACGAGCGCCGTCTTACAGCTCTTGACCATCTTCAAATCTATCAAAACACATCAAGCGTGTTTATGATAAGCAACTTCATGAGCGTACCTTTAAGGTTGGTGATCTTGTCCTCAAAGAGAATCAACATGTAACCAAACTAGAAAAGAGCAAACGTGAAAATTTTTCTTCTAATCGATTGGGCCCTACATTATCACTCATACTTACGGATCGTGCACTTATCGCTTAGCTTTGCTTAATGGAAAACCCGAGCCCAACCCCTTAATGCCTCAGTATATCGACCATTCTACTATTAAATTTAGTGTTATATAACTTCTTATCTACCTTGCGCTTGTCCCTTGAGCTCGTTTACCACCTCATACACTTTGTTTTGTGCATCTCAAAATAGAATCAAGCTCACGTGTTTTGGTCATCACCTCCTCTTAAGGATGCCTTCCCCTTTTTAGTCTGGTCCATGACTTAAAAGTATCAAAATAACATGTTCTCAATTATACACTTATGGGATATTCTTGAGTCAAACTTCCTACAAAACTAGATGCTTCATGCCAAACGGACATCTAGACCTCTAAGTTATACATAGACTTCTCCCTCGAAGGACAGCTATGTGTAAAGCCACATCTCCTATTATAAATAGACTGCTCCCCTGAAGGACAACTATACACAAAAGCCGCATCTGCTACTATAAATAGATCGCTCCTCAAGGACAGCTATACAAAGTCAGCCTTTATCGAATCTTATCACATTGATCACTTCAGTGAAGACCTCAAGAACAACAAAATACATATCCCATGTAGACTTCCCACATCGATCAGTCTATATCTAGAACAAAATAAAAGCAGTATTCAACAACGACTTTTGAGTCATGGACTTGTCTATCTAGGTTTGGTTCTCTTTGTCAGCATAATTACCTTCTAACAAATTCTCTGCGCCCCAGCTTTATCAGCCACCTCACCTCACCATTCGTCAAAACAACAAAACTCAAGGGACGTGACGTATATCCGATATATTGTGATTATACAACTCTTTTCACCTATTGACTTCTCGCCTATACAAGGTACCTAGGGATTCAAGCTCATCCTATGTTAATATGTGGTTTGTTTAGCTCTTCTCAACTATGGGACACTTTTACCTCTTTTGCTCGACTCTAGGATTGTGTGTTGACCTTAATCAGGACACGATTCCCTACTACTTGGGTAAGCTAACTTTCGCTTCACCTATACCTTACCAACACCAACAACATTACCCAACCAACAAATTGCCTAACCACAACCAAATTGCCTGAATTCACCTCTCCCTGGTTCTAAGGGAGAACTACATCGGTCTGAGGCCTCTTCTTCCTTTGTGCAATGGGCTATATAGGCAGCACTTAGGAGACATGGGGTCTCCAAAGGTTAGCTCGACCATCCCCTACCATAACCTATCATGTGTGGTATATATAAATCTATTTGTGTATTTCTATTCGCTCACATTCATATTTATCCTTTTTCAAAACATGACATTCAAAACATAACCATTCTTATTATTATCATAACTCAAATCCACATACATATTTAGTTTTATTTAGATGTTAAACACATACATCTTCTCTATCATCGACACGCAGGTTGACATCCTTATTTATTCTTATATTCCTATGAAATTCATTAGACCTTGCGCCTCCTCCCGAATCGTGGTGGTGATCATGATCGCCGATGCCACTCACTTGGCCTCTCCATCCTCAAAGGTGCCACCGCTATTGGTTCCTCCCACCGATCTCGCCAACATCTTCGCGTAACATATGAATACGTCCTCTTGCGTGGAGGAATCTTGCCTCTAGTCTCTCCACTCATGACTTTGCAAACCGCTAACAACCCCGTTGTCTCATTCACCCCAATTTGGAGCCGATGAACTAAATCCTCGCAGACGATCTCTCTCTCGCTATAATCGCAGCTATGTTAGGACGATCACGTACACCTCGCAACTATACTACCCACCATAATCTATAGGCCTCTGTCACTCCTGCATCCATTACCTTGCGATCGGTGCTATCTCCTCTGGCCCTTCTGGAGGTGTTGGCCGGGAGGTGAGAATGATGCCTCGGCGTCGATCCTCATATATGGTCTATAAGCCATAGGTATATCCTGCACAAATCCAAATTGTCGCCACACGTGATCTAGAGGAATCCTCTCGTATTCACCTGGCCTATGCCCTGTGATCCACCTCAATCACTCTACACCCTCAAATCCTTAGCTATGTTCTCTGTCACCATATAGTTCCCGCAAGGTCTCAAAAAAATATCCGCAATGTGGCCCAACCCAAGGCCGCAACCAACCAATTTGGCCCGACCCAAGGCCGCAACCAACCATTTGGCCCGACCCAAGGCCGCAACCAACCATTTGGCCCGACCCAAGGCCGCAACCAACCATTTGGCTCGACCCAAGGCCGCAACCAACCATTTGGCCCGACCCAAGGCCGCCACCAACCATTTGGCCCGACCCAAGGCCACACCCAACCAATTTGGCCCGACCCAAGGCCGCAACCAACCAATCAGGCCTGACCCATGGCCCTCACTAGCCAATCGGCCCGACCCAAGGCCGCACCAATTAAATACCTTGCTCAAAACCAACAAATTACAATTTTATCCACCCATCATGTAGCCTTTTGTTCAATCGAGCTCACCTGTTCGTGTTTTAGCATGATTACGGTACTTGACTTGATCAGTCGACCAACTTTGCCTAGACCAAGACCGTGACGTTTATCTCAACCAAACCAACCATTTGTACTCTGAACATGCCTAAATGTTCCCGTACCTTACCTCGTTATATCCCCCGGAGCTACTTCCTATGCCTTGATACCAGGATTATATCACCCTTGTTTGGATAAACTATCGACCTTTTCCTATGAATTGCTTGTTTTCTCTTCAAATCATGTACAATGATCACACTATCGCTTTTCAACGTGTGTCCGCTCCTCAACTTAGCCCACTTATCTTACCATCATCTCAACACCATTCACCCTTTATCAACGCTATCCCCGATTTCACATCGCCTCAATTTGTGATAGATTTGAGGGGGATTACCTATACCCTTAACGGGAGTAACCACTTCTTATTATTGTCAACAGAGCTTTATAAGACAAGCTACACGACAACAAGGGCCACTGTGAGACACCAAATTTGTGTCTTACGACCCCCCGTGCCCCGCATCTTGTTTCGCAACCTAGCCTCATAACCTAAACCTTATACAATTATTTATTAATTACCTTATAATTAATAAATCCACATCTCCAAACCTACCACCTCATTTTGCCACCTCATCATGACCTAGTCCTAACCCTAAACTAACCTAATTAAGACCTATAACTTGGTCTACATCCACACCCATGACTAATGACTCCTCACCCGCACCCAAAACCAACCTCATAATGACATGACCAAGCCCACAACTAATCCCTCGGGAGAAAAGGAGGGAAAGTTGGCTATTTTACTAAAAATAGCCCACTTTGACTTAACCGACATCGGTTCCTACTCGACCACCGTCGGTTACGTAACCACCATCGGTTCCCTGTAAATGACCTCCCCCAACCAAAAACAAAGAAAGGATTTTTCATTGATCGAATCAGAGGTCATTGAAAGAATCAGGATTTCACTTGGCCAAGCAGAGACAAGTGAAGAAAAGAGAGGAGTTTGCATGGAGAAGGACATCAAGTCCGAGACTGCAATGTAAATAACCAGAGCCCAGTGACACTCATCCAAGCATTGGGAGAGAAGATAGCTCATCTTGGATTGTCAGATCATCCTGCCTGAACCCTGCCTTCGTCATCACAGTCCTTGAACCCGCATCTTCATCAGGAACTAGTAAGTAATGTCTTGTACGTTATTTTAATAATATTTCTTGGATTTCTGAATCACAGTAATTACAAGTCTACTCCCAGATCCACTACCCAGTAACACTCTCCATCTAACTTACATTCCTCTACCCCTACATTACCCCAAGAATAGCCCCCATACTCTCTGAGTCTTCTCCATCACCTCATTACCTATCCTCAATCATTTACCAAATCTTATAAATACCATAGCTATCATATATCCATCTGATAGCCAACCTTTACTAAAGCCCCTAAATCACTTTGCGCCTTCCTATCGATATCGGGCTTATCAAAGAATCGGTATGCGATGACTGACCGCATCGGTCACAAAAGATTCAAAACCAAGACCAACCTTTTCTCTATTATTTTAACAAGGTAAATAAATTGTAATTGGACAATAGCTTATCTATTAGAATTTGTGTTAATTCATATTAGCAGGGGAACTAACCACCTTCAAAAGGAAGTCTCATATTTCTTGGGCCCAAGGCAGTTCCCTCACTTATTATCTAATTAGAATCTGGTGGTCTTGTATGCTTATTTGCAGGTAATCCTTCCCAGACAAAAAGGAGTTCTTCACAATCGATCTGATCTCTCTCTCTCACGGCATGCGCACATCCTCTCAACATTCAATGTATTCCTCCTAGCCTAACCCTTATCTCTGCTTTCTAAAAAAATTAAAGGATAGAAGCAACTCTATTCCAGAACTAAGCATTTCTCATGCAAAACACCATCAAATGGAAATAGATCCATAAGAATGGTAATTTTCTTTTACAATAACAATTTTACAATAATTTTCAAAAGTAATTTATGCAATATTTCTCATAGTTTTAAAATAAGAACTACTAATTTTCCATTGAGAATTACACACCCATTTGAGACTAAAACCTTTCTAAAATGAGGACAAAGTAGTTTGCCTTTCCATCTAAATTCCATTATACAAAGACTTAACTCACTAAAATTGTTTCTCTTAAAACTTCATTTTCATTTTATCCAACTTGTTTCACTAAAATACCTTTCATTCCCTCATACATTACAACCTTAATAATCAAAAATCAATACAACTTTTATTTCAAAAGTAATAAAATAAATCTTCTACTCAAAGTGGGAATTTTACAAGAAGGTAGCTAAAATGAGGGATTGTTTAGTCTTCTACAAGTTCTCCAAGTTTCAAATATCCAACAAGGATCCATATTTATTCAATTGATAACAATAACCAAAAATGGGGTAGAGGCAACACTCTCCACCCAACCAAAACATCAATGATAAGAAGAAGCAATTCTTCTCATTTTCCCCCGAGCCCCAACCAAAAGGAAATAATGGATGGATTAAACACATGGAAACTATACAATTCTTCCAAACTTAGTTCAAGAAAAAAACACACAAGAAATATAACCACAAAAAAACACTCATTTTTAAGCACAACTTCCCAAAGCAATGGCTCTAAAATAAGCCAAGTAGAGATAGGAATCTGGGGATACCCTTATGCCTCCCAAGGGTTTAGATGCCCACCTTTAAAATCCTCCAAAATAAAACCAACCCCAAAATATCTAATGCCTCCCTACAACAACAAATATATGTCTCTTATGCACCCCCACTCTTATGTCTCCTCTCTTATGGTTCCTAGAATCCAAAAATAACAAAAGAGAACAAGGTGGGACATCCAAAACCAACTCCTCCTAACACACAAATAATATCTTATTCCTCCCGACAAATTTCATCCCCATTTAACCATCTCGAACACAATCTAAGGTCAAATTAGTACCCAACACTTCAAGCAAGAACACATATCCATACAACACATATCATATAAGAAAACAAAGAAGAAAACAAGGCAAGACCCTACCTTGCCATGGTAAATTTTCAATTTTCAAGAAAGTCTCAAAATATTTAAAAACTCAAGAAATTCCATGCTCCTTCATCCAAAAAGCAAGCATTCAAAAATTCAAGAGCCAAAACTAAGCAAGTAACTCCATTTACTTCCAAAAATTCCAATAAATAGAAAGGATGAAGAGGGAGATGATGTGGCTCCATGTAGGATGCCGCATCATTTATTCTCCATCTCATAGCACTCAATTCAAACCCATACCCCAAGGCGTAATAAATAGGTAGTTGAGAGGTATGATAAACCTATTACATGCACCACTCTAACCCACACCCTTTAAGGACTAAAAGTTAAAAACATGTATGAAATTGCAATTAAAACTCACCTTTTCCTTCCAAAACACATAATGGAGTCTATTTTTGACCCACCAACCCATAGGTAGGGTTGGTATAATAAATTAAGAGGTGTGTTACAAACTTAGCTTGTCCCACGAGCCTCTAAAACTAGCCCTTAAGGCCAAATCCGAATTTCAAGATGAGGTAGAGTGTACAACACTCAAGATCACATACACTCAACTTAAAACACATAAAAAAAGAACCATCTAATCTAATAAATGAATTTTTTTATCCCATCCATAATCTGCTTAGTAACATGATTAATTTACTAATCTAGACACGAAATCAATTAATGATAAAAAAAATTACATCACAAATTATATCACATGCACCAAAATTAAATAAAAGAAAGAAAAATAACTATACAAAAACCATTGGTCACAATTGGATGTCATCCCCCAATGGGGACTCCTAAAGAACAATAAAACACACACAACATAACACAAGTTTCCATGGTGACCATTGTCATATCCACCCAATATTCCGCTATAGTTGGTCTCCAATCCCCTTTCATTGTTGTGATATAATTACCTGTAAATACACACTACCTCCTTTGGCCTCATTGCCACATCAAAACATCCAAGATAAAATATATGCATATAAGTCAAAAATCATCCATACATAAATTAAATCATCATCTAGGCAAATAATGTTACTATTTTAAAATTCCTACAACATCTCAATTCTATATTTCATCAATACCAATAAGATCACAATATTAGTTCACCGATAAATCCTTCTCACTATGAAGAGAATGTCAAAGGTCAAAAATATATAAATATGCCAAAAACACGTCATCATCAATAGAAAATGTTTCTCTAATAATCTAAAAAAGTTATACTATGAATCGAAATCCAACAATAGTCTAAGTATCTCTATCGCTTAATCATCATGCTAAGCTAAATTGATACAATAATATCCATGTTTATAATCAACAATAATCAAAATCAAAATATAATAAGTGTCGAAGGGAAGTGGGCACTAGAAAATGAATCTTGAAAAACCCCTTTAGAGAACAACAATACTAAGGATTTTTCCTCTAGCAGAGCCCTAATCCACCACTTGGTGCTAATCGAATATTATCATTGTGTTGTATCAAATAGTTAGTATAACTTATTCCACCAATTATACCATATTTAAAATGAAATATTAGAATCTAAAAAGGTCTTATTTGTAAGTCCTCGTATGGCCTAATCAATATCCAACACATTCTTTTGCTTTGTATTCTAATGGGAACCTTTTCCCTCATCTAATCTAGATTAAGGTTCTTAAAACACTAAAATTTTGACCTATCTCCTTACATAGAATCTAAGGATATATGAGGGATATATTGTATCATTTTTTATGATGGGTCAAGTGATCTAGCCATATATCTCAAAACCTTTGAAAACAAGTATAATGAATTGATCTAAACAAATATATATATGTTATAACTAATATCCCGTAAAAATATATAGGAGATGCTTTAGAATGGTATAATCACATCCCCACACACACTCTATTATTAATAGAAAACAATTAGTCCAATATTTAGTGAAGGATTATTAACAACATGACCTATTTGAAAATAAATTTAAAAAATTCATCAACTTAGAAAAAAAAACACAAATAATTTTTTGAAATGAAATATTTTATCTAATAAATAATACCATCATCTTAGTAATCAAAATATTAGTAAACTCTCTTTATGTATCTTGTTTATAATCTCTAGTATAAGGTATTTTCCTTATTTCCAAACACACAAAAAGAGGCTCTGGGAGGCCAAGTGATAGGAGTACCTTATGTGATAATTTGAAAAACCATCCAAGCTTTCAAGCACCCTTAAATCATATCTAATGCTATCAAACCTCTAGTCATTTATGAAGCAAAATCCATCACACATCCCACTTCAAATAAGAAAAATAAAAGTGTGATTTCCCATAACCCATACTACCCACCCTTATCCTATACCGAGCTATAAACTTTAACACAAAGAAATTTCTCAAAAAAATCCAAGAAAACATGAAAATAAAACTAGAAAAAATATTCGATAATTTAAAAATAAAAATAAAAATCCAAAGGAAAAGCTTAACAAATTTCCCACTTAATGAATGATCATTTTAAATAATAATTAAATTATATTATTCCATTTCCATTTCGGTTTAAAAAGTCATTTATTAATTTATTATTTTAGGGCTAACTCTAATTCACCCTACCATTGATTAAACGCAAGAGAATTTAATTCCCTATTATAAATATTTCTTAGTTATTAAGGAGTCCTTTTGAATTGATTAATTACAAGGGTCAAGGATTTTATAAAAGCTCACCAACTAATCAAAAATATTATAAAACAAATTTAACTTCTACACCACTTAAGAAACTCCATTAAAAACTAACCCATGCATTTAAATTATGATTTCACCTAACTTTTATAGGAAGAAATTTTGGCCATTGGATGGATTTAATCTGGGCCCTTAGATCTAGGATTACAAAATAACCCTAATCCTCTTTTAGGAAGCTTTTATTCTTTCATTTGACTTATTTTCTCATTTTTTTGCAGGTTTATGGAAGGAGCAAGAGGATTTGAGGCCATGGAAGAAGATGGAGCTTATTATGGATGCTCCCAATTTATCTTCTTTTTGTTATACTATTTTAATTTTACCCTCATAGGGTTTGATTGTAATTTCTTTTGATATAAACTATTCATTGTTGTAGATCAATCTTTTCTTGTATTTACCCTATTTGGAAAAATGGACATTTTCCCTTTTAATAAATCTAGTTTGAAAATAATATATACAATCATTTTTTTAAGTGTATATACTTATGTATATATAAATCCATATGTATATAAATATATATACATTTGTGTGTGTGTGTGTCTATATATATATTTGTTGTAATATTTAAAACCCAAAATTTTATTTATTAAAAAAGTTATATATACATCTCTTTTTAATAAATAAACTTTTGGGTTTTAAATATAACTATAACTATATATATATATATATATATATATATACTTCTAAAATTTATTTTTACCGCCGCGGCTTAAAATTTTTACACAATCCACTATTTTCTTATTGTTTCAGTCACCTATTAAACCTTGGCTTGTATACACGATAATCGGATTGAATTGTGGGGGCTCGGCCCCACCCACTATACCCATATATTAATAAAGAGGGGGAGGGTAACCGACCCTACCTGCCATCCCATTTAAACATGGGGTGGGGGTGGGGTCAATGACTCTCCCTCTATTCCTCAATATAAAACCTAACAACATAATCTACGGCCACAAGCTTATTAGCAAATAACCAATAAATTCTATTTTTTTTCAATTATTAAAATTTAATAACAGGACTTATAATATAATTATATATAAGTTAATTGATTTTATTATTGATATTAACATTAAAAATTATGATTTCCTTGTCTAAAATCATTGGTTTTTATAATTGTGATATCTTTAATATATATACAAAATAAAAGTATATAATTACCCATAATTTGAAATTTTATATATATATATGATTTTATTGTATAATTATGAGTATTAAATTTTATAAGGTAGAGGAACAAAAGACAAGAAATTTCTTCCTATTCATTTAAAAATAAATTTAGGGAAAAAATAATAAGAGATTTCATTTAACATACCATAGCTAAAGAACGAGGAGAGTCTTCGTTATACAAAAAAATGAACCATATACTTTATTTCCTTAAACTTGACTAAAATACAACTATAGTTTTAAATATTTCAATATATATTTCAATCAATAAATCAATAGTAACTTTTCCTTTTCTTTCTTTCAATAAGATAAGCAGCTTATTTCCAACAAGGTATATAACAAAGTTCTTTCTCTATTCAACTAAATTAAAAAAAATTGGAATAAATAAATCATGCAATACCTTCTTTCAATCTCAAATTTATTTTACTATGTATCGATCTTACAACTTGGAAAAACATACAAGTGAAGGAGAGTTTCATTTCAACCAACATACAACTCAACTTTGTTCCTTTCACTATAATACTTTCAAATTTGAATAAATGAATGTACAAGCTTTCTTTTAAGTATACAAGGGTTAAAATATTCCACTCAAAGTGGGAATAATGAAATGAAAAAATTACAACATAAAGATTTTTCACAAGGCCAAAATACATGTCTTTATTTGTGTGTCTTGTCTCAAAGATAGCTCCAATTTAGCACTCTTCAAACTTTAAAGAAATAGGATCACAAAACAAGGAAAAAGGGGTATAGGCAACGTTCTTTGCCCAACCTATAATCCAATGAGGGGAGAATCCATACCCTTATTTTCCCCCAAGCCCCAACCAAAAAACTATGAGGGATCTTGAGAAAAATTTTACAACCTTTCACAAGAATGACTTCCACAAACAAAATGCAATCCAAAACAGACAGCATATTTAAATGGACAAACTCAACAAAATAGACAACTTTCTCAAAAAACACAATACCCTTTATATAAAACAATAAAGGAGCAAGGAATAGTGAAACCACCTCCTTTTCCCTCCCAAGGGAAGTAGGAGTTTCACCAAAAGTCTCCATGGGCACAATACAACAATAAAATAACCTTATCTCTCCCTTGCAAGTATGCAAAAATATGACCATGATTTCCTTTTCACTCCCCATAGGTGAAACTCCCAATCACACTCCCTCAAAAATTTGTGCCTCATATATCCCTTTTCCTCCCCAATGGTCCCATAAATATATCTCTCACATCCAACTTATGGAAACTATCCAAACACAAAAAAACCACATTCACAACACTCATACAAACTTAACAAGCACAATATTTTTACATCAACAACATAATAAAAAAATCAAAGGTGAAGATCCTAACTCTCCATCAAGCTTCCAAGAATCTTCCTCCATAATATTTGACATTTTTAAGCAAATCACACTCCAAAAGAAACTCCAATAAGCTCCCAAATCCAAAAGTGCACAAGAAGAAAATGAACAAGTAACCCCGAATACATAAAAATCCCTCAATACACAGAAATGGGATGTGAGGATAATGAGGTGGCTCCATGAAGGATGAAACTTCATCATTCCTCTATTACAACACATAAGTCAAACACCATGCCCTAGATAAAAATGAGCATGTAAGAACTATGACAAACTCACATGACACTCAAACTTGCACACCAAGTATTCCAAGGACAAATTTATTGTGACAAGTAAGAAGGTGCAATTATTTTCACCCTTTTACACTCCAAAAAGGATAAATAAGTCAAAAATTAACTCCCCATACCATAGGTAGGGTTGTTGGGTAAATTTAAGAGGCATGGGACAAGCTTAGCTTGTCCCACAAGCCTCCAAAAAGGCCTCCCAAGTCAAAATCGAATTTTGAAGTTGGGGAAGAGTACATAACACAAAAACCAACACAATATAACCTACATCCACAATATTTCAAGGACCATCTACCCTCATAACTATCCAATTGTCACATCCTTATTTTAGTTAACAAATTAAGTTGGATTAGCTTAATTAAAACACATTATTAATTGTTAATAAAGTGACTACAATTTCCAACAATTAAAACATAACACAAAATAAAAACACACAATTTTTTTAAAAATAAAATAACATTACCCCCATTGCCACACATGTGAGATCACTTCCCCATGGCAAACGTCCTAACTATGCATGTAACAACTACACAACATAACATTACACAAGTTGTAAGATTTTTGCCACGTGGCTCAACACCTAGTACCCTTTTGTGGTCGGTCCCCTATCCCCTTATAATGTATGTGATAAAATGTCTTGCAATACAAACAAAATACCTCTTTGATATTACGACTATATTAACAACATCGAGACAATATACATATACACTCCAATAATCATCTAACAATTAAAAAATTGATCATTTAACATCATGCAATTAATTTTAATTCAGCATCCATAAAATCATAATTCCACTCAAAATATCCAATGACGACTATTCATTAAGAATATGACATGTTAGTTTAAAACCGAATATTACAATTCAACATATATATATATATATATATATATATATATATATATATATAAACACACACACACACACACATAGTTGTATATCATCACCATCTAGTGCATCATAATAAAAATGTAAATCACAAAATGTCGATAGTTTGAATATCTCCATAATCCATCATCTACTGATCAAAATATAATACTCAAATGTCTAAGTATCAATCCAATAGTAACAACATCAAAATGAAATAGTGTCGAAGGGGAGTAGGCACTACATCCCCCTCCCCTTAAATGTGACTTCCTACTGGAAGTCACTAGAATAGATGAGGAAACTAGGCTCACAATAAAGTGGCATCCTCCCATGTGGCCACTATCTCATCATACATATCATGCTTCGCACACCGCATCGGCAATTTATGAGAAGGAAGTGTTTGGTTCAAACCCTATTTTTTTGTTCTTTCATTTACATTTATGAAGATAATAGGAAAGAAGAGATTTTTTATTGAGTGGCATGCCTTGCCTACGCACCGCGTTGGCAATTTGTGAGAAGGACTTGTTTGGTTCATACCCTATTTTTTTGCTCTTTCACCGACATTTACGAAGACAACAAGAGGATGTCTTTAGATTTAAACTTATTTTTTTATGGATCAACATTTATTCACCTATCGCATTTACAAGCGCCTCAACACAACAATCTCAAAAAAATACATTGGCGAATGAACTGATGAGAGGAATCGTGAAAAGTCTTGAGCATAAGGGATAAAATATTGAGCCGCATTTGGACTAAGAAATGAAATGAGATGGTTCAAATCTAAATGAAGTTGTGGCGTGATAAAACAAACAAATGCATGTGGGAGGAGGTTATAGGCTAGTGCAGAGTTCTACAAAAATTGGTTTTCTATGTAGTTAGCATGGAACTATTTTGTGAGCCTATAATTATGTGGAGACTCCCCACTAGGTTAGATTTTTCACTTGCAAACCCATGCTCAAGATTTCTCCCACTAGTTTCCTCATAGATATAACTTGTTCATTTAGAAGTAAGCAAAATTCAACCATGTTTCACTCACTTACACCAATCTTTTAAGTTTTCTAAGGACCAAGCCCCAAAAGGAAATTATTTTTCAAGTGCTAAGTTTTGAAATAATATGTCCATTCCCTTGTTTTTAAAGCAGACTCTTTGAGGAAGAAACCTATGTGTGATGATTTGACACTTAATTTGGTATTTATTTACTAATATGCATGGAGAAACAATGACAAAATTATGCATGTAGGAGAGCAAGAGATGTGTGGAAGTAGTTTGAATCAATCACAACGAAACAATTTCAAACCCCAACTTTTTTCATCAAATTTACTATAAAGATATTAAAAAAGAACACAAACAACCAAACCTATGCTTCCGTGAAAAATATGAGAGCATGAATATCCTTCTCAAATATGTTACCAACATTGCGAAAACCATAAACACGTGCAAAATTTAAGAGAATTAAAGCTAAGCCAATGAGAGAACCAGACTCATCGTGCATTGTGTAATGGCCACACAAAAATTCACACACGAAACCCAAAACCAAAGAAAGGCTATACTAGAAAATTATGGAATAATTTTTTATTTTTTATTTTTGTTGTTAAAGGACTAATGCAACGATATGATAATCCCTAGGTTAATAAACGATCGTCACAAAATTAATTAAATAATAATATTTAAATAAAATAATTGATTTAATCTACGATAAGGTTTAACATACTTCATTCAAATGATCCTAAATAAATTTAATATAGTGGTTTCCTAAGGTCATGCAAAATAAAAAAACATTAATGTCCACGTTAAAAATAAAACCATTCCTTACACCAAGCTAATTATTTGAGTCTCGTATTGTAAAACTAAATTAAAATAATTATTCAATTTTCTAATAAAGGGGTAGTGTAACTAATAAGGAAGAGAGTTTATTAAATTAAAACAAAATACAATAACCAATAGCTTAATTAATTTCAACCCACTCAAGTGGCCCCATTCAAAAGGGGACCCATGTGATCAAATGATCACCTCACCTACCCCCACACCTAACTTTTGTAGGAGACATTCTTGTCCCTTTGATGAAAACAATATGGTCCATTGGATGAGAGGATTTCAAAACAACCCTAAAATCCTAAGGAAGGATTTATTTCATTTTTCCTTTCTTCATTTCATTGATTCATGTTTTTGTGGGTTAAGGGAAGGTATGGGAGAGGAGGAAGCCATGGATGAGGAGGTTGCAAGCTTAGGGATTGATATACACATCCCCCCAATATTATTTATTCTAGTTGTTATTATTTCCTATTCTTCCCTATCCAAGGGATTGTAAATTTTTCCCATTTTGTTATAAGCATAGATAAATAGAATACCCATTTGGGTATTTTCCATTTTCCCATTAAATCTATATTTTGAAGTGTTTACATTTCTTTTCTATTGTGAATACTCTCACTAAGAATATACACATGTATATATATACATACATATATATATATATATATATATATATATATATATATATATATATATATATATATATATATACATACATACTTGTGTGTATATACATATATGTATAAAAAAATTTATATACCATATATTAATTTGATATAAACCAAATTATATATATATATATATATATATATTAAGTACAATAATTTAGGGATGTGGTTTTTTCATAACCCATAGGTCATAAGAGAGGGAAAAGTCTAATCGCAGGTATTAATTACCTCGTGATTTTTTTGTATTGAAAACACTTTTGGTGGGGCTCGGCCCCAATGGTTTCTATGTTAAAATTTTAAGGGGTGGGGGGCTCGGCCCCCCACCCGATGGGGGTCGCCAACCCTCCCCACTATATGGGGTGGGGGTGGGGTCGCGACCCTCCCCACCCATTTTCTAATAACATTTAAAACAAATCAAAACCACGACCTTACCACTATGCCATTTAATTTTTTTGTTATATATATATTACAAATTTATTTAATAAAACTTTATCCATATAAATTTTAGTATAATTAATAATTAATATTTATTATTACTAATTATATATATATATTGTTATATATATATATATATATCTTATTTGCATTATTCTTCATTTCGTTAACAATTTATAAAAAAGAACAACAATATTAAGACATTAATTATTTTAATATATTAATAATATTCAGATAGTTAAATTCCATTTGAATTCCTTTTTCTTGTAGAGAACTTAAAAATGAATTAAATGGGTATAAGTTTGGCAACAAATTCGAAAGAAAATACAATTTAAATTATAACGGGTACATAGTTTCTTACAATTTGGTTTAATTAATCGCTTAAACAAGTCACGTGGAGCTTGACAAGATAAAGTAATAATGATAAGGATTTTATTTTTAAAAATGACTATTCAACAACAACCTTTTCACAGCTTAACTGAAATCTAACAAGATACTCATTTCTTTCAAAATGGAGTCTAACCACTTTACACTATTTTAGCAATGAAGGTATATCAACTTGGATATATTGAAAACAACTTAAATCAAATAAATGTATATCCATTTCTTCCACATTAAAATCTTCCTTTCACCCAAACCATACAAATCTTGATAATTTCTTTTCACAAGACTAATCACATTTGAAATTTTAATTTTCTCAATGCACACTTTTTAAAGGAGTTTACAAGATATATAATTTCCAAGAGATACAACAAATTTACCATAACTTACAATTTTACAATGAATCCACTCCAAGTGGGAAGTATAAATAAGTGAATAAATTGCATCAAGACCATCAACACATCAAATTTTCAACTCTTCAATATATAGGTTTTTAATACAATGGGTAGCTCCACATCTTGATTTCTTTAACTCCACAATGGAATCACAAAACAAGGAAGGGGAAGTACTCAATGTTCTCTACCCAACCTTAACTCCATTAAGGGAAGAAGCCATTCCTTAATGGTCCCCAAGCCCCAACTAATGAACCATGGGGAGCATGGAGAAACAATGAAAACTAACACAAAGGGGCTTCTCAACAAAACACACATACAAGACAAGAACTCCACCAAGATCACATACCCAATAAGTATATGTATACACATCAAAACAAAGGTTTGAGGATCAAACCATGTAGAGAAAAGGTTATAGAAACCACCTCCTTATTCCTCCCAAGTGAAAAGGGAGTATTTCCCTAAGCCTCCAAATACACAAAAATAATCACACAATTCCTTATCTCCCCTCGCAACAAGCAACAAATCCATGAATCCCTTTTCTCTCCCTATAGGAAAGACTCCCATTTGCACTCCCACAAATTTGCATGCCTTGCATAAACTCCCTTTTCCCTCCCCAATGATCCCATAATCCCTCCTCACACACCCAATTAAGGCCAACTACTCAACAAACCCACATAATACACCATCACAAGACCAATTGCTTTTAATAAGCAAAAATTGCTTACAATAAACACAATACAATAATAGTAAAAGGGTGGAGAGCCTACCTCTCCATCAAGATCCAAGGAAAACCTTCACACGCCTCTTTAAATCCAAGCCAAGAAATTTTCAAAGGTTATAATAAATTGGATTAGAAGGAAAGTGAAATGATTTTCCTTCTCTTACACTAAAAATTGGAAAAAGAAGTTGAGATTAAGCTTCCCAACCCATAGGTAGGGTTAATGCCAAATTAAGAGGCATGGGAAAAGTCTTGCTTGTCCCACAAGTCTCCAAAATTTCCACTAAGTCAAAATCCAAATTTTGAAATTAGGGTGGAGTAAAAACTCTCAAATCAACATAAATTCTTCTTACACAATAACTACATGATCACATTATCACTATTTTTCACATCTCTTCTTTGGTTAAACTAAACAAGAAGGGTTAAGTCTAAATTTTTTTACATTCTAATAAAGTGACAAATTTTCCAAATTTAAATAAACTAAACATAAATTAAAAAATACAAAAATTAAAGAAAGGGACAGAATTCACCCCATGGCCAAATATGTTAAATCACCCCCATGGGAAACTTCCAAACAAGACATGCAAAACACGCACTAAGCAACATTACACAAGTTGTTAGTTTTGTCCCCATTGCTCAATGTTTGACATCCTTCTATGGTTGGTCCCTTATCCCCTTTGATGTTTTTGATAATATTCCTACACACAAAAATACCTCTCTAGCCTTTCCGCCATATTAATAACATCGAGAACATATTCATATAAAATCAATGTTCATCAGTAAATATTTAACAATTCATTTTTCCATCAATATGTCAAACTCTAACCTAACATCCATGAGACTACGCTTATATTTCAACATCTCATAACATAACATGTCAAATATAAAATCCACATACATCTAACCATCTAACATAACTATCTAGTGCATCATGATAAAACATAAACCTCATAGTTTCAATAATCCACATAACATTTTAATCTATCATCTCCTGATTAATGTATCATAATTAAATGTTTGCACATTAGTCCAAAAGCAAAATATCAATATAAAATGAGTGTCAAAGAGGAGTGGCTAGTACATGCCCCTCCCCTTAGACTCAAATTCTACCTGGAAGTCCCCGGAATAGATGAGGAAACTCAAATAAAAAAATAGTAACATCCTCCCAAGTGGCTAAAATCTCGTCATACCTATCCCATTGGACCCACACCTAGACAATTTCACAGCCTTAAAGGCCTAGGGTCCTACACTCTATGATGCACACGGCTCCACCGACACATGTCACTGCTCCTATACCTATAATGCGGTCTAATAAAAACATGAGATGGATATGGAATATATATCGTAAGTACAGATAAATATAAACATTATGCATGGGAGATAAGCTCGATGGCAAGGCTAGATGATAGGCCAAGGGACCGATACACTTCAAGATATCGAAGGGACCCATAAATATCGTGAGCTAACTTAGAGTCTTTTCCATAATAGATAGGAGTCATATGAGGCTTGACATGAAGAAACACCTTTGTGCCCACCTCAAAACTACGATCTATCCTCCTCAGATCTGCATACTTCTTCTAACTATCCTGAGCCTCCTGAATCCTCTTTCGAATAAAGACAACTTACTGCTCCATATCCTATACCAAATCTAGCCCAAGAGAAACCATGTCCTCTCTACTCTATGCCATACAATTCCTAAAAGGATCCATGCCAATCGAACTCTAAAAACTATTTTTGTAGGAAAACTCCACCAAATATAGGTACTACTCCCACCTAGATTGCTGGTCCTTAACATACATCCCCAACATATCCTCCAACATTGGATTTACCCACTTTGTCTATCCATCTATCTTTGGATGATAAGTTGTGCTGAATTTGATACTTGTACCAAGAACTCATTGCATGGTAGTCCATAAGTGAGAAGTGTACAAGGGATCGTGGTCACAAATGATCTTTTGTGATATCTCATGCAGATCGACAATCTCATCAAGGTATACTTGTGCTACTTCACTAGCTGTATAGGTGGTACTCACTAGAGAAAAGTGTGCCACTTTCATCAATTTATCCACCATGTACCATGATGGCATCATGGTGGTATCTCGACGTCTCTAGCCCTACAACAAAATATATAGAAATGGTGTCCCATTTCCACTTTGGTATGACATGCGAGTAGATAAGGCCACTAGATACCGATGCTCGAACATCACCCTCTCGATACTCTAAAAGTGTGAAAAAACTTAGCTACATATCACCAAAGGCCTCTCCAATGATAAATTTGTCTCAAAGTAGTGTGCATATTCTTCACCCCTGGATGGGCTGAATAAGGTGCACGATGAGCCTCTTCAAATATATCTTTTCTGAAGCCTCCATCTCTAGGAACATATATTTTACCTCTCTATTTGAGAAGACCATCTCCCTCTAATGAGAATCCATCAAGCTTACCCTCGAGAGGTTTGTAAGACTCAATCTTTGATCCGGCTTCAGAAGGTAGAAGCTGCTACAAAATCCTACTCCACAAATCTATACTCACTGAGGTAGCCATAACCACATGTACCCATCTACTCGGACATCTACAACCACATTCTCCTTCCCCTTCGTATGATCTATCTCCATATCGTAATCGCAAAGAAAATCCATCCAATGTCGCTGAATCGTGTTAAGATTGGGCTATGTGAAAAGGTGACGAAGACTCAAGTGATCAGTCTAAGTGTAAATCTATGACCAAGAAGAAAATGTATCCATCAAACTAAGGCATGAATAATAGCTACAATATCAAGGTCATGAGTCAGATAATTGAGATCATAATCCTTGATTTTGTGAGATTCAAAAGCTACAACATGACCCTCCTACATAAACACACCACCTAATCCTTCCAAAGAAGCATTTGTGCAAATGAAGAACTCACCCTAAGGATCCGGCACTTTGCATGAATAAAAGCTATCAAAAGGCATTTCTTCAAGATCCTAAAGGCATAATCACATCTATCTCGACCAGATGAACTTATTCCCTTTACTTTTAAGGGAAGTGGTGCGTACGAAACCCAAGAGAAGTCTTGAACAAATATCATGTACTATCCTACCAACCCCATGAAACTACACACCTCGGTCACACTAGTGGTGCTTGGCCAATCCATAATGGCTCTAATATTGGAAGGATTGACTATGATACCTTCCCCATAAATGATGTGACCCAAATACTTCACCTCTCATTGAAAGAACACACACTTCTCCGTGTTCCTATAAAGTTGTTCTTTGTTGAAGAAACTACGAGAACTTGATGAAGGTGTTCCTCATGCCTACGTGAGAAGTTCAAGATTTCATAAAGGAAAATGTGTACAAAATTATCTAAAAAGTTTGTGAACACCCCATTCATAAAACTCATGAACACTGTAGGGGAATTTGTAAAACCGAATGACACAACTGTGAACTCATATTGGCGATATCTCATGCGGAAAGATGAATTATGGATATCTACCTCTTTGATCCTCATCCGATGGTACCTTGAATTTATATCTATCTTAGAAAATACGAGTGTCCCCCTTCATCTGATCAATCAAATCATCAATGTGAGAAAGGGGGTAACGATTCTTGATCATTTCTTTGTTCAGCTAACAATAGTCCATGCACAAACTCAAGGATCCATCCTTCTTCTTCACAAATATCACTAGTGTACCTCAAGGGGATACACTGGAAAAGATTAGGAATTTCTCAGTAAGGCCCTCAAGCTTCAACTTGAGCTTACTTAGCTTAGGTGTGGTCATCTTATAAGGAGAGTGTAAGATAGGTTCTACTCCTAGAACCAATCAATGTGAAAATCTATCTCACGTGGAGGACGCATCCCTAAAAGCTAACTACGAAACACATCTAAGAACTCCTAGAAAATAGGGTGCTCATTGAGTGAATATCCACTAACCCAATCCTATGAGCTATCACTAACTTTAATAGCATACAACTGATAACCCCGTCGCACACACCGTTTTAGCTACATAGTAGAAATACTAGTGCAAATAGAAATGGGTCACCCGAGTCTAACTATCACTAACTCCACATCCAAATAATATGCATAAGAGATAATCTTACTATAGTAATCAAATTTGTCTTTATGTGTAGACAACAAGTCCATGCCCAAAATTACTCCTTTAGAACCCAAAGGAAGGACGTGAAGATCCATATTAGTAGTAGAGCGTCCTAAGTCTACTACGTACTCCTTAACTAAGGAGTCAACCGAGATCTTGGCTCCGTAATCCATCTCAACATCCCAACTAAGACCCTGCCTAACTTTCATTAGCCTCCAATGATCTACTAATGATTGAGAAATGAAAGAATATGAAGAGCCTGAGTCAAATAAAATAGGGATAAAAATACCACCAATGCTACATGTGGTCTCTAACACTATTCCCTGGTGCTCTTCCTCATATTTCTTGACCACTACATAAATCCTATGGCTCCTATCCTTGTCACCAATAGTAGGCTCTGAAATAGGTGCCTTACCCTAATTAACAAGGTTATGAGGACACTCTCTCACATGACGTCTATTCACGCCACATCCGTAGTAACAAGTTCTTGGTCCTCCTCATTGTGCGAGATAGCCCTCCAAGTGGCCCAGTAGTATGTGGAGAAGGACCTAATGATCTAGCCATATATCTCATTGGGTGTTGTAGTGGACATGCTCATGTCTACTTTGTTCGAGGTTGCGTTTGTTTCCTATTGGACCCCCTAGCTAAAGGTCCCATGCTATGCCCTATCTCGAGCATCATGGCACTCAGAGGTGGAAAGGCTGGTTTCTCCAAGAACCATCCTTCATACTTTGTTACCATCATGGAGGCATGTCGCAGATTGTGGAACTCATCAATCAACTACTTAATGAACCTCCTAGAAATGTACCTACTCCTAAAATGATCCTCACAGAGCTCCCAAGTGATAATCACGTAATCTACATGGATATTCTGCTCTTGAGTTCTCCACAATATTCTAGCTCCGTCTCTCGGAAGGTAGATGGAAACACGAGCTTTGATGTTACTAGAACAAGGGAATATCTTGAAGAATCCACTCAAGCTAACCAACCACTCCTCATCCCGAAATCTACCCATGTCTCTAGAAAAATGAGGCATGCATAACTACATTATCTCTCTAATCTTCTCCACTGCAGATGAATGTATCCCTCTAGGCCTCACTACATTATCATCTCTTGGCCTAGGGCTCCTAGACCTATCTCTTTGCATCACATCTTAATCTCTGAGCTCTCTAGGAGGTGTCTCATGTGTAATTGACTCCACGTTGGATTTCTCTTCCCTCTCCTCTTCACTGTGATGTGAAGGTGCATTTTCCTCCACCGATGGCTCCTGTCCTTCCTACTTCAGGTCACCCTCCTATCGATCCTTTGTAATATCGGAGGAAAGATTATGGTTACTTACTAATCTGGGGTGTTATATCTAGGTCCACATGTAGGAACCCCTTGTCTGGTCTTCTTCTCATGCACAGACCAAGGCGAGAGTTAGTTTATAATCATCTAAGCTTTTGTTTTCAGTTTTCTAAAATTTCTATGTTCTAAAACATCATGCATAGTTATGTGTATTAGGTTTAAAGTTGCACTAGGTTTATTTATTTTTATTTCATGTTTTCTAGGTGTGCTCGTGGGTCCAAGCATTAAACACACTACTCAAATGCCAAATGTAATGCCCACACAAAATTTCACACACAAAACCCAAAACCAAACAAAGGCTATCTTGAAAATTATGGAATAATTTTTTTAAATTGTTAAAGGATGAATGCAACGATAAGTTAATCCCTAGGTTAATAAAAGATCATCAAAAATTAATTAAATAATAATATTTAAATAAAATAATTGATTTAATCTATGATTAGGTTTAACATACTTCATTCAAATGATCCTAAATAAATTTAATACAGTGGTTTCCTAAGGTCATGCAAAATTAAAAAATTAAAGTCCAAGTTAAAATTAACCCTTTCATTACACCAAGCTAATTATTTAATTCTCCATTGTAAAAGTAAACTAAACTAATTATTCAATTTTCCAATAAAGGGGTAGTCTAACTAATAACAAAGATAGCTTATTAAATTAAAAAAATACAACAACCAATATCTTAATCAATTTCAACCCACTCAAGATGCCTCGATTCAAAACAAGGACCCATGTGATCAAATGATCACCTCACCTACCCCCACCTAACTTTTGTAAGAGACATTCTTGGCCCTTAGATGAAACCAATATGGACCATTGGATGAGAGAATTTAAAAACAACCCTTAAATCATTAAGGAAGGATTCATTTCATTTTTCCTTTTTCATTTCATTAATTCTTGCTTTCTCGTGTTAAGGGAAGGTATGGGAGAGGAGGAAGCCATGGATGAGGAGGTGGAAATATTGGGGGTTGGATATGTTCATATCTAAATTAATTCTCCTTTGCAAGCTGAGAAACATCAAAAATTTAACAAGAAGCCTAGAGACAGATAAATCATCATGTATGTCATTTTGTAGCTAGGGAGGTGATTCAGTTGCCTCTTTGTCATTCAGATGTTGGAGAAATTGATAGCACCTTCAAAAGAATTTGATCTATCCTCACTACTTTAGGTTGTTCCTTTCAACAAGGGTGAGAGGACCAATTTTGTAACCTCTGTTGGTAATGGAGAATGAAGATATCCTTCTTTCCACAAATTTGAAAGGAAACCTTGAGAAAATATGATTAATGCACCACAATTTAACTCTCATCAACATGTCACTTCTAAAGAATAATGATATTTTCTAAACAAGGTTAAGGTTACTAAATACATTATGGAATCATGATTGCTTCTGCATATTTTTGCAGTAGAATTTATTCATTTGTGGACTTACAAGGTAAACAGGGGTAATTAGGGTAGGATTCATTTTTTTAATAAATTTTGGTGGGAGATTAAGCAAGATAAACTTGATTTTTGTAGATCTTTGAGAAGATTTAGAACAAATGGAAAACTAAATGACAAAATGCTTCGAATAGCTAAAATATTCCTTCAACCGGAAATTTTGTATCAATGGAGGCCCATATTTGCATGGTTTCACACAATCTCCAAGAATTTAACATGAATGATTGAGATAAATACTCAATTAAACATTAAAGACCCCTAGTTCCTCATGCCTAAGATACACTCAAAGGCTTACAAACAATCTTTATCAACAAAATGACAAAGAAAGTGATTTTAAGTTGTTTATTTCATTACATGATGAAGGATCTTCTCGTAATTAAATTGCAAATACCACTAAACCATCACAAAGACGAGATCATGTGTGATTCAGAGGGATTTTAACACCAGTTGCAATAGGAGAAAGAAATACTATTTGCGGACATTACTCAAATAAAGCGACACAAATTTTCCCAAGACAAACACAAATTAATTTGAATTTGATTAGATTCATCAAGAGGGAAGGTTTCTTGAACAATCACAGAGCTTGTCAATGGTTGTACACTTAACCAACTTGACATGATCAAATCTAAAACATAAGAGATTAATAGTTTTCTTAGATGGTCTCTCGGAAGATGGGATTTCTCAATTTTTCTCATAATAATTCAACCCCAACCATTTGCATGACTAAAGCATGCATTTTATAACTCTAAATCTACATCCAAGCATTCCCCCAGAAAAGAATATTCGAGGAACCTTTGTTTGTTACATGTTTGATCATGATTTCAAGAAAATGACATTTAACAGTTTGTAATAAAAGTTTCAGTTGTTCAAAAATTTGAATCATTATAAATATCTCAATAATTATTTTAACTAGGGCATCCAATCATCTCCTCTAAGAACAATTTTTTCATCCTTTATACCATAACCTCCAACATTTCATCCTTTTCCCATTCTTTCCTCTCTGACTCTTCTTTGCATCCGGCTTCTCACGGTAATTCACGTTTTTACAAGTGCCTAAGAAATTCCAACTTCAAAATATCAACCTTTACATTCCTTTGACTAAAAACTAAACTCTAAATCCATTCAATTACACTTTCGCAGAAAAACGAGAAGGAATTTCATTAAAAGCGATGAAAAACAATGCGTATTCATATCTCCGTGAATCTTGGACCGAAATGATGGAAAAATAAGATGCAATGCACAAGTAACCATTGATTATGCCCTTTCTCAACTTTAGATTAGAGCTGCCTACATGGAAAAATCTAATTCAAAGTGGGCTTGGGGTTGCCTTTTGTATTTTATGACTTTTGGAAAAATGTGCAATTTTCAAATTTTGGCCCCATCCGCCTTTGAAAATCCGGCTTGGCTCATGGCTTAATTTTGGCCTTTCATGGAGTCGCAGGTCATTTCTAAAATTTTACCCTTTTATAAAAGGCGAAATTTCCAATTTACCTCCGCATGACCGACTTCCCTATCTTATCTTTTGATGTGGCCCTAATAAGAGTGTTGCATGGTCAATTTTTAACTTTTTTCCCCTTTTACAAAAGGGAAAAAAACTTCAAAACGCTCAAGTGACCCACCTCTCCACTTCTAAATTTTGATGAATGGCCACATGTCCATCTTCGGGTCAAAGTAAGACTTTTTTGTTGCGGGGTTGCAAATCAATTTATAACTTTGCTCCTTTTTACAAAAGGGAAAACACTTCAACACGCCCTGACGACCCGCATTCCGCTTCTAAATTTTTAAATATGCCACGTGTCCTTCTTCAAGGTCAAAGTAAGACTTTTTCCCATGCCTCTTTATATTTGTTGGATAACCAATCGTGAGACTATGAGGGCCGCAGGAGGCAAATTTGATATTTTTTACAAATGTGACCAAAGTGGAAAATTTCACCAAAAAGACCCGCTAGGCCACATCCAATTAACAATGAACATGTATCTGAAGATGCTAAGATATAATTTGATGGGGAAAACATGCCCGTTGAATAGTAAGATGTAGGGGAACATCACCATCTGTGCCCAGAATTTAATCTTTCTTTAAGGACAAAGAATTTTGAAATGATACAAGGCCCAAATGTGATCCATGACCATGGAGAAGGATCTTCAACAACATACAAATGAAGAAAACCTTTCATGCATCAATTTGGGAAATAGAAAATACAAAGATTTTGCAGATTGAAGAATTTTTAGATCAAATGGGCGAGATCAAATTGAGCACCAATATCGGCTCTGACTTCGTAGATGGGCACTCTGTGTGAGTGCCACAAGAACAAATAGTAGACGAAGTGCCAAAAATAAACCATTGGGAAATGGAGTCATGAGCCAACCCTCTAGGAACAAACTGAGAAACCAACAAAAATGACCACTAAGGACCAGGACGAACCAAAATAGAAAAACATGAAAGCAAAAAGAAACCAAAAGACTATACACTATACAATGGTGCATACCTCAATTCTGAGAAATCAATCAAGGAAATGTTTCAAATTCTTGCCATTAATAGGAAATTCAAGAAATTTACCATCTAGGTCTTTTAATAAGAAGGTATGTTCACCAATTCAAATGTCAATTGAATAAGGGCCAAACCAAAACAAATTAAACTTTCCATGTTTTCCCTTAGCCTTATGCTGCCATTCTTTATCCCACAATAGCACAAGATCTCCCACACCGAAATCTCTTAGAGTCAACTTATTATTAAACAACTTAGTCAATTTTTATATGAATTTTACATGCCTCGAGGTGATGCCCTTCTTTCTTCATCTAACAAAACAATCTAATTGATGCGAGCATCATAAGGACTAACCTCTTGATCTTCCAGTTGTCAAAGAAATTGAAATGAAGAGAATTGTATATGCGGGGGCAACAGAGCTTGAGTTCCATACACCAACTCAAATGGGATTTTTCCAAGATATCTCGTTTAATAGTTATTCAATCAGCCCAAACAACAAACTTCAAATTCTCACCCCACTTCCTTTTGTTAACCACCAAAGTTCTTCTAATTATCTTCAACATATTTTTATTCTTTGGAATCTGCTTGTCCATTTCCTTAGGGATTATAATTGGAAGCATATGTCAAATTTATGCCATATTCATGACACATGGCAACTAAAGGTTTATCCCGTAAGCTCATGGCATTATCAAAAACTATCTTAGTAGGCACTCCAAACTCAGAAATGATATGATTCGAATGAAATCCATAACAATTTGGTGAGTTGCTTTCTTGGTGGGGATTTCCTGCACCCACTTGGTGAAGTAATCATTGGCTACTAAAATCCACTTATGGCAAGAATTTGAAGGATCTGAAATCTCACCAATGAATTCCATTCCCCATTGCCTAAATGGGGCTTCAATCGATACATGCCACAAAGGAAGGGAGCTTGAAGCTTTTAGTCTTCTAAAAAAGAATTGGAAACTTTCACATTTTCTTACCAACACAGTTGTATCTTTGAAAAGAGTTAGCCACCAATAACAAGCCCTCAAGATCTTATGAGTTTTGACTCTTGAGAAAAATTTCCCCACAAACTCCTCCATGGAGATCAAAAATTATTTTAGGGGCTTCATCTTCAGTAATACACCTTAAGAAAACACTTTCAAGGTTCTTTCAAGATAACCTAAAATCAGTAATGCCATATTTTTGGGAAGCTAATGTTATCCATATTTCACCCCCGGCCAAATATTGGATCAGCCATGACCCCGCATAGAAACAATGGAGTGGCGGGGGCCGAGAAATACTAAATGACCCTATGCAAAAGAAACGACTCTGTCGAGTCATTTCCATGTCTTAAATCCATTTTCCAAGTTGTAGAAGGACCCAACAATGGAATAACAGGGTCAGAAAAGAAGGGGCAATGCCACAGAGGAATTAGGAGCAAGAAAGGGAAAAAATGGTGAAGTTTCAAAGTTTTTTTAGGCTCAAGACCATTCAGGAAAGAGTCAAAATCGACTAAGTATGGAGGAGGCAGCATGAAAGAACCATGTGTCTTAATGGTGCTTCTCCAAAGGTGAATCCAAAAAGGAAGCCCAAATGAGTGCCAAGCTTCCACGTGTCCAGAGCCCCAAAAGGTGTGGGGCCATTGAAAATTCTTCAACTAAGAGAGAGCGTGCTAGGTGTCAGCTTGACACAAATTTGAAATGGGAGCCCAAAGCGGTGAGACTCAAACTTACGCCAGCCCTCCATGTAGAAAATGGTCAAACAGAGTCAAAAGGTAGACAGGGCAGGCCTCAAAATTGGCTAAGTATAAAAGTGTAAGCAGAGAATGCCAAGTGTCAGTGTGGTGCATCTCCAAAGTTTAGTCCAAAGGTGGAGACCCAAATGAGCACGAGCTCGCCACGTAGCTCAAAGTCCAAAAAGGGTAAGAGGGACCATTGAAAAGTCCACAGACCTACGAGGCCGCCAAGTGTCAACTCGATGCTCCTCCAAAGGAAAATTTTGAATCTGGCTTTCAAGCAAGCGCGGTGCCTCCACGTGTCTAGTCTAAAAAAGGGGCAGAGTCGGTTGAATAGTCAATGCATAGGCTAGGCCGACGGAGGCTACCAAGTGTCTAAATGGTGCTAATTCAAAGATTGAATAGAGAGAGGGTTTCCAAATGAGTGCCAGACTACCATGTGTCCCAGGTCAAAGTGGGCCGTTGGGGGAAAGTTGGTTTTTCCCTTGATATCCCAAAAGGTGTAAAAGTTGCAAAATGGGCCACAACTCCACCCAAAGAAAAAGGTAGCATTTGAACAAGAGTCAAGGTAAAGCATGGAGTCAGAGGAAAAGGTGAAAATTTTCCTTTTGACAAAAAAGGCACAAAGGGAAAAATTGAAGCACATCTCCCCAGCCAAAAAGTGTGCCATGTATCTAATTGGAGCTTCAGGCCATGAGGGTTTTCTTAGTTATGTGTTTTTTATGAAAAGGGGAAGAGGATAAATTACGGACCCACAAACCCGATTTTTCCCTAATCTGGTTGCCACGTGCCCCATATTAAAAGGAGGACCCATTTTTCAAACTTTTTTCCCGCCCATTTGTACGGACTCGATACAAAACTTTGAAGGGGCATATATTTTAACTCAGGGCTCAAAATATTGCAAATCGACACACTGAAGAAAGATCTCAACGTCTTCTATACCATGGAAAGATAAAAATTTAATTTTCTGAGGTTAGATAGGTGAAAAATGGAAAGAAAATTATTCAGGCCTTTAATGTAGGATCTCATCTACCTCAACAACCAGATCGATTTTGATCTATTTTTCCATTTTTTCTCCCTCCAAGGCATCAAACCAGTGGTTGATGCAGTCAAGATGGATTTGGGGGAAGATTTTGTGAGAGGCATTAATAATAGTGGTTGAGTTTTGAACCTGTTTTCCCACTTCTCTCTCTTTCTTCTCTCTGATTGAATCTATAAATGCAAGGGTGGGATTCATTGTAAAGGGTTGGACATTCTTTGTTTTGTAGGCTCCCTTTTCCTTCTAATAAAAGGATTTGTGGAGTTCAGGCCTTCCATTAAAATTGTAATATGTTTCTTGCCTCCTGGTTGTTTTTGTAATGCATTATATCAATTACAAGCAATAAAACACGTTTGTGATCATTATAGATCCTTTTTCTCTCTTTTTTTCTCATTTGGTCTTTCATTATCAATCTAGTTATCTGTGCTTGATTATTACATGTATTTTGTTGGTTTGTGTCTATCAAAAAACTAGTGTTCATCATTCCTTTGTGCATCACCTTATAGTTTAGTTATTTCTTATTTCTTATATCCCTTTTATCCCTATCTCCTTGGAAAATTTTAGATTAGGTATAGAAATAGATCCTCTACAAGTCCTCACGTATGCACCCAAACAGAGGAATAGGAACCAACCTTTAATCTAGAGAGCTTTTCCATTTTGTAAAGGTCCCACACCTTGGGGAAAAGTTCAATGTTATGTGAATCACACCAAATGACTCTACCTTAGAAAAGTAATATCTATAGAACTCATTTAGGGGTGCTGTGATTTTGCACTAACAGTTTTGGCATGCCTCAGTGGGACAGAGAAGTCTCCATCTTATTACAATAAGATTGATGTACACTTGTTGTGATTCTAACTTTTAAGAAGCCTTAAAATTGTACATCTAGTGACTCCAAAAGAAACAAATCCATTGGTTTCAACAGTCCAAGCAAGTTCATGAGAAGAATACAAACACGGTCAAGAACTAGAGAAGAGGGATTATTTTTCTATCTAGACTTATCCCTAGATAGAGGGAGGGAGAGGAAGAAGAGCCCAGAGGTCTCTATCTCCACCAAATAGAGCCTTATCGACACCTCCTCCCAGGGTCATTCTCTCTCAATCAAGAGGGGTGCTTAGGCCGATCAGATGGCTCAACCAAATCCTTATGTCAATTTCACCGGCAATAGCCCACTCACTCTAAATGCACAAAATCCGGTCCCAATAGCAGCATTAAAGAGCATCCCATATTTCACTGGGAAAACCAGACTTCTCCTGGTGATCATGTCCAAGATATTGTGAAATGTTTGTATAATCCACAAAATCCATGAGATGGACATTATAATCAAGTTTCTCACCTCTTCACTCAAAGGTAAAGCTTCACAATGGTTCAGAGCCTTGAGGCAGGCTCTATCCAAAATTGGAACCAACGCTATGCACAACTCTTCACAACTAGTTTAGAAAAAGGTGATAACTTATCTTTATTGGAGCAACTAACAACAATCAAGAGAGCCCCAAATGAGTAGCTGACAGACTTCAACCTCATATTTCAATGGACCTAGGATAGATTCCAACAACAGTAAAGCCCACTAATGAAGGTGCCTTCTTATACTTTCTTAGGGCTTTAAATTCTTATATTTCTTTGATGATTCAGTCAATGGGGGAACAACCTTACTCTAGCCTATAGCCTTTCCATAGGGGCTGAGAACCATTTGATTCAGGCTAGTAAAATCACTCCTAGGCCATCCATGCCTTTATACCCGAGTTAGGAAACCCGATACTAGCCAAACACCCACATTAGCCCCGTACCCACCCCAGAGTCAAAGCTCAGCTAAAGCCTCCACTTCATCATCTAACACCTCTAAGGAACTCTAGAAGTCATGAAACAACTTCAAAACCTGGGAAATGAGTTAGTAACCATCAAAAGGTAACAAGCTCAGAGTTCTAGGCCATATCACCTCGTGCTCAAGATCGTGCTAGACCCCAAAGATCAAAAAATAGACCACCATCTCAAACTATAAATCAAAGCCAAAACCAAGGACAACCTCAAGCTGTTAGACCTTTCAGTCATATGATCCAAACATAACTTCAACATCAAGGGCATTGGTTCCAACACAAAATAATATGGCATAGGAATATGATTGGTGTTTCCCATGTAATCAGCCACATAACCAATCAATGTGCTTTAATGGTGCACTAAATCAGGCCTTGATGGTGCAAACTAGTATGGTGTCACAAGAACCTAGCCAAGAAGGAGATCAACAACAAGGAGCTCAACAAGAGGGACCTCCAAGTGAGACTATGCTTGTCAATTGGAAAGTTGAGGACTTTTGTGGGATGAATCAATTCCCTTCTCAAAGTGTGGCTGCCAATACATGGTCCAAAAAGAGAAATATTAGAGAAGGCCAACCATTGAACTTAGGTGACCCTCAACCTTCCATCACTCCACAAGGTTTTGGCATTCCAAATATAACTCCCAACATGTGCAGAAGCAATCCAAGCCACCTTCCAAATCCACTCAAGCACCGATTGTGACAACCCATGTGCAAGAAAAAAATGTATCCTAGGAAGGGGCAATAAAAAGATAGCCATTTAATATCATTGAGAAAATGAAGAGGAAAAGTGTGAACATTTCACTATGGGAGTCACTGGCCATTCTAGGGTAGAGGGATCTATTGCAGACTACCATGCAAAATTGGTCAAGTTCAAATCAACCCCCTAACCAACAAGAGAAAGTGCTTACCAATGCAGCTCAACCTGGAGAAACCATGGAGAACAACAAGGTAAGAACCTGAAGACCTCCCATTTTATGTTTCATTGATTATTGGAGACAAATTGGTGCACAATTGTATGATTGATTCTAGGGCAAGTAGTTCTGTGATGCCCAAACAAATAGTTGATCAACTGGTCTCCAATATGAAGTCATCTCTAGAGGGGTAGTGCAATTAGATGGGACAAGTGAAAACTATTGGAATCATCAAGGATATGAGCCTCACTCTACATGCCTGCCCCAATGTGACTATTTTGCAAATATCAATCATATATTTTCCACCACATTTTGCTTTGTGTTTGTCCAGGGACTTCACTACCAAAATTGGAGGCTATTTGTCTATTGATTGGTCACATATGCTCTTTAGAACAAGGTATGGGGAAAAGGCCATAATCAGATCTAAGCCCATTGCTTATTATCATATTGAATCTTATGTGCCTAGCCCAATCAATGCCAACTACTCAACTTTTGATCAAGAAGACCTCCTAAGCACTTGTGAAGTAGATACCAAGGTGGGATGTATCCCAGACTTGACTCTCGATGAGTGGGCCAACAAAAGACATGCTTTTGACCCCTATAAGGAGATGGAAGAATCTGAGCTAGGTGTCTACTATCTACATGAAGAGAATCATCCTCTTCCTGACCTAATTAAGCCAGAATATAAAGATGAAAATGAGGTATGGCAATTGTTCTTTGATGGCTCAAGGAGTAGACAAGGAGCTAGAGGAGGAGCTATGATTGTGTCCCCCAAAGGTATGAAATATTATTCAGCCTTTAGATTTCAATTTTCCTACTCAAATAACACTGTTGAATATGAGGCTTTGGTCCATGGTCTTCATTGGGAAAGGAAGCTTAGGAATCAAGAACTTGCAAGTGTTTGGTGATAGTGAACTGTTTCCAATCAAGTCAGAGGACTTAATGCTATCAAGAATGACCTGCTCAAGAACTACAAGAGTAGGGTATGGGATCTCATGGAGGATTTCAGAGGCCTTCAACATTGTGTCCATACCTAGGAAGGAGAAATGAAGTTGCTTGATAGGCTTGCAGTAGTTGGAGCAACATTTGATGTGGTCAACAACATCAAAAGAGACAAAGAACAACCACATATCCATATAGTTGTGAGGCCAACAGTGCCAAATAACAACACATGTTCACAGTGTTTGAGAATGATCAACAGATCATTAATTTTTTGCAAGAAGTTGAATTCTTAGCTAGAAATCAAAGCAAAATAGAGAATACGGGAATCAAATAGTACAATGCATACAAACAAGCTTCCCAAAGGCTTAGTGACATTGGAGTCTATTTTCAATCCTAATGATCAGTTTAGAAAAGAGAAGGCTAACATACAGATCAAAGGAGAAGATTCAGAGTCAATCCCAGTTGGAGAAGGAAAAACACTTCAAATTGGCAAAGTGGCCACCGAGCAAGAAAGGTATGAATTCATACAACTTTGCCAAGAATTTCCAGATGTATTTTCTTGGAGCTATGAAGACCTAAGAGGGTTCAATCCAAAGCTAGCACAACACACAATCAAACTAGATCCAGCTGCTCAGCCCATCAGGAAAAAGTAGAGACCAATCAACCCACACATTGAGCCTCTGATGAAGAAAGAGTTGAACAAGCTGATAGAGGCAAGTATCATATTTCCAATCAAACACTCAAGTTGGGTTGCAAACCTAGTCCCAATCAGGAAGAAAATGGAGAGATTAGGTTGTGTGTAGATTTTCGAGACTTGAACAGAGCCTCCCTCAAAGATCACTACCCACTCCCTTCAATGGAGTAGATCTTAAGTGGTGTCTAGATCAGAGAGATTCCCTCCTAGATGGCTACTCAGGGTACAACCAAATCATGGTGAAAGAAGATGATCAGTTCAAAACAACTTTCACCACCAAATGGGGCACCTATGCCTACAGAAAAATGCCATTTGGATTGTCCAATGTCGAGCCACTTTTCAAAGGGCAATGGATATGGCATTCAAAGGGATGATCAATAAAAAATAGTACTATCTACCTAGATGACATTATGGTGTTTTCCAAAAATGCAAAAGACCACCTTTTCCACCTAAGGCAGGTGTTTCAAAGGTGTGGAAGATTTGGGGGAATCATTGAACCCTAAAAAATGCATATTCTTAGCCCATGAGGGCAAGCTTCTAGGCCATATTGTATCAAAGGAAGGATTGGAAATTGACCTGGAGAGAGTTGAAGCAATAAGAGCATTACCATTATGAAGCCACAAGAAAGCTCTTCAAAGTTTCCTGGGAAAAATCAATTTTGTCTGCAAGTTTGTACCAAACTTTGTTGCCCTTGTTAAGCCAATAACGTTGATGTTGAAGAAGATATTAGCATTCAAGTGGATAACTAAAGGAAAGGAAAGCTTTGAGGCCATAAAATAATCTATATCACAAGCCCCAACTCTCATGAATCCATATTTCTCTAAAGACTTAATATTGTATGCCTTTGGTGGCAGTGACACAATTTCTGCAATCTTAGTTCAGCAGAACAAAGAAGTTATAGAACAACCAATTGCTTTCTTCAGTCAAGGTCTAGAAGACTATGAAGTGAGATACTCCTTCATCAAAAAGAAATTCCTGGCAGTAATAAGAGGATTAAAGAAGTTTAAACATCTGGTTTTAAATAATAAAATCCAATTGTTGGTCTCTCATGCGAGAGTTAAAGAATTCCTTCTCAGCAAGGATCTGAATGAAAAAAAAAATGTGGATCACTAATGTCATGGAATATGACATTGAGATCAAGGTCACTAAGTTTTTCCATGGGAAGGGGTTGTGTGAACAACTAGCCTCAGGTCAACAAGATGAAGAAAATAGTGAAAAGGAGGTTGTTTTTGTTCTACATGATAATCAAGAGGAAGAAAATGATGATGTACCTACTCCTTGTTGGACCAAGACATGGTGCACTTCCTTCAAACAGGCATGTGTCCTCATGGGATGAGTAAAGAAAAAGGAGACATTTCAAACTACATGCCATCCCATATGTTCTTATTGATGGTGTCTTGTTCAAAAGAGACATCAATGGCATTCTACTGAGATGCATTGAGACAGATCAAGTTGAGAGAGTGTTACAAGAATTCCATGTTGAAGCAGCTAGAGGCCATTTTTCTCCAAGGGTGACAACACTCAAGATCATGAAGGTGGGTTATTATTGGCCTAGAGTGTTTAGTGACTGCTATGCATGGATCAAAAGGTGCAAGAATTGTGCATTCTTCAAAGGCAAAGAAAAGCTAAAAACTTCCATTACACCCAATTTCATTCGACCAACCTTTCATGCAATGGGGATTGGACTTCATTGGAGTCATCAATCCAAATTCAAGCCAAGGCCACAAATGGATTCTAATAAAGAATGATATTTCACCAAGTGGACCGAGGCAGTGGCACTCAAGGAAGCTAATGAGTCTAGTATACTAGATTTCTATGAAGGGATAATGACCAGATTTGGAGTGCCAACCACCATTATATCAAAAATGCATTAGCATTCATAGGTTCCAAGATCACAGATGGGCATGTTAAGAATGGGACTTACTTGAGCACTTCATCAAACTATTACCCTCAAGGTAATGGTCAAGTTGAGTCCACAAACAAGAACTTGCTAAAGATCATCAGAAGAAATCTTGATGAAAATCAGAGAACCTAGCACACAAAGCTCAAATCGGCCTTATGGGCTGATAGGATAACACCCAAGAGATCTATAGTAGCTCTCCATTCAAACTTGTCTATGGGAAAGAGGTAGTGTTGCCTATATCACTTGAGTTGCTAGCATTGGAGCTCGTGAAGCAACTAGAGATGTCTGAATTTGAACCAATGGAGGCCAGGTATGTGAGATGATAGAATTAGAAGAAAACAAAAAGCATGCACTCCAAGTAATAGAGAAGATCAGGCCTCAATCAAGAGATGCTTTGACAAGAAGGAAAAAGCAAGGACCTTCTAGGAAGGAGACCTGGTTTTGAAATGGGATGCAGATCGAGAAAACTAGAAGGCATTCCAAGTTTGATGCCATTTGGAGTGGCCCCTATATGGTCACAAGATGTAAAAGTAGCAATGCTTTCCAATTTTCTACGTTGGATGGAGAGGAATTACAGATTCCAGTAAATGGAATCTATCTTAAACACTGCTACTAAAAGGGAAGTTCTCACCTGTACATATTAGTTTAGTTTTTTTCCTCTAAGTGCTTGTGCACATTTTCTTATTGTAGTTTAGGTTATTTTTCCTAAGTGCTTTACATGCTCTGCATGTTCTATTTGGAGCATGTATGATTTCAATTTTGTATATAGTTGTGGTGTTGTTTTGTTGCTCTTATGTGCAGTCCATTCAGAGAGACAAATGAAGCCCTGGTCAAAACAATTTTCTACTCTCAAAAACCTTCATTTCAAGATTTCTTATGAAAATTGAGAGTGTAAATAAGTCTGGGCTTGTGAATCAGAGGAAGAATCAATATCATACCGTCATTCTCAACTCCATGCCCAATAGATATGACAAGGTAATTAGTCTTTTCATCTAGCAGAAGATACCCATGTGAGTCACCAAATTGTTATCCATATTTCACCCCGAGCCAAATATTGGATTAGCCACGACCCCGCATAGAAAAACCGAAAAACTCATGTTTAGATTTGTAAATAGGTCACAGAAGGACTCAACAATGGAGTGGCAGGGGGGGCCAAGAAATACTAAAGGACCCTATGCAAAAGAAATGACTTTATCAAGCTATTTCCATGTCTTAAATCCATTTTCCAAGTTACGTAGTGACCTAACTATGGAATAGATGGGTTAGAAAAAGAAGGGTCAAAAAGAAGGGCAGGAACCAGAGAAGAAAAAGAGAAAGAAAGGTGAAAAATGGTGATGTTTCAAAAAAAAATTCAGGCTCAAGACCATTTAGGAAAGAGTCCAAAATCAACTAAGTATGGAGGAGGCAGTGGAAAGAACCACATGTCCTAATGGTGCTTCTCCAAAGGTGAATCCAAAAAGGGAAGCCCAAATGAGTGTCAGCTTCCACGCGTCCATAGCCCAAAAGATTGCGGGTCTATTGAATAGTTTCTTCAACTAAGAGACAACGTGCTAGGTGTCAGCTTGGCACAAATTTGAAATGGGATCCTAGGGCTGAGACTCAAACTTGCGCCAGCCCTCCACATAGAAAATGGTCAAACAGAGTCAAAAGGAAGACATGGAGGCCTCAAAATTGGCTAAGTATAAAAGTGTAAGTGGAGAATGCCAAATGTTAGTGTGGTGCATCTCCAAAAGTTAGTCCAAAGGTGGAGACCCAAATGAGAATGAACTCGCCACGTAGCTAAAAGAATCCAAAAGAATAAGAGGGACCGTTAAAAGTCCATGACTGTGGAGGCCACAAGTGTCAACTTGTCAACTCGACGCTCCTCCAAAGGAAAATTTTGAATTGGGCTTTCAAGCAAGTGTGGTACCACCACATGTATAGTCTTAAAAAGGGGTAGATTTGAATAATAATCAATGCATAGGCATGTCGGTGGAGGTTGCTAAGTGTCTAAATGGTTTTAATTCAAGGATTGAATTGAGAGAGGGTTTCCAAATGATCACCAAACCACCGCGTGTCCCAAGTCAAAGTTGGCCATCATGGGGAAAAGTTGGTTTTTTCCCTTGATATTCCAAAAGGTGTAAAAGTTCCAAAATGGGCCGCAACTCCACCCGAAAGAAAAAGTTAGCATTTGAACCGGAGTCAAGGCCAAAGCGGGAGTCGAAGGAAAAGGTGAAAATTCTCCTTTTGACAAAAAGGCATAAAGAAAAAAGGTGAAGCACATCCCCCCATCCAACCAAAGGGTGCCAAGCTATCTAAACAGAGCTTCGGGTCATGGGGGTTTTATGAGTTTTGTGTTTTTTGCAAAAAGTAGAAAAGGATAAATTACGGACCTACAAACCTAATTTTACCCTAATCTGGTTTCCACATGCCCCATATTAAAAAGAGGACCCATTTTTCAAAATATTTTTCGCCCATTTGTACGGACCCGATACAAACTTTGAAGAGGCATATCTTTCAACTCAGGGCTCGAAATATTACAAATTTGACACCATTGGAAAGATCTCAGCCCTATGCCTTGGAGATCTGAAACTTTAATTTTGTAGAGGTTAGGTAAAGGAAATGGAGGAAACATCTTCAGGGGCCATCAATACGGATCCATTTGCCTCAATAATAAGATCGGATTTGATATGTTCTCGCATTTCTTCTCCTCTAAGGTGTCGAACCAAAGGGTTGATACAATCAAAGACAGATTTGGGGGCAGATTTTGTGAGAGGAATTAATGTCAGTGGTTGATTTTTGACATTTTTTCCACTTCTCTCTCTCTCTTTCTTCTTGCTTCTAATTGAATCTATAAATGCAGGGTTGGGATTCATTGTAAAGGGTTGGACATTCTTTGTTTTATAGGATCTCTTTTTGCTTCTAAAGCAAAGGGATTTATGGGGTTTAGGCCTTCCATTAAAATTGCAATATGTTTCTTTCCTCCTGGCTATTTTGTAATACATTGTATCAATCGATAGAGCAATAAAACATGTTTGTGATCAATTATAGATCCTTTTTGTCTCTTTTTCTCGCATCTGGTCTTTCATTATCAATTTGGTTATCTGTACTTGATTATTGCATGTATTTTGTTTGTTTGTGTCTATCAACAAAGCTAGTGTCCACCATTCCTATGGTGCATCACCTTGTAATTTAGTTATTTCTCATTTCTTATACCTGTTTTATCTCTATCTCCTTGGTAATTTTTAGATTAGGTATAGAAATAAATCCTCTACAAGTCCTCACGCATGCACCCAAATAGAGGAATAGGAACTAACCTTTAATCTGGAGAGCTTTTCCATCTTGCAAGGTCCCACACCTAGGGGAAAGTTCAATGTTATGTGGATCACACCAAATGACTCTACCTTAGAAAAGTAGATCTATAGAACTCATTTGGGGGTGTTGTGATTTTGCACTAATAGCTAACTTAAGTGATCTTTTCGATTCTTTCTCAAATTTTCGTGGAACCTTTGTAGATGTTTGAGATAAAAATGATGTCCTTGTACCATTCAAATTTATCATTTTTTCAAGGACATTTAGCCTTTCTTCTTGACTTCATTTACCTCAATTATCTCAGTAGATTGATCTCTACCATAAGTTTTGCTTGAGGCCAAAACCTCTAACCAATTTTTTTGTTTGGATTTCCATATCATACTCTTACAGTTTGTTTACCCATCAACATCTCTTGCTTCAAACATCCATTTCTGATAGGATATCTTTCACCATGGTGTGGGGAACATAAGAAATGACTTTAGAACTCATAATATATGGCTTGTAGACCTTTGTTTCTTTTACCAAAGAAAATTCCTACTTCTCCATGATAGTATACTTTAGTTCAACTCCTTGTAATCCCTTAATGAAAAAGGAAATTAGTTTTTCAGCTCCTCATCATCCTTCTGCGAAAACACGAGATGCAATAGTACTTTCTAAAGAAAAAGAAAACATTTGGAAAGCCTTCTTATAATTTGGATCTGCTAAAATAGGGGCATTCTTTAATGATTCTTTGATCCCAAAGAAAAGCTTGAATATACTATTTCTTCCCATTTGATACTTTGATCTTTCTTCAACATGATAGTGAATGGGATAGTTAGTTAAGAAAAGTTGGAGATAAATCTTCTAATAAAATTAATCTGCCCAAAAAATGATTGAATTCCCTTCTTGGTTCTTGGAATAGGGACTTTGCTTGATGGCTTCTACACTTTCAACATCTTTGCTTTCTAAACTCCAAAATGGCCCTTCTTGGGATGTAGTGAAATATCATACTCCTTGCATCTTAAAAACTTTTTTTTTTTAAGTGTTACAGTGGTCACTCTTTTTCTAGAGAAAAATTCACATCATCATGATATACAACAATGAAATCATTAATATAGCCAGAGAAAGCTACATCCATTGCTCATTAGAAAGTGGATCCAACATTCATTAGACCAAAAGACATTCGACATATACATATGTTACCCAAGGAGTGGTAAAGGCAGTCTTGATTCACTCTAATTCCTTCAAAACTACCTGGTTATATCTAGAAAAACCATCCAAGGTGGATATCAATTATGAACTAGTAACCAATTGTAACATATTTTCCGTACTTGCACAAGGTAGATATCCTTCATTGATGCTCTATTCAAGTTTCTAAAGTCCACACACAACCTTATATCTCCATTCTTCTTTCTGACAGGTACTAAGTTTGCAACCCATGATGAGTACCTTGTGGGCTATATGATTCCTCCATCCCTCAACTTTTTCAATTCTTCTTACATCTTTAGGGAAAGGAGTGGATTGATCGGCCTCTGTTTTACGCCTAAACGTCTTAGTAGAAGCTTCCAAGGGAATTTCATTCTGGAAAAGATCCTCTCTGTATGCTTTTAGTTCAGAATAAGACCATGCTAAGAAGTCCTAGTATTTCTTCAACAATTGGACATATGACTTCTTTTCTTCCTTGCTCAGATTTCTACCTAGCTAGATCTTACGTGGTTTATCCTTTGTGCCCAGTTGTGCTATTTAACATCCCTCGAGGCTGACATGTGTCTGTTGACAATGAAATCAACATTATAAAAGTTTGATTCAAGTGCTACCAAACCTCTGGGAATAGTATTAGTCTTCAACTGAATAATGTCTTTGCCAAATAAAGTCTCTTTTCCATCAGCCGCACAAACCATTGGCTCCCAATCTATACGTTGATCGGAAAATTCTCCTTGGTTCTGCAAAAACCTTTGCACCTAGGCATTGTCTTCAAACACTTTCCCGTGTTTTACATTTTCTCGAACAGATGGCCTAGTTAATATCTCCATATTATACTCACAATATGGGGATACGATAAAATTTTCAAATCTAGACCCCAATACGGCCAATTTGTCTGCTATAATATTGTACTTCCTATCATGATGTATTATGTTGAAGGAGTCAAACATTTCAATGAAATCCCAATTTGCATGATTATCTTTGCTTCATTCTCTAATTTTTGTTACATACAATTTTTAACTTTGATTGATAATTAGCTCTGAATCTCCTTTAACAATTATGTCTCTAACACCATATTTCCAAGTAATTATTAAACCCAATAATCGTGCTTCATATTTTGTAATATTTTTAGTGCATTCAAATTTGAGTTTAAAAGAAAAAAAAATTCTTCCTGGCCTGGAGATATCATAACAATACCAACACCATTTCCAAATTTAGAGCAAGTCCCATCAAACAACAAAGTCCAAGGAGAAACTACTTGTTTTAGAGACTTGCATTGATCAATTTTGTGCTCTTTACCATCAGCAAATCCAAAAAAGTTATTAGCATCAATGTCAGTGTATAACACTTCATAGGAAGAATTATTGGGATCCTCAATCAGATGTAGCATCTTCTTTTCACCATACAACTTTACAAGGCTGCCCTCAATTGGTATAGTGGAAAAGGAAATATCCATTTACACACTCCAACCCACACTAGGAGCTAAGTTTATTTATAACAACATTCCCCATTTGGTAGGGAAATCAACAATAACAACATCTATTTTTAAGTTCTTTCGTGGGTATAAGTTACACTATCAAACCCTTGACACCTCTAACCACTGGCACCTCTCTGGAATCTATGGAAATGCACTTCCCATAAGCTGATGTCACTTTGATATCTAATTAATTCATGACATCAAGAGACATAACATTGCACGATGCTCCGAGAATCAAACATATAGTTTTGTAACACTTGTCCCTAATAATCATAGTAGTGAAAATTGGATCTACATTCATCTCGGACTCAACCAAGGATGTTCCCAAATATACTTCAGGTGGCTCACCTTGTTCTTCCACCACTTGGTGTTTTTCGAAATTTGCAATGGTAGGAGGAGTCCCAACATTATTTACATTTCTACCTTGGGTAATATTTTCTTCTTTCAATCCCAAATACTCAAAGACCCTTTTCTTGTGCTCAGGAATCCTAAGCAGCTCAACAATTGGAATAGAAATCTTGATCTGAATCAAGACTTGAGAAATGACATAAGGCATGTATTTGGGCAAGGCAACATTTAGAGGAAGACTGAAAACTCATCTGACAACAACAAATTTTCACAGTCTTAGTATGGCGGGGATACCAGTTATGTTTATGGAAAAAATGCCTTTTCAAGATGTATCTTTATTAGGAGTTTCCTTAGGGTTATTGGTGAGAACTTGGGCTTTTGATTTGGCGTGAGGCCCTATCCCTTTGATAACTTTACTCCTAGTGTTATATTCTTTTTCTTGGGTGACCACAACATTCATTAACAACTACCTATCCTCCTTAGAAGGGATTCCTCCATCATAATTTTTAATCATTAATGCCCTTAAGTATTCAAAATCATTATTAGGTAATTCAAAAGCTTGTACCATATCTATTTCAAAAGTATGAGAGAGAGAGAGTAAGGAGTAATACCCAGTGAATGCAATCCCAAAAATCTACAACAGTTCAGAATCGATTAATTTAGTCTAAGTTGCTTCTTTTCGTGAGCTTATAGAGAACCCCATCATGCACACATCATCATCGTGTCATCATTAACTTCCTTAGCTTATTTGTCTTCATAACATTGGGCATGTGGTAAGAAACATCTGTCACACCACCGAATTTCATTGGCTTCTTCCACAACATAGTAACTCTAGCGATCAAAGGATCAAACATGATTCTATTTTCATGGTCTTGGGGCTGTCTATTTCCCTACCCCATGGGTAATTTTCCTCTATCATAAGATCTCTGATCACCCCTAGGATGATTTGAAAATCTTTCTTTACCTTGTGATTTATGCTAACCTTGAGAACTTTGTCTAATCCCCTTCTCTACTCTGGATAGTTTATAGGATATTTCCTTAACAGCTCCGGAAAACATTTTTACAACCTCCTCCAAATCCAAAAAATTACTTGACTGAGGCTTCTCTGGATTGATCAGCTTGGTACCTTCATTCTTAGAAGGCTTACCAACTACTTTGATATTGTTTTCAATCTACAAAGCCATGGTGAAGGCCTGCCTCAATGTTGTTGGGTTCTTATGCCTTAAATAATAAACATCCTTCTTATCAAAAGCATCAGAGTATTTTATCAGACAAGAAACATTGCTTGGCCTCAGGATTACAGGTACCCTATTTAGGGTCTTATTGAAGTGAGTATTGAAGTCATGAATAGATTCATTAGGATTCTTCTTAATATTTTCAAATTATGATAAAATAAATCTAGGGTCTATTTTATCTCCATACTAGAATCTAAAAGTATTCTTCATTTTTGTCTATGAATCAATGGAGTTGTCTAGCAAATATTTATACCAATCATGTGCATCCTCCTCTAGAGTATGAATAAACAATTTTATGTACACATCCTCAAATTTGATCTCAAATTCTTCCATCATATTGAAAAAAAGATTTAAGTGCTGATCACCAATAATAGCATTATTTCCTTGAAATTTAGGAAATCTATTTCTAACATCTTGGGGCACAACATTTGGATATCCAACCATACCTCTGAAATCTATAGGACCGAAAGTGTTCACAACAAACAAAGGTTTGGGTGGGGGCTGGGCCATATTATTTTGGGGAGGTGATCTTATAGGAGAAACAAAATGATGAGGAGTGAGGGGTCTGTCGGCATAGGAATGCAATTCTCAGAATGAATGTTCTCTAAAAATTTTGTTTCTTAGAAGATCCTATCAGCTTTGGGAAACACAGGAAAAAATGAGACACAAACTTTTCAAATAAAACAAAGGCCCCACTCCGGATGGAGAATTCAGATCTACAAAATCCTACCTGCACTTGAAGCACTTCAAGAAGTATGGCAATCTTCAATGACAGGGTGATCAATTTCCACAATTGATAACTCTTTTCTTGATTTCTGATCTCCAATAACTTTCTGGATTCTTCTTCTTTCGAATTTGTGTTTCCCAATTCTAGAAACAACCTTCTAGCAGGGTCTTTAATGAAGAAATATATTCTTCCTTCTAGATTTGCAAATATTATTGATAAATTTCAATTGAAAAAGGTTAAGACACTCGTATTTATCAAAAATTAATTTGACACGGAGTCGCCACTAAGGATTTTCACCTTAGTTGTGAAAATGCGCTAAAATTGATCTGTCAAATGTCTGTCTGCACATCAATTCATGCAAATCTTCACATCTGACCTTCCTTTACCCGTATTTAACATTGATGATGTATACTTAGTGCAAAAACCAACAGAAATTGGAAATATTACACGCAGAACTTATAACTTCGCAAATATTATAGATCTCAACAAAGGATGATGATTAAATAATGTATTTGCACTTTGAGCATGTAAGAAACATTACTAGGGCTGAATATAAGAATGCCTTTGAAGATCCTAGGTAGCGGCGTCAAAAAGGTGTTGTTACCACACAAATGGGTCCCTGAGTTGAAATAGTCCACACTCTTGTGCCAATGGTGTTGTTGACACGAAATAAGTCCCAAAGTTCAAATAATCCCTAAAAATGATATTAAGTCCCCAAAAACAACGCCAATATGGGTTTTGTTTCCACACAAATAGGTCCTGGTGTTCAAATAATCCCCGAAATGGCGCCAAAAAGGTGTTGTTACCACAAAAATAAGTCGCAGTTCAAATAATCTCTGCAGAACGCTAATAAGTCCCCAACAATAGAAAAAAAAGTGTTGTTGCCATAAAAATAGGTCCTGGTGTTCAAATAATCCTGGAAATGGTGCCAAAAAGGTGTTGTTGCCACACAAATGGGTCTTAGAGTTCAAATAATCCTTGGAAATGACACCAAAAAGGTTTTGGTATCCAAATTGATTCTCGCTTTAAAAGGTGAGAAACATTGAATATTTAAAAAGCGGACTAGAGACAGATAAATCATCATATATGTCATTTTGTAGCCGGGAGGAAATTCAACTAGCTCTTTGTCACTCAAATGTTGGAGAAATGGATAGCTCCTTCAAAAGGATTTGATCTATTCTCACTACTTTAGGTTGTGTCTTTTAACCATGGTGAGAGGACCCATTTTTAACCTCTATTGGTGAAGGAGAATGAATATATCCTTCTTTGCACAAATTTTAAAGGAAATCTTGAGAAAATATGATCAATACAACACAATTTAACTCTCATGAGTTGTCACTTCTAAAGAATGGTGATATTTTCAATAGAAGGTTAAGGTTACTAAAGACATTATTGAATCCCGATTGCTTTTACATATTTTGGCAAAGAGATTTTATTCATTTTTGGGCATACAAGGAAAACACGGGTAATTCATGTAGGATTCATTGTTTTTTAATAATTTTTGTGGGAGATTAAGCGGGATAAACTTTATTTTTATATATTTTTGATAACCTTCACAACAATTGGAAAACTAAATGACAGATCGCTTTAAAATAGCTAAAATATTACTTCAACCAGAAGGTGTGCATCAATGAAGGCCCATATTTTCATGGTTTCACATAATCTCTAAGAATTTAATGTGAAGGCTTGAGCTAAAGACTCAAATTAAACATTAAAGACACACTGGTTCCTCATGCCTAAGATACACTCAAAGGATTACGAGACAATATTTATCAACAAAATTATAGTAAAGTGATTTCAAATTGTTTATCTCATCATGGGATAAAGGCTCTTCTTATAATGAAATTGAAAATTCCAAAAACTATCACGGGGGACGAGATCCTATGTGATTTGGAGGATTTTAACACAAGATTGTGATTGGACAAGAAATAATATTTATAGACATTACGAAATAAAGTAGACACAATTTTTCCCAAGATTAACATAGATTAATTCAAATTTGACTATATTCATAAGCAATGGAATGTTTCTTGAACAATCCCGAGATTTTCAATGGTTGTACACTTACAACCAACTTGACATGATCAAATCTAAAACATAAGAGATTAACAGAGTTCCTCAAATGGTCTCTTGGGAAGATGGGCTTTCTCAAATTTTCTTGTAAGAATTCAACCCTAGACCATTTTCATGACTTTAAAGCATGATTTTTATAACACTAAATTTACATCCAAGCATTCCCCCCAAGAAAAGAATATTCAAGGAACCTTTTTTTGTTACATGTTTGATCATGATTTCCAGAAAATGACATTTAACAGGTTTGCAACAAAATTTACCAGTTGTTCAAAAAGGTGAATCATTACAAATATATCCGTTATTGTTTTAACTTTAGGGCATCCAGCCATCTCCTTTAGCATCACGTTTTTCATCCTTTGTGCCTGCAACCTCCATCATTTCATCCTTTTCCAATTCTTTCCTCTCTATCCAACTTCTTTATTAATTCATGTTTTTACAAGTGCCTGAGCAATTCCAACTTCAAAATATCAACCTTTACATTCCTTGGACTCACAAATTAAGCTCTAAATCCTTTCAATTGCACTTTGTAGACAAAAACGACAAGGAATTTCATAAAAAATGATGAAAAATAATGCGTATTCACATCTCTAGGAGTTTTTGTAATGCACAACCACCGTTGATTCTACCCTTTCTCAACTTTAAATTAGACCTGACCACATGGAAAAACCTGATTCGAAGTGGGCCTTGGGTTGCCTTTTGTATTTTATGACTTTTGGAGAAAATGTGCAATTTTCACATTTTCCCGCCCCTCCGCCTTTGAAAATCGGGCTTGACACGTGGCTTAATTTGTGCCTTTGATGGAGTCACGGCTCATTTTTGCAATTTTACCCTTTTTAACAAAAGGGAAAATTTTCCAATTTTCCTTCGCCGACCTGCCTTCCCAATTTTATCTTTTAATGTGGGCCCCAACAAATTTACAGGTAAATTTATAACTTTTGTCCCTTTTTACAAAAGGTAAAAATATTCAAAATGCCCCAGTGATCCACCTCTCCTCTTCTAACTTTTGATGAATGGCCACATGTCCATCTTTAGGGTGAAAGTAAGACTTTTTCCTTGTGGGGTTGCGAATCAATTTATAACTTTGCTCCTTTTTACAAAACGGATAAAAACTTCAAAACACCCTGGGACCCACCTTCCACTTCTAACTTTTGAAATATGTCACGTGTCCTTCTTCGGGTCAAAGTAAGACTTTTTCCCTACCTCTTCATATTTGTTGGATAGCCAATTAGAGATTATCGGGGCCACATGGCCAATTTGATATTTTTACAAATGTAAACACATGGAAAATTTCACGAAAAAGAACCACCGGGCCGCATCCAATCAAGAATGAACATGTATCTAAAGATGCTAAGATATAATTTGACGGGGAAAACACGCCCATCAAACAAGAAGATGCGGGGAAAATCACCATCTACGCCCAAAATTGAATCTTTGTTTAAGGAATAAGAATTTAGAAATGATACAAGGCGCAAATGTGATCCACAAACATGGAGAAGGATCTTCAACAACATACAAATGAAGAAAACCTTTCACGCATCCATTCGGGGAAATAGAAAATACGACAGAGCCCACAGATTGAAGAATTGTTAGAGCAAACATGGTGAGATCAAATTGAGCACCAACATGATATACACATCCCCTTAATATTATTTATTCTAGTTGTTATTATTTCCTATTCTTCCATATCCAAGGGATTGTAATTTTTTTCCATTTTTTTATTATCATAGATGAATAGAATACCCATTTGGGTATTTTCCATTTCCCCATTAAATCTATATTTTGAAGTGTTTACAGCTTTTTGTATTGTGAATACTCTTACTAAGAATATACACAAGTATATACATAAATTTATACAAATATATATATATATATATATAAAGTTCAATAATTTAGGGATGCATTTTTTACATAACCCACGAGACCGTGCAAGAGGGAAAAGTCTAGTCGCGGTATTAATTACCCATGATTTTTGTTTGTATTGAAAACAATTTTGGTGGGGCTTAGCCCCCACTTTGGTTTCTATGTTAAAAGTTTAGGGGGTGGAGAAGGGTCGGCGGCCCCACCCCCTATGGGGTGGGGGTGGGGTTGGCCCCCTCCCCACACCATTTTCTAATAACATTTCAAACAGAAACAAAACGATGACATTACCTCTATGCCATTTCTTTTTTTGTTATATATATATATATAATAAAACTTTATCCATATAACTTTTAGTATAATTAATAATTAATATTTATTATTATTAATTACAATAATAATAATTGTATTATTATATATATAATACATTAATATATATCTATTAAGATATATATCTTATTTCCATTATACTTCATTTCATTAACAATTTATAAATATAATAACAACAATATTAAGACATTAATTATATTAATATATTACTAATATTCGAGATAGTTAAATTCCTTTTGAATTCCTTTTTCTATAGAGATATTAAAAATGAACTAAATGGGTTTTTTTTTATTATTGGCAAATAGTTTTTTGAAAGGGACTATACCCTTGAGAACAAAATATGGCCTAGGAGCCAGAATAGCAGTGTGAACCAGAAAGAAAAGGATCAAAATCCAAGTGTTACAATGAAGCTCGAAGTAGCCTAAAAACAGCTACCCAAACAAGACAAAACAACAAAATTACTGCAAAAAAGCAGTAGAGAGACCGCAAAAAAACAGCATAAAAACATACAAGAACAACAAAAGCAACTACAACTACTTCTTGGCAGCTTTGTCAATGTTGGTCTTGATATTCTTCCAGGAGTGGAACATACCCAAAGTTGTCATGTGGGCAGCATCACTATTATCCAGCTGCTCAATGGTCCTTTTGCTTTCCTTTTTGTTACCCCAAAGTGTAGCCAGAACACCGCTGAGGTTGGGTTTAAGTTTAGCAACAAATTTATAAATAAAATACAATTTAAATTATAAGTCGGTACATACTTTCTTACAATTTGGTTTAATTAATCAATTAAACAAGTCACTTGGAGCATGTCAAGATAAAGTAAGAATGATAAGGATTTTTTTAAAATGACTATTCAACAACAACCATTTCACAAGTAAATGTAATCTAATAAGATACTCATTTCTTTCAAAATGGAGTCTAACCACTTTACACTATTTTAGCAATGAAGGTATATCAACTTGGGTATATTGAAAACAATTTAAATCAAATAAATGTATATCCATTTCTTCCACATTTAAATCTTCCTTTCACCAAAACCATACAAATCTTGATAATTTATTTTCACAAGACTAATCACATTTGAAATTTTAATTTTCTCAATCCACACTTTTTAAAGGAGTTTACAAGATAAATAATTTCCAAGAGATACAACAACTTTACCACAACTTACAATTTTACAATGCATCCACTCCAAGTGCGAAGTATAAATAAATGAATAAATTACATCAAGACCTTTAACGAGTCAAAATTTTTAGTCTTCAATGTATAGGTCTTCAAGACAATGGGTAGCTCCACGTCTTGATTTCTTCAACTCCACAATGGAATCACAAAACAAGGAAGGGGAGGAGGAAACACTCTCTACCCAACCTTAACTCCATTAAGGAAGAAGACATTACCTTAATGGCCCCCAAGCCCCAACCAATGAACCATGGGGAGCATTGAGAAATAATGAAAACTATCACAAAGAGGCTTCTCAACAAAACACATATACAAGACAAGCAATTCCACCAAGATCACATAACCAACAAGTTTACACATACACATCAAAACAAAGTTTTAGGATCAAACCAAGTAGAGCAAGGGTTATGGGAGACCACCTCCTTATGCCTCCCAAGTGAAGTGGGAGTCTTACCCTAAGCCTCCAAGTGCACAAAAATAATCACACAATTCCTTATCTCTCCCTTGCAACAAGCAACAAATCCATGAATCCCTTTTCTCTCCCCATAGGTAAGACTCCCATTCACACTCCCACCAATTTGCATGCCTCACATAAAATCCCTTTTCCCTCCCCAATGGTCCCATAAGCCCTCCTCACACACCCAACTAAGGCCAACTACTCAACCAACCCACACAAAACACCATCACAAGACAAAATGCTTTTAACAAGCACAACATTACTTACAAAAAACACAATAGCATAATAGAAAAAGGGTGGAGATCCTACCTCTCCATCAAGATCCAATAAAAACCTTCACAAGCCTCTTCAAATCCAAGCCAAGTAATTTCCAACCACTCCAAAATCTCCAAAATCCAAAAGTGGACAAGAAGCAAAAAGAGTAAGTAACCCCATCCCGAAAAAAAAATCACAAATAAATAAAAATGTAGAGTGAGGACAATGAGGTGGATCCATGTAGGATGCCACTTCATCATACCCCATCCCCACACTCAAGTAAAACACACCAAGACCGAGAAATATTAATGCATATGCAAGGACTATGACAACCCACATGTCTCAAAATTGCACACCATGCTTTCAAGGGACATACTAAATTGGATTAGAAGTAAATTGTAATGATTTTCCTTCTCTTACACTCAAAATTAGACAAAGAATTCAAAATTAAGCTTTCCAACCAATAGGTAGGGTTGTTGGGTCAAATTAAGAGGCATGGGACAAGTCTTTCTTGTCCCACAAGTCTCCAAAATCGCCCCCAAGTCAAAATCCGACTTTTGAACTTGGGGTGGAGTAAAAACTTCAAAATCAACATAAATTCATCTTACACAAGGACTAAAAGATCACATCATCACTATTAGTCACATCTCTACTTTGGTTAAACTAAATAAGAAGGGTTAAGTCTAATAAACACACATTTACACATGCTAATAAAGTGACAAATTTTCCAAACTTTAAATACACAAAACATAAATAAACACATACAAAAATTAAAGAAAGGGACACAATTCACCCCATGGCCACATATGTGAAATCACCCCCATGGGAGACTTCCAAACAAGACATGCAAAACACACACTAAACAACATTACACAAGTTGTCAATTTTGGCCTCGTTGCTCAATGCTTGACATCCTTTCGCATTGGTCCCCTATCCCATTCAATGTTTGTTATAAGAGTGCTGCACACAAAAATATGTCTCTCGGACCTTCGTCCGTATTAACAACGTTGAGAACATATGCGTAAAAAAACAATGTTCATCATTCAATAGTTAACAATTCTATTTTCATTCAATATCTCAAACTCTAACCTCACATCCATGAGATTATAGTTATATTCCAACATCTCAAAACATAACATGTAAGTATATAATCAACATCAGAAAATCCACATATATCTAACCATCTAACATAACTATCTAGCTCATCATGATAAAACATAAACCTCATAGTGTCAATAATCCACATAACAATATAATCTATCATCTACTTTTGATCAATGTATCATAATCAAATGTCTAAACATCAGTGCAATAACATAAATATAAAGATTAAACATTTTCGAAGAGCAATAGGCACTACACATTGCGTAAAGTCTCCGAAAATTGTAATTTGAAGATGTAGTGAATGTGTTTTGTTTGACATATAGATAGAAAAGAGTCATTCCTAACTTGAATAATGCTACGATGAAGATGAAGAACACAAAATTGTACACCCATGGGATCATCCCCATCTTAGTGCTCGAGCATACCGAGCTCACCTCTTAATGAGTAATTTTGACAAATGAGAGCACATTTGATGGAAGAACATAATAGAAATCAAGATGAAGTCCTCTCCACAGGAAGATAAAAGGAAAAATCATAACTGAAAAATATGGTGAATCTGAAAGTAGTGATGATGATTCAAGGCACATTTATAAAAACTATGTAATAAGGGGGGATTGTTTGCACTAAACTAATTATATTACATTGTTCAGTACAATTATATATAACCGACGTAGTCATAGGAATTTTCCTCCTAACCACTTCCCTTGCTATATTTATACACTCTTTATATTGTAATACATCATTCAAACATTTTTTATTTCTATGATCTAACAAGGATATTAAGAAGGCTACCCTCAATTTCTTATTTAAATCCTAATTTTACACTAATACCCTAATCTTAGAATGTTGTGAGAAATACCAATGTACTTTTAATCCCATTAAAACCACCAATCTAGGGAAAATAATAACAGATAACCTATGTAGAACTTTATAAATATTGAAGGGTGTTATGAAAAATTTTAGTTCAATTCACAATATATCAATGTGGTTAAGGTTAACTATCAATATAATCCCACACATAATTCTCTCATCCTTAAATCCTTCACGTAATTACAAAAATATAACCGATACCTCCCATGATAAATTGAATGACGAGATCTCTCCCTTAGTTAAGCCTCATCCTAAGGATTTTATGGAAATCCTCTTCAAGGAACTATTCCTCCATATTTGGATTAGGTATCTCAATATTACAAACCTCATCCTATAATTCCCACATCACATCTTCCTAAACATTATTATGGTACTTACCGAATGCCACAACAAAACCTCCTAGAAGAGATTAAGTCCATGACTTGCAAAATTCCTCTAATGGAATTCATGCATTCCTCCGAAAAATAGAATAAATTCATCATGCAAAAAATTTACCTATTAGAAGAAACCTTTTAAGTAAAAACACAATCTCTTTCCATCCCACCTTTTCTAGATCAATAAATCAAAAACATTAAAACCATTAATCCTCCATAACCTAGTTTATATATTTGGCCTATCACCATTGAGTTTCCTAAATATGATATGATTAATGATGAATTATTATTCCATACTCACATTCCTCTCCATTTTATTAATCTCTCCAATCATGAAACTATTTTAAGAAGAGTGTTTTTGGATGAAGGCTTGGGGATTAATTTATCTTACTTATCTCTCATCAATACCATCAAATTCTCCTTTGATGACGTTAATCTTATGTGAATAAATAGGCCATTCGGGGTGCTTTGTGATTTTCCTACAACAGCTTTGGCACGCTTTGCCAGTGGGACAGGTCTAAAGCACTTTACCACTTAATTTTTAGCATGTCGGTGTGTTCCTATTAAAATTTCAGCCTTTGGAGGTACATGCAAAGCACATCTGATGACTCCATCTAGTCAAAAACCCATTCTCGAGTTGCAGACCTTCTTTCCATCCATTTCCACCCACCATTCTTTCCACATATTTCATTTTCTCCCATTCCATGAAGTTGTGCAATAATGACTTCTTTTCTACCATGGAATTATGATTTGCAGCAACAGAACTATTTCCTTCCATCCCCACGGTTTCAAAATCCTCCTCCAAATCAGTTTTATAAGCCCTATTATCGCGAAAATGCATACAACACACTTTTTTCTAACCAAAATGTTTATGAGGAAAAGGTTTATGTAGATGATGTTGGAAACTCCTTTGTTGAAGCTGATTTTGAGAGGCAGGTGCAAAAGATGGAGATGTACATGATGCATCTAAGAGTCAAGTGCTCCATAATGGTAGCTGAAATTGGCTTCAAGGCCCCTTATCCATGGGTCAGCCCTATACCAGGCTGGTTTAGCACCCAGTAGAAGTTGCACCGCATCACTAAGATGTTACCCCAGATTACAAAGTGGGTGGAAGGAATGGAGGCTTAAAAATCTAGTGTTCCTTCCATCCCTTCATGTCCATCCTCCCATTTTCTTCTAAGTACCCTCTTCCTAGTTGTACCATAAATGAATAGCCCCCTACCAATGTGCCTTCCCCAGCTAATGTCATCATGTTCGATGACTGCAGGATAGTTGAAGAATGGCATGACTCATACGAATCCAACTTGGAAGAGGAAATCACATGGGTGCCTATTCTAGAGAAAATTCGGTTAGCTCAAGAGGGTACAGCTTACGGAGGATAACCATGTAGTTTTAGAGGCTCTAAGTGTGAATCGGGCCACGAGAAGAACCTTCAGTTCTTCCTCCCACTTCATTCCCTTCAAGATCTGATGTCGAAGAAGAGTTTGAGCTTTTAAACTTAATGTTTGAAAATTACAGATCTGAAGGACACCATGGAGGAGGTTGAACACACGCAGTAGGACAACGAGGAGGTAGATTATCTATTTGAATTGGAAAATTGTCTTGATGGAAAGGAGCCCAAACAGATCATATCATTTTCTCCCCCATCATCCACCTTCCAAGCACATGAGTCCACTGCCATGGAGGAGAGCATCCAATCGTAGTATCCTACACCTCACAACATCCCATTGGAACCAAGGTTGGAGGATCATGATCTTCCATGTTCTTTTCATGAGGAGGAAGGAAAAAGCATGAGGATCCCATCTCTTCCATACCATTCACCCAAGAAGGTCAGTGAGAAAAATCCATCCTTGGATTTGAATTTCAAAACCATGTGCACATTCAAAGGACCAGACCATGCCCAATCAGGTACTTGGCTTCATTAGAGCTAAGGGAGAAGCCAAAACCAGTCACGTCTACTTCAAGGCATGAGGATGAGTATCAAAGCACCAAGGGTCACCATCAACACCTTCAAGAGTCTAATGCCAATCCGCTTGATGAGGTATTTTAGATTGATGTTGATACCTTGATGAGGTTTTTCAGTCATAATGACAACCATGATTAGCTCGAAATCATATACATGGCTGCCTATTTTGAGAAAGGGAAGCTATTTCTCCCTTCCTGTAGCAGACTTTGTTAAGATTTTCTTTGTTAGGGTTAGTGTAGGTGTAGGAGTAGTTTTGCTTTCAGCAGAAGAAGTACTTGTACACACTCTACATATCCCACATGGGGTGTGTATGATTTCTAGTTTTGTACATAGTGTGTTTTGGTGTTTTTCGATCATGCACAGTACATTGGAAGTAACATTTGGTGAGATCAGCTCCAGTTCCAGTGGTGTTCCAAGTGGCCCAGGGATCGATTTTAGAGATTATGATCATATTTGTGTTTATCAGACTATCATTCATGACTCCATGCCCAATGGATGCTTCAAGGCAACTGATCATTTCACCTAGCAGGCAGGTGATCCCCATGAGTCACCAAATTGTTGACCAAAATAATCTCACACTTATTTTTGGTCAACTAACACCATGATTCCCCTCTTGGTGCTTCAATCTAAATTTTAAATATTTTAAGATCTTAAGGTCCCGTCAAAGCATTTCCATCAGATAGGAAATTTCTTCCCCTTTTCATAAATATAAATAATTCCTTCTAACTCATATTGTAAAAATGGCAAAATGGCTGGACTGGGAGCGATATTTTGCCAAATGTGGGCTAGTGGGCGTGGGAAGGATATTTTACCAAATGCGGGTCGACGGGCCTAGGGAAGACTTTTTGCCAAATGGGAAGATTGAGGAGCGGCGAGAGATATTTTGGCATTATTTACACTTTTCACAAAAGGTACAAGTTATAATTGCGGGTCCGCGGGCCCGATGAGGATTTCTTTTGCTAAGTGGAAAATGCGGGCTAGTGGGCCCAGAGAAATATTTTCACCAAATGTAAAGTTACGGAGCCGTGTGGGTTTGGAGAAGTCTTTTTGCCAAACGTAAGGTTGCGGAGGCTGCGGGCTGGAGAAGTCTTTTTGTAAGATGTAAAGTTGCGAAGCCGCGGAAGGTGCCACATGCCTCAATGACATAACTTCAATAGGTGAATCAAGAGTAGGCCGATCCTAAAAAGTGTAAGCCCTCCATGTGTTCAAAGCCCGAAAAGGAAGAACTAGCCATTGAAAATTCTAAACAAGGAAAAGTAAGTGAAAAGTGCCATGTGTTGACTCGGCGCAACTTCGAAGATCAACTCCGGAGGCTTGTCCCAAAAAGAACCGAGCTTCCACACGTTTGAGATTTAAAAAAGGGACAGATCTTGTTGTTTAAATTGACTAAGTATAAGAGGGTCGGTGGAATCCTCCACGTGCCTCATCGGTGCAATCTCAAAGGAGAAGCCCAAAGAAAAACTCCCAAATGAGTGCCAGCCCTCCACGTGGTTAGAGCCTCAAAAAGTTAAATCGGCCGTTGAAAAGTATAAGGCTAGCAGAAAGAACCACATGTCAGATCGGCACAATATTAAAGGTGTGACCCAAAGCGGAGACTCAAATGAGTGCCAGCTCTCCATGTGTCTAGGGTTCAACAGAAGTAAAATGGGTAGCAGGCCCGAATCGGCTAAGTATAAAGGAGTGAGAGGAAGCCTCCATGTGCCTCATTGGCGCAAGTTCAGAGTTATAATCTAGAGGTATACCCCAAATGAGCATGAATCTTCCACGTGCCTCATCGATGCAACTTCAAAGGTCGGCCGTTGAAAATTCCAAAATCCTACGGAGGCCTCCATGTGTCTCATCCACGCAACTTTAAAAGAAAAATCTAGGGAAGTTTCTAAATGAGTGCAAAGCTTTCACATGTCACGTGTCGGCACAATGTCTCTCACTTGAATGGTAAGGAATTAGGTAAAATACAAAGGAAACCAAGGATTCCATGGAAGCCACCATGTGTTAGTCTAGCACAACTTTAAGATCGAGAAGAGGGGCCTAAATATTCAACATGCGTGGGGCTGCCAGTGGGTCTTGCATAGATAGAATCTTTTAAATATTGTGAGCCCATGACCCTAACCTTCAGATAGCCATATCTTTCGACTAGAAGCTTGATTTTGAGCGGGAAGGACATTTTAGAAAGCTCTCAGCAGTGGATTCTCACCCACCACCATTATGCTTCAGTTCACCATTTCAAGGTTGTCAAGTCTCCCACCTACCACCATGATGAAGAATGGGCCTCCTTCTTACCCAGTAAGGAACAACACATGGAGGCATGGGTCTTGCAGTAAAGCCCATCATTGTTGGCGGAATTCAATGCTCTTCCAAGGGTGGTTGGAGCAGGGTTTGAATTCTACCCTCCTTTCTCTCTTATTCTTCGTATATATTGTAAAGGAGGGGCATTTTCTATAAGTATGGTCATTATTTCTCTCCTACCCCCTTTCTCTTTCCTCCATAGGGTCGGATGTTGAGTTTAAGCCTCCTCTCATGTCTTTGTAATGGCATTTTCTTTCTTCTTTCTCACTTGATGATGTCTTGTGTGAGCTCTTAGAGCAATAAAATTTGTTTTGTGATGCATCTTGTCCATCATTTTATTATTTTATTGTCTCTTCTTACCTCTCATCATTGTAGGGTATATTGTGCATACTCCGATGTCTATTCCATGTTTTGGGAGCTATGTTTAATGGGTTTAGAAGTTGTGTGCTGTATGAATTTTATCTCTAGTCTATGATGGTTATGTCCATCCTCTCCATTGCTCACCTCTCTCCACTTTAGGAAGTTGGAATTGTGATTAGCCACTTCCTTTTCTGGTGTATCACTGCACTTCTTTGTAGGCTCTGTTTTTTATGTATTTCTCTCTCTCCCTATTTCCTTGGAAGGTTAGATTACGATTAGATAAGTTTTCCTACACTAGAGTAGTTTGTGGCAAGTATTTTAGGAAGAAAAATGCAACTTTTTCGGAGGGCCATCTCAATTCCATAGGTCCCACCACTTGAGAAATGGTCCAATGTTGTTCAATCACACCGAATTTCCCACTCATATCCGAGGCCATTCGGGGTATTGAGATTTTTCTACAACAGATACCCCAAATCTCCTACATCTTTCAAATACCTATCTCAGATGAAAGAGGTGATCTTTTGCATTTTTGGAGAACATGGTGATATCGTCAAGATATATCAGTACTATCTTATTGATCAACCCCTTGAATTCCATGTCCATTTCCCTTTGGAAACGGCTTCGACATTAGATAATCCAAATATTTGAACTGATCATCTTCTTTCACCAATATTTGATTATACCCCGAGTAGCCATCTGGGAGAGATAATATTTTTGATCTGAATACTACCTATAATATTTTCTCCATTTAAGGAAGTGGGTAATGATCTTTGAGAAATGCCCTGTTCAAATCTCAGAAGTCCAAGCACAACCTGATTTCTCCATTCTTCTTTCTGACCGGGACCAACTTGGTAACCCAACTCGAGTGCTTGATTGGAAATATAACACTTTCCTCTATTCGATTGGTTATCTCTTTCTTCATTAGAGGCTCAATGTGAGGGTTGACTTGTCTTTTCTTTCCTGGTGGGCTTAACATCTAGGTCCACTCAATTGTATATTATGCTAGCTTTAGATTGAATCCTCGCAGTCCTCATAACTCCGGGAAAAGATGTCTTGAAAATATTGTCAAAGTTTTGTGAACTCATTTCTCTCTTGCTCGGTGGCCACCTTGCCAATTTGGATTTTCTTTCCCTCTCCGACCGAGATTGGCTCTGAATCCTCTCCCTTGACTCGTATGTTAGCCTTCTCTTTTAAAAACTCGTCACTGTGGATTGAAGATAGACTCCAATGTTACCAAAACCTTTGGAAGTTTATTTGTTCACATTGCACTACTTGGTCCCCATACTACTTTGGTCTAATTTGTGTTGATTCCCGGATGAGAATTCAGCCTCTTCTTGCAAGAAATTGATGATCTCGTGATCATTCTCAAACATCTCGCTAACTTGTGTTATTATCGCACTTCTTTGGCCTTAGAATCAAATGGATGTGTGATTTTCTTTTTTCCCTTTTGATATTATCCACCATGTCAAACATTTCCCCAAATGTTGTAGGCCTATCCACAGATTCATTTTACTTCCTAGGTATAGACATGATGTTGAAAGCTTCAAAATCCTCAATTAGGTCCCATACCCTATTTTTGTAGCTCTTGAGTAGGTCATTCTTTGCAGCATGTTGTCCTCTGACTTGATTGATGATTAGTTTTCTATCACAAAATAATTGTAAATTCAATATGCCTCTTTTCATGGCCTAATGAATCCCATGAATTAAAGCCTCGTATTAAGCTATGTTGTTTTAACAAGAAAATTGGAAACGAAAATATGAATAATACTTAGTGTTATGTGGTGATACCAACATTGCACCTCCTCCAACACCTTTTCTACTTCTTGAACTATTGAAATATAGTTTTCATCCTTATTTTTTGGCTTAGTGATGTTAGGAATGGGTGAATTTTTTTCGTGTACACAATATACACCTAATTGATTCTTCCATTTCCTTATGCGGGTCAAATACATGTCTTTTTTTTGCCCATTCATCCAAAGTTAAATCTATAATACCCTCGATCTTGGTACTTTCTTCGAGATCATTTGAACACTCTTCTTGATCAAAGGCTAAGCAATTTGTATTGATAGGACTAGGCACATGAGGCCCAATGTGAAAGTTTGCAATCGAGTTCTAACTTTGATTGTAAACGTAGCTCCATACATTGTCTGAAAAGCATGTGTGACCAATCCTCAGATAGATATCCACCAATTTTGGCGGTGAAGTCCCTTGATAGGCATAACACAAAGAGTGGAGGAAGGTCGATTAAAGACATATCCTACAAGATTGTGACATTAGGACAAGCATGTAGTGTCAGAATTAACCTCTTGATGATCCCAATTGTTCCTCTTTGTTGTTCCATCCAGATTACACTCCTCCTCTCGGGAATTGGCTCATACTTTAGAACTAATAGATCTACTATTTGCTTCAGCATCACCGAGCCACTTGCCCCTCGAATCATCATACGCTTATGTACCAAGTAGTTCCCAACAATTAATGACACATAGAATGGTGGGGGCTTTAAATTTTTACTTGGTTGACTCCCACCCTATTACGATACATTAGTGAAAACTTTCCCCTTACTTTGGTCCGATCTATTTGAGGTAGACCAATTAGCCATTGCGAACTTGCAACAAATTTCATTTTCTTGGGATTGCAAAAGGTGACTCCCACATGGAAATGCTCACAAGTTTTTTCTTCATTTGATCGATGATGTTGAAAGTGGATGAATTATCCTTGTGTTATCCTTTACTTAGCACAACCCTTTCTAGAGCTTGAACAATCATATGTGCTACTGCAATGGATTCCTTGGGCTGATTTTGCATATTCGAGCTACATTTTGTCTACTAACTCCTTGTTGTGTAGGAGCGGGATGAGAAACAACCAGATTAGATGGTTTCTCTTCTATGTTCCTCATCTTTGACCAATGTGATCGATTAACTCCACGAAAGTCCTTTGTTCTTCAATTGACCAACATGGTTTTAGTTGGAGGAGCCTCTTGTTGTGTTTCCTGCTACTGATTTCCCTCTTAACTTGGGTATTGGGAGACACCAATGGTCTATACCATCAAATCCTAATTCAACACACCATTGAAACACGTTGATTGATTGTGAGGAATATTTCAAGGGTAACACCATTCATACTCTGTGCGATGTTGTTTTGTGTTGGAACTAAGGCTCTTGATGTTAATGCTTTGCATTTGGATCATATGGTCGAATGTCTTGACAGGACTAAGGTTGTCCTGGTTCTTATTTTGATTCATGGTCTGAGCCGGGTGGTCTATTTTGTTGGTATGGGGGCCTAGCTTGACAATCGATTCTATGGTTGATACGACCTATAACTCGAGCTTGTGTTCTCTTGATAGTTAGTAGCTAATTTCCTAGGTTTTGCAGTTGTTTCATGACCTCCTGTAATTCTTTTGAAGTACTTGAAGAAGTAGAAGCCTCACTATTTCTTTGATTTCTACAAGCTCGAATGGGATTCAATTCTGAAATCGACTAGTTGTAAGAGCTCCCATGTCTAGATAGAGAGGAATTGGTGGCATTGGTGCTAGCTTACCGGATTGAATCAAGTAGTTTTTAGCTCTAATAACAATATTATAGGCTGCGAGTAAGGTTATACCTCCCATTGATTTAATCATCATAGCTATATCTGAATTTATAGCCGTTAATAAATAGAGGAATACTCCTTGAGCCATTGGTCTCAAACAAGCCAGAATTATATCCCATGTCCTCTGGAACCTAAAGTTGAAATCAGTCAACTATTCATTAGGACACCTCTTGATTATTTCCAATTATTCCAATAAATATAGATTATCCCCTTTAACCTAATTTTTTTATACAAGGATGTGCACAAATGGTCCCGATTCTAGATAGACCCTCTTTGTTAGGCTTCTAAACCATTGCAAAGCTTTACCGTTAAAAGATGAAGCTAACTACTTGACCACAATATCCATTTCATTGATTTCATGAATTATAAAGACATTTGCATCATCCTGGATGTGATCAATTATATTTTTTTGGTTCTCTCCAGTGAAATATGGGATGTTCTTTAGTGTTGAAATTACAACTAGATTTTTATCATTTAGAGAAAGTGGACTATTGTCGTGAAGTTGACACATGGATTAGTTTGCGCTATCTTGATTGGTCGAGAACTCTCATTGATTGAAGGAAAGGTCTACTAGGTGGAGGCGTAGACAATGTTCTCAGTAGGTGAAGATTGTGATCTTTGCTGTCTTCTTCCTCTCCTTCCTCTTCTTGGTGATAATTGTAGGTAGAAAAATAATCCCTCTTCTCGAGTATCAGACCTAGTTCGAATTCTTCTCATGTACTTGGGAAACCTATTCTATTACACACCTATATTCTATCCCTTCGAGTCACTAGATGTGTTGGGGAAATGAGCCTCTAAAGGTTAGATTTTGACAAGTTACACACCAAACTTGATAGAATAAAAATGAAAACCTTTAAGGACCTATGTATTTGATATTCTAGAGGTTGAAAATTGATTTGGAATGATAGTCCCGAAAACCCAAAATGAAAGACCTAAATGTCCAAAATCTAAAACCCCAAAATTTTGAGAAGTACAAAATTCTGAAATCCAAACACCGAAGTTCAAAACCCCAAAACCCAAAATTCTGAAAACCCGAATCCCAAAATTCAAAAAACTCTGAAATTTTGAAAATTAAAATTTTAAAAAACTAAAAATACCATTTTGAAGATTACCCCACGATCTATTAACTAGTGAAACATGGACATTTTTTAGTAAGTTAAGCATCCGATAATTGATTTTGGAGTTCAGTCTGAGAGGTTAAAAGTCTGAAGTTAGAGAACTTGCAATTTCTAAGTCTGAATTTCTTGGAAATTCCTTTAAATCTTGTAGAATGACCTCTTGGTCCCACCGAGCATGCCAAAACTTTTTATGCGTAATCACAACACCCGTGAATGTCTGAAACTTGATGGGTTGAGACTCTCAGTGTGTTTGCATAACATGGAGATTTTCCTAAAGTGTGGGACTTTGAAATCAGGAAAGCTCTCGGGATGAAAGTTTCGATTCTATTCCTCTGCTCAAAGCACGCATACAATTTTCGGAGGATCCACTTTAAAATCTATTCTAATTTTCCAAGGAGATAGGGTTAAGAAGATACAATAAAATAAACCTTATCTAAAAAGGTGATGCACCAAAGGAATGCTAAACACCTTCTTTGCCATTAAACACAAACCGTTAAAAATGTGATACAATTACCATGCACAAATAACCAAGGTTGCAATGAGAGATCAGGAAGATGCAATGAACATAAGAAAGGGTTGAAAATCATCCACAAACTTGTATTATTGCTCCAAAATTTTGATACAATCCATTACAATGGCCAAGAGGCACAAACTTGCATTACGAGTCTTAAATGGGAGGTTTGAACTCCACAATTTCACTTGCAGACAAGAGAAGAAGGGATGGTGCGAAGGTAAAAATGTCCAACCTTTTAAAAAAATCCCCTTTTTACAATATATAGGAAGAATTAAGAAGGAGATAGAAGAAATCCAAAATCTAGATTCGACCACCCCAAAATTGCATTGAATTCACCTACAACAATGATGGGTTCTACTACAAAACCCATGCCTCCATGTGCTGTTCCTTGTTGGGCAAGAAAGGAAACCCATACCTCATAATTTTGGTAGGTGAGAAGCCTAACACCCTAAAAAATGGTAGACTGTATTTCTTCATTTTTGGAGTTTGAAATGCATGTAACCTTTGAAATCCCAAAATTCGGATATTTAGAAATTTTGGTTTCGGAAGTTGAGCTATTGTTCACTGCTCAAAATGGTTTGAAAGTTCCGAAATTCCAAAACCCAAAAGTCTAAAAGTCTAAAATTTCAGACTTTCAATTCAGAATTTTGTACATTGAGTCTTGTTTTTATGTTTTGGGGCTTGAGAGTTCCAAAATCCTGAAATCCCGAAACCTAAAATCTCAAAATCCCAAAACCCGTAATCCCAAAATCCCGAAACCCGAAATCCCAAACCCAAAATCCTAAAATCTCAAAATTTGAAATCACGAAATCCTAAAATCTGAAATCCCAAAATCCCAAAACCTGAAATCCTGAAATCTGAAATCCCAAAACCCGAAATCCCAAAACCCAGAAATCCCTAAATCCCAAAACTTTAAATATTGAAAATATAAATTTCAAAAACTAAAAATACCCTTTTGAAGATTATCCCCCGATCTATCAACTCGTGAAATTTGGAGTTTTTTTGAGCAATTTAATCCCCTAAAAAATGATTTTGGAGTTCATCTTAGGAGGTGAAAATTACGAAATTGGAGAACTTGCAATTTCTATATTGGCCCAACTCCAAAATGCAATCCTCCATTACGGAAAGAATCTCATCACTTCTCTCGTGTGCAAGGTCATGTTTGTCTATTCTTCTTGAGAGGCAAAATTGGATAACAACAAAGATACAATGAAAACACATTTCTTTCTTTTGATTTAAAGTGAAAAATATTACATCACAATACAATAATTATACTATATCAATTATATGTGACATACATATGACTACATCTTCCAAAATCAATAATTTGAATGAAATAGTCAATGTTACCTAAAGAAAGAAGAAGTCTGAAATAGAAGAAGTGATTTATTTGAAATAAAATTGTAGAGTTTTATTTGAGTTGTAGATTTAAACACAATGCAGATTTCAAATAAAATACAGAATTTCAATTAAGTTACAGATTTACATTATGAAACAGATTCTAAAATAAAATAAAATAAAATACATACTTAAATAATTCATTTACAAGGAAGAATGAAATTAAAATACAAGTGTACAAGCCCTCCACTTAAAAGTGGAGACAACATGCAGAAATTTTCAAAAATCTTTTATTTTTCTTTCTTCAATCACACCTGCAACTCCATCCCATGAAATCAAACCTACAACTCCTTTTCTACTCCATCTACATCCACATCAACAAGGGAAGGGAGCTAGGCAACACTCACCTCCCAACCTTAACCCAATGAGAAGGTGAAGCCAACCTTCTCATTGGCCCTTGAGCCCCAACAATGGGAGAATAAGGGGTGTTCACAACCATGGCATCCATCACAAGAAATGGCTTCGAACAACACACACACACACATAAATAAATTTGCAACACACACAAGAGCAATACAATAGTACAACATGCAGCATACAACCAACACATAGGATCAAAATGTTAAGGAAAAGGAGAAGGGGACATGGCAATCATCTCCTTATGCCTCCCAAGTGGGATAGGGATCCACCCAAGCCTCCAAGTGCACTATACACACACACACAATACCCTTATCTCTCCATTTTGAAAGATACACAATGATATAATTTCCTTTTAACTCCACATAGGTGGATTTCCCTTCCCACACTCCCTCCACAAAACCTCACACACTCCCTTTTACCTCCACAATGGCCCCATTTCCCTCTCCCTACACCATCCCTATGGCCAATTCTACCCAAACCCTTACAAAATCACATGCATTCATACAATTCACAACTCAATACACAAACAAGAAAACTAAAATACCAAGTATAAGATCCTACCTTTCCATTGAGAGCTCCTTCAACCTTTAAGTAACCAAGCTCCCACTTCTTTCAACAATGCAAGCCAACTCCCATGCAAGCTCCCAAAAAATCTCCACGTTCCCCAAAAACAACTAAAACACTACAATAAATAGAAAATGGTCGAGAGGATGGTGAGGTGTCTTCATGAAGGATGCCGCCTCATTTCTCCCCATTCCACCTCACAATCAAAACACACAAACCAAGGCTCCATAAATGAGGAAGGTGAGACATGACACATTCATTCTCATACACAATCCCTCACTCCACATTTCAAGAATTCAAATTTAGGGAATTAAGAAAAGGGTGGCATTAATTTCCTATTTTCCCTCAAAAGCACATAATAGGGGCTAAATTTGACCCCTCATATCATAGGTTGGGTTGGTGGAAGGGTTTAAGGAGTGTGGGACAAGTAAAACTTGTCCCACAAGTCTCCAAAAATGGGCTCAAAGCCCAAATCTGAGTTTTGGAGATGGGGATGGGCACACAAACCAAAATAAAATAAAATCCATCCAAGATCATGAAGAAAATAAGGAATATCCAACACATTCATTTCCCCATTGCCACATCACCCAATTAGTATAATCCACATAGTTAATTAACTTAATCAAGGGGCACACTAATAAACACAAGGACATGGGAAAAATTAGAATTTAATAAAACCACATAATCAACTAAGACAAATAAATAGAAGGAAAAATACAACATTTACACCCATGGTAACTTATGACATTGCCCCCTTAGAGACCTCCTAAAAACATGACAAGAAAAATGACAACACACACAGACACATGACTGCCAAGGTGACCATGTTGTAAACACCCGGTATTCCTCCATAGTTGGTCTTCCTAGTCCCTCCTTTGTTTTTGTGTGATTTCATTTCCTGCAACAACCAAGACAATACCACCTTCAGCCTTAAGGCCATATCAATATGTCAAGAAATCAAAACACATATATCATTTATCATATAACATCATCATACAACATAGCTGCATCATTATCATGGTTAAGCAATTCTATTCTAAATCAATTATTTACAATTACTAATCATCACAATTCTACCATATCCATTAACATTTACTATCACCCTACGCCTATGCATAACCATCTATCACAATTCATATTTTATGATAACCATGCATTTCATACATCCATTGTAACTTATATCTATTTAGATGTATTCAAAAACATAATTCCGACCACCTATTATCATCACATTATTAATAAATCATAACATCAATGTGTACACATGGTTAGTCTAATCCTCTAAACATAATTGCCAATGTCAAGAGTCTAAGATGTCAACGCATATAAAAAAATAATACTAAATCATCATCATGTACTACAATATCTATCAATGTCCTCTATGTACCCATACAGTCCATAATAAGAGCCGAAAACAATGATATTCAAAATGTCCATAATGTCTAACAAGAGGAAATCCAAAATATCATAACAATGTCCATGCCACTGAGAAAAATATTAATCATGATCATACAAAAATAGGTGTCGAAAAGGAGTGGGAACTACATCTTGCATCCACATAGCTCCATCATCAAGCCTAAGACAACTACATCACACTTCATAGGGGAGGGATTCTAGTATATTCCATGCACACATTCTATTACTTTTTGTACACATATTTATTGCTTGCTACTTCACAAAGTGTGACTAACACAAGAGCGATCTATGGCATGTTTACACACACTTGCACATAGAAATCCATTAGGTTTGAGATATATTGTAGTGTTCGGTTATAAAATCCATCACTGTGGCTGCTAAGAACAATCCAAGCCCTTCATATGCATTATTATTTTTTATGGTTTCATGCTTGTTTTGGGGTCTTGCCTTGTATTCATCTTGGAGTATCGATGCAATTGAGCACAAGAAAATGAAGTTGATGCGATAAATAGCTAGGGTTTCATACCACCTTTTGACATTTAAAAAACTAGTTTTAGAGCTTTCACACAAACTAGGGTGCCAAAATTTCATATTAGAGCACCTGTGGGCGCCCCAGTCCTCCTCAAGCCACCCCAGTTCAACTAGATCATTCAGATTCACCCTTTTTGAGACTTCAACACGGTTGTTTCTATTTCTAATTTTCCCAGTCAACTCTATGAAACTCTCTGACAGGCATCCGTTATTAGTGAGTTCTTTCCTCACTCTCTTTTGCACATTAGGGTTAGCATTCCCTTTTCCATAGTTGCTTATATTACTTACATACTTTATTTATTGCATTTATTTAATTTATTTATAGTTGTTCATAGCTTAGACTAACTATCTATATATTACTTATTCCATTTTTAGTGAATCAATATGCAGTACAAATTTTTTAATTAAATTTTTACAATATTATTATCATCCACATTTAACCACCCAATCACTCTTATTATTTCATGACTTGAATACTATATTAATTTCATAGTTTTTAGAGATTCAACACTTTATTATGAAAAATTAATTTCTTCAATAATAAAATCTAAATGCTATAAATACAGCTTAAATTTAATGAGATAATATTAAATATTACATCTAATTATAATTAAAAACGAATGAGTCATTTGAAACCACTGTATATGGAATAAAAGGAAAACCTTGATAAATCCATTCAAACTTGAGTTGTTTAAGTGGTTGTGCATAAATGCTAGAATGGGTTCATCCATGGATTTTGGTAGGCTAGTATGAAATTCAAATAGTAAACCTCAAGTATAAATAGGCCTTTTGTGCATTGTAAATGCACCGAAAAATGTTCTTGTTGCGAATAATGGACTATTGAATATTTTTGAGTAGATGTTGTCCACAATTGTTAGTATATCTAATTGATCGGGTGTTATGTATACTGAGTAGTCTCATGTTGCTTTTATACTTAGATATATGCAACCTAATGTTATATGAGTTATGTTCTCGGTTTTGATAATGGTGTTACACACGTGATGTTGTCTACAAAAAATTAATTTGTATTTTTTTATTTTATGTTAATCTATAATAGAGTGAATGGTAGGAAATTTTAAGTTAAGGTGTAATGTATGTAAAAGTGTTTCTCTTCAAACATGGTATTGCATGTACCATTGTCAATTATCTCGTAAACAATCAGCGGATGTTGTAAGGATTCAGTTCCGTTGCATGCTTTAGAAGCTCGGTCTCAATCAGTAATCGATTTGTGTTATATCACATCATTCAAGGGCTATTGTTATATTGTGGACCCTTTTTTTTTTGAGGTTATTGTGCAAGTAATGTTATAATTGGTTCTTCTGGAGATTTGGGTAGGCTAGTTTGAAATTGAAATTGTAAACTTAAAGTATAAATATTCCTTTTGGGAATTTTAATTGCATTGATAGTCTTCTTGCCAATAATGGGCTATTGAATAGTGTTGAGTAAAAGTTTTCCACAATTTTTAGAAGATCTAAGTGAATGGGTGTTATGTATAATCTCAACAAATTTACTATTGTTACTATCAGTACGTGAGATATATGCAACATATTGTAACATGAGTTATGTTTTATGTTTGCTATGGTGTTACACTTGTGATGTTATCTACCAAAATTTAATATCTATCTCTTGATTTTATGTTGATCTTTACTAAGAGTGAATGGTAGGAATTTTTATGGTAGGTCTAGGATGAATGTTAAGGTGTAATGAGTAATATGAAAAAATGTTTCTCTTCACACATGGTATTACATGCACCATTGTAAAATCTCTTCTAAAACCTTGTAACCAATGTTATATGTATTTTGTTCCTCGCATGTTTCGAGAGCTCTGGTCTCAACTATAACTCGATGTATTAGCTCACATCATTCAATTCTACCAAGGCCTAGACTTATGGTGCGAGACTCTTGAGTTGTTGACGTGCTTTTGTGTTAATTATAGAACTGGTTCTTTCATGGATTTGGTTAGGTTAGTTTGAAATTTTAATTGTAAACCTCAAGTATAAATTGTGCTTTTGGCATTGTAAATGCATTGATTTTCTTTTTACAAATAATGTACTATTGAACATTGTTCACTAGAAGTTGTCCACAATTTATAGTAGATCTAAGTGAGTAGGTGTTATGTATACTCTCAGATCCCCATGTTACTATTGTAATTAGATATATGCAACTTAATGTAATATGAGTTATGTTCTAAGTTTTCTATGATTTTATACGAGATGATGTTGTCTACCAAAATTTAATATCTAGTTTTTGATTTGATGTTGATCATTAATAGAGTGAATAGTAGGAATTTTAAAGTTAGATCTATGATGAATATTAAGGTGTTATCGATAATATGTACAAGTGCTTCACTTCACACATGGTATTGCATGCACCATTGTCAAATATATCCTAAAACCTTACAACCAATGTTGTATGGATTCGACACCCTCGCATGCTTCGTGCCGTAGTCTCATCTATAAGTGATGTGTTACCTCACATCATTCAATTCATGCAAGGGATACACTTATGGTCTGGACCATTGAGTTATTAATTGTGTTATGCGCTAATGCGAAAACCGGTTCTTCCATGAATTTGGGTAGGCTAGTTTGAAATTCAAATTGTAAACTCGAAGTATAAATAGTCCTTTTGGGCATTGTAAATGGACTGGTTGTCTTGTTGACAATAATGAGGTATTGAATATTGTTGACTAGAAGTCCATAATTATTGGTAGATCCAAGCGATCGGTGTTATATATAGTCTTAACAACCTCAAGTTACTTTTGTACCTAGATATGTACAACCTATTGTAATATGAGTTATCTTGTAACTTTTATATGGTGTTTCACACGTGATGTTGTCTACCAAAATTTAATATCTAGGTATTGATTTTATGACGATCTTTAATAAAGTGAATGATAGGAATTTTTAAGTTAGGTTTAGGATGAATTTTAAGGTGTAATGAATAATAAATACAAGTGGTTCTCTTCACACATGGTATCGCATGCACCATTGCCAAATTTCTCTAAGTTGTAATGAATAATAAATACAAGTGGTTTTCTTCACACATGGTATTGCATGCACCACTGCCAAATTTCTCATAGAACCTTGAACCCGATGTTGTATAGATTTGGTTCCCTCGCATGATTTGGAAACTCTGGTCTCAATTGCAACTAATGTGTTAGGTTGCATCATTCAATTCACTCAAGGGATACTCTTACGGTGTGAACCCTTGAGCGGGTGTTTGGGATAAAAATCCCAATATAATTCCCTGTCTTAAAATTTGTAATTGCTTATTTTTATTCAAAGATGCTTTATGCAAAATACATTTATTTAATTAAGTAATTCTTTAAAAAAAATTTCCTTTTTACCCATTTCACGTACATCAAAACAAGACAACATTATCATATTCATAAATGTAGTCAATTTAATTTTTTACAAATTATATCCGATATTCTTTATTTCTTACTTTTTCACACATTAGCTCATTTTTTTAAATTTTAATTGTAATATTTCATTTCTAATTTGATTTGACTTATAGAACAAAACCTTACACTTATATTTTTCAATTTTTAATTTCATTTTTACTTTAAACTTAAATTAACTTATATAACAATAACTAAATATAAGTTTAAACTAATAACTCATTAATAAGCATGAACTATACACTATAAATGCACACATACCCAACACAAATAAAACAAAAAAACTAATATCACTGATAAGGCACCCAAAACAAAAAGTACATAGGAAATCGAGGGGACTACTTCCACGTGAACTTTGCGTAGAGACTTGAACCTAACCAATATTAGGGTTTACTCTTTCAACCAACAACAAAGATCACATCAGAAAATATTAAATATTAAATAAAATGTGATTCGTTGAAAGAATTCAACTCCACTCGTGGGAGCTGGATAAGCTCCGTTGTGTGAAGTCATATTAGCGATTTTGACCCAAAAAAATAATAATTTCATTTGCTTGGGAGTCACTCCAAGGCTTCGTTGGAGCTTGTCATGGTTGTCCACATCCCAACATTGTTTTCCTGAATAAGACCTCCTTTCCATTCAATTACGATTTCGCTTACGTCATCCAATTGCAGACTATGTTTGATTTTCCACCCGCTTTATCAATGACGATCTCGCTTACGTCGACGGATCTGCATTGACCCTAATTTCATTCCTATAAATCTTAATTGTAGTGCTCGAATTGATAACTTAGTTCTCTACCCGTTTTCATTTCACACGACATTTATGGGCATTTGTCAATCTTCTCGAAACCTTCTTCCCACAGCGAAGTTGATACTGGACGATGGCGGTCTACAGGAATTTGTGGAGCCTGTGAAGGTAGCAGAAATTTTAAGAGAAAAGACGGGTTTCTTCGTCTGCCATTCCGATTCCATGGCTTTCGACAAGTATTTGTCCCCTCTTTCTACAGGAGATAAACTGCGACCAGATCAGCTGTATTTTCTACTACCCTTAACAAAATTTGAATACCCTCTGCGCGCTTCAGACATGGCTGCCTTGGCCGTAAAAGCAGCTGCTGCATTGCAACGAACCCGCTACAAAAACATGAACAACAAGCGGCGACGTTTTAAAATCATGCCTGTGGTGGAACACGATTTGGACGGACGTCAAATTCATGAATTTGGAGAATTCCGTAATGTTACGTTAAAATCCCCACATTTGGGAGGGGGTTCAAGACCTGTTGGGAAATGGAAGAGGAGAGCGTTGAAACAGACAAAGGTTGGTCGTGGCGGTGGCGATTACCAGTGGAAAACGAAACTTAGCCCAATACCGGAGGCGTTTGCTTATTGATTCTACCGGAATTCTCTTCATCGTTTCAAGCAGACCAGAAGTTGCACTATAATTTTCTACCAAATAAGGTGAAATATTTAGCGGTGTCATTTAATGTCGTTGTGTGAATTATGAGGTGCACGATGTCTTCTCGGACGAAAAATATTTCAAGAATACAGAAAGTTCTCTAAGTTTTGAACAGAAAAGATAAGATGCAAATGATGACAGAGCTATGGAAAATGATTTGCTGTATAGGTAAGGGGAGAAACATATTGCTATTGTTTTCTGATGGTGGACCGCAGAAGATGATTGTAAACAATAATGGAAAAAACTGTTCTAGAAACACACTCTATTATTTTGTATGGAATATGAAACAGCAAAATCTTCGACAAAAGAATTAGTTCAGGCATATTTCAGTTATGAATGTTCAGGGTACCCCTCCACTTGCCCTTCGGTTACAGATCTCTGTGTAATCAAAGTGTTTATTACATGTCAAGAACATGTAATTTGATACTTGCACTTGCACTCGCACGTACAATTCTCATGCCTTTAACTTCCCTGTTGCATCTGGTTGACTGAAGAAATAATCTGAGTTCTTTTTTCTTGCATTGACTATGGCATTATTAATTTGTATTGGAGCTCATTTATATTTTATGTTTGATTAATAATGCATTCTATTTTAAAACATAAATCTTCTCTTTTAATTTGCATGAGAGGCGCTGTGGTAATTTGATCTTTAAAAAAATAGTTGATCGTCTAGATCAAAATCACATGGCCGCTTTGGTCAATATATAAATTAAACTAGTAATTGTAGATGATTTAGGAGATATGTTGTGTGGCATGTAAATAAAATGTTTTTATGTAGTAATATGGTTTAATGTTAGTGTGTTTTTAATATTAATATGAATTGTTGCGAGAATGAATGTATTTAAATCTACACAAAAAAATGACATACTAAAATTATGTACGAATAAAGTTTTTATATTTTGTGTATGATCTTACATCTTGCACACATATGCATCAAAGTGTTCCAATTGTAACATCTATAAAGATCCCTTTCCCATTATTTTTTGATGGATGTCCACACCGGTTTTTGAATCTCCCATCCCTTTTAATGACCCCATTTTGTGAGTTTGTTGGAAAAGGTTTATTATACATGTTGACCATCTATTTATAATTTACAAGGTTTTTTCATGACATTTTACATGGATATCAAACAAGCAACATGTAACTATAACATCTAACAAATCAAACTTCCTAACATGCCTTAACGGATGTACATACCCCATTGCCAAGCTCTCTTTTTTTCCACGAGATGTCAGTATGTTGGGTAAATGTGAGCTTATTGGGTTAAATATTTGTTCATTGCATTATGAAACAAATTCAATGGCTCCTACAAGGCATTTACACAAACTTTAATTTGCATGATCACAACAAGCCCACCCATGACCTCCAATAGCGGTGGCTCGTCTTGAAGGAAAGGAGGACGGTTGCAGATATTATGGAAATTGGGTTTAGAACTGGAAACTATATTCAGCTGAAAGTTTCTAAGGCCTTTTTTTATAATCCCATTTTTTATCGAAACAAATTTGTGATTTCATTCGGATGTCAAAAACAAACAAATAAATTCATTTAATGAGACCATGAATTGTTGAGTTATTTAGTAGAAGGGTTCATGCGATTTTTGTATGCTTACATATGTTGTTTAAATGTCTACAAGAGCGTTAAAAACTACAAAATTCCACATAAATATACTTTCCATTATGCCTGGATGGATGTTCACATCTTCTTTTATGGTTCCCAATCAATTGAAACTACATCTAATAAAAGTTATCTTTCCATTGTTTTTTGATGAATGTTCATGACATGTTTTAAAGCACTCGTTTTGATACATATTGGAAAGAGCTATAATATCACTTTGTCATACATAGGTTCCAATGCACCTACAACTACATATAACATTCCATTATGCTTTGATGGATGTCCATGAACTAATGTAAAGTTCCCATTTTGAAAAACAATGGGAGGATGCTCAAATGCATTTTCTAGAAAGCTTTCAAGGCTCTTTCAACAAACACGTTTTGTGCATATCCTATAATCATTAATCCATGAGTCTAAAACATATTTTAAGCATTTTGACAAACAAGTAAGATGCCTTCATGATTCCACATTTCACATACATTCATCATAGTGTACCGATAACTACAACATCTATGCTAGAAAAAATGGACCCATTAGGTTGGAAACTATTTCAAAACTTCGTGAGGATGCCATTGATCTTTATAATTTTTGCTTGTCCTGCTACAATGAACTATATCTAACAAATATCAGCTATACATTATTCTTTTATGGATGTCAACGTCTTATTTTGAAGGTCCAATCTTGACATTGACTAAAAGGGATTTAGAAAAACATGTCCATTTCATTTGCAAGGAAGTTTCTAAATCCTTTTTAATAAGTATCTTTTTGTGCAAATCCTACAATATCTCCAAAACCTCTGTAGGATAAAGACTATCATCGAATAAATTCAAATCATAAAGGAAATGAAGCTATCTCTCAAATGATTAGGTTTTACTCCATAAAATAGTTCATATGGCTTGTTCATGGTTCCACATTTTCCATAAATATATAAAGGTAACATGCAATAACAATTGTCAAAAATCCCTCCACTAAATATGATGAATTTTAGAATAACTAACCTACTTGTGGTCAATCGCTACAAAGAATACCTATGATCAATATAAAGAATGGTGTTAAAGAACTTCAAATCATAGAAATAAACATAACTATGCCTTATTTTCTTGGATAATTTGACAAAGTGAAAAGCACTAGAAAAGTAACTATTCTAAATGTCCTAATTTTATGGAGGTTAGAGATACAAAATCATGCACTTTGGCTATCTAGATAGTCATGATCACATACTACTATTCATATGATTCATAAGTAAGAATAGTACTAATTAATCCATGTATTTGGCCATATTTCTTTGATTTCATTACCACTTTTGGTGTTACACTCCTATTTTCCCAGTCTTTCTTTGTATACTTCAACATTTTTGATCTTGGAAACTAGCACCCAGCCAAGACGCTAGTGCCAAGTGCCCTGTCCCTTTTTGGGAGCCCCTAACCTTTTTCCCTTTTCCATATCTTTTCGGTCCTTTCGCCATTTGGGCATCTTATATTTTTAGTGTTCACCTTTTCAAGGGTTAATTACAAACTTTAGGCAAGGAAATTATATTAATATAAAGTTATGTGACCATAATAAAGATTGAATAGTAAACATTATATATCACCACATAAGGTTACATTCAAAGTATATTCTAAGAGCATCATTACATTCATTGAGCGACATCCAAGGGACAAGGGACTCTGTTCTTACGCATACACTTCATAGGAAGGGAAGCCTTTTCTTTCATGTACACATCTATGTACATTTTCTAAATCTAGCTACTTTCTCGCTATCAACTGCGACACACACAAGAGCTACGTAAGGAAAAAAATCCACACAAACACACACAAAACTACATTGGGTATGAAATTTAGTGTAGTACTAAGTTGTAATTTCCCTCATTTGATAGTTGAGGAAAATATGAACCCTCATTTGCATTATTTTATTTTTGGGATTTGATGCACTTTTGAGGGTTTTGCAGATCACTTATTTATTGAAAGTTATCAACGACATCGGTGATCATCGTGCGAGATAATAACAATAGGTAGTGAATACCTCGTGACCCTCCAAAGGAATTTTCGAGGTTCGAGGAGACATAGGTACCTAGAACATGCCCGCAATGCCCATTGGTGCCCCCGACCCATCCTGTGCCTTAGTCTAGGAAAATATTTCAGTCACACAATTTTATGAGGTTATGTGTGACAATTCTCCTTGTTTTCATTGGTCTACCTATAACACCCAGAAACAACCCACTTGAGACCCATGAACAACCTAGGTTTAGTTAAAAATTATGGAATAATTTTTTTTTCAAAGTGTTAACGACCAAAGTCTCAAGGACAATTAAATTCAACTGATAAATTTTCCCATTATAATAATTACTAATTCCACATTATAAAGCAAAAAGTGTAATAAGTCCACACCTAGCTCAAATCTGCTTAGGGATTAATTTAATCACTGATTACATTGACATTTAGCTAAATATCCCGATTAAAATTTTAGGGTTAAGGGACCAAAAAAATTAAATACCCAAGGTATTTAATTCCACAAGATCTAACACAAGAGCAAGGTTTAATTACAGTGGGGAAAGAATACATATTTAAAATCATCAAAGTAAATTCTTACTTACCCACTCCTAAAACTCGGTTAAAGATTCAATTTGATTTCTCCCATGATTAACGCAATTAAAACTTCCTAAAAACATTCCCATTAGGTAGGGAATTTCCTCACCTTTCTAGTGATATAAATAAGTCCTCCTAACTCCTCATATTTCTCAAGTTATGGACCGGCGAACTTGGGGTGAAAATTTTCCCAAGAGTGGGCTTGTGGGCCTGGGAGGAAAAGTTTCCCCAACTCGGGCTTGTGGAATTCGGAGAGAAAATTTTCCCAAAGGAGAAAAGAAGACTGGCAGAGTGGGGAAGCAAAATTTTCCTAGACGCAGGCCGGCGGAGCGAGGAAGACATTTAACACTTTTTCCCTTTTGGGACAAAAGTGCAATTTGCCTCCACTCTCCCGTGAGTCCATAAGGGAACACGTGTGTTGGCATTTCCAAATTCTGGTGGAAAGTCGGGCCGTCGAGAGAATTTTAAGGATTTTATCTCTTTTTTTTTCCGACGCCCAACGAAGGCACGTGTCGATCAATGATTGGTTGCGGGGTGGCGGGCTGCAGAGGAAAAATTACCAAATTAGCTTTTTGGACTTAGATTATTTTTGGAGAAAATGAAGGCTTGTGGATTAGCGGAGCGGCAGGAAACTTCATGAATTTGCATGTTTTGGGAAAAAAACAAAAAAGGAAAGTTTTAGCCCGCGGGTCCGCCCAAGAATATTTTATTCATTTAAAATTTGACAGTTAGATTATTTTGAGCCCGAAATGAGGTAAAAACTTCAGAAGGCCATAACTTTTGATTGGGAACTTAGTTTTTAGCAAACAAAGACTTTTGGAAATCTCTTGACATCCTTTTTTCAAATAAACCTTAGTAATTTTATTTTGATAAATTTTAAAGAGTAAAGTTTGAGAAAACATATTTCTGTCACTTAGAAAGTGATCTGGTATTTTTAACTTATCAATTTTGTTCAAATTTGTTGTTAATTCTTTTTCCACTTGCCAAACAGGCATGGAGGATTTTACTTGGAAGATTTTAGAATAGATTTCAAGGGTTAAATTGTTTGATTGAAGATCAATTCGAATTTCCCCAATTAACAACATAAAAACAACTAAGAAATTGTTTGAGCCCAATTTTGAAAGGTTCTATGAAAATTTCTTAAGTATTATAGTTTGTGTGGGATAGTTTTGATCTTTCTTAGCTTGTATTAATGTTTCAAATGTCTTTCCTAGTCTGTAGGGTCATTTTGTATATTTTCTGATAATTATTTTCCAGTTTGAAAATGTCTAACAGAGATCTAATTCGAAAGGATCTATTTTCCATTTTCTTCTTCCAAGTATTAGGATACATTCCAATTCCAATCTAATACATTTAGTTGATTCAAATCAAACTATTCAAAACCAAAATGTAATTCTAATTTCTAATTTTACACATTTCAAAAGACAGAGCTCTATGTTTTCCTCACACACATTTCTTCCTTTCAAATAGAGATTTCAAATACATTTAAATGATCAAATTCAATACCACAATGCAATTTGAGAAAGGTAATACAATCATTTAATGGTTCCCAAAAGACAACTTACAACTTCTTTCTTTCATTCTTCAAATTCATCATACAGAATATAATTATTTCTTTCAAAAGAATAGAAACGGAGTATATCTCTTTCACATTTCAATCTTACAACTTTCGTATTCAATACAAAATATTTCAAATAAAAACATATACAAGTTAATCCACTTAAAGTGGGAAGGTTACAATAAGATTTATCTCAACAAGGGATCATCAACTATTTTATTTCATTTTCCTTTGCTCTACAATAGTAACATGAAGATTTATCATTCTTCCACTCGATCACAACAAGAGCGAGGAAAGGCAATGCTCTCCACCCAACCAAGACATCCAATGATAAGGAGAAGCCATCTTTCTTCATTTTCCCTTGAGCCCCAACCACAAAGAAATGGAAGATGTGATTCAACTCATGGCAACAACAGGCTTCCAAAAACACACATGCAAAATTTCACATTCAAAACACAGTCCAAAACAAAACTGTAGTTTGCCACCACGAACAAAACAACAAACAACACTCAGGATTCATCATGCAAGCCAAAGGAGCAAGAAACTATGGGGGATGCTGCTTATGCCTCCCAAAGGGGAAAATTGGGTATCACCACCTGAGAACAACCCACCAATATATATATATATATATGAATAACATTTCAAAACCTTGTCATGCCCTTATGCCTCCCCCAAGTACCCCTTATTCCTCACATTTTCTTATGTCTCCCCAACCTCTTATGGCACCCCATAATGAGTAAAGAAATGCAAGAAATTTATTTGTAAGGTGGAACCCAAATCCCAACTCCCTCCACACTTATACCTCCCTAACACGCACTTGCACCTCTCACAAAATAACCCCATAGTCTTCTCCTACACCATTCCTAGGCCATCTACCCAACAACCCACAATATATACCAAAACATTCACACAAGAACATTTACATATATACAAGAAGAGAATTTCAAGAGCCAAGCTCCTACCTCTCCATGATGGAGTTGTTCCAAGTTCCAAAACAACAAGCTTTATCCCAATGCAAGAAATCCAAAACAACCAAGCACAAGCATGCAAAAATATTCCAAAAACTTCTCCAAGCAAGAGCTCCCAAAACAGCAAGAAAAATTCACCCAAAATGAAGTCTCCAAAAGTGAAGCAACCCAAAACAAGGAAAACAATTCAAATTTTATAGAAGAGGGAATAGAAGAGGATGAGGTGGATCCATGTAGGATGCCACATCACACATCCTCAACCCCAACCCTCAAAATTCAACTTCATTCTCCAATTCATAATAAATAAGTGGGTGAATAATATGACAAATTTACTTACACACTCAAATCAAACCCACACCTCATAAGGACTAAAATTGAAAGCATGTAAGAAAGTGCAATTAAAGCATACAACTTGACTTACAAAAATACATAATGAAGGCTAGATTTAAACCCTCCAACCATAGGTAAGGTTGGCATGAAAATTTAAGAGGTATGGGACAAGTTTAACTTGTCCCATAAGCTTCCAAAATCAACCTCCAAGGACAAATTCGAATTTCAAAAGGAGGTGGAGTGTTTCATACTCCAAAATTAATTTACACATCACTTACACATTTCTTACAACACTTTAATTTTAGGCCAAAAAATCTAATAATTACTTTCTTATGTCCCAATTTGATTAATTAATTTTAACAACATGTTTACTCACATTAATTTACCACAATTAATAAATAATGAAAGGGGTAAACATATCACTTAATAAACACAAACAAACATCAATAAAAAGGAATCAAATAAATAAATACACATAACTCTAGGTCACATTTAAAGGTGAACCCCCCCATTGGAATCCCTAACAATTAAACACACACACACACACACATGAACAATAGAAGTTACCATGGTGACCTTATTGAATTCATCTAGAATTCCAATGTGGTTGGTCTCCAATCCCCCGATGTTTGTTGTGATATTTTTAACCTACATAATACAAATACCCCTTCAGCCTCATGGCCATATCAGAACATCCAAATGAATATAATATAATTTCAAAATCATCAATATATATATATGAATCACAACAACATCCAGAAAATCAACAATATCACTTACAATTTCATCAACAACTATATAATCATCAATTTTAAATTCAATTTTCTCGGTCTACTCAATATATCCAAATATCACATGTCCTAACAACATCCATATATATATATATATATATATATATATATATATATATATATATATATATATATATATATATATATATATATATATATATATGTTGTTAGGGACATGTGATATTTGATATATTGATTAGACCGAAAAATTGAATTTAAAATTGATGATTATATTGTTGTTGATGAAATAAAGTGATATTGTTGATTTTCGTGATGTTGTTGTGACTCATATATATATATATATATATATATATGAGTCACAACAACATCACGAAAATCAACAATATCACTTACAATTTCATCAACAACAATATAATCATCAATTTTAAATTCAATTTTCTCGGTCTAATCAATATATCCAAATATCACATGTCCTAACAACATCCATATATATATATATATATATATATATATATATATATATATATATATATATATATATATATATATATATATATATATATATATATATAACCATGTCCCACAAAAGATGTCAAAATCTACTTAAAATGTCTCTAACAATCATCATGCATCATATACGAATCGAGTCAACAATAATCCATGATCGACATCTAACACCATACTAAATCAAAACTATAATAATGTCCATAATATAGTCAGCAGATCATGATCAATATCAAAAGTTTCGAACGGAAGTGGGAACTACACTACCACTTCATCTCATTCAAAAATTAATTGTAAAATAGCCGGCTAAGTGCACCAATCTAGAGGGCAAAAAGTAGACACAAAAGTGAAAAGGAGCAAAATGCATAAGTGATTTGCAATAAAGCGAGCACATTGTGTTTTCTTAGGATCGGTAATCCACGAACCTAAAACATGCATGTGGTATAAAACACACACATTTCTATTACTATGAAATGCGCAGAAATTTTGACCTATTTGAAGTTTAGAGGATACTAAAGGAGCCATATTTACTAAAATAAATGTTAAGTATAAGAATATTTTATTATTTCTTTATACTTGTATTATTTATTTAAAATTTATTTTAGTAAATATAAGAAATTAGGTTCACTCTGCACTTTTTGATGGAAGTGGTCTCATAGCTTTGACACTTATAATCTAGAGAATAGTTTTTCAAAATCTAATCTGTCAAGACTTACTCATGAATTTTAAAGAATGACCTAAAAGTTTCGGACCATATATATTTTAGTCATTCTTTATTTTTCGAAAAATATAGTTATTTAGTAGGTTTTTGACCTCATCGATTGGATTTTGGCCCTACCACTACTTGAATTGGAAGCAATTTTGAAATTTGGTCCATAATTAACTTTAGTGACCACAAATCAACTATATGATGCTTGTGTACTTCTTACTAAAATGAGATCATCACTTTTTAGATAGATGATTTCTAGTGAATAGGATTCATGTCCTATGGAAAAAATTAGGTGATTGTAATGTGCCTCCTCCTCAAGATGTGATGACACTACTAGGTGTTGAATGAGTTTTTAAAAATAATACCAAGTGAATTTCATCAAGTAAAATCTTATGATTGCTCATTCTTAGAAACATGGTACTCCATATTAAGATCATCCTTGACCTTTCATGGCTCTAAGATAATCCTTTCATGGAAAAAAATGAAAGATTCTCAAATATTTCTTTTCTCATATGTATCTTATGGAGATAAACGATGCCTTAATACTTTACACATGATGGTCATGGATACCTGGGTGGCATGACTAGCTCATTTTAAATTGTTCTTTGGAGAGATTCAGGTACAATGACAGAGTGAGGCTATAATCATCATGAAGTCACTCCTTGAGCTCCACATATCACCTTTTAATTGTTGGCATAGATTACATAGCTAATAATTATATTTTATTAGGAGAGTTTGTTTTTGCGTATCCCATTAATCTGCCTCTCCATTTGTAATACCTCCTTTAATTGTGGGGATTATTGATATTTCTCTTCACTATAAATTTATGTGTGCTTCTCTATAATAATAATATGACATATTTGATCTCTATTCTTCCTCCACTGATTACTCCTAACAATATGGTATCATAATGATTCTTATATCTTGAAGCCTGTATATGCAAGTGTAGTGAATTTTTTTGCAAGATAAAATATGAAGGAGTGGAAAGAAAAAGGTGGAGCAATTAAAATCTCTACTGAAGTGATCTATTTTGAATTATTTTATTCGTTCGTTGCAAAAAGAGCTGGAATTGGTAAAAAGATACCTTTTCTTTGCGTGGAAAGGAAGTGTAACTTGCATGGAGAGGCTTGGAAAATTTTGTTGCTACATGGAGGAGTGGCTTGGGGAGAGGATTGCATAAAATTCCTTGACCTTCATTTAAATTTCGACGTGTTTTTCTTTAACAAACCTTGGAGAAATTAAAGTGACCAACATACCTACAATTCAATATTATTCTCAGAGAATACACGTACGTGGATACCTTAGATGTGAAGATATTATTTTTGATCAAGCTTGGACGTGGATACCTATACGTGGAGAGAAGATCATTCTCATAGAACACAACTTCATGGAAAGTTTGAAAGATCTTCTAAAAAAACATTCTTTTCGAAGTTTTATCCTAGACGTGGAGACTGGCACTTTGCATTGAAATCTTGCCTGGGCATGAAGTATAAGAGTTGCGTGGAAACTGGCTGCTAATTCTTATTGTCTCTTGATTTCTCAAGAAAAAAACCCACGTGCGAGATCTCCAATCAGGCTCCCTGTGTGATAGATAAATTCAACACGTGGATGGTTGGACGTGGGATAAATTAAAAACAAAAAATATCTTATATGTTGTCCCGTGTTTTCTGTTATGTGGAGGAAAAGAGAGGAATGACTTGTGTGAAGGAAAAATGAAAAACATGGAGAGGATAATTGGTTGCATGAAGCCTAAAATTCACCTGACATAATTTTAAAAAAGGTGCCATTAATTTCCTAGAGAAGTATCATTAGTGCGTAATCATAACACCCCCAAATGAGTTCTTTAGATATGATTTTCTAAGGTTGAGTCATCTGGTGTGATTGCACAACATTGAGCTTTTCTCAAAGTGTGGGAATTTGCAGAATCAGAAAATCTCTCCAGATTAAAGGCTGGTTCCTATTCCTCTTTCTTTGTGCATACGTGAAGACTTGCAGAGGATCTATTTGTACACATAATCTAACACTTACCAAGGAGACAAGGAAAAAGATATATAATAAATAAGAGATAACTAAACTACAAGGTGATGCACCACAGAATGATGAACACTAGTTCTCGCTAATAGACACAAGACAACAAAATACATGCAATAATCAAGAATAGACAACTAGATTTGTAATGAAAGACTAGATGCAAACAAAAGAGATAGATAGGATCAAGAATCGGTCACAAACGTGTTTTATTGCTCTGTGATTGATACAATGCATTTCAAAAACAACCAGAGGCAAAAACATATTGCAATTTTAATAGAAGGCCTCGAACTCCACAAATTTCTTTCTAGAAGGAAAAGGAAGCCTTCAAAACAAAGAATGTTCAACCCTTTACGATGAATCATGCCCCCGCATTTATAGATTCGATCGAGAGAGAAGAAAGAGTGAGAGAAGTGGGAAAGCGGTCAAAACTCAACCACTTGCCATTAATGCCTCTCGATAAAATTTTCCCCAAATCCGTCTTGACCGCCTCAACCACTTGGTTTGATGCCTCAAGGGAGGAGAAATAGTGTAACATATCAAATCTGATCTGATTGTTGAGGAAAATGGATCCCGCATTGATGGCCCTTGAATATGTTTCCTCCATTAGGGCCTGAGAAAATGAATTTTTATCTTTTCATGGTGAAGAAGACATTGAGACGATTCCAATAGTGTCGATTTTCAATATTTCGAGCCCTGAGTTGAAAGATATGCCGCTTTAAATTTTTTATCATGTTTGTACAAATGGGCGGGAGTTTTTTTGAAAAATGGGTCCCCCTTTACATATGGGACACGTGGAAGCCAGATTAGGGAAAAATTGGGTTCGTGGGTCCATAATTTATCCTTTTCCTTTTAATGCAAAAATGCAAAACTCAAAAAACCCCCAGGGCCCTGCTTCTCCGCTTCGACACATGGCACTCTTTGGTTGGTTGGGGAGATGCGCTTCCATATTTTTCTTTGTGCCCCTTTGACGCAAAGGGAAAATTTCACCTTTCCTTTGACTCCCCACTTTGGCTTTGACTCTGCCCAAACACTCACTTTTTCCCTTGGGTAGATTTGTAGTCCATTTTGTGTTTTTTGGCTAAGTATTTTGCATGTTGGGGAAATATGTCTTGACTGGAACATGTGGTAATCTGACGCTCTTTTGAAACCTTATCTCTCTTTAATCCTTAAATCGAGCCATTTAGACACTTGGTAGCCTCTCGTTGGTGTGCCCTATGCATTGAATATTCAACCGACTCTGCCTCTTTCTAAGATTGGACATGTGGAGGCACCTTTGCGCTTGCTTGAAATCCCGACTCAAATTTTACATTTGAAGGTGTGTCAAGTTGACACTTGTCGATCCATGGGTCTACTGATTTTTCAACGATCTTTCTCACCCCTTTTGGACTTTGAGCTACTTGAGGTTTCACCTTTGGACTAACTTTTGCAGATGCGCCACACCGACACTTGGCATTATCTACTTAAAATTTTATACTTATCCAATTTTGAGGCCCGCCCCATCCACCTTTCGAATATGTTTGACCATTTGTTATGTGGAGGCCTGATGCAATTTTGAGTCTTTGCCTTGGGCTCCCATTTTCAGATTTGCTTCGAGTTGACACTTGTCATTCTCTTGCTTGGCTGAAGTATTTTCGAAGGCCCCGAAACCTTTTAAGGTTCTGGACACATGGTAGCCTAGTTCCTCTATGGCACTGCCCCTTCTTTTTGAACCTGCTATTCCATGGTTAAGTCTACCTGTAATTTGAAAAATGGATTCAAGACACATAAATGGCTCGACAGAGTCATTTCTTTTTGCATAGGGTCATTTAATCTTTTTAGCTCCCACCACTCTATTTTTGAGTCCTTCTGTGACCTATTTATAGATCTGAATGAGCTTTCTTAGGTTCTTTCTATGTGGGGTCGTGAATTATCCAATATTTGGCTCAGGGGCGAAATATGGATAACAATTTGGTGACTCATAGGGGTATCTTCCTGCTAGATGAAAATACCAATTACCTTGTCATATCCATTGGGCATGGAGTTGAGAATGACAGTTTGATACTGATTCTTCCTCTAGATTCATGAGTCCTCGTTTGTTTGCACTCTCAATTTTCATAAGAAATCTTGAAATGAAGGTTTCTGAGAGTAGAAAATTATTTTGACCCAAGGCTTCATCTGTCTCTCCGAATGGACTACACAAGAGAAACAAAACAACACCACAACTATGTACAAAATTGAAATCATACATGCTCCAAATAGAACATGCAGAGCATGAAAATTACTAAGGATAAAAACAACCTAAACTACAACAAGACAATGTGCACAAGCAGTTAGAGGAAAGAGAAAATAAGCTAATATATACAGTGTGAGAACTTCTCTTTTAGTAGCAGTTCTTAAGATAGATCAAATTTAATGGAATCTGTAATTCCTCTCCATCTAATGTAGAAAATTGGAAAGCACTTCTACTTTTGCATCTTGTGACAAGGGCATCAAACTTGGAATGCCTTCCTGGTTTTTTTTTATCTGCATCCCATTTCAAAACCAGGTCTCCTTCTTAGAAGGTCCTTGTTTTTCTTTCTTGTCAAAGCATCTCTTGATTGAGGCCTGCTTTTTCTCTATTACTTGGAGTGCATGCTCTCTTACTTCTTCCAATTCTATCAGCTCCGTAAACCTAGCCTCCATCGGTTCAAATTCGGACATCTATAGTTGCTTTATGAGCTCCAATGCTTGTAAGTCAAGTGATATAGGAAAAATACCTCTTTCCCATAGACATGTTTGAATGGATAGCTTCTTGTAGATCTCTTGGCGTTATCTTATCAGCCCATAAGGCTGATTTGAGCTTTGTGTGCTACGTTTTCCGGTTTTCATCAAGAGTTCTTCCGATGATCTTTAACGAGTTCTTGTTTGTGGACTTAGCACTTGGCCATTACCTTAAGGGTAATAGTTTGATGAAGTGCTCAAGTAAGTCCATTCTTAACATCCCATTCAATGATCTTAGAACCTATGAATGCCAATGCATTGTCTGATATGATGGTGGATGGTATACCAAATCTAGTTATTAACCCTTCATAGAAATCTAGTATACTAGATTCATTGGCTTCCTTGAGTGCCACTGCCTCGGTCCACTTGGTGAAATAGTCTTGATGTTAGAATCCATTTGTAACCTTAGCTTGAATTTTGATTGATGACTCTAATGAAGTCTAATCCCCATTGCATGAAAGTTTGTTCGATCAAATTGGGTGCAATGGAAGTGCTTTGCTAGCTTTTCTTTGCCTTTGAAGAATGCACAATTATTGCACCTTTTGATCCATACATAGTAGTCACTAAAAACTCGGGCCAATAATAACCCACCTTCATGATCTTGAGTCTTTGTCACCCTTGGAGAAAAATTTCCTCCATCTGCTTCAACATGGAATTCTTGTTACACTCTCTCAACTTTGATTTATCTCAATTCATCTCAAAGAGAATGCCATTGATGCCTCTTTTGAACAAGACACCATCAATAAGAACATATAGGATGGCCTATAATATGAAATGCCTCCTTTTTTCTTTACTCATCCCATGAGGACACAGGAATATTTGGAGGAAGTGCACCATCTCTTGGGTCCAACAAGGAGCATGTACATCATCACTTCCTTCTTCTTGATTATCATCTAGAACAAAAACAACCTCCTTTTCACTACTTGCTTCATCATGTTGACCTGTGGATAGTTGTTCACACAACCCATTCCCATGGACCAGCTTAGTGACCTTTATCTAAATGTCATATTCCATGACATGAGTGATCCATCCTACACATTTTTCATCCGGTATTTCTTTGAGAAAGAATTCTTTAACTCCTGCATGGGAGACCAACAATTGGATTTAATTTTTTGAAACCAAATGCTTAAACTTATTTAATCCTCTGATTATTGCCAGGAATTAGTTTTCGATGAAGGAGTATCTCACTTCATAGTCTTCTAGACCTTGACTAAAGAAAGTAATTGGTTGTTTTGTACCTTCTTTGTTCTGCTGAACTAAGATTGCAAATTGTGTCACTGCCACCAAAGGCATACAGTGTGAAGTATTTAGAGAAATATGGATTTACGAGAGTTGGGGATTATGATATAGCTTCTTTAATGGCCTCAAACCTTGCCTTTCCTTTAGATATCCACCTGAATGCTAATATATTCTTCAACATCAACGTTTTTGGCTTGACAAGGAAACAAATTTAGGTACAAACCTGCGGACAAAATTGGTTTTTCCCAGAAGCTTTGAAGAGATTTCTTGTGGCTTATCAATGAAAATTCCTTATTGTTTCAACTCTCTTCTGGTCAATTGCTAACCCTTCTTTTGATCAAGTATAGCCCGTAAGTTTTCCCTCATGGGCCAAGAATATACATTTTTAGGTTCAATGACACCCCAAAACTCCTCCATATTCAAAACACCTGCCTTAGGTGGAAAAGGTGGTTTGTTGCATTTTTGGAAAACATCGTAATGTCATCCAGATAGATTAGTACTATTTTGTTGATTAGCCCTTTGAATTTCATATCCATTTCCCTTTGAAAAGTGGCTCTAGCATTGGACAATCCAAATGGAAATTTTTTTGTTGGCATAGGTGCCCCATTTGGTGGTGAAAGATGTTCTAAACTGGTCATCTTCTTTCACCATGATTTGGTTGTACCCTGAGTAGCCATATATAGAAGGGAGAATCTCTCTGACCTAGACACTACTTACAAGATCTAGTCCATTGAAGGGAGTGCGTAGTGATCTTTGAGAGAGGCTCTATTCAAGTCTCGAAAATCTACACACAACCTAATCTCTCCATTTTTCTTCCTGACTGAGACCAGATTTGCAACCCAGCTTGAGTGTTTGATTGGAAATATGATACTTTCCTCTATCAACTTGTTCAACTCTTTCTTCATGAAAGGCTCAATGTGTGGGTTGACTAGTCTCTGATTTTTCCTGATGGGCTGAGTAGCTGGATCTAGTTCGATTGTGTGTTGTGCTAGCTTTGGGTTGAACCCTCTTAGGTCTTCATAACTCCAAGAAAATACATCTGGGAATTCTTGGAAAAGTTGTATGAATTCATACCTTTCTTTCTCGGTGGCCACTTTTCCAATTTGAAGTGTTTTTCCTTTTCCAATTAGTATTGACTCTCAATCTTCTCCTTAATCAGATGTTAGCCTTCTCTTTTCTAAACTGATCATTAGGATTGAAAATAGACTCCAATGTCACTAAGAATTTGGGGAGCTTGTTTGTATGTAGTTTTACTATTTGATTCCCGTATTTCTGATCTAATCTTCTTTGATTTCTAGTTGAGAATTCAGCTTCTTCTTGTAAAAAGTTAATGATCTGCTAATCATTCTCAAACACCTAGCAACGATGTGTTGTTATCTAGCACTATTGGCCTCACAAATATATGGATATGTGGTTGTTCTTTGTCTCTTTTGATGCTTTCGACCACATCAAATATTGCTCCAATTGCTGTAAGTCTATCAATAACTTCATTCTCCTTCCTAGGTATGGACATAATGTTGAAGGCCTCAAAATCCTCCATGAGATCCCATACCCTACTCTTGTAGTTCTTGAGCAGGTCATTCTTGACAACGCATTAAGTCCTCTAACTTAATTGGCAACCAGTTCACCACCGTCATCGAATATTTGCAAGTTCTTGATTCGCAGCTTCCTTTCCCAATGAAGACCATGGACCAAAGCTTCATATTCAACAGTGTTGTTTGAGTAGGAAAACTAAAATCTAAATGTTGAGTAGTAGTTCATACCTTTGGGGGACACAATCATGGCTCCTCCTCTAACTCCTTTTCTACTCCTTGAGCCATCAAAGAACAATTGCCATACCTCATTGTCATCCTTATATTTTGGCTTAATTAGGTCAAGAAGAAGGTCATAATCTTCATGTAGGAAGTAAACACCCACTTCAGTTATTCCATCTCCTTATAGGGGTCAAAAGCATGTCTTTTGTTGGCCCACTCATCATGATTCAAGTTTGGGATACATCCCACCTTGGTGTCCACTTCACAAGTGCTTAGGAGGTATTCTTGATCAAAATACAAGGAGTTAGCATTGATTAGGCTAGGCATATAGAATTCGATATGATAATCAACAATGGGTTCGAGATCTAATTGTGGCCTCCACCCCATACCTTTTTCTAAAGAGCATATGTGACCAATCGAAGACAGATAGCCTCCAATTTTGATAATGAAATCCTGGAAAAACAAAAAGTAAAATGTGGTGGCAAATCTATGATGGATACGTTCTACAAAACAGTCACATTGGGGTAGGTATGCAAAGTAAGGCTCAAATCCTTGATGATCCTAACAGTTGTCACTATTGTCCCATCTAATTGCACTACCCCTCTAGAGATGACTTCATATTGGAGACCCAGTTGATCAGCTATTTGCTTGGGCATTACAGAACTAATTTCCCCAGAATCAATCATACAATTGTGCACCAATTTGTCTCCAATAATTAATGAAACATAGAATGGAGGAGGCTTCAGATTCTTACCTCGTTGTTCTCCATGGTTTCCCTCAGGTTGAGCCACATTGGTAAGCACTTTCTCTTGCTGATTAGGGGGTTGGTTTGAGTTTGACCAATTTTACATGGTAGTCTGCAATAGGTCTCTCTACCCTAGAATGGCCAGTGACTCCCATAGTGAAATATTCACACTTGTCCTCTTCATTTTCTCAATGATATTGAATGAGCTATCTTTGTCTTTGCCCCTTCCCAGGAACATTTTTTTCTTGTACATGGGTTGTCACAATCGGTGCTTGAGTGGATTTGGAAGGTGGATTGGATTGGTTATGTATGTTGGGAGTTATTTTTGGAGCACCAACATCTTGCGGAGTGATGGAAGATTAAGGGTTACCTTAACTCAGTGGTTGAACCTCTCTAATATTTCTCTTTTTAGGCCGTGTATTGGAAGCCACACTTTAAGAAGGGAAATGATTCATCCCACGAGAATTCCTCACCTGCCATTTGACAAGCATAGTCTCACTTGGAGGTCCCCCTTATCGATCTTCTTGATGTTGATATCCTTCTCGGGCTAGGTTCTGTGGCACCATCTTGGTTTACACCATCAAGGCCTAGTTTAGTACAATCGTTAAAGCACATTGATTGGTTATGTGGCTAATTGCATGGGAAACACCAATCATATTCTTGTGCTATATTGTTCTATGGTGGAACCAATGTCCTTGTTTTTGAGGTTGTGCTTGGATCATATGAATTGAAAGGTTTAGAAACTTCGAGCTGTCCTTGGTTATGGATCCGATTTACAGTCCCGAGGTGGTGGCCTATTTCTTTGGTACTGTGGTCTAGTTTGATACTAACCCGAGACCGAGCTTGAGACTGATATGGCCTAGAAATCTGAGCTCGTTTCCTTTTGATGGTTACTAAATAATTCCCCAAGTTTTGAAGTTGTTTCATGACTTCCCGGAGTTCCTCGGGGTGTTAGATGATGAAGTGGAGGCTTGGTGAGCTTTGGCTCTAAGGGAGTAAGTACAGGGGCTAATATGGGTGATTGGATGGTATCTGGGCTTCCCAACTCGGGGTACAAAGGCATGGATGGCCTATGAGTGATTTTACCAGCTGAATCAAACGGTTCTCTACCCCTATGGAAAGGCTATAAGCTACAAGTAAGGTTGTGCCCCCATTTCCCGAATCATCAAAGAAATATCGAATGAAAATCCCTAAGAAAATATAAGAAGGCACCTTCATTAGTGGGCCTTACTATCTTTTGGAATCCTATCCGAGGTCCGCTGAAATTTGACGTTGAAGTATGTCACCGCTCGTTTAGGGCTCTCTTTATTATTGTTAGTTTCTCCAACAAGGATAAGTTATCCCTCTTCTCTCCAAACTGGTTGTGAAGAGTTGTGCACAACTGGTTCCAATTTTGGATAGAGCCTACTTCGAGGCTCTGAACCATTGTGAAGCTTTACCTTTGAGTGAAGAGGTAAGCAACTTGACTACAATGTCCATCTCATGGATTTCATGGATTGTACAAACATTTGCAATATCTTGGACATGATCACCAAGAGAAGTCTAGTTTTCCCCAGTGAAATATGGGATGCTCTTTAATGCTTTGGTATCGAGACTGATTTTGTGCAATCGAGCAAGTGTGTTGCTATCAATGAAGTTGACATAAGGATTGTCTTTGAGCCATCCTAATCATCCCCAAAGACCCTTGTTGATTGAGAGAATGGCTTGTCCAGGAAGAGGTGTTGATAAGGCCCTGTTTGGTGGAGATAGAGACCTCTGGGTTCTTCTTCCTTCCCTCCCTCTATATGGGGATAAGTCTAGATAGACCAATAATACCTCTTCTTCGGTTCTTGACCATGTTTGTATTATTCTCATGAACTTGCTTGGACTATCAAACCAAGTGGATTTGTCTCTTTTGAGTCGCGGATGTATAATTTTAGAATTTCTTACAAGTTAAAATCATAGAAGGTTCACATCAACCTTAATGTAATGAGATGGAGACCTCTCTGTCTCACCGAGCATGCCAAAACTTTTAGTGCGTAAATCAATGCACCCCCAAATGAATTTTATAGATCTTATTTTATAAGGAAGAGTCATTTTTGTGATTGCACAACATTAAGATTTTCTCAAAGTGTGGGACTTTGTAGAATCGGAAAATCTCTCTAGATTAAAGGTTGGTTCTTATTCCTCTGTTTGGGTGCATATGTGAAGACTTTCGGAGGATCTATTTCTACACCTAATCTAAAACTTACCAAGGAGAAAGGGAAAAGAGATATAAGAAATAAGAGATAACTAAACTACAAGGTGATGCATTTCGGAATGATGAACACTAGTTCTGCTGATAGACACAAGCCAACAAAATACATGTAATAATCAAACACAAAAACTAGATTTTTAATGAAAGACTAGATGCAAAGAAAAGAGATAGAAATGATCAAGAATCGATCACAAACATGTTTTATTGCTCTGTAGATTAATACAATGCATTACAAAAAATCAGGAGGCAAGAAACATATTGCAATTTTAATGGAAGACTGAACTCCACAAATCCCTTTTCTAGAAGGAAAAGGAAGCCTACAAAAAAAAGAATGTCCAACCCTTTACAATGAATCCTACCCCTATATTTATAGATTCGATTAGAGAGAACAAAGAGAGAGATAAGTGGGAAAGAAGGTCAAAAATCAACCACTTCTTTGTTAATGCCTCGATAAAATCTAACCCCAATTTTTTCTTGAGTGCCTCAACCACTGTTTTGGTGCCTTGAAGGGAGGAGAAATAGTGAGATAGATTGAATCTGATCTGGTTGTTGAGGTATATGGATCTCGCATTGATGGCCCTTGAATATTTTTCCACCATTTTTCATCTACCAGGGCCTAAGAAAATTATTTTTATCTTTCCATGGTGTAGAAGACATCGAGATGCTTCCAACGGTGTCATATTTTCAATATTTCAAGCCCTGAGTCGAAAGATATACCCCTTCAAAGTTTATATCAGGTTCATACAAATGGGTGGGAAAACAATTTGAAAAATGGGCCTCCCTTTACATATGGGACACGTGGCAACTAGATTAGGGAAAACATTAGGTTTGTGGGTCCGTAATTAATCCTTTTCCCTTTTCCGCAAAAAATGCAAAACTAAAAAAAAACCTGCGAGCCCATTTGCTCCGCTTGGACATGTGGCACTCTTTGGTTGGCTAGGGAGATGCACTTCCATATTTTCCTTTGTGCCCTTTTGACAAAAGGAAAATTTTCACCTTTTCCCCGACTCCTCGCTTTGGCTTTAACTCGGGCCCAAACGCTAACTTTTTCCCTTGGGAAAATTTATCGCCCATTTTATGTATTTTAGCTCGAGTCTTTTGCTTGGGGGGCATATATCTTGACTGGCACACGTTGTAGTCCGGTGCTCATTTGAAACCTTCTCTCTCTTCAATCCTTGAATTAGTGCCATTTAGACACTTGGCAGCCTCTGCCGCCTTCCCCATGCATTGACTATTCAACTGACTCTACCCCTTTCTGAGATTGGACACATGGAGGCACCACGCTTGCTTGAAATCCCAACTAAAATTTTTCCTTTGGAGGAGTGTTGAGTTGACATTTTCATCTTTATAGGTATGTGGACTTTGAGCTACGTGGCGACCTTGCTCTCATTTGGGCTTCCACATTTAGAATAACTTTTGGAGATGCGCCACACTGAAACTTGGCATTCTCCACTTACACTTTTATACTTAGCCAATTTTGAGGCCTACCCCATCCACCTTTTGACTATGTTTGACGATTTGCTATGTGGAGGGTTGATGAAAGTTTAATTCTCCGCCTTGGGCTCCCATTTTAGATTTTCTTCGAGCCGACACCTGGCATTCTCTTTCTTGGTTGAAGAATTTTCAACGGTCCCACAACCTTTTGAGGTTTTAGACACATGGCAGCCTAGTTCCTTTGGAGTTCTTTGCCCCTTCTTTTTTTTGATGTGCTATTCCATGCTTGAGTGTACCTGTAACTTGAAAAATGGATTTAAGACACAAAACGGCTCGATAAAGTCATTTAATCTTTCTCAGCCCCTGCCACTCTATTATCGAGTCCTTCGTGACCTATTTATAGATCTCAATGATCTCTCTCGGGTTTTTTCTATCTTTGGGTTGTGACTGATCCAATATTTGGCCCAGGGGTGAAATATGGATAAAAATATCCTCTACCAAGGCAACATGGTGTCTCTCAAAGCCAAGATAAATTATGAGCGTGAATGAAATGATCAAGACTGCATGAAATCTACAACGTCAACTCATGAAGCCACATAACACCATTGATATGCTCTTAAAAGTTCCGGGTTCTACTTTTCACTACTCAAAAAGCTACACAACACGAACAACCTTTGTCTTCGATGAACAAGTTTGCAAAGGACTCTTGGAGTACTTCCTATTCAATGTCGATTCCAAGGGAAGTGAGTTTGAGAAAAACTAAAAGATGGGTATGACACCGATTGCAAGGACAAAGAATAATGCCCCATAAAGAATCTCCATTTCTCATCACGCAAGTATCATGAGCATCTACGAGATGGTACTTCTCATCAGTGAGTAAAGTTGTAATATCTCTTGAATTAATCTATATTTTTTTATATTTCAATTTCTACACTAAAACTTCTTCTCTCGGATGCTCAATTACTTAAAGGGCCAAATTTTGTGGCCTGGAAAACAAAGATGTGGATGATCCTTCAATTTGAAGGATTATGGGGCATCGTCACCAGATCTGTGCAAGTCCCCACAACCACTGATGAACTCATGAAATATGAGATGGCTAGTGCCAAATCTCTAATGTTGATTATGCTAAGTGTCAGTGATGATGTGCATGTTGCATATCCAAAATGTGTAGAAGCCGAAGGAAGCCTGGGATAAATTAGAAACCATCTATGAAGCCAAAAATCATACTAAGATCCTCCATCTTCAGTAAAAAATTACACACCCTTTCTATGGGGTCAGATGAGAAAGTTGAGGAGTTCTTACATCATGTGGATGATCTATGATAAGAGTTATTAGCACTCATTGAAATGGTGGAAGACAAAATTCTCGTGCCGATCACATAAAGAGCACTCCCTTCTCAATTCTAAGTGTTTGTTACAATAGTGAATGTATCTAAACAAATAGTGGTGTTTGAAGAACTCGTGAACTTGTTGGAACAATAGAATACCATCAATTAATTCCAAGATGAGGCCCATGATAAAGACCTTTTCTCAAAACCACATCGTGGAAAGAAGTATCGAAAAGGTCCCCAGAAAAGCAAACACAAGCACATTAGCATCAAGGGCAATAAGCTCAAAAATCCAAGAGGTGGTGTCAAATCTACAAAATAATACTCATGACATTAAACACTGCTGGTACAATGGCTTGAAATAGGGGTCTTCAATTCAAATAAGTATAGTAGGGCATGAAGATTTTCAATATTCCAAACAAAACCCTCGCCGATGAAAGTAGAAGGGACATCTTGTATCTCAACAGGATGATGAATCTAATGAGGAGTCATCAGAAGGAGCCAATTGTGGTAAGAAACTTATACTAGTCTCTCAGAATTCACAACCCACGAAGATAATATGGTTTATAAATTCCAGTGTAAGTAAGCATGTCATGTGATAAGAATTTTTTTGATTCACTGAATGAACAACCCACTCAAGATCAGGTTTGAATAACATATGACAGAGTACATTGCGAAGGGATAGGCCAAGTTATCATTCCTCCTGGACCACTAAAATGTACACTTACAAAGGCGCTATATGTTCTGGACTAACTACCAACCTCTTGTCAGTCAATTAGCTCTTAAATCATCATCTAAAGGTAGAATTTCTTATTCAAAATGGCATCAAATCATGCTTCATCTCAAGACAAGGTATGATTATTGCTAGAGAATTTATAAAAGATAAGCTGATTAATAGATCGATCCTGATAATGTTTGTGAAGAATTTAGATAATCATTATCATCGAATCACAAAGACCCACGGATGTTGATCGATTTCTAGTTTGACCACTCTAAGCATCCAGGTGATTGGATAACATGGGTACTATCTCCAAGTTGTGGGACTTGCTACTTGAGACAGACCTCCGAGAACGCTGGTTCTTGCTCTCTAAACTACACCCACAATCTACTCTAATGCGGATAAGCTAATTGTTCTAATCTAAATTTCGAAGGGACCAGGGAAAGAGAATACATAAAATGAAAGCCTACACTAAAGCGGTGATACACTAGAAAAGGAGGATGGGAGAGTAGTCTCCAAATGTGTGAAATACTGAGAGGCAAAGTGCACACTAGAAGAGGTGATGACAGCTTCTCCATAATCTAGCAAAATGCATTCACGATAATATTCCAAGCACACACAATGATAATGAATTCCTGCAAGAACATAATAATAGACACAATATTCTTATAGAAAGATAAAAGGGGGCAAGAAGAATGCAAGAAAACACAAAGGGGGAAGATACATCCACAAACTTGTATTTTATTGCTTCTGGTATGCACATTCATCTATTACAAGATAAGGGCCTGGATCACCATGCAAGGAGTCCACTACAAGGTCCTGCAACACACTCAGCTTCACAAAGCAATTTTGACAGAGCTTTGTTACCCCAAAACTCCCCTCTTTACAATGAGCCCGACACTCCAATTTATAGAAAAATGAGAAGGAAAAGCGAAGGGAAAATGGAAATCCCGAAATCTGTCCTTCAACCACCTATAAGAGGCATTAAATTGAGTGAAAATGTTGTCCATTACTTGCAAAAGGCTCCCCATACTGTCCCATGTGCTGCAGCGAGAGAAAAGAATGATGACCATGCCTCTTAATTGCACTCCCAGCTACCAAATAAAACACTGTTCTGAACCCGGCCACGTTTTCTTAAAAACCCAAACAATTTCTGATAAAATCTGGAATTTCTTGATTTCTGTGCATCGGGCTCAGAACCACGATTCCAACGGTACCAATTTTGTGCGATTTCGTTGAGAAATGCAAAATTTATGGCCTTCTGAGTGCGGGCAGCTATTTTGGGTCTGGCAGGCGTTTTCTGTCATTTGACGGGAATGAGCATTGACTGACTGGAGCTGAATATGTTTCTTTTCTGGCAGGCGTAGAGGACGTCGTGCTCGTTCCGTTCGAAAAGTCGTTTTATGAAAATCGGAGCTCGGAGTCAAAAGTTATGGCCGTTTGAAGTTTCGTAGGTCAAACGTTGACTTTTCCTCTTCTTCCTTCGGCCATTTCGGCTTTTCGCGTCCCGCGCGTCCCTTTGTCCCATTTGGTACAGTGCTGAAATTTCCCATTTCGGCCGAACCGGCCGGTTCGCGTACTCGCAGCCCATATGTCCCATTTGCTTTCGGACCGTCTGGGACAAATTCGCCCGGTTCGGCCGGTTCGCGCCCTTTTGTCCCAACTGTTCCGGGACAAAAGTTCTCATTTCGGCCGTTCGGCCGGTTCGCGTACTTTTGGCCCACGCGTCCCAGACTGTTTCGGGCTGCCTTGACTCATTTCGCCCGGTTCGGCCGGTTCGCGTCTTTTTGTCCCGCTTGTCCCAAAGGCGACCCTCTCAGCAGTTAGCCAATTTTTTCTCTCTTTTCGGCCAGTTCGGATTTCCGCGTCCCGCGCGTCCTTTTGGCCCGGATGTCCCATTTGCTTTCGGACCGTCTGGCGGCCTTTCGGCCGGTTCGCGCCCTTTTGTCCCAACTGTCCCAAATGCTGCGAGGACTAGGACTTAGCCATTTTTCGTGATTTTTCCTGGCCCGAGCTTGTTTTTGCAAATTTTTTCACATTTTCTCAGAACTTGCTCTCTTCTACTTGGACAGGGGAGTTAGAAAAATATGAGGGGACCCTAGAAACATGAATTTTTTGCCCTGACTCAATCTATTTTCCTGGGACTAAAGAATTTGATGCATGTTATCAAAATTACCTTGAGGGTGAATTTTGGATAACAATTTGGCGACTCAGCGGGGTCATCTGCCTGCCAGATGAAGAACGACTAGCTGTTTGAAGCAATCCATTGGGCATGGAGTCTGTTTGATAACCTCTCAGCTGATCTGAAATTTGAAAAACTATTTCCTTGAGCCATCAAAACATTCATTGAGCTGGTTTCCTTGTGGCTGCAAATTCTTTTCCAGAGCTTGATGAACTGAACATGCACATACTAGAAGCAATAGGACATGTGCACAAGCACTTAGGGAAATAAAAACTATTCTAACATCAGCACAATGTGCATAAGCACTTAGAGGAATGGAAAATCTAAATTAATATTTACAAGGGTGAAAATCTATCTTTCTAGTAGCAACGTTTGAGATAGATCCCATTGACCGGAATCTGCAATTCTTCACCATCCAACTTAGCTAGTTGGAAAGCATTGCTACCTTTGCATTCGATGATCATGTATGGGCCACTCCAGATGGCATCAAACTTGGAGTGTTTTCCTGGTTTTACACGATCAGCATCCCACTTCAGTACCAAATCTCCAGTTTGTAATATCCTGGCCTTAGCTTTCTTGTCAAAACTCTTTTTGACCAATGCTTTATCCTTTTCTAGGGTCTTCATTGCGTGCTCTCTTGTTTCTTATAATTCCATTAGCTCTGCATACCTGATTTCCATAGGTTCAAACTCAGCCAGATCCAACTGTTTCAGGAGTTCCAGTGCTGGCAACTCAAGCGATACAGGTAGAACTGCTTCCTTCCCATACACAAGCTTGTATGGAGAGCTTCCTGTAGATCTCTTGGGCATGATCCTATCAGCCCATAGGGCTGATTTGAGCTTTGCGTGCCAAGTCCTCTGATTCTCATCAAGAGTCCTCCTGATGATTCTTAGTATATTCTTGTTTGTAGACTCAGCTTGGCCATTACCTTGAGGGTAATAGTTTGATGAAGTGCTGAGATACACACAATTTTTTACAGCCCACTCAGTGATCTTCATGCCAAGGAATGCCAATGCATTATCTGATATGATAGTGGCAGGGGCACCAAACCTCGTGACTATCCCTTCATAGAAATCTAAGATATTAGATTCATTTGCCTCCTTGAGTGCCACTACTTCAGTCCACTTGGTGAAATAGTCTGTTGCTGTTAGAATCCACTTGTGGCCTTGACTTGAATTTGGATTGATGACTCCAATGAAGTCCAGTCCCCATTGCATGAATGGCTGATTTACTGAAATTGGACAAAGGGGCAGTGCTGCTAACCTTTCTTTCCCCGTGAAGAATGCACATTTCCTGCATTTCTTGACCCATGAGTAGCAATCATTGAACACAGTAGGCCAATAGTAACCAGCTTTCATGATTTTGAGAGCTGTCACTCGTGGAGCAAAGTGGCCTCCTGCTTCCCCGTCATGGAACTCGTGTAGGATCTTCTCAACTTGACCTGTTCCAATGCATCTTAATAGAACACCATTGATGTCCTTCTTGAACAAAACTCCGTCAACAAGCACATATGGAATGGCTTGTAATCTGAAGTATCTCCTTTTTGCTTTGCTCACTTCTGGAGGGCACAAACCTGTTTGGAGGTAATGCACAAGGTCTTGAGTCCAACATGGGATGGATGCATCATCAGCTGGCTGTTCTTGATCATTCTGTAGTAGCAAGACAACATCCTCTTCACTTTTTGACTCGTCTGGTTGTTTGGAAGTGAGCTGCTCACACAAGCCTTTGCCACGAACTAGCTTGGTCACTTTGATTTCAATATCATATTCCATTACCCGAGTGATCCAACCTGCTCTCTTCTCATTTAAATCCTTGTTTAGGAGGAAGTCCTTGACGCCAGCATGAGACACCAGCAGTTGAATCTTATTGTTTGAGACCAAGTGTCTGAACTTCTTCAAGCTCCCGATGACAAAGAAGGACATGCTTTTCGATGAAAGAATACTTTATTTCGTAATCTTCCAAAGTTTGGCTGAAGAATGCAATGGGATGCTCTGAACCTTCTCTATTCAATTCAGTGTGTCAAGATGGCTGAGATTGTATCTGATCCTCCAAATGCATACAACACGAATTCCTTTGAGAAATCTAGGTTGATAAGAGTTGGAGCTGTGATATTACATGCTTGATATTTTCAAAGCTCTCTTTGCCTTCTGCTGTCCATTTGAATGCCGACTCTTCTTCAACATCATAGTTAGAGGCTTCACAAGAGTGGCAAAATTAGGCACAAATCTGCGGACAAAGTTTATCCTTCCTAAGAAGCTTTGGAGAGATTTCTTGTGGTGTGGCAATGGAAGCGTTCGGATGGCTTCAACCCTTTCAAGATCAATTGTTAGCCCTTCCCTAGAGACAATGTGGCCCAACAATTTGCCCTCGTGTGCCAAGAATATACATTTCTTTGGATTTAACGACACTCTGAACCTTCTACACCTCTCGAAACACTTGCACGAAGTGAAAGAGATGGTCTGCTTTGCATTCTTTGAAAAGACAAAGCAGGTGATATCATCTAGGTATACCAGCACCATCTTGTTGATTAAGCCTTTGAATGCCATATCCATAGCTCGCTGAAATTTTGCTCCGGCATTTGACAGTCCAAATGGCATCTTCTTGTAAGCATACGTGCCCCATTTTGTAGTGAAGGCCGTTTTGAATTGATCTTCTTCCTTTACCATTATCTGATTATAGCCTGAATATCCATCTAGCAATGAAAACCTTTCTGAACCAGCTACAACCTGCAATATTTGTTCCATTGATGGAAGCGGATAATGGTCTTTCAGTGATGCTCTATTTAGATCACGAAAGTCCACACACAATCTTATTTCTCCGTTTCTCTTTCTTACCGGCACCAAGTTTGCAACCCAACTTGAGTGTTTGATGGGGAAGATGATACTGGCCTCAATGAGCTTGCCTAACTCTCTTCTCATGAGAGGTTCGATATGAGGATTTACTGGCCTTTGCTTTTGCCTGACAGGCTTGGATTCCGGATCCAACTCAATAGTATGTTGTGCCAACTTTGGATTGAAACCTCTTAAATCTTTGTAAGTCCAAGCAAAAACATCTGGGAATTCTTGACAAAGCTGAACAAAATCAGATTTCTCTTGTGGAGTACTTACTTTGCCAATTTGTAATGTCTTGCCTTCATCTACTAAGATAGGTTCTGAATCTTCACCCTTTACTTGAATGTTCGCATTCTCCTTCCGGAACTGATCATTCGGGTTGAAGATTGACGCCAAGGTTATGAGGCCTTTTGGTAATTTGTTGGTTCTCAGCTGCACCACTTGGTCACCATACTGCTGCTCCAGCTTGTCTTGATTCCTGGCGGAGAACTCAGCTTCTTCTTGTAGGAAATTAACAATTTGCTGATCATTCTCGAAGACTTGCCAACTTGTGTTGTTATCCGTAACGGCTGGTCTTACAACCACTTTGATATGAGGCTGAGTTTCTCATTTTTGATACTTTCTACAACATCAAACGCAGCCCCAATTGCTTCCAGTCTGTCAGCAGCTTCATTCTTTTTTCTTGGGATGGAAATGATGCTAAAAGCTTCAAAATATTCAATAAGATCCCATACCCGATTTTTGTAGTTCTTCAACAAATCATTTTTGGAAGCATTTTTTCCTTTGACTTGGTTTATGATCAGCTCACTATCACCAAACACTTGTAAATTTCTGATGCCTTTCTTCTTTGCCCAGTGCAGTCCATGAATTAAGGCTTCATACTCAGCTGTGTTGTTTGAACAGGAAAACTAGAAACGGAAGGCTGAGTAATACCTTATACCTTGCGGTGAAATGAGCATAGCTCCTCCTCCTGCACCTTGTCTACTCCTTGACCCATCAAAGAATAGCTGCCATACTTCATTCTTGTCCTTATGATCTGGCTTGGTGATGCTGGGAATGGGTTGACTTTCTTCATGTATGCAATAAACTCCTAGCTCAGATTCTTCTATTTCTTGATAGGGATCAAAAGCATGCACTTTGCTTGCCCATTCATCAAGAGTCAAATCTGGGATGCTTCCAACCTTGGTGTCAACTTCGTCAGTGCTTGGATACTCTTCTTGATCGAATCTTTGAACAATTGGCATTGATTTGGCTTGGAGTGTAAGGCTCAATGTGGATGTTTGCAATAGGTTCTGACCTGATTGTGGCCTTAGTTCCATACCTTGTTACGAACAACATGTGTGACCAATCTGCCGAAAGATAGCCTCCATTTTAGCAAAGTGAAGTCTCTTGACAAGCAAAATGCGAAGAGTGGTGGCGAGGTCTATGACTCGACACATCTTGTAACATCATTACGTTAGGACATGCATGCGGTGTGAGGCTCAAACCTTTGATTACTCCAACCGTTGTCCTTTGCTGTCCCATCTAATTGCACTACACCCTTGGAGAAGACTTCATATTGGAGTCCTAGCTGATCACTATTTGTTTTGGCATTCTTGAACTACTTTCCCCAGTCAATCATGCAATTATGCACCACTTATCTCCTATGATCAATGAAACATAAAATGGAGGGGGCTTCAACATTTTACCTTGCTGTCCTCCATGATTTCCTTGGTGGGCAGCATTTGTGAGTACCTCCTCTTGCATCTGGACATGGTGATTTGAAGTTGACCAGAGTCCTTCATGGCAGCTTGTAGCAAATCTCTTTGGCACAGGATGGATAGTGATTGCCACATTGATATGTTGACATTTGTCTTCTTCATCCCGATCATTGATATTGAATGGGGATGAAGCATCTCTTTGTTGTACCTTGGCCTATACATTCATTCCTTGTGTATGGGTAGCAATAACCGCATTTGAGTTGGTCTAGGGGCCGTTTTAGGTGCTCCTTGTATGTTTGGAGCTACAGTTTGTCTGCCAGCGGCTTGTGGAGTGATAGAAGGTTGTGGATTACTCGGATCTAATGGTTGTCCTTCACCCAAATTTCTCCTCTTTGACCTTGTGTTGGCTGCAACACTTTGAGAGGGTATTTGATTCATACCACAGAAATCTTCAGCCTGCCAATTGACAAGAGTAGTTTCGTTCGGAGATGTTCCTTGCTGAGGTGCCCCTTGCTGCTGGTCTTCTTCGTGGCTGGACTCTTGTGACCCACCAATGGTTTGCACCATCAGGGCCTGATTTAATGCACCGTTAAAGCACATTGATTGGTTATGTGGCTGACTGCATGGGAAACACCAATCATACTCTTGGGCCATGTTATTTTGGATTGGCACCAAAGCTCTGGATGCAGATGCAACATTGGGGTTGTAGGGCTGAAATGGTCTATTGGCAGGAGGCCTTACTTGATTCTGATTTGCAGCTAGATTGGGTGGTCTTTGAGGTTGATATGGTTGCCTATTTGGTTGAGCTTGAGGCTGATAGGAAGGTCTAAAACTTTGAGCTTGCTGTCTCTTGAGTGTGATCAGCTCATTACCTAAATTTTGCAATTGTTTCATAACTTCTTGAAGCTCATTTGGGGCACTTGGAGATGAAGTGGAAGCTTCATTTGAACTTTGATTTCTAGGAGTGGGAATAGGAGCTAAGACAGGTGCTTGACTAGTACTTGGGCTCTCCAAACTTGGGTATAATGGCATTGGGGGCCTGGGAGCTAGCTTACCAGCTTGAATAAGACAATTTTCAGCCCTAATGGCAATGCTATAAGAAGCAGGTAAGGTTGTGCCTCCCATAGATTGAATTAACATAGAAATATCAGAATTCAAAGCTTTAAGATAGTATAGAAAAGCACCTTCTCTTTGTTGGCTGTTTGCCACGAATCCTATCCCAGACCTTTGAAATCTGAAATTGAAGTCGATCAATTTGCTTGTTGGGAGCTCTCTTGATAGTTGTCAATTGTTCTAGAAGAGACAAGTTGTCTCCCTTCTCTCCAAACTGCTCATGGAGAACTATGCATAACTGATTCCAATTTGTGATAGAACCAGCTTCAAGGCTCCTGAACCATTGCAATGCCTTCCCTTTGAATGATGATGCCAACAGTTTGACAGGCCACGTTCATTTCGTTTATCTCATGGATTGCACAGATGTTAGCAATGTCTTTGACATGATCACCAGGAGTGGTATGATTTTCTCCAGTGAAAAATGGAATGTTCTTCAATGCTGCAATTGGAACTGGATTCTGTGCATTGAGGGCAAGTGGGCTGCTGCCAGTGAAATTGACAAAGGGATTTAGTGGTTGCGCCATGCGGGATAAGCTAACTGTTCTAATCTAAATTTCCAAGGGACCAGGGAAAGAGAATACATAAAATGAAAGCCTACACTAAAGCGGTGATACACCAGAAAAGGAGGATGGGAGAGTAGTCTCCAAATGTGTGAAATACAGAGGCAAAGTGCACACTAGAAGAGGTGATGACAGTTCTCCATAATCTAGCAAAATGCATTCACAAAGAATATTCCAAGCACACACATGATAATGAATTCTGCAAGAACATAATAATAGACACAATATTCTTATAGAAAGATAAAAGGGGGCAAGAAGAATGCAAGAAAACACAGCAGGGGAAGATACATCCACAAACTTGTATTTTATTGCTTCCTGGTATGCACAGTTCAGTCTATTACAAGATAAGGGCCTGGATCACCATGCAAGGAGTCCACTACAAGGGCCTGCAACACACTGGCTTCACAAAGCAATTTTGACAGAGCTTTGTTACCCAAAAACTCCCTCTTTACAATGAGCCCAACACTCCAATTTATAGAAAAATGAGAAGGAAAAGAGAAGGGAAAATGGAAATCCCGAAATCTGTCCTTCAACCACCTATAAGAGGCATTAAATTGAGTGAAAATGTTGTCCATTACTTGCAAAAGGCTCCCCATACTGTCCCATGTGCTGCAGCAGAGAAAGAATGATGACCATGCCTCTTAATTGCACTCCCAACTACCAAATAAAACACTGTTATGAACCCGGCCACGTTTTCTTAAAAAACCCAAACAATTTCTGATAAAATCTAGAATTTCTTTATTGCTGTGCATCGGGCTCGAACCACGATTCCAACGGTACCAATTTTGTGCGATTTCGTTGAGAAATGCAAAATTTATGGCCTTCTGAGTGCGGGCAGCTATTTTGGGTCTAGCAGGCGTTTTCTGTCATTTGACGGGAATGAGCATTGACTGACTAGAGCTGAATATGTTTCTTTTCTGGCAGGCGTAGAGGACGTCGTGCTCGCTCCGTGAAAGTCCAGTTTTATGAAAATCGGAGCTCGGAGTCAAAAGTTATGGCCGTTTGAAGTTTCGCAGTCAAACGTTGACTTTTCCTCTTCTTCCTTCGGCCATTTCTACTTTTCGCGTCCCGCGCGTCCTTTGTCCCATTTGGTACAGATACTGAAATTTCCCATTTCGGCCGAACCGACCGGTTCGCATACTCCCGACCCATTTGTCCCATTTGCTTTGGACCGTCTGGGACAAATTCGCCTGCTTCGGCGGTTCGCGCCCTTTTGTCCATCTTTGTTCGGGACAAAGTTCTCATTTCGCTTGATTCGGCCGATTCGCGCCCTTTTGTCCATACTGCCCGGGACAAAAGTTCTCATTCGGCCGTTCGGCCGGTTCGCAGCATTTTTGGCCCAGCGCGCGTCCCAGCTTTTCGGGCTGCCTTGACTCATTTCACCTGTTCACCGGTTCGCGTCTTTTTGTCCCGCTTGTCCCAAAGGTGACCCTCTCAGCAGTTAGCCAATTTCATCTCTCTTTTCGGCCATCTCGGATTTCCGCATCCCGCGCGTCCTTTTGGCCCGGATGTCCCATTTTCTTTCGGACCGTCTGGCGGCCTTTCGGCCGGTTCACGCCCTTTTGTCCCAACTGTCCCAAATGCTGCGAGGACTAGGACTTAGCCATTTTTCGTGATTTTTCCTGGCCCGAGCTTGTTTTTGCAAATTTTTCACATTTTCTCAGAACTTTCTCTCTTCTACTTGGACAAGGGAGTTAGAAAAATATGAGGGGACCCTAGAAACATGAATTTTTTGCCCTGACTCAATCTATTTGCCTGGGACTAAAGAATTTGATGCATGTTATCAAAATTACCTTGAGGGTGAATTTTGGATAACAATAACCTCATTAGAAAGGATCCATGGATGCAAGATATGACTCACTCGTGCAAAATCAGATATGGGAACTTGTCGATCTACCTACGGGAAAGAAAGCGAAACTGGGATGCAAACAAATTTTCAAGAAAAAATATAATGCAGATGGATCCATCGATAAACATAAAGCACAACTTGTAGAAAAATGGTATGCTCAAAAAGAGGGCATTGACTATGAAGAAACCTTTGCACCCACCGTGTGAATATCAAGACCATCATAAAAGTTTGCACACTAGCAACACATAAAGGATGGAGACTTGATAGATGGATGTCATGAGTTCTTTCCTAAATGGTGATAAAAAAGAAGACATGTACATGACCCAACTCGAAGGATTTTTTGATGAAGAGCATCCTAAGAAGGTATGTTGTCTCATCAATTCACCGTATGGACTGAAACAAGCTCCACGGTGTGTTATATCAAGATCGATGATCACCTTTTGTAGCATGGGTTTACTCATAGCCCTCAAATTCAAATTTGTATATAAAGAAGGTAGGAAAAGAAATTGTTAGTATTGTTGTATATGTGGATGATCTTGTGATCACAATAAGTTTAGAAGATCAGGTTGATATTATGAAGATTGATCTCAAAAGAACCTCCGACATGACAGATTTGGGGCTACTACATTACTACCTTGGGCTGGGAGATATGGAGAAAAGAGCATCACATTTTTGTCTCTCGGATAAAATATGCTAAGAAACTCTTGTAAAAGTACAATATATCCAATTATAAACCTATATCCACTCCCATGGAAAAAGGCTTGCAGTTTTTAAGATTGTAGGACTCACCTCAAGTACATGCTACACTCTATGGGAAATATTTTGGGGGGCTCATCGATTCAACATATACTAGACCAGATTTATGCTATGTTGTCAGCTATCTTTCTAGATTCATGCAGGAACCAAAGAAATGTCATTGGATTGAAGAAAAGAATGTATTGAAATATGTCTGAGGAAGAACTAATTATGGTCTTTAATATAAGAAGAATGATCAAATCTTCTTATAGGGATAAGTCGACTCGGACCATGCCAGATCTATTGATGATAGGAAGTCAACCACAAGATACATTTTTCATCCTGGATCTGGACATATCTCATGGATAAGTAAAAAGCATAATATTATTTCTATTTCATCTACAGAGGAATAATATCGCTTCACACGAGGATCTGTGTGCGTAGCAATATGGTTACGTCACATTCTTGATGACCTGGGAATTCCTAAAAAGTAGTCACCTATTATATCTTGTGATAATCAGAGTGTGTTGAAACTGGTGCAGAATCATATCATTCATGAACAAACAAAGCATATTGAAATGTATTTCCATTTCATTTAAGATCACATCTTGAACCATCACATTTAGCTCTAGTACTGTCCTATAGAAGCACAAGTAGCTGATATTCTCACCAAATCTCTTGGAAAAGTGAAATTTGAACTTTTCAGGGGTTACATTTGCAAGAATAATGTAATAAGGGGGAATGTTGGCATATATTACATAGATAATAATTATATATTATTAGGAGAGTTTGTTTTTGTGTATCCCATTATTCTCTCTCTCTCTTTTTGTAACCTCTCCTTTCATTGTGGGGAGTATTGTTATTTCTCTTCACTATAAATTTGTATGTGCTTCTCTATAATAATAAGAAGAGATATATGATCTCTATTCTTCCTCCACTAATTTCTCCTAACATAAATATGATTAATCCTTCACAATTCAAGTTATTGACCAATATGAATGCTTGGTGTAAGCATGCTTATGGTGCATGGACACCTTTTTCTCAAGTTGCTCCTCATGGAAATGGGTTTCCTCCTTCGGATAGGGAAGAATGCTTGACTAAAATATGAGTATGAGTTACATGTTTCGACCTCCTTAATTAACTAAAACACTACAAATCACATTTTATGATTAATGAAACTATTCTAAAACTATATTTCTACCTGTGACTCAAAATTTAGAACCTATTTCAGTTTAAACTTAGAGGGGCAACCAAGCATTTTCCATTATCTAAATAAATATTTAAGCCTCGAATCAATGTTGATTATTACACCTTATAGAATATTCTAATATCCTTATAGTTCCTATTTTGTTTCATCCAAAGTCTTTTGAAAATTCCTTGAATAATCTAGAGAATTCAAGTTTTACCACTTTAGCTTTCATTCCCTGCACTTTGAAAACCCGATCTTAAATAGATTCATCCCGAATGAGATTTTACTTCCTAAAAGTTCCTAAATTTACTTGAAATATTCAATTCTCTCTAAAATCACCCTTAAATGATTTATATTTTCTCTAAAAACTTCTAAAGGGTGTTCATTAGCTCTGAATGGCTAAAAATGGCCTTTTTAGGCCTTCGAGAGAAGTAGTTTGTCATAAAACCTAAATGAGTTTATGATTTATTAGGAATTTCCTTTGGGCCAAGGTTTATGATTTAGGGTTCGGGGTTTAGGGTTTAAGGCATAGTGTTTTGGGTTTAAGACTCGGGGTTTATGTTTTACGGTTTAGAGTTTATGGATCGGGGTTCAAGTTTTAGGGTATAGGGTTCACATTTTAGGTTTTATGGTTAAGATTGTAGTGTTTATGGCTGAGGGTTAAGGGTTGAGGGTTTAGCATTTAGTGTTTCGGGTTTAAGGCTGAGGTGTTATGTTAGATAGTTTAGGGTTTAGCAACTTAGTTTTTAGGATTTAGGGTTTAGGGTTTAGGGTTTAAGGTTTAGGATTTAGGGTTTAGGGATTCAATGTTTAGGGTTTACGGTTTAGGTTTTAGTGCTCAATATTTAGTGTTTGGGTTTTAGGTTTTAGGGTTTAAGGATTAGGGTTCATGGTTTAGGGTTTAGGGTTTAGGGCTCAAGGTTGATGGTTTCACATTGTGGGTTTATGGATAAGGGTTTAGGGTTTATGACTTAGTGTTTAGTGTTTAGGGTTTAGTTTTTTGGGCTTAGTGTTTTGGTTTTAGGGTTTAGGGTGTAGTGATCATGCTTCAAGTTTTAAGGTTTAGGGTTTAGGGTTTAGGTTTTAGGGCTCACGGTTTAGTGTTCAAGGATAATGCTTTGGGATTTAGGGTTTAGAATTATGGTTTTGGGTTTAGGGTTTAAGATTAAGGGTTTAGGGTTTAGGTTTTAAGGTTTATGGTTAGTGTTTAGGGCTCTAGGTTAAGGGCTAAGGGCTAAGGGTTAAAGGTTAAGGGTTTATGTTTTAGGGTTTTGGGTTTTGGGTTGAGGAATTAATGTTTAGGGTATAGGATTTACGATTAAAGATTTAACATTTCAAGTTTAAGGTTTAGGGTTTAGGGTTTAGGGATCAGGGTTTATGGTTTATAGTTTAGATTTTTGAGTTTAGGGTATAGGGTTATGGCTACCGGTTTAGGGTATAGGTTTATGGGCTTAGGGTTTAGGGTTTAGGGTTTATGGTTTAAAACTCATGGTTCAAGGTTTATGGATTAGGGTTTATGGTTTAGGGTTTAGGGTTCGGGGTTCGGGGTTCAAGGTTTAAGGTTAACGGTATAAGATTTGGGGTTTAGGTTTAGGGTTTTGAGTTTAGGGTTTAGGGTTTAGGTTTTAGGGTTTACGGTTCGAGGTTTAGGGATCGGGGTTAATGGTTTAGATTTTAGGGTTTATTTTTTAGGGTTGAAGCTTTAGTGTTTAGAGTTTAGGGTTTAGGGTTAAACATTTAGCGTTTAGGGATTAAGGTTAAGGGTTTATAGTTTAGGGCTCGAGCTTTAGGTTTTAGGGTTTAGGGTTTAGGGTACATGGTTTATGATTTAGATATTAGGGCTTAGGGATCGGGGTGTAGGGTTCAAGGCTTAAGGTTTATGGATTAGGGATTAGGGCTTAGGATTCATAGTTCAGGTTTGTGGCTTAGGTTTTGGGGTTTCGAGTTACTAGTTTAAGGTTAAGTGTTTAGAGGTCGGGGTTGTGGATTTAAGGTTTAGGGTTTAAGTTTCAAGTATAAGGGTTTAAGGTTTAGGGTATATTATTTAGGGTTAAGGGTTAAAGGTTTAGGGTTTAGGGTTTAGGTTTTAGGATTTAGTGTTGAGGGTTTAGGGTTTATTATTTTTGTTTTAGGGTTTAGGTTTTATAATGTAGGGTTTATGGCTCAACTTTTAGGGTTTAGGGTTTAGGTCGCAAAGTTACGGGATTAGGGTTTAGTGTTTATGGCTTAAGGTTTAGGGTATAGGATTCAATATTTAGGGTTTAGGTTTTAGGGATTATGATTTTTTTTTAGGGTTTTGGATTTAGGGTATAGTATTTAGGGCTCATGGTTCATGGTTTAGGTTTTAGGGCTTAAGGCTGCGGGTTTAGGGCTCATGAGTAAGGGTTGAATGTTTTAAGTTGAGGGTTTAGGCTTTAGGCTTTAGGATTTATGGATCATGGTTCGAGTTTATGGTTTATGGTTTAGGGTTAGGGCCTAGGGTTTAGGGTTTCGATTGTAGAGTTTAAATGGTAAATTATTTACGCTGATTGATGAAATCCTCAAAATTACCTATGTACCAACCATATTATACTATAAACATTATCTCATAAAACTTGACTCATGGAGTTGCGAGAATAATTCCATAAGGTGTAGAGTGACCCTAATTTCTTATATTTACTAAAATAAATTTAAAGTATAAGTTTTTCATTTATTATTCATATAAATAATAAATGAAAAACTTATACTTAAACATTTATTTTTGTAAATAGAAGCATGCCAAAAGAACATATAATGTTTATACTATGTGGAACATGTACACGTTATAACATGTACGTGTTTCATTTATTATGCCCCCAAACCAAGAATTTACAGGCTTCAAATTGCTTTGGTTTCACATACCTAGGCCTTGGACCTACACCAACACAATAACTTTGCATTTTTTGACAAAATATGCAAAAAATCACCTTCCACCATGCTAAATCCTACAAAAACATTCACTATCTTTCTTAAAACTTTGCCTACAACGTCAAGAAAACTATCCTCTTTCTAAATATGTAATTTTATATTTTTCTGACTATTCTAAGGTTTCCATTTATATTTATTTCAAACTATGTCTTTTATACCTCTATTTTTAGTGATTGTAAATGCTTATCTTTTGTCGTGTATCTTTTTTTCGACTCATCAAAATTGAATAAATAAATTTTAGGCACAAACTAGGACTAATTCTATACATATTAAAAAAACTAATTTTTGATATTTTTGAGGTTGTTAGGGGGCAAGGTCAGAGCTCCATTATTTTTAAAAATTTAAAATTCCATTACTAGAATAATCATTAAAACAATACTCGCTAAAAAATCATAAAAAATGTAACACAAACTAGGTGCTCCTATCTATCTTTATACTAAAGGGTTTTCAAAAATACTAAATAGTGCTAAGAAATGGTAGGGGAATGAAAGTCACTCTACTATGTTTTTTAATAAAAAAGGGAACACATGTTGGTAGTTTAGTTATTTGATCCACTTAAACTTAGTTGTTTTCAATAAAATTTAGTACCTTAGAAACTAGACTCAAAAGGCTACGATTCATGTATTTACAACATCTTCCAATTTTGAGTGCAAATATTTCAAATAACTCATACAAGTTGAACATTTTAATTTTTCAGAAAAAGTTTCCATTTAAGAAACCATTTTACACCCCTATATTAGTGCACTTCTTTAGTGCGGAATCACAAAGACCCACAACTAATCTCTAAAAGATTTTCTTTTCTAAGGTAGGCTCATTTGGTGTGATTGCATAACATTGAACTTTCCCCAAGGTGTGGGACCTTGTAAAAATGGGAAAGCTCTCTAGATTGAAGGTTGGTTCCTTATTCCTCTATTCAGGTGCATACGTGAGGATTTACAGAGGATCTATTTCTTATACCTAGTCTAAACTTGCCAAGGGGACAAGGATAAAAGAATACAGAAATAAGAAATAACTAAACTACTAGGTGATGCACCAAAGGAATGATGAACACTTAGTTTACCTTTGACACGAACCAATAAAATGCATACAATAAACAAGAACAAATAGCCAGATCTATAATGAGAGACCAAATAGAAGCAAAAGAAACAAGAAGGATCTAAAATCGATCACAAACGTATTTTATTGCTCTATAGATTGATACAGTTCATTACAGAATAGCCGAAAGGTAGAAACATATTACAATTTTAATGGAAGGCCTAAACCCCATAAATCCTTTGCTAGAAGGAGAAGGGAGCTGAAAAAATAAGAATATCCGACCCTTTACAATGAATCCTTCCCGTAAATTTATAGATTCGATCGGAGAGAAGAAAGAGAGAGAGAGAGAGAGAAGGGAAAACACGGGTCAAAGCTCAACCACCGTTATTAATGCTTCTACTAAAATCTGCCCTCAAATCCATCTTCTTGCATCGATCCTTGGTTCGAACCATGAAGGAAGAGGAAACGACAGAAATAGATCGAATCCGATATGGTTGTTGAGACTGATGATCCTGCATTGAAATCTCGAAGACGTTTCTCCATTTTACTTCCACCTAACTTCCCAAAAATTAAAGTTTCAGACTCCCATGGTGTAGAAGAGATCGAGATCTTTCCAACAGTGTTAGATTTGCAATATTTCGAGCCCTAGGTCGAAAGATATGCCCCTTTGAAGTTTGAATCGATTCCGTACAAATGGCGAGAATTTTTTTGAAAAATGGGTCCCCCTTTTGGATTGGGACACATGGCAGCTAGATTGGAACAAAATTCGAGGCCCACAGGTCTGCAATTCACCTTTTATCCTTTTGCGCAAAAAACGTAAAAACTTAAAAAAATTCCCGCAGCCCCGAAGCTCCGCACGGACACGTGGCTCCTTTTGGTTGGATGGGAAATGCGCTCCCATTTTTACCTTTATGCCTTTTGGGCGAAAGGAAAATTTTCACCTTTTCCCCGACTCCCTGCCTTGGCTTTGACTCAGATCACTTTTTCCTTGGGTGGAGTTACGGGCTATTTTGCAAATTTTACTCCCTTTTGAGGTAACAAGGGTGAAAATCAAATTTTCCTCGGCTTCCCACTTTCCCTTAGGACACGTGTCACTTTGGCACTTGCTGGGAACCTTTTCTCCATTTTACCACAGAAACAGTGCCCTTAAGACACTTGGTAGCCTCCGCTAGTCTGCTTATGCGTTGACTATTCAACTAACCTTGCCCCCCTTTGAGGTACACGTGGAGGCATCGTGCTTGTTTGTAAACTTGACCCAAAGTTGCCTTTAGAGGAGCACCAAGTTGACACTTTTCAACCTCCGCTCTTGTGTGGAATTTTCAACAGTTCCTTGCATTTTTAGGGTTTTTGGCTACGTGGCGAGCTCACGCTCATTTGGGTCTCTGCCTTTGGACCAACTCTTGGAAATGCACCAGGCTGACACTTGGCACTCTCCGCTTACACTTCTATACTTAGCCAATTTTGAAGCTTTTCCTCTCCGCCCCTTGAATCTCTTTGACCATTTATTATGTGGAGGGTGACACAAGTTTGAGTTCCTCCCTTTGGATTCAATTTGAGAGAAGTGTCGTTAGGACATGTGGTCTCTTCTACTGCCTCCTCCATACTTAGTTGTTTTTTGGGCCTTTCCTGAACCATTTCGAGCCTAAGGACTTTGAATCTTCATTGTTCTTTTTTTTTCTTGCTTCTAACTCCTTTGTAGCATCTTCCCTACTTGTCCAACCCTACTATTTGATGGTTCTACCTGCCTGTAACTTGGAGAATGGATTTAAAGCATAGAGATGGCCCGACAGAGTCATTTCTTTCTGTATAGGATCCTTTGCTCTTTCTTCATCTCCACCACTTCATTGCTAAATATTTTTTACAACCAATTATAGGATTTGAATGTATTTTCTCGGGTTCCTTCTATGCGGGGTCGTGATTCAATCCAATATTTAGCTCGGGGTGAAATATGGATAACAATTTGGTGACTCATGGGGACATCTACCTACTAGATGAAGAGATTAGTTGCCTTGTCATATCTGTTGGGCATGGAGTCAAGAATTTCTGCCTCTGGTTCATGGCCCATCTGCTTGTGCTCTCAAATTTCATAAGAAAATATCGAAATGAATATTTCTGAGAGTAGAAAATTGTTTTAAAATAGGGCCTCATCTATTTTTCTAAATGAACTGCACAAGAGCAAAAAAACAACACCACGACTATGTACAAAATAGAAATCATACATGTTCCAAAATGGAACATGCAAAGCGTGCAAAGCACTTAGGAGAAAAGAAATCTACACTACAACAAGACAATGTGCAGAAGCACTTGGAGGAAAGAGAAACTAACTAATATGTACATGGTGAGACTTCCCTTTTAGTAGCAGTGCTTAAAATAGATCCTGTTCATTGGAACCTGCAGCTCTTCACCATCCAATGTAGACAATTGGAAAGCATTACTACTTTTTCATCTTGTTATCATATAGGGGCCACTCCAGATGGCATCAAACTTAGAATGTCTCCCTGGTTTTGCTTGATCTGCATCCCATTTCAAAACTAGGTCCCCTTCCTGGAAGGTCCTTGCTTTTTCCTTCTTATCAAAGTATTTCTTGATTGAAGCTTGATTCTTCTCCAATGCTTGGAGATCTTACTCTCTGTCTCTTATAATTCTCTCATCTCTACCTACCTAGCCTCCATTGGTTCAAATTTAGACATCTCTAGTTGCTTCACAAGCTCCAATGCTGGTAATTCAAGTGATATAGGAAACACTGCTTCTTTCCCATAGACAAGCTTGAATGGGGAGCTACTTGTAGATCTCTTGGGCATTATTCTATCAGCCCATAAGGCTGTTTTGAGCTTTGTGTGCCAGGTCCTCTGATTCTCATCGAGAGTTCTTCTGATGATCTTCAGTAGGTTTTTATTTGTAGACTCATCCTAGCCATTACCTTGAGGGTAATAGTTTGATGAAGTACTCAAATAAGTCCCATTTTTAACAACCCATACTATGATCTTAGAACCTATAAATTCTAATGCATTGTCTGATATGATGGTGTTTGGTACACCAAATCTGGTCACTATCCCTTCATACAAATCTAGGATACTAGACTCATTTGCTTCTTTGAGTGCCACTACCTCGGTCCACTTGGTGAAATAATCAATTGCTGTCAGGATCCATTTGTGACCTTGGCTTGAGTTTGGGTTGTTGAATCTAATGAATTCCAATCCCCATTGCATGAAAGGTTGGTTGAATGAGATTGGGTGCAATGGAAGCACTGTTAGCTTTTCCTTAACTTTGTAGAATGCACAACTCTTGCACCTTTTGATCCATGTGAAACAATCACTAAATACTTTGGGCCAATAATATCCTACTTTCATGATTTTGAGTGCTATCACTCTTAGAGAAAAATGGCCTTCAGCTACTTCAACATGAAATTCTTGTAGCACTCTCTCCACTTGATCTGTCCCAATGCATCTCAGCAAAATTCCATTGATGTCTCTTTTAAACAAGACACCATCAATAAAAATATATGGGGTGGCTTTGTAACTTGAAATGCCTTATTTTTTCTTTATTCATACCATGAGGGTACAGGCTTGTTTGATGGAAATTCACCATGTCTTGGGTCCAACAAGGAATAGGTACATCATCTCTCCCTTCTTCTTGATCATCTTGTAAGATAAGAATGGCCTCTTTATCACTATTTGTTTCATCTTGTAGAGAAGAGGCTAATTGCTCACACAAGCCCCTCCCATGAACCAGCTTGGTGACCCTGATCTCAATGTCATATTCCATGACATGAGTTACCCACCTGCATGTTTCTCATTCGGATCCTTCTTTGAGAATTCTTTGACTCCTGCATGGGAGACCAATAGCTATATTTTTTTTTTGACACTAAATGCTTAAACTTCTTCAGTCCCCTGATCACTGCCAGGACTTGCTTCTCAATGAAGGAGTACCTTACCACATAGTCTTACTGAGAATCATTTGAAGAAAGCAATTGGCTATTATGAAGTTTCTTTGTTCTATTGAACTAATATTGAAGAGATAGTGTCACTGCCACCAAAGGCATACAATATGAAGTCCTTGGAGAAATCTAGATTTACAAGAGTTGGGGCCTGTGATATGGCCTCTTTGATGGCTTTAAAGCTTTCCTTTCCTTCAACTTTCCATCTGAATGTTAATCTCTTCTTCAACATCAGTGTTATTGGCTTAACCAGAGTAAAGCAAAGTTTGGGACAAACCTTCGAACAAAGTTGATCTTCCCTAAGAAGATTTGAAGAGCCTTCTTGTGGCTTGGCAATGGCAGTGCTTTTATTGCTTTAACTCTCTCTAGGTCAATTTCAAGACCCTCCTTAGACACAATATGGCCTAAAATCCTACCCTCATGGGCCAAGAATATGCATTTTTAGGGTTCAAAGATACCTGAATCTTCTGAATCTTTGAAACACTTACCTTAGGTGAAAAATGTGGTCTTCTCGTGCATTCTTAAAGAACATAGTGATGGCATCCGAGGTAGATCAAAAATATCTTGTGTATTAGCCCTTTGAATTCCATATAAATGGCTCTTTGGAAAGTAGCGCCGGCGTTAGGCAGAGTCAAATAGCATTTTTGGATGCATAGGTGCCCCATTTGGTGGTGAAGGTAGTTTCAAATTGATCATATTCTTTCACCATGATCTAATTGTATCCTAAGTATCCATCTAAGAGAGAGAATCTCTCTGACCCAGACACTACTTGCAAGATCTGTTCCATTGAAGGGAGTGGGTAGTGATCTTTAAGAGAGGTTCTGTTCAAATCCCTGAAGTCAACACACAACCTAATTTCTCCATTTTTCTTTACTGATTGGGACCAAATTTACAACCCAACTTGAGTGTTTAATTGGAAATATGATGCTTTCCTCTATTAGCTTGTTCAGATCCCTTTTCATTAGAGGCTCAATATGTGGGTTGATGGCCTCTGCTTCTACTTGGTAGGTTGAGCAACTGGATCCAATTCAATTGTGTGTTGTGCTAGTTTTGGATTAAAACCCCTTAAGTCCTCATAACTCCAAGAAAACACATCAGGGAATTCTTGGCAGAGTTGTATGAATTCATACCTTTCCTGCTCGGTGGCCACCTTGCCAATTCGAAGTGTTTTGTCTTCTCCAACTAGGATTGACTCTGAATCTTCTCCTTTGATTTGTATGTTGGCTTTCTCCTTTCTAAATTGATCGTTAGGATTGAAAATAGATTCCAGTGTCACTAAGCCTTTGGGAAGCTTGTTTGTATGCAATTGTACTATCTGATTTCCATATTGTTGTCCCAATCTGCTTTGATTATTAGCTGAGAATTCAGCTTCTTCTTGCAAAAAATTAATGATCTGCTGATCATTTTCAAACACCTGCCAACATGTATTATTATCTGGCACTGCTGGTCTCACAACCACATGGATATGTGGTTGTCCTTTGTCTCTCTTGATGTTGTCCACCACATCAAAGGCTGCTCCAACTACTGCAAGTCTATCAACAACTTCATTTTCTTTCTTGGGTATGGACATAATGCTGAAGGCTTCGAAATCCTCCATGAGGTCCCATACTCTATTCTTATAGTTCTTGAGTAGGTCATTCTTGACAACATTAAGTCCTCTGACTTGATTGGCAACCAATTCACTATCACCAAACACCTACAAATTCTTGATCCCCATCTTCCTTGCCCAATGAAGACCTTGGACTAAAGCCTCATATTCAACAATGTTATTTGAGAAAGAAAACTAAAATATAAAGGCTGAATAATACTTCATACCTTTGGGAGACACAATCATAGCTCCTCCTCCAGCTCCTTGTCTACTCCTTGAACCATCAAAGAATAATTTCCATACCTCATTGTCATCTTTATGTTCTGGCTTGATTAAGGTAGGAAGAGGGTGATTTTCTTCATGTAGAAGGTAGACACCCAGCTTAGATTCTTCCATTTCTTTATAGGGGTCAAAAGCATGTCTTTTGCTGGCCCACTCATCTAGAGTCAAGTCTGGGATACATTCCAACTTGGTATTTTCTTCATTAGTGCTTAGGAGGTCTTCTTGATCAAAAGATGAGTAGTTGGAATTAATTGGGCTAGGCACATAAGTTTCAATATGATAGTCTGTAATGGGTTTAGATCTGACTGTGGCCTTTGCCCCATACCTTTTCCTAAAGAGCATATGTGACTAGTCAGTAGACATGTAGCCTCCAATTTACAAGTGAAGTCCTGATGCGAAACAAAGTAAAATGTGGTGGCAAATCTATGATGGACATGTTTTGCAAGACAGTCACATTGGGGCAGGCATGTAGGGTGAGGCTCAGATCTTTGATGATTCCCACAGTGGTCACTGTTGTCCCATCTAATTGGACTACTCCTCTAGAGATGACTTCATATTGGAGACCCAACTGATCAGCTATTTGTTTGGGCATCACAGAACTACTAGCCCTAGAATCAATCATACAATTGTGCACTAATTTGTCTCCAATAATTAATGAGACATAGAATGGAGGGGGTCTCAAGTTCTTACCTTGTTGTTCTCCTTGGTTCTTCTCAGGTTGAACTACATTGGCAAGCACTCTCTCTTGCTTTGATTAGGGGGTTGATTTGAACTTGACCAATTCTGCATGGTAGTCTGTAACAGATCCCTCTACCCTGGAATGGCCAATGACTCCCATAGTGAAATGTTCACACTTTTCCTCTTCATTTGCTCAATAATATTGAATGAGATATATTTTTTCTACCCCTTCCCAGACACATTTCTTTCTTGCACATGGGTTGTAACAACTAGTTCCTGACTGGATTTGGAAGGTGGCTTGGATTGGTTATGCATGTTGGGAGTTGCACTTGGAACACCAAGACCTTGTGGAGTGATGGAAGGTTGAGGGTTACCTGAGTTCAGTGGTTGGCCCTCTCTAATGCTTCTCTTTTTGGACCATGTATTGGCAGCCACACTTTGAGGAGGGAACTGATTCATCCCACATAAGTCTTTAGCCTGCCAATTTACAAGCATGGTCTCTCTTGGAGGTTCACCTTGTTGAGATCCTTGCTGTTGATCTCCTTCCTGACTAGGCTCTTATGACACCATATTGGTTTACACCATTAGAGCTTGATTCAAAGCACCATTAAAACACATGGATTGGTTATGTGGTTAATTGCATGGAAAACACCAATCATATTCCTGTGCCATATTGTTCTATGTAGGGACCAATGCCTTTGATGTTGAGGTTGTATTTGGATCATAAGACCTAAAAGGTCTAGTAGCTTGAGGCTGTCCTTGATTTTGATTTTGATTTGCAGTCTGAGGTGGTGGCCTATTCTGCTGGTATTGGGGTCTAGTTTGATATTGAGCCTGAGGCTGATATGGCCTAGAGCTCTGTGCTTACTATCTTTTGATGGTCACTAGTTCATTTCCCAAGTTTTACAGTTGCTTCATCACTTCTTGAAGCTCTTTAGAGGTGTTAGATGATGAAGTGGAAGATTTAACAAAGCTTTGACTCCTAGGGGATATAGGAGCTAATGTGGGTGTTTGGTTATTATCTGGGCTTCCTAACTCAAGGTATAGAGGCATAGATGGCCTAGGAGCTATTTTTCGGCTTGAATCAAATGGTTCTCAACCCCTATGGAAAGGCTATAGGCTGTTGGCAGTGTAGTGCCTCCCATTGACTGAATCATCAGAGAAATATTATAATTTAAAGCCCTAAGAAAGTATAGGAAGGCACCTTCATTTGTGGGCTTTACTGCTGTTGGAATCCTATCCCAGGTTCATTGGAATATGAGGTTGAAGTCAGTCAGCTATTCATTTGGGGCTCTCTTGATTGTTGTTAGTTGCTCCAACAAAGACAAATTGTCACCTTTCTCTCCAAACTGGTTGTGAAGAGTGGTGCATAGCTGATTCCAATTTTGAATAGAGCCTGCCTCAAGACTCCTAAACCATTGTGAAGCCTTCCCTTTGAGTGAAGAGGCAAGAAGCTTGACTGCTATGTCCATTTCATGAATCTCATGGATTGTGCAGACATTTACAATATCTTGGACATGATCACTCGAAGAATTTTGGTTCTCCCCAGTGAAATATGGGATACTCTTTAATGCTGCAATAGGAACTAGATTTTGTGCATTCAAGGCAAGTGGACTACTGCTAGTGAAGTTAACATAAGGATTTGGTTGAGCCATTCGATTGGCCTGAGCACTCCTCTTGATTGAATGAATGGTATCTTTGGGAGGAGGTGTTGATAAAGCTCTGCTTGGTGGGGATAGAGACCTCTGGAATCTTCTTCTTCTCCCTCGTCTGGGGATAAGTCTAAATAGACAAATAGTCCCTCTTCTCTAGTTCTTGACCATGTTTGTATTCTTCTCATGAACTTACTTGGACTGCTGAAACCAGTAGATTTGTTTCTTTTGGAGTCGCTAGATGTACAGTTTTAAAGCTTCTTAAAAGCCAGAATCATAGAAAGTGTACATCAATCCCTACTGTAATAATATGGAGACTTATTTTCCTACCTGGTGTCCCAAAATTGTTAGTGCATAATCACATCACCCATAATGAGTGATAAAATATCTACTTTTCTAAGGCGGGGTCATTTGTTCGATTGCATAACATTAAACTTTCCCCAAGGTGTGTGACCTTGCAAAATGGGAAAAATCTCCAGATTGAAGGTTGGTTCCTTATTCCTCTATTCAGGTGCATACATGAGGATTTGTAGAGGATCTATTTCTTATACCTAGTCTAAACTTGCCAAGGGGACAGGGATAAAAGAATACAAGAAATAAGAAATAACTAAACTACCAGGTGATGCACCAAAGGAATGATGAACACTTAGTTTACCTTTGACATGAACCAATAAAATGCATACAATAAACAAGCACAGATAGCCAGATCTGTAATGAGAGACCAGATAGAAGAAAAAGAAACAAGAAGGATCTAAAATCAATCACAAACATATTTTATTGCTCTATAGATTGATATAGTTCATTACAAAATAGTCGAAAGGTAGAAATGTATTACAATTTTAATGGAAGGTCTCATGCCCCACAAATCCTTTGCTAGAAGGAGAAGGGATCCTATAAAACTAAGAATATCCAACCCTTTACAATGAATCTTGCCCCTAAATTTATAGATTCGATCGGAGAGAAGAAAGAGAGAGAGAGAAAGCAAGAAAAATGTGGGTCAAATCTCAACCACCATTGTTAATTCTTCTACTAAAATCTTCCCTTGAATCCATCTTCTTGCATCGATCCTTGGTTCGGCACCTTAAAGGAAGAGGAAATAGCGGAAATAGATTGAATCCAATCTGGTTGTTGAGACTGATGATCATACATTGAAAGCTCAAAGAATTTTCTCCATTTTACTTCCCCTTAACTTCCAAAAAGCTATATTTTTAGACTCCCAAGGCATAGAAGAGATCAAGATCTTCCTAACGGTGTCAAATTTGCAATATTTCGAGCCACAGGTTGAAAGATATGCCCCTATAAAGTTTCAATTGATTCCGCAAAATGGGTGGGTGGGAAATTTTTTTGAAAAATGGGTCCCCCTTTTGGATTGGGACATGTGGCGGCCAGATTGGAACAAAATTTGGGCCCACGGTCTGTAATTCACCTTTTATCCTTTTACACAAACACAAAACTTAAAAAATTCCCACAACCTCGAAGCTCCACATAGACACGTGGCTCCTTTTGGTTGGATGGGAAATGCACTCCCATTTTTACCTTTATGCCTTTTGGGTGAAAGGAAAATTTTCACCTTTTCCCCAACTCCCCGCCTTGGCTTTGACTCAGGTCTAAATGCTAACTTTTTCCTTGGGCAGAGTTGTGGGCCATTTTGCAACTTTTACTCCCTTTTGAGGTAACAAGGGGTGAAAATCAAATTTTCCCCTGACTACCCACTTTCCCCTGGACACGTGTCACTCTGGCACTTGCTCAGGAACCTTTTCTCCATTTTACCCTTGAAACAATGCCCTTAAGACACTTGGCAACCTCCGCTGGTCCACTTATGTGTTGACTATTCAACTAACCTTGCCCCCCTTTGAGGTACACATGGAGGCACTGCGCTTGTTTGCAAACCTGACCCAAAGTTGCCTTTGGAGGAGCGTCGAGTTGACACTTGTCGGCCTCCACTACTCTATGGAATTTTCAATGGTTCCTCTCATTTTTAGGCTTTGGGCTATGTGGCAAGCTCACGCTCATTTAGGGCTCTGCCTTTAGACAGAGACTCTTAAAAATGTGCCCGGTTTGACACTTGGCACTCTCTGCTTACACTTCTATACTTAGCCAATTTTGAAGCTTTTCCTCTCCACCCCTTGACTCTCTTTGACCATTTGCTACGTGGAGGGCCGACGCAAGTTTGAGTTCCTCCCTTTGGATTCACTTTGAGAGAAGTGTCATTAGGACACGTGGTCTCTTCCGCTGCCTCCTCCATACTTAGTTGTTTTTGGGCCTTCCTAAACCGTTTCGAGCCCGAGGACTTGAATCTTTGTCGTTCTTTCTTTTTCTTTCTTATGGATCCTTTGTAACATCTTCCTGTTGTCTAACCATAATATTTGATGGTTCTACCTTCCTATAACTTGGAGAATGGATTTAAAGCGTAGAGATGGCCCAACAGAGTCGTTTCTTTTTGTACAAGATCCTTTGCTCTTTCTTCATCTCCGCCACTTCACCTGAATCTTTTTGCATCTAATTACAAAATTTGAATGTGTTTTCTTGGGTTCGTTTTATGTGGGATCGTGAGTCAATCCAATATTCAGCTCGGGGTGAAATATGGATAACACTTACCCAACTAAATTTTTCTATCTCTTCTAGGAAACTAGGGTTTCATACTTTTTAATCTTAATTTACATAGGTGATATTTACATTTTATTATATATTCATTTACTACTACATTCCAATCAAATTTGGGCATTTATAAATTATATCTTTTATTAATATTTTTGTGAACCCCTATATTTCAAACCCTTACCCTATGATCATCTCATGGCTTAAAGTAGATCTTGCTCCCCTAGGAAGGCTATGGATCATGAGAGAGTTCACGCTATCCTTGATGATGTTATTGAGATTTTTCTTAATCTTATTTTTCACAATCCTCAACTCAATGGTAACATTCAAAGATAACTTATGGCCAATGAATGTAAGATTCCTAGTAGTTTTTTCCATTCTTCTTACAACATTCTTTGTAAAGGAAAAAACATTTATTCTTGTAGTCCTTGTTATTTATTTTCCACTAGGATTATTCCAATATCTTTTATTTCCAATGAATCTCTAGGTGATGCTTTTATCGATTATATGCTTGGTCTTGATTGCAACTATATAGATCAAAATCATGATAAAAATGTACTTGTGTATGATGTTGTTTCTCAAAATAGTCAAGATGATTGTATAGTTGCATCTCATACTGCTTGCATTTCTGAACATGTCTCTAATGATTATAAAGATACATCTCATGATAGTTCTTCTCTTGTTTCATTATGTGTTGACGATACACTTGAAGAAACCCTTGCATGCAATTCTTTTTCTCGATACTTATGATGCACATGTTACTAATGAATCTACTTCTCTGCATACCAATGAATGTGAATTCTCTACTCCACTATGATATTTTTAGAGATTATATCTAATAACATGCTTGTTGATTCTTCTCTTTCACATTTACTTCATATCCTATCGACTCTTTCAATGTTATTCCTGAAACTTCTATCGACATTCCATGTTCTTCACCACATATAACTTCTTCCGCACTTGCAGCTATTATGTCTATAGCATTGACATCCTCCACTACTTCCTATGACATTCTTACGATCACTCGTAATGACAAGCTTCAACAAGTCAATCTAATCTTCTACCATTCCTTCACATGATATATTATCACTCATGAATATTGTTGGGTAACTAAAATATCATGTTTAATCTCTCACTCTTGAAATAAAATCCTATTATTATTCTATTGATAAAAAATATTTACATAGAAATCGCATTCCAAAAAGATCCATATTTTAGAATTTCCTAAGGAATTCATCATGCCTACATTTTCATGCTTCAATGGTACTTTTGGCAATCCATATATGACTATCAAGAATTATCATCTAGATATGGCTTATTACTCCAATGATCGATAGTTGCTTATATATTTTCATCACAGTCTTATTGATGATGCTCTCCAATGGTACATGCATATACCTTTTGGATCTATTAGTACATATTGTGAGATGGAAGAGGCCTTGCTTCGATGAGTTATACTTAATAATGGTCCTAGAGTCACACATGATAATTTACCCGGCTTACATAAAAGAAAGAAAAAATTTATTACTGATTATCTTCTACATTTAAATGCTTACATGCATTAGCTAGTCATTGAGCCCATTGGTTTAGAGAATAAATTCATATTTTTTCATGGCTTGATTCCCACTTTAAAGAAACACATTCAATATGACACATGTGAATCATTCATACTATTATGCTATAAGGTCATTAATCTAAAATAAGATCTCATTTTAATTCCTTGTTATTGTATGCAATCAGTATTATTATTTAATTGATTCATTATATGTTCATTTAATTTAGTAATGGAAGAGTAATGTAAAAGAAACAACAAAAAACTCATTTCTTACAACAATTGTATACATTCATAAAGAATTTGTATTTTGTTTTCCAACACAATTCATGGGATATGGTTGGAATGTGAGAAATGCATATAAAATTAAGGCTAGAAATGTAAGGAGGAAAGGGACCCATCATTTCATATATGGAAAAGACCGCTTCTTTGTAAACTACTACTCAAAATTGACTCAATGAACGTGCTTCATGGTACTGAAAGAATAAAAATAATCTTGTTAGATCTCGGGGACATTTTACCTAATTATATTTCAAGTTTTGAATATATACGCATTCGGTTTAGTGAATATTATAGAAAAACAACATCTTATTCGAGGTATACAACATGAAAATATTACGATTGTAGATTTTGAATGAGAAGCAAATATGAAGAGAGTAGAATTTCAAAACAAGGCTCATCGTGATATTCATCTTTGGGGGAGATATAATTTCATTACAGTGATTTAAAAATAGTATAGTTTTCTTCGTGCAACATACATTCAAAATTTCATAAATAATTTATAAATTTGAAAATTTCATCAACTTCTCGAAGCACTAAGAATTTTTTTGTAAAAGTAAATATTTTTCCAAATGCAAAAATTCCCATGTTTTTTCATCAAAGACCTCAAGGAAAATCTGCTTCAAACATATGTGGTTTCAAATACAACTTTCAAGAAGAAATAAAGGCTTCTCATACATTTAATGGACATATTTTTATAAAGGGAAACAAAATTTCTAGATTACAATTTTCATCAAACTTTCAAGGCAAGTGAGTCCCATCAAGCATATTAAGATGTGAAAAGTGATAGGGAAGGGTTTTTACATCTATCAAATGACAAATATTGAAGTTTATTGCAAGTTTCTCATCAACTCTTCAAAAAAATATGGCTTAAAAGATGCATTTTAGAAGATACTATGGAGAAACAAGTTAGCCTTTATAAGGAAGCTATTTACTTTTTGTAAAAATGTTAATATGTAGAAGAAATAGTTCCCAAAATGCATCATTTTCATGGTTTGAAAATGCGTTCCTTTAGCTCAAATTTTCATGATACAAAGTATGATGCCCACACTAATGCATCCAAACCACATTAAACAACTACACTAACTTGAAAATTCATGATTGATTTTTATTGTAATTAATTAAAACACATTAAACCAATCTTAAACACATTAATTATGATTAATAAAATGTTTACTCATTTATCTAATACATCTCCTTTTGAATTAATTTTATTTATTTAATCTAAAATTATTATTTTATTGCCCGATACATTTCAAATTCATTACCTCCTAGTTTAATTTAGTTAATTTAATTAATTAATTAAAACCTATATAAATTCTACTTAATTTTCCCTTCTTAGGATAATAATAATTTTAACCAAATTTCATTTATAATATTTATTAAATAAAATTATTACCCATACCACTACGGTTTATTCTACCCTTAATTTAACTCTATTTTTTAAATAAATTTCACCATTTTAGCCCCGTCTAAGTTTCTTCCATAAGCTTAGAATAATTAAATCAAATTTTAATTAAAATAATTTCTAGCTTCGGTAGACAGTTTTCTAGCTAAGGTTCATTTGAATTAGAAATAATAAAATACCCTAAGGACACTTAATTTAATTCATGGACATATAATAATCCTATATCACCCCTTTTAATAATTACATACCCATATACCCATTAATATTTTAATTTCCCAAAGCAAGTAACCCCAAAAACATGAAAGGAAAACATATAAATAGACTTGGTGGAGGGATAGGTTATGTGGCTCTATGTAGGTTGCCACCTCATCCACCTCCACCAACCTCACATACTTCTCACACAAACGAAAGTCTCATAAAGAGATAGGTGAGGATATGACACTACTGAATTAGCACACAAGCTCCCATTTTCCATTCTAAAATTATATTTAGAAGATCAAGAATATGAGGGTAATAATTGACTCTTTTCCATGAATTTTTCATAATTATAGGCTAAATATGACCCCTCAAGTCATAGGTTAGGTTGGGAGGGGAGTTTAAAGAGTGTGGGACAAGTAAAACTTGTCCCACAAGCCTTCAAAATTGGGCTCAAAGCCCAAATACAATATTTGAGGTAAGAGGATGGAAAACAAACCAATGTCACCTTAAAATTCATTAAATCAAAGTAAAAGACTAAGGTATAACCACATACACATTTCCCCCCATTCACCACATTAATACACTAGCTCATACTAACAAATTACATAGTTAATTAGGGGTACATTGACAACATAGGAACATAAGGATACAAGGGTACATTAGAAATTTAAATAAACTCACAACATCAAAAAAATAAATAAAGAACACAACCACAATTATACCATGGTCACACTATGAGGTGCTCCCTTATGGAGACCTCTTAACAAATGATACGCAACATGAGAAAACACATTGACATACACACAATTTGCCAAGATGACCATGTCTTGAATACATGACATTCCTTCATGGTTGGCCTTCCTAGTCCCACCTTGTTTGTGTGATTTTGTTTCCTGCAACCACAAATAATACCACCTTTGGCCTTAAGGATGCATCAATACGCCACGTAAATAAAGCACATATAAAAATCCTTCATATAATTCACAAAATACATCATAAAGCAATGCCATTATCAAGATTACCTAATTCTAACATAAATTAATCATTTGCAATTACCAATAATCACAATTCCTATTTTACGACAACCATGAAATTCATATACTTGTTGATCATCTAATATCATCACATAATTAATAAACCACAATATCAATGAACACATGGTTAGTTCAATCATCTAAACGTAGTCGCAACTTCCATGAATCCAAAATGTCAGTATATAAGTAGAGAAATGCTAAACAACATGTACAAAATGTCTACCAATGTCAGCTAGGCATCCATCCAATCCATGATAAAAATCAAATCACCATAATAATTAGATGTCCATATAGTCTATAACATGCTATCCAAAATAATATCCATGCCTCGAAATAGCTAGTAAACAAGAGCATAACAAAAATAAGTGTTGAGCAGAGTGGGCACTACATGTCATACTTATTGAAAAATCAAGATTCTTCCACCAAATAAAGAATAAAGACATGAAGAGATTTACGATTAAAACCATAAAGTGCTACATTGTTATAAAGTACATGTTCAAAATTTATACAAGATATAGGTGTCTACCAAATTTTAAATTATAAAGTTAACAAAAATGCATTTTCAAATCAAGAGATAGTGTCTAATGGCACCAAACAGGATGACAAATTCCTGCAACTTTTTAGATTCTAATTTTTTTAGACTTTTCCATATTTAATGGCTTCTAAAAGTAACACAAATTTTTAAGAGTCGGTTCCAAAACGTTCACCAAATTTTAAGTAAAAATTCTATAACCAAAGTAACATGAGCCACTTTGTAATCATGGTTGTATATCTGCAAAAAGGGTTCATTTTAGGGGGAAATAATCATGAATAGGTGAATTCTAGGATTTTTACATTTTGAAATTGCTGAATGTTTTTACTACCGTTTATAGCGCATTCACCAAAATTTTATGGGTCCTTCATAGATTTGACCATAATTTCACCTTAGTGTTTCCACTAAGGGCCAATCAATGTTAGTATATTCGCCTTCATGTTATAATATACCATTATATATAGGATTAATTCTCCATAATATAGTAATACAATATAATTAATTTTGTTTAATTTTCAGATCTGCAGTTGAAGATGAGGGTAAAAAGGAATAATCCCATGAAAAATACATAAGTTCAAGATAAAAATCAAAAGGAATAAGCAAAGAGATACGTGAAAATGTCTCAAGTGTCAGCGTGTCAAGGTTTTTTTTAAATTAATGTTATTGGAAGACAATCTAAATACATGATGTCATTCGATAAGGTGAATATGAAATTTTGTACGATAGCAAGAACATGTTACTTGCAGACGATAATATAAATTTGTGTTGTCGTTTGGTAGCAATCAAGTAGTATCTGTTGTCACGGTGGTCCGATATCATGTTCGCATAACCTTATTCGGTATCCTAACCCATGTAACCATGTTATCATGTAGCATGATCTTTTTTTCTCACAATACTTATACTCCTAAAAATGTACATCTACTATATGTATTTGGAAACTAGGTAAAGTGCACAAAATGTAATTGAAGTTGGACACAATAGAGAAGCATTGTGGTAAAGTATATGATTTTAAAAGGTAAGATGATGGAACAATAATAAAAACAACTATGTGGAAAACCAAGGAAGATTGTTTACATGTAGATATGTAGTATAATATGACAATCATCATAAACATATTCAACACCTTTTTGAGAAAGGTGAAACAATACAAGATAAATTTCCAAAATCTACTGATGTAAGTCTTCAACCAAAACTTATACAATACGTAACAATATTTTAAATTTTAAAAAACGGAGACCAATTTGAGATCTCTTATATTATAAGATATTAGTTTGATGTAATGGGTTTCCATACATTTCAACAACACACTTTGGTCGATAACGGTGCATGTGAAATGGAAAAGTGTATGGTAGAAATTAAAATAATTGATTTGAGAGAGAAGGTAAAAATGTAATTTTTATTGGAATGTCGATTGAATAGGCAAGAATAGTAGATAATACAACACGGATTTATATGGATGTCTACGCTTTCAGGTTTCAATAACCATTTGAGGGAAAATCATCTACTAGATATGCAAAAATGATGGACAATTACAATTCAGAGAACCTCTGCATACTTGTTATTAAAAATTTCAATGAAATAGCTTGTATAAATGATCATTCAATCTCTACAAATCTGATCTGTCTAGGAGCTAATGGGGAATATTTCATGGAATGTCACAAAATTGGGATTTTTATTCACCTTCAAAAACTATTGCCTCATACACGATTCATATACATTGCATGGCTCATATAATGAATCTCCATTACAAGATTCTAATTAATTTTGAAAATGTTGCTAACATGGAAGAGCTTATATGGGACTTGCACTCATATATGTCAAGCAGTCCTAAAAGATTTTTGAAGTTTCGTAGATTTTCTGTTGGAATAAAAATAGTAAAAATTGTTGAAATATGTTGACACAAGATGGATATCATTGTATGATCTAGCTTGCAGATTTTTGAGGAATACATGTCATTAGTAGGGTATATGTTCAAGAATCATAGAGAAGTTGAAAATGATAAATATTTATTGCATCGTTTGACATATTTGGAGATATTATTAACTTTATGCGGTATTTTTCCAATGCTTTGAAGAAAATAAACAACTTTGTGAAACAAGCTCAAGAAAGGTCTATATACATTGTTGATTTAATAAAATTAAGGAAACAAGTATTTATGAATTTGGATAGCTTATATTCCACCCAAGACTAGTTTCAAAATATGATTTTCAATAGCTGGAAGATTTTAACAAATAAAAAAGATTCTCGATAGCTATTTAAAGTTCAATATAAATGGTCATATTTGTATCTCAGTTGGTGGGGAAAATATTCTGACGCACACTTTCCATAAACATCCTTATGTCCTAGGTTCTTAAATTGAGGAAGTACTAGTCACAATCCTTATTTTTTATGTAGAATTTTATGATACATGAAATAAATTGATGAGGATATCTGAAAAATCATCTTCTTATACCAGAGAACAATTTAATAATAGTGATTTGCTTGAGGCCATGGGAGTTGTAAATCCAAATTTCTTGAATCTAATGACTAGTGAAGAACAAAGATATCAACTCTTCGGGAAATACATGACTGCACTAATGGATCTTTTTGTGAATCTTCATATGTTAATGGGGGAAAATTTAATGATATATTAAAAATAAAACTACTCATATCACAGTCATCACATTTTGCAATGACAATTAGTAATCAATATCAAACTCTTGTTGAACCAACAAAAACTGGAGTTATAATACTATTGCGGAGAAAGATTTATTCGAGTACAACATTCTAATAGAAGGTATAAGTGAATATTTAAAACTATATTAAATCATATAGACACTGATTATTTGGTATGTTGAAGATGAAAGGGTATTTAATGCACTAACATTTGTGAAATAAAAACTTCAAAACATATTGGGCGAAAATATGGAAACCAATGTGAGAATATATGTTTCAAGATATGGAGTAGACAAATTTCCATATGAAATAGCATTAACTACTTGGACATCCATTGTAGAGTGGAGAGTTATTAATTAGATAGAAACCAATGGAGTCTCAAATTACATTTAAATTGACTTGGAATCCAATGCAGACTCAAAATTGCAACGGGTAAAATATGTGATCAAGTACCATTTAGGATAGGTTTGTTTTAGCTACCATACATTTAAATGTATCCATTTTCTGAATAATATATTGTGATTAGTCATTTTTTTCATTTTCATTTATTATTTATATAATGTTTGGAAATTTTAAATTTCTTCTATGTTTTTATAATGTTTTTAAATAATAAAGAGTAGATAGTTGTACAAACTACAAACTGGATGATGTAATTATAATTAATATCAATACTAGGAAAGTATGTTCAATATTTGATTTCTCAATATAAAATCCAAGAGCAAACATGTTTGCAAAGATATAATAATCCATATATCCCATCGTGATTATTAGGATTAATAAAAAATATAACAGTCTAGAGATAATGTTTTTGTAATTATAATCTATCTATACATGAAGAATCAACTATCAAGATTCAACAACAAAATGTACATCCAAGTTTTCAATATTGAGTGCATACATGTTTGAAACTAAATTGTACAATGTAAATCTAGATTCCAGAATCCATGTATTACTATTCATCAATTGTACAAGCTTGAAAAAAAGATAATGTTTTCATTTAACAACATACATGAGAAAAATACAACGATTGACAATTTGACATAAAGATAATGTTTTCATTTGAAAAATAAAATGATTTACATCAATAGTTTTCTGTCATTTGGATCCTTGTTCTTGAGGAGCTTCTATAACATCAACATTTGAACTATCTTTTATCACACCAGACTGGACTAATTATTTTGCAGTTGCATTGATATTTTAAAGATTTTTTCTATCCTCATTAGTTACATCTCCTTTGAAAGGAGAGAAGGAACCTAGTTATTTATTTTCTTCAACAAAATATTTGGATCAAGTCCATGCTCATTTATATTCTTACACAATGTATTATTCTTCTTGTTTAAGAAAAGAAGTTTGTTTTTGAAGGAAATTGCACTATGTACACTTTCTCTCACTTTTTTCAGATGATCATCTAACACCTGCATCTTCATCTTCAATATCTTGTATTTGGACTGAAATTAAAAATATCATAATTATAAGTTAGATAAATGATAACAATATAAATTATAACCTACAAAATATTAAGTACTCACCACAAAAAAATCTTTCTCTGCATTTGCGCATAGGGAATAGTTTATTTTCTCTATTCCACTTATTGTAGTACGACCGTACCTTGAAAATAATATTAGACCATATGTTAAGCATTATAGTAAAAACATTATCATTATTGTAAATATTGTTGATGACTAAATTACCATATTTTTCTTGAGAAACTAAAGCATCAATCGTCACTGATTCATTTCTAATCAATGAAAAAAAATTCTTTATGTTTAAAATTATGATATCTTTCATTAATTTCTTTGATTAGAGATTTTGGTTTGATCTACCATATATTCAGTTCCTTATTATCAAGAATAATATTTTCCATCACAAGGGTTCTAGCATTATCAGCCACAATGATGTCTAATGAAAATTTCTTTTTCCCATTTTCCCATCATTATCCAAATTTTCCTTCCTAGTTGGGGAAGGAGGATTAGAAGAGAATGGTTATTGTGGCACTAACATATCCTTATGTGTACACTGATTGAGATATTATTTATATTTCCTCATTACTGAAATGTCATAAATTCTATCAAAACCAAGATGCTCTTCATCCTTATCGTTATTATTTAAAACATAAGTTCCTCTAGCACTCTGCACTCTACCAACTCAAAATTTGGGGTACTGACATCAGTAAAATTATGTGACCCCTATTCGTTCCAAGGATTACTATCCTTTTTCACCTACCTTCATATGGAAGGGGAGGTTAGTGTGTTGTACTCCTTAAGAATTAGGTAATAGGGGTGCCCATACATTTAATATGTGATTGAGGTTGCAAAAGTTTTGTCACATCAATAATTTAACAATACCGAAAGTGTCTTTTATTTACAAACTCAAACAAGAGAACCATAAGATATTAAAAAGAATTAAATCAAAAAATATTTCTTACACCATGAATATTGTTGTCCAAAATCAACAAACTATGGCACTAGGTGGAATGGGGTAGCGGCACTTCAAAAACTGATTTTAACGAATAAATTTTAAAAAGAATGATAGAATGCTAAAAGAAAGACTAATAAAAATAAAATTTAAATCATTATCTAGTGTAGAATGAATCCCTTCTTGCTCGGGGATGTTTGTAGTGACTGCAATAGTAGACACGACATGTCTCGGTGATGTCTTTGACAAGGTGCACATTATGAAAATGTCATATGTCATTGTGAAGACTCAGATTATCAGGTAGTATATAAATAAATTTAATCAAAATTAAAATTAGTGTGCATTATGGATTAATTGGAACTTGGATTATACTAAGTACATGTTCTCCTAGCTCTTGAATGATTCCATAGAACCACGCATCCCTTTGGTTTTTTTCTACCTCTATGTTTTTGGTGCTAAAGACAGGGCATAGAGTCATCAATCATGGTGACATCGATTGGAGCGTTTTCCCTAGGTCTAACAGTGGTTATGTGAACAAAATTCCACATTACATCAAGCAATTTTTTTACTTTCTTTGACATGTTGAAAACATATTATATGTTTTTACGAATTGATTTATAAATGATTTTGTTTTTGAAAAATTCAATATAGAATTCTTTAAATTTTTTTACCAACAATCACTCTAGAAGCATTACATAATTATGAATCACCTCATACAGAGTAGATGCAATATCTTATTATTTGACTATGTCAAAACTCTCATAATAGAAAACAATAAAACAAGAAAAATAAATAATTCCACTAGAATTCATAATGGCTTTTTCAAGGTCAAAACAAATCCTTGTTGAACGCAATGTACACCAATCAAATCTAACATTGGAAATGGTTTGGAGAAGATAGTACTATTCCCACTGAGGAAAGTCATTGTATCTTTCCTGTAACATAGTGCACGCCTAGAAAAATTCCACCATCGTAGGAGAAAGGGGTCTTTGATTTATTATGTGTTAATCCCTATTTCGGAGTGATCATTAACCTCATTCTGAACAGAAATATCATAATGATACTTTGAAATTTTATTTTTCTCATTAGGTATAATGGTTTTTGTGGATACTAGAAAATGCATTTTGATGGGGTAGGCCTGTTAGATGATGAATATCATTAGGTGTTATTCTGATGACAAATTGGTGGGATGGTAATGCAACTGTGAAAGAGCCATCAAAACTATTATACATTTGCATTAAATTGTTTAACAACTTGTATTATGTATCATATTAAGGAATTTAAATAAGTCGATGGGAACCTAAGTTACCAATCCAATTGGTTTGACAACTAATTTATGGGTTTTGCAGTAGTTATAGTAATTGCGGATACAATATGTTTCGGTAAACATAGGATAGAGTGCTAATCAAATTTTTTCATGGTGTCATGATTCTCGATTCTTGATATTTTGATTTTTAAGACAATAGATGTTGATGATACTGTATACAAGGATTGCAAAAAAAATCATGTGCATAATACTGGAAGTGGAGGTGTAGCATGAAACAAACCATTTGCGATAGTGGAAGAAGCTCTAAAAATCTAGCCTAGATAAACCTGCAAGATAAAATGAGACAAAATGAATGGGGTTTGGTAAATATACGAGACAAAGAAATGGCCCAAAGGTCAAGGCAGAAATGCACAATGTAATGGGAATGTCAATCGGAGACAATACAAATAGTGGTCTATCCGTAAAACATTTCTTTTTGTTACCAAATGTTGTTGGTTTTCCAGTTGTCACCCAAAGGAATGATATAGGTTCGTAAAGCTTACGATGCAAATAAATTCCTTTATGCCAACAAAGCTTGTGATACCATTGGTTACAACCATGTGTGTTAAGTTGACTTCCAGAACATGTTTGTAGGGTCAGATGACAATTGAAATGTATTACTAGATAGAAACAACCACAACTTAACATACATCAACATGTTTTTGTTTCCATGCGGCAAACATTTCGTACTTTCTCGCTAACAACAAAAAATGCTGACATTGATGCCAGGTGGCTTGAAAAAACCTCAATTTTCCACCATCACGAAACCCTCCTTTCCAACATTCACTAACAAAGTGTGAATTTCCTTTTCGGAAGATTCACCACCCACTCTATAATAATTTTTGGAGGGGGATCTTAAAATTAACCTTGTCTACAAAGAAAGAATTTTTCTTAGTAGGCACGTTCAACCAATGTAAGAGAATTCAGAGTTGAAGTTATTACAGGTTACTGAACAAGACAAGAAGGTGAAGAGGGTTCCATTACATTCAGATATTACATCATTAAAAGAAGAGTTTATAATGATGTTTCCAGATAATGCATATTTCCAAGATTCACATCATACATCAAGCAACAGTCAGAAATTAAGTCTTTTCATATAGAGAATAACGAAGCATTCTCTAGTTTTCAAATGTCCAAGTGACAAGGTTTGCATCAAGAACATAGATGACCAACATAATTCAAAGCTATATCCAGGTGCAATAAAATCTTAAAGTGTGTTTCAACTAAAGAATGGTTCCCCATACTTTTTGCAACATAGGAATGAAAGTTTTGCATGATATATTAAAATCTCAGGGAAACGAGCTCATGTTTCCATTATTTTCAAAACAATGCAATTTTTTAGAAAAAAGAGATTGTTCAATTCTTTCATGAACATGAAAAAGTTGTAGCCTTAATAAAAATCTGGATACTTTCTTCTCATATCCCATTTTTTCTAAAAATTTAGAGGCTGTAACAGTGATACATTACTTACCCTTACTGAGCTGACTTGATGAATATCGAGCTGAATTGAATGATAAGGATCTATAAACAATGTTTCCAGACAAATCTAGCCATGGAATTCATACACATCGATTCCGCAGAGTAAATCGACCAAACCCCATGACAAGTTGAGGAGTTACAAAATGATATTGAAGTGAAATCGAATTGAGTTGAGATAAACAATGAACAGTAACAGTTCCCAACAAACAATACACATAAGAACCCACCAAACACCCATGACGAGTTATGAAAATGAAACCACAACGTAAGGTAAACACAATGCAGCAGGATCGAACCTGGATGAGGTGGGGAGATGTCCAGAAGGAACAAACCCGGATCGACTCCAAAACACAAAATGGTGAGATGAATTTTAAAGGGTGATATCAAGATCAAATGCAACACGAATTCCAAAATTTAGAGAAATCAAGGAATTAAAGCGCCCAACTCAGTGAACTCAAATCGGGATAAAAACGAAACTTGAATTCAAGGACCAACTCGAGCTGGGTAAAAGCAAGGAAAAAGCTCCAGATCTAAGCTAGATAACAAGGAAAAATATCCTCATCAAAGCATGGTTGAGTAACCCCATGAAAATGGAAGATTAAATCTTGCAATACCAACAGCGAGTGTCCAAATCTTACACTGATTTGGGCTAGGATACAGCTTGACCCAAGTTGTGAAAATACAGATTTGCAAGTTGAGGCTTAAACCATAGAGAACAATGCAACAGGCCATTATCCAAACCGATACCATCTCGATGAAGCAGGGAAACAAATACAAAGATCTAGGTAATGGATAGCCAAGGAAAATCGAAAAGGTTTAACTTAACGTAGAGAAATAAATGTTGAGCTAACATGAATAGAATGGTCAAGATAAAACAATACAACAAAAAAATGAGCCACAATAAAAGAGTCCCAAATCTTAACAGCATACCTATCTCATACACTTAAAAACCACAAGCAGGCAATGACAGCCAAGCTGATGCCGGCCATGCACATATCAAAAGCAAGAAAATCTAGAGCTCCAATAAATAGGAAAATTGCAGCTCGGTTATAGTGTGAAACAAAGCACAACCTCTCATAAGAAATTCCACATCGTTCAATGCAGGTCAAGCCATGAGAAAATAAAACCAGACCTCCAAGAAGCTTGAATCCATTCTTCATGATATCTAACAAAACTTTTACAGATTTCCTCCACATAGCTTCCACCAAGAAAATGAGAAAATGCAAATGAGTTGCTTTAGTATTTCATCCCTAGTCCAAAAGGTCGACTCAAGTTAGCTTAACCTTGAATATTTTTTTAACGTTTTCCAATTTCCCATGGGTGCGCTTTATTAGTACTCGCGCATAGGATACTAATGTATTCGCCTTCTCCTATTAATTTGCTTTGGGTTCCGTGTGAAATATATGAAAGCTAATGTTTTGTGCATATATTTCTTGTGATTTTTGATAAACATTAGCAAATGTTTTGTTTGGGTTGCTGATGATTGGTGCAGGATTAATCCTCATTGCCGAGCTCGTTTCTTCCTTCTGCACAGATACGACCGATTTAATTAAAGTTTTATCTTCCTTTTAGGATTTGCCATCTGCTGCAGGTGTTTTCTGTCCACCTCCCCCTGTTGTCGGATCCTAGAGACATGTGGCTTGTTGCATGAATCTGTTTGATTTTTTGCTTTGGCTAATTAGGTGGAAAACATTGGAGCGTTGCACTGTTACTGATTAAATCAGGGGTTTCAGACATTGCAGGGTCTACGGCGGTGGATGTGGCGAGCAGCTTATGCTCACGCAGGTTTTCTCATGTTCCTTATTTTGTTCAAAATCCGATTTCTTAATTTGGGCTATAACATTTTGTAACTAGATGCCTGGTTGGGGAGAGCTGTGGACCAACACATAAGTTAAACAGCTCTGAAATTCTGCCTGTGGAAGCATTCCACTCATGCCTTTCCTCCTTTCTCTTGTACCTCATACCATTCTTGCAGACCTTCAATTATTGCAGACCTGTATTTTCATGAGCATGGTTTCACAAGGAAAGACAGTCCACTCTTCCATTGCTCACAGGTGATACAATTATTGCAGCATACAGAAGACATGGTTATCCTCACGAGGCAGTCACACTGTTTCACCATATGCAACAAATAGGCCTTCAACCCAATCAGTTTACATTTTCCAACATACTCCCAGCCTGTGCCAAAATGGGACCTTTGGAACAGGGTATGGATATCCATCAAAGCATAAAGGATAGAGGAATTTTGTCAGATGTGGTTGCAAATGTCCTGGTAGACATGTATGCAAAATGTGGAACCGTAGACAAGGCACGTGAACTGTTCGACAGAATGCCTCAAAAAATGTGGTATCATGGACAGTCATGATTGCAGGATATGCCCAAAATTGTTTTGTTGAAAATGTGTTATAATTACTTAGAAACATTCATGCAATTGCAATTGGCAGATGTAAAGCCAAATTCCACAACCTTTGTCAGCATCTCTGGATGTGCCAAAATGGGAGCTTTGGAACAGGGTATGGATATCCATCAAAGCATAAAGGATAGAGGAATTTTGTCATATGTAGTTGCAACTGCCTAGCAGACATGTATGCAAAATGTGGAAGCATAGACATGGCACATGAACTATTTGATAAAATGGCTCAAAGAAATGTAGGCTCATGGAATTCCATGATTGCACAATATGAATTTTTGAAAATTCATGTGAACTATTTGATAGAATGCCTCAAAGAGATGTGATCTCAAGGAGTTCCATGATTGCCGATATGCATAAAATGGATTTCTTGAAAAAGCCCGTGAACTATTTGATAGAATGCCTCAAAGAAATGTGGTCTCATGGCAGCCGCACAGGATACTGTTGTATTCACCTTCTCCTATTAATTTTCTTTGGGCTTCGTGTGAAATATATTAAAGCTAATGTTTCTGTATATATTTCTTGTAGTTATTAATAGAAATTGGCAAATATTTTAGTACGTCAAAGAGTGAGAGCATCCATGCAAAATCCATCTAGTACATATACTGCAATCATGGCAATCTCTCGATACGACCTCTTTTCGGGCATTGTTTCAAATAGCTCATGTGCATTAGGTATGCTTCCACATTTTGTATAGGTGTCTACTAGAGCTCTTGCAACTACATCTAACAAACCATTAGGCAGTCCCTGATACCACATCTTTTTCAGGCTATAAGCCCAATCTGACTGTATTGACCTACTTGACCTACTTGTATTGCGAGGAAGTAGTGACATTTTTAAATTTTGTTGTACTCTTGACAGCATAATGAAGACTGTAGTATGGATATTTTGTCTGTTCCTGCATTTCAGAGATAGCTTGTTGTTCTCTGCATACTTGTAGCATTTTTTCTATAATGCATGAAGGTCTGCAATAATTGAAGATATATACATCTTCAGAGGAGTTGTGTGTAATAAGCAGAATGTGCATTTACAGCCATCAAAGCATAATGCTTTGTTAGATGTAGTTCTGATAAGTACCATAGTAGACATCTATACAAAATGTGGAAGCATATCTCGATGCACATGAACTGCTTTGAAACAATACTTGAAAAACATGTGGTATCAGAGACTGCCTAATGGTTTGTTACACGTAGTTGCAAATGCTATAGTAGGCATCTATACAAAATGTGAAAGCATATCTAATGCACATGGACGTCAGGCATTTGATCAAAAAGTTCACATGGCTTGTCTATGCTTCCACATTTGCATACAGTAAGAGCAATCTGCAAGTTACTGAATATAAACAACAGAAATCAAATCCATTGTTCCACAGGTGGAATTTCAGAGATATTGAATGCTAATTAGCCAAAGCAGAAAATCAAACAGATTCTAAAAGAACATTTCCATAGCAAACAAGAAACCCTATTTCATGCAAGAAGCCACATGTCTTGAGGATCCGACAACAGGGCGAGCTGGACAAAAAACAGCTGCAGCAGATGGCAAAGTCTGAAAGGAGAATAAAACTTTAATGAAATTGGACATATCTGTGTAGAAGGAAGAAAAAACCTCGCAATGGAGGATTAATACTGCATCAATCACCAGTGACCCAAACAAAACATTTAATGATGTTTATCAAAAATTGCAACAAATATATGAACAAATATTAGCGCCAACTGAAAATATTGAAGTAACTAAACATGCTATCAGTGACTTTGCCTAATGGTTTGTTACATGTAGTTGCAAAATGCTTTGTGGTAGACACCTATACAAAAAAGTGGAAGCATACCTGATGCACATGGACGTCGAGCATTTTATCAAACAGTTCACATGCCTTGTCTATGCTTCCACATTTTGCATACATGTCTACCAGGCTGGGTAATTTTTTTGAATGCTTTGGCTTTCTCTAAGGTCATACTCCATGTATTACATAGACTATAGTTTGCCTAGGAGTTTTGACTGATGAAGATAGGAGATTAAGGATATTCCCTTTCCATTCATACTCTTGTTGTGCCATATGGCTGCCAACTTTCCCCTGCTAATATGTGCAAGGTTCAAAATCATTGTCTTCTATACCTATTTTATAGGAATTTTGACTCGATGAAGATAGGAGATTAAGGATATTTCCTTTCCATTCATACACCGATGTGCCACATGGCTACCAACTTTGCCTTGCTAATATGTGCAAGGTTCAAAATCATTGTCTTCAATACCTATTTTATATGTCCAGTATCAACAAGCGCCGTTGTTTAACTACAAGGTACTTGTCTAATAATATAGAACGGATGTCATTCTCTATCATCCACTAAACTGTCATTCATGTTTTGTTTATTTCTTATCTCCCATGTTTATGCAAAAGACACTGAAATTATCTCTTTCTTGAACTAGTTTTTGAATCTACTTTGATCTTATTAGTATAGAATAACTTTGAGCTTATTTGTGCATATCACTTAAGCTGTTTATGAAATAACTATTTTAACTCTTTACATTTATTGCAAGGAGCAATAGTGGATGACATTAGAAAATCTTCCCTCCAGATCTAAGAAATGCTTCATGTATGTCAGAGATGCCAGGAGAGATTTCTTTCCTTCGTTCAAGTTGGGCACTAACGATCATGTCCTTCTAAGACAAGGGTTGGTCTAGATAAATGTTTGAACTTCTACATAGACAAACCTTCCATTTATGTTGCTCTAAACAATACATGTTGTTTTTAGGTACCCACTGTGTAACCTTCTTCGGGATAGCTCCAATCTTGTTAAAGCTCCTGTGCATGATTGGAGCAATGCTAAAGATGTGGAAGATTGCCTTGGCAGGCTGCTTAAGCCTTCAGGAAGCAAGAGTTTCCTCTCTTTGAATAAGTTTAAAGACATACAATTTGTTTGATTCAGAGTGTCAAATAGCTCCATGGTTAGAAATTTCAATAATCTTGCAGCATCCTTGAAATACAAAATTTCATTAAGAAAATCCACATGTTATAGTGAAACGACAAACTTTGTTATTCTTCATTCACATAAATCTAAGATAATAATATGCCACCATTACTTTAAAATGCTCACATTAGTACAATTTGTTTTGTTCGGAGCTTTTTTATAAACAAATTGTAATATGAGAATAAACAAGATATCTGATGTAGGGGAAAAAGACTTCAACATCTGCTGAGAAGTTGGCCTCTGCATCTGGTGTGGCCGCTACTTTCTAAGAAGGCATGTCAAATAATGTCAAAATAATTTCCACCTGTGTGCATATTCAAAATATGAGATTCATCTAATTCTCTCGTTGGATCAAAGAAAAGGTCAAGGCTTTCATTTCAGAATCTTATTTTTTTGAATTCGGCTTGTCTCAATTCACATAAAAGGAAACTGGAGTAAACGCCTAATGTTCTTTAAATATTTCTATCCTTCTAAAAATTGAAAAGTATCTTTGGTACTAGGTGCTCAAATCTTTTAGCTTCTTTGCCAAGGTCTCCATTACATCAAATTTATCAGGATTCAAATCATGTTTTAACAAAGATTATGTGCAAGATTTACAAATCAATTTCTAATTACTTCTCCAACATGGGCAGGCTAGAATTTGAACCAAGGAACCATCACAATTTTTTGCAGGTATGATTGCTTATGTTGTTTACATTGTCCTATGCAAGATCACATCTATGTTTTCTTTGGTCTGTTCCAAGGCCTTTCCATTATTAGATATATCTTAATTTTGGTGCTGCAAATATAATTGCTCTCTGGTCATATAAGAAATATCTTGGCGTCTTTTTAAATATGGTATTGAAGTATATGAATAAGGATATGGTTATGTTACATTTAAATATAATCAGGAGGGGGTGGATACAGCAATCAGATCCCCCTCTAAGAACCTGAGTTTCCTTCAAATAATGCCAATCAAAATCTGGTCTTGCCTATCAATCTACACACTTAATTCTACCTGAGATATATACTCGCATGGTGGCTAATTCACTCTACCCATGCTACATACTTTCATGGAGGCCAATCCACTCATATGATACAAGGATTGCTGCATCTTGATCTCACAAACACTATATGGAATAGAATAGTATACTTTTGTTTGCAAGATATATGGTACAGGGTAAAACAGGATTTATACAGTTTCTGCAACTTATAGGTCATTTACATTATATCCATCTCCTACAGGACATATGATATGTGATAACTATGACTGCTTACTTTGTGTAAGTTTGACATTGTTCAATGGAATCATAGAGGTACAGATCCTGCATTTACTTGAGTGATTTATAGGCATTCTTCTTGAACAGAACTGAAATACTGACCTGGGCTGGAAATTTTCCAGTTGGCAATAGGAGATTGTGCAAAGCTGTCACTTCTGGGTGAATCTGCATTGTTATCAAAAATAGATACAGGAGAAGCTTTATGATGCAGGTGGATATCATCGTGGAACTGCTGACCCATAACGTAGCACAACTCCAAAGCTGGCAGAGTACTAGAAAGCTCTGGCATTTCATCATAGTTCAAACCAAATCCTAAGTCCAGAAGCCTTTTAGTTCATCCAAGTCCACGTTTGTCAAGCTTTTAGCTCTAGCAGAGTCAGGCCTGGGAGAATTAATCCTAGCCTCTTCACCACATGAATCTTCAAATTGTTTTAGAGGAATAAGAATCATTTGTAGTTGTTATTATCGAAAAACCACCAAATTCCTCCGATAAAACTTGATCTCTCTTTCTCTCACACGCCTTCTCAAGCTCTTCTTCTAGCCACAAAGAGGCTTCTTTTGTCTTTGGTCCTCGATGCTACATGATCTGTCTTTTCCACACCGATGTCTCCATAGTGCATATCTATTGGTGACTAGGAGAAAGTGGAGCTTACAAACCGCAGGTTGCAAGACATCATGTGCGCGATAATAACTAAGTGTTGCTTAGTGATTGAGTTATGATCCTCGCCAACTACCTCAAATGAAAATAAAATATCTTTTCAGTACAGCAGATTGTTGTCTCCAACATTATGTGTCCCGAGTTTTGTAAAGTGATGAAATAGTAAACTGATTTGTAAGTTTCAGCTATAAATACATCAAATGAATTTTACTAAAATTCGTTACCTTACTAAACTACTGTTCATTAGCAGATCTTTGAAAAGCTAATCTCTGGAATGTACCTGGGAGAGATTGTGAGAAGAATATTGCTCAGAATAGCCGAAGAAGCTGCTTTATTTGGACAGTGTATACCATCCAAACTTGCAATTCCTTTTCAATTAAGGTATTCTATGCTACTCTTTATTTTGTAACAAGATCTAACTCTATGGAGGGTTGTTCATTTATAAGTGTTCATATTTTATACGAATAATCTTCAAAGTACTCTACAGTCTAGTTTTTCATATTCATTAAAAAAGGCAAAAAAGAACTTTATTCATCAACAAAATCTCTCACATGCACAAATCTCCAATCTTAGTTTCATGTACGACTACAAGAAAACATATGATTACTATTTTATGTTGCCTCAATGCATTTGATTCCATATTACAGTTTCTGATGTGTTACTGTCAGCCCTTAATTTCCTGCAGCCCTCATTTCTTATGCAATTGCAGAATAATAGAGATGTTAGATGTTATTCTTACACAGAGATTAACCCTATAACATAAGATAGAGTAGTTGTAAATTTATCTCCAATCTTTTCAAACAGGCCCTTGTACTCCATCTAATATAAACAGTTATTGTGGATGATACCAGAGGTGGCCGACATTGCAGCAGACATTGCTCAAGGTTAATTGTTTTTAGAAATAGTCTTAGTCTGTTTAAGCTTTACCCAAGGAATATATGCATATATGTTCGACGCCTTCTAACATTAGTTATTGTCTATATGTATGGCAGTCATTGCATCTGCTTTTGCACTGAACATGTTGTTCCATATACCTCTATGGGGTGCGGTTCTTCTAACAGGCCTCAGCACACTCTTGCTTCTTGGACTGCACCGATATAGCGTACTCATTTTTGACCTATTAATTACATTAATTTCCTGCTAATTACATTCGTGTATTCGGATTTTCTTGTTATTGAAATCTAAAAAATGTAGACTTTATCTATGAATTCTAGATCCGAAAACTGGAAATGGTTGTGGCGCTTCTAGTGTTTGTAATGTTTGCCCGCTTTTTGGGAAAGATGGGAATGTTTGTTCTTCAGCTAAGCAGAAATGGAGCAACTGGTCTTGCCATATCACTTCTTTGGGCACTTATTATGCTGTAAGTTCTAACTACATTTGAACAACTTTGCATGTTTTCCTTGCACTAAGTTTTGTGTAAAGAAGGAAACACTTTGTCTTACTTCAAAAAAATACTCCAATAACTACATGTTTCTTTGTGACAAATACAACATGTCTCCCTTATATTGTGCAGCATGTTCTAGGACAATGGGCTATCTGGTTGGCAAAATGTCCCATCAAAATACCCTCCGGCGTACAAAGGCAGTCGTAGCATATGGGATTCAAACATGAAGCTCTCAGACTCTTTTGCCAAATACACTCTGCAGGTCTGAAGCGAAACCATCTCAAAAGCTAAATTAAATAAGATGTATCTATATATAACAGCCCCATTACACTGTTTATTAACTGCCAAATGCTCCATGATGAATTTGCACTAATTTGAATTACCATTTGCTTTAATTTGAATTGCCATTTGCTTTGATCCCCCTCTTAAAGTTTACAAGCAGCAAATCTTACGTTTTCAAGGTGCATTCATCTTTGCCTCATCTATGCTTTATGTAAAGAAATTTAGAGACATCAGTTCTTATTTTTAATTTAATATGCAATGGACATGCAGTTACTTCAACCACCTGAGGAAGTGATCTATCGTGGGCTGTTTCGAACCATGCATTTCCATACATTCACATTAGAAACAGACTGTGATGACAGTAACTCTAAACGTTCATCCGTCCTAGTCTTACATTTTGAAAAGCAAAAATGAATCTGCTTACTGTACTGGCTTATCACGTTAGTAGTCTTTTTATACCAGCTGAAAGTGCAAAGTGCATAAATGTTCCCTTTCAAACAAGATGATTGTTTCCTTCTCAAGCTCAATGCTATACTGCATCATGATAATTGCCACTTGTAAATATTCTTTTATCAATGCTCTACTTTATGTAAGTATCGATTACATGACAAATTTCTCTCAAGTTTTGCTACTAAAAACTACTCAAACTTGTCGGGCTATTTTCTTCTTTTCTGCATCAAACAGATTTCAGAATTTATGCTTTTCAAACTGTGATTTCTAAATTATACATGTCAATTAACTCTTTAACAGCCAAGACGATAGATTCAATATAACTTCTAATTCATTGCCTCCCCGCATTCGCAATACGCCTTCACGGCTATAATAATTTGTAATTATTTTCATGTGGTGGAGTGGGTCACAATGCTAAAGAAAGTCAAAATTAACCAATGATTAGCTTAATTCAATGCATATTCCTACGGGTAAATATCTATTAGTCATGCATGTGCTAAGGATACAAAACCAAAATACACAATTACCTTAATCCTTCCAAACTTGCCATATGCAACACCCTAACCTTTACAAAATGGCGAGTTTCTCTAGGTTGACCAAGACAAAAAGATAAAAATAGGGCATGCAAATTGTTTTTAGCTGAAAAAAATCATGCACATTTTAATTGGAAGGTTATTATTAGATTTAGTATTTATTTGCAAAAGAAGTCAAAAATCTTGTTATAGCTAGCATTGGATTTGTCTACAATTATCCAACTACTCGAAGTGTAGTTTTTAATTTTTCAAAATGGAGTGGAGTCATCTCTTCTTGTCTTGTGGCAATATGTACCTTGCTTTTTGTAAGAAAAAACAGATTTATTCATTTTGTATGCTCGGGATATGTAGAGATTGTACTACAACACCTTGTTAAAGTAATAAATACTATTTTTTTCCCTTCGTTTGCAACTTTATGAATTTTGTTACAACAAGTTATGGTATGTTTTATTGAATAATATTTTCTCTTTTGCATGCTCATGATATCTAAGCACCTCAATTAAGTTATTTTGTAAGATTTTTATATCATTAAGTTTATGTTAATACCTTTTGTGAGTGTAAAAGCCCATCAAACAACAGATGAAATGAATTTTATTAGTTCTTTAGTACTCAATCAAATGTGTTTCCTGAAAGTATAAGTTTCAAAACGTTTGTGTATCACCTAATTTACCTTATTTCATTAAGTTTATGTTTATTTATTTCCCTTAACACAACCACAAAATTAGTTTTGGTTATTAACCCTAGGAACCAACCTAATCTTGAGGTTCTCCTAGACCTCGACACACGCAACTTAAAGGAGTTCCCATTTTATCAATCGAAGTGATGTTTTTCTGGCACTTCTTCATCGAGGGTGTACTTTGGAGTGATAATAGAACCCTTGAATATTTGATATTAGTTTATTCATTGGTTCTTTATTAAATTTTTCCTAGATTGGTGGTTTTAATGGGATTAAACAATAAATTGATATTTCTCATAACATTCTTAGATTATGGTATTAGTATCGAATTGGAGTTTAAGGAATAAATTGAGTGTATCCTCATTAATATCCTTACAATATTGATGGGAGTAGAAATTAATGGGATTCCATGAATAAAATAGGTTATGATAAAAGGAGTTCGATAACAGTTTGGTAGGAGAAAATATATGGGGGAAGGGAAGGTTTATAGCTCAGCATGAGACAAGGGTGGGTAGTGTTGGTTATGGGAAATAACACTTTTATTATCATTTCTAGAATAAGGATGTGTGATAGTTTTTTCTTTATAAATGACTTGAGGTTTGATATCATTACATGTGATTTAAGGGTTCTTGAAATATTAAATGGTTTTTCGATTATCACGTAAGGTAATCCTACCGCATGGCCTTCTTAAGTTCCTCATTTAGTGTGTTGGGATATAAGGACAAGACCTTATATTAGAGATTATGAACAAGATACTTAAGGAAGAGTTTACTATACGCACCCAAAATTTCACAGTGGTACATTGGCGGAATGGTAAAAATCCTCTGTGATGATAAATTTTCTCTCTAGAGTAAATGATGATTTATAAGTCCCATTTCATTGTTTACAACATGCCTATGTGACTTATTATTTTCTCAATTTCCTATCTTTACTTGCTTTTAAAAACCTTTTTGCTACTTTTCCTTAGAATTTTCCCTTTAAATTACGTAATCGCCATTACGGTTGCGTAAATTCTAGTGTATGAAAACCAAAGGTCCCATCTACATTTATCCTAGACATGAACTCCTAGCTTTGTGTGTGTGTTACAAGCATCTCAGTGATTTTCTCAAAAGTTTCTCAACCATTTCTCTTGATTCAAAGATTCTTGGATTTGTATGAAATTATTCTTCCTTACTTACTATTCTTAGAATGTTTATTGCCCATTCCTAAGATTATTTGGGCCTTTTTTATTACCAAGTTTTGGGACCATTTCCTTACCATTTTCTATAAAAACCCTTCTTTTTCCCAAAGTATTGGTTACAAATTATTGATTTTGATTTCACTCATTACTCTGCTAATATCCTACCAAAATGTACAGAAAACAACTCAACCTTTTCTTTTTGTTGTTCTTCTTGAATTTTATACTAGTCTACTCCTGTAACCAATCTGCATCTGCACTCTTCTTGCAATATTATTTTATTCCACAACTATCACAACTCATTGGACCTATTGGAATCATCTATAGAAAATAAGTCGTAGGGGATAACAAAAAGCACAACTACATCTAGAAATTTTCATTGTTCTACATATCCAAGTTGGGGGTGTTATTTTATTTCTTTGAAACTTTCTAGTTTAGAGTTTATATTTCTTATCAAATCCATAGTTTGTTTAAAGGAAGTAGAATTTGTAAAGTATTCATTTCCTATAAGTATCTTACGTTGATATTTCCTTCTCATCTTATCCCTATGGATTTACCTGGGAAAGGATTTTGAGGAATTTCTTGTGTAAAGTGTTTCTTCATTTCTTCATTTAAAAGTAATAGGTAGCTTTCATTTTATTTATTAATTATATTTAAAATGAACACCAACAAATCTTCCATTGAAAACTTATTCCCTGCATATCCTGTTGATCTACAATGGAAATAAGCTTGAGGAAGCTTCATTTCTGTGTAGTTTGTTACATTCCTTCACAAGTTAGGTTATGTCTAATCCATTGTTTCATCGAGGAAGTATCAGGGGAAGATTAAATTTCTTTTGAGAAGTTTCATTTATTCCCGTGATTATGAGGTGAGGTATTAGAAGAAATAGTAGAATCCACAATTATAAATTTGAAAATATATTTGTTTAATTAAATTAGAATTCAAATTCAAGTAACACAGAATATCCACATCCAATTATTCCTTGTTTATTTTATTTTAGCATAGAAGTAGATTTAATTTAATTTAGAAGTAATTTTATTTGTCTGTAGGTTTCTTTATTTTATTTCCAGTAAACAAGAAAATCCAAAAACATAGTTTAGAAGTAATTTAGATTTATTTCATTTTTCTATATTCAAAAGCTTCTTCAAAAATACCAAAAAAATAGTTAGTTTATTTTATGTTTCTTTGATTAAATAGATGCAATCAGATTTAAGGAAATTTAAGAGGAAATTAATCAACTTTATTTAATTTAGATTTTTTTGCTTTGTTTATTTGAAGGTAGGAATTTAGATTAATTAGATCTGGAAGGAAATATGCATAGTTCTATTGAGCTCTCAATTCTATGTTTCTACTCCCCTAAGCTCACTCTAGCTCATCACGAGCTTGTATACGACTTGCTAGGTTTGAACCCGAGATGCTTGTTTAGTTCAGTTTGTTGTAACTCTTTAGTTTTTGCTGTACTTTTATATTTCTTTCTGAGATTACCACTTGTAAATGGTGAAGATATCAGTGGGTCTTTTGAGTAGCTCATGGTTTTTGCATTAATATGGCTCGTTGTGCTATGAATTTCTTGAGGTAAGCAATTGATTTTGTACTATTTTCTGTTATAGCTATTGGTACCGAAAACGTGGAATCTTTTAAAGAAATATTTCAGATCCATTCTTAAAGTTATAACTTTACGGTCAATAAATTATTCCATGGTGTCTTGAAACACATTCACATCTCAGTATGCTTGATAGATATGTGTTTTCTTATCCTACTATTCATCTTGGAAATTCATTTTTCTTGCAAGTAATTAGTGGATGTCATCTATAAAAGATTATTCCCAACTTGATCGATCCTCTCCTGTGAATGATTGTTGCACCAAAATTTAATTTTAAAACTAGAACGTTGTCTTGTCAATGAATTCTAAAATTCTGTGATTGAAAATAATTTTGATAGAAACTGGTAAATTTGTATTCCGTGTATTTTATTCCTGTAAATAATTTTGAGGAAAAACTTTTCATATTTTTATTTATGCATGCAACTATCTTATTTTTTCTAGACATGTAAAATGTATACTTTCTAAGTGCATAACTTTTTGTCTTCCTCTTCATGAGTTCACTCTTAAAATGATTAATTTAATCTCATTATCTTAAAAGTTGATTTTATCTTTTGAACTTCTTCTACATGCAAATCTGTATCCTTTTAAAATATCTTGATCATCGTAATAATATTTTTTTCTAACCTTATGGATTTAGAATTCATTATCAATGTACTAAAAATATTTTTAGCTTTGATTGTTCTTTGATCTCATTTTCTTTGCATATTTTTAAAAATGTATTTTTACTCCAAAACATATGGGATTGAGATACAAACTATTATGGGCACTATTTTTGGAAGCACAATAGACTCGAGAGGGTAAATCAGTCCTTTAACAAATTTCAAATTTTATTACTTAATTCAAAACCAATTAATCATTAATTTATGTGCGCACAACATCAAATACCATACATTCACACAACCATGAAAAGAGAGAGATCACCATAATACAAGATATAAGTGGTAAACCAACAGAGAAAAACCCCACTAAAAAAATTGTTGATATTGCACACAATAAAGACTCAAGTTAATATTACACATCACAGGATATTTCTTTAGTGAAGCACCAACCCCACAAGGAGCACTAACCCCTAAACCCTTGTTGATATTACTCACAATAAAGAGACTCCTATGAATATGAATTATCAAAATAGATTTTGTAGAAGTATGAAAACTAATTTTGTATGCTATTAGCATAGCTAATTGTGATAAAAAAATTTACCTCCAAATTTCTTCAATCCCTCATTCAAACATACCTTCTTCAACTCACTCTCTCTATGTCTTTCATGGATTTGTTTTGGTCTCAAAACCTTACACACATACCTCCTATCATTATTCAATCTATAAAACACTTCTTCATAACTCAAAATATGACTTGTTTTGTGTAAAACGCTCTCACATAGGTTGTCTTTTCTCTCTTTTTCTCTACTAATGTAAATTTTAATTCAAACATACACTTTGTTCCTTCCTCTTTATTAAAAAAACTCACCAAGTTAGTTTCCTTCATTTGGTTGATAAATGAAACTCTCAAAAATCCCATTGAATAATTAATACATTCACATTTGACCCATATAGGTCGTTCATGCTGAAAACCTCTATACAAGCACCAAACAAGCTCAAACCCTCGTCACTAGGATGAGCTAAAACAACAAATTCCAAAACTATGATTCTTTAAGCTTCCTAGATCAACATTCATGTGTAATATTACAAATAAACAACATCCATGGTCCCACATTTTCTTGGAATAATCAACTAATTAATAATATGAGCAAAAAGACTCATATCCTTAACTAAATAGTTGTTTCTAAGCACCTGTCTTCACCTTTGGGAATCAATACCACCCAATATCAACATAGCTATGGCATGTATAAACTATATATAATCCTTAGGACCTTTATAAACAATATTTTTAAGTTATATCTAATGAAAAATCCATAGGTTCAAACCACATCTACTTTCCTTTTCTTCAAATCATGCTTCCCATAAACTTGTTTTTCAATTTAACTTGTTTGCACCATTAATGCCACTCCCAAGACCTTCAAATGAATTTAATAGGAATAATCATATCATCCATATCATGCTTTAATCAATTCATTATTTCAGCGAAATAAATCTTGTCCTAGAAAACTAACAATATTCTTGGTCACAAAATAACTGGAAGACCCATAAAATATTATCTTTATGAGACAAAATCTATACAACTTGAAGACCTTCAACTAAGCCCATCTATAAAAACTTCCTTAAATTTCCCCAAAATAATCTTCACAAATAGGGCATAGTTTTTCATTTATATGGATCGTCATGACTTGAAACCAACATTGACATCAAGAAAAACTCACATATTAAAAACAATTTCAATTTATTTTGTAACTTCTTTGAACAACCTTTTCCAAAAATTAAATATTTTAAAAATAGACTTGTTTGAGTGGGGTCCACACATTCCAGCATGCTCTACCATACCTTTATAGAGACCTGAATGAGTCCTCTACATGATCCAATCATCATCAATGCACTATTAATCAATTCCCGAGAACTTATGATAAATTTATTTCATACCAATTTTAAGATAGGGTTTTAAAAACACAAAAGTTATTTACCTTCTTAACATTCGTTCATAAAAAGTGATGATGAGATGGCCTCATTCTATTTGTGAAACCTTATATACTTGGTGTATAAATATCTCTTAAATCCACAAGTTCCCATTCAAAGCACACAATTCAAGATAAGCATCAGAAGATACAATTCATGCTAAAAAAACCCTTTCTTAGACCCTATTTCACTAAAACTGATGTAACTTGCAAAATTATCTTTGCATTGAATCAAACTATTTCTCACACCTCTAGAAACCACTACGCATCATATCAAATCATCATCATATCTCTAATAGCTCTCTAACTTCTCATCCTAAATCATTTACATGACTAGCTCTTAGGGTTTTGCATCGTTTAGGCTAGTGTAAACTAAAACAATGTCATAACTAATCATGAAACCTCTCCAAAAGGTACTAACATAGATGTAATACCTTTTATGATATCCTTACATGATTCTATTATCTCAAATAGCTCTACATCTCAATCTCATACCTCCTAACACCTATAATAGGTCTAGATGGGCACCTCAAACTTTTTCTTCAACTTATACATGTACCTTAAAACTCATGTGGGTTCATAAACAATCCCCAAACATGTTCTCCATGCTTTCAAGATGCTTCTAAAACCACCAAGAAGCTCCAAACACCATGCACCATCACCTAGGCTAGTTAGGTCACCTAATTGAAGTTGTTACACCAAGACAATCTCACCGAATACCTCCATACAACTAAGAAAACACCTAAATATTCATTTCATCATCCTATATAGCGTCCTCTCGACTATACTCCATCAATCAATTTTTCATTAATGGGATTTTACATCAATGACAACAACTAAAACACAACATGTGAACAATCTCCCCCTTTTTCATTGATGGAAAACCTCCTGAAATTCTCCCCATTTTTACATTAATGACAAAGATTACCTATACGTACATGAAATTCACCTTTCTCAAATCTATAGGATCATGATCTTTTGGTTGGAAAAATCAACCAAATTATTCATACTAGCTCACAATCTTGTAGTTTCTCACAAAATCTTATTTTGGTCACTTTTAAAGCATAGAAACTCTATGCTTTGTCTAAGAAAGAGCATACACAAGACCCATATAGAAAAATAATCATAAAATTAACATAATTTTACAACTTATTTGAGTAAGATTATCATCAATCCACAATAAAATCATTCCAAACTGAGGATTACACACTATTTTTTTACCTTCCTTCTCTACCAAAAACTACATGTAGCAGACCTATACCTAATGAATAACACAATGTGAACATGCCAAAAATGATGACTTTAAAGCAAGAACATCAAATTACCATATGTTTCGCTTATCTCAACTAATCTAGGTTTGAACATGACTTTTCTTATACAATATCTTGTCTTCATATCACTTTGAGGACCAAAATCCCTGACTAAACCATTGGTGCATTTGGAACCAGCTTTGGCTTGTTCTAGCATCACACTCATCCTATGACATACCTTCTCGGCACTCCCCCTAGGATTAGGCCATCTAACTCTAACAGATAGACATAAACTATGGCTACTTACTTTGATATAATTCCATAAGAATGACTCAACTGTCTTGGCACTATCATGAACGTTTTCTTTAGTGTTTTCATCCTTGTTTAGACTCAAATCACCCTTCATGAGAAAATGATTTGTTTTTCAAGCCATTCTAGCTGTTTTTTAACATCATTACATATCAGCATTCACCATTTATTCTTGTCTTGGTGAAGATAAGGGCTTATCTTCATGTTGTAGAGACATACAAACCTATGACATAATGTTTACCTGTTACATTACATAATAAGTTATCAATCATGTCCTTGTAATCTTTTAGAGTCCTTTCATTAGCTCTCAAAGTTACATATTACTTTCAGAATATATTTTCAAAATTTTACCACCTAAACCACATGGACCAAGTCTATTATAGACTTCCCCTATCTCTGAATTCTCACACAATCCTGTAGGTCTTCATTTGGAGAAAAATAAGACCATCTACAATGATGAAACAAACCCATTTTCCCATTTGTAACTATAACTATTGTTACATTACACATCAAAATATTCCTTCTTGAGGTAAATGAATCATAGACACACCCCTAACATGTAATATTATGGAACATCATCAACACTTGATTAACAATCAAGACATATGACCTGGAAGTCTTGAAGTAATCTCTATCATACATGACCGTGCCTTAAATTCAATGAATTTTTCAAATTCCTTGTTCCTTAACATATTTATTAGATTAAAGTATAACCTATAAATTTGACACTCATGTGCATTAATAATTCATTCAAACACCTTCATAAACTCAGACCATTTGAAATATCCTGAAGAAAAAATTCTTATCATATATATGTTTGATTTGATTCTTTAATCAACATAAGATTGTGGATTACCTTTCTTAGGATTTTTATATATATTTAAATATCAATATCATTTTATGCACCTGTAGACACCAAATTTCAGACCTTATACAACTCAAAAATTCTTCCTTGAGATCATATGACTTCCATTCATGGCTGAGAAATATCATCATAGACTTCACAAATCATACTCAACAAAATATACATCTCTATCACCTTTTATTGTGATACTTAACCATCATTTAAGAAAACTTTATTCATCAAGGAATCAAATATATTTTCCACATCCATCATTTCTTACCAAATTGAAAAACCATAGGACTATACAGTCCTATATAGTCATACCGCTATACTTATATGATTTTATTTTTTTACAATTCCATTTGAAGAAAATCACCATACCGACATTTCAATGTTTGATTGGCTACTTGAATCAACACATGTTGGCATTTTATTTTGTAAGCCAAGAACCATCTCATTATCCTCCATATCTACCTATACATGCTACTAGCCACCGTAAAAACATTTTCAACCATTTAAGTTGATTCCTTTACTTTCTCTAATAGATATAACTTGTTTTGAGTACCCTTTTTTTTCATTTTATTACCTCCATAAATTTTGATGCATGCTACCAATAAAGAACTACCTAGTTTAGATTTTACCATTGTCAATTAGGTCTTAGAAAATCTTATTCTGAATGGTAAGGAATTTAATGGATGTATATTTTCAAAATGCCCTGAAAATTTCAAATATCTCTTCTCAATAGGTCAAGATAATTTGGTTAAAATTTCATAAGAATTCAATCTCTCTTTCTCCACCTATATCATTTTCTAATAAACCATAGGCTAGGGTTTTCACATACACAAGGACGGATTTATTTGCAATATATTACTTGATATAAGATTTCAATACTTCAATCTATTATCACCAATTCTGGAACATCTTAACACACCTTTCTCCTTTTTATGTCTTTCCAAGAATCGTAAAGAATGCATACTAACATTATGATTTGTTTCAATATAAAGTATTTGAAAGTTTAGAAGAGCATATATAGATTTAACCATCAACAATGTATTACATAGATCTCTTCATTATTTTATAATTTCAATTGTATTCCTTTTGGATAGATTTAGATATATATTGACATGTCAAACAACACTTGATCTATAGAATTTGTACACTCACATACAACAAACATTTTATAGACATCCTTCACTCAAAATGATACTTAACTCTACCATCATATGCACATGATAACATACAATTTATTGGACCTAGTACCAATATTTCAACATTAAGAACATACCAAAAGATCTTTCACAACTAGAGCATTCAACGGACCTAGGAAACCTTCATGTTTAGACTCAAAAATACAACTTAATCCTCAAAAATGACTCTTTTACAACTTTGACAACTTAATTAACAAAAATTTTCATATATGACCAAACACTCAGCTGACTTGACGAAGAAAACATTTCAAGATTACTAAAATATTTTACAAGATAAGAAAAACATAGATTTTCAAACCTAACATATAACATAAAGCTTTTGGCGATCAAGCACCCTCACTAAACCATTTGACAACAATCATAATACCATGAGAATGAAACCATTGATAGATGGAAAATTGAATTAATGCCAAAAATTAACATGAAACAAGAACATGCATATTTATACTACACATAAGACAAATCAAAGGAAGGGAAGATAGATGGTTAGAAGGAGAAGCGTCGAATTGTAGAAGGAAAACCATCCTAACATAACTCGACCATGTTAATAGTGTATTATGTTACTAATTATGCCAAAATTTCCCCATTAATACATTGATACTATAAACATCATATTTCCAAATAATGGAACCCCTTATTCAAAACACGGTAAAATTTTTATTACACTCTCCATGTAGCCTAGTACCCTTTTGAGGTGGCATGCCATGTTTACGGATTCTTAGTCTTGGCGACACCTTGGTTTTTCCCACGGATTACCACAAACCACAGGAAGTGACATGAGTACATCTGTCTCTTCGATCCTCGGTGGTTTATAATTTCTCTAGATTATAACAAACCTTTATGGTTTTCGATTGCGAGTTCAACATGAACTTCGAGGTTATATCTCTGCCAAACATCCTCGGTGGTTTCTAGTTTCATGTATTAGCATGAACCCTTATGGTTTTCTAAGTACATTTTTACCACAAACTTGGAGGTTACAAGATGTCTAAACTAGACACTTTGTTGGTTTCTTGAATTTCGACAAACCCTTTACACAAGAATGTGGATCTAATTTGGTGATTTTTCTCCTCACAATTTCTTTCATTCAAAAGGTACCAAACTATAAAATGTTTTTCATATTTATTGATAAACATACACCAAAAAGAAACACACAAGCTAAAAAAGCAAAAATGTCACCAAAGCCATGTTGCAACCCTATCATAGGTGACAGACGAGAGGATGCCAATTGTTCTCCAACCTCCATATATCCTCCACCTCTAGTAAGATGCTAATTAATTAGTGGATATAACTTTGACACTGATTAAATAATATTTGGACCTCCATTATTTTAGATTCATTCAACCTCACTTCAAACCTCTTATGTGTTGAACTCATTTGTCCCACCTATGTCGTTAAAATGAACCACAAAATCATCAACTTTCGCATTCTTTATAATTGCTAATGTAGGAAGAATAACTATTTTTAGTGTTTGGGACAAGAAAGGGATCTTTTTGAATGAATTTTTGCAAAGTTCATCTTGAATGGATCTCCTAACATATTTAAAATCTCTACTATCCCGTAGGAAAAATAGAATGACCAAAGATTTAGTGAAGTCTTTTTTTTTCTTGTACACGAAGGCCGCTGGGTAGGTAGAAGACACTTCCTATAGTTGCTTGGATAAAACACACATCTTAGAAAGAAAGCACCCTAATTTTCTCCTCTAATGTACTTCTAACAACAACTATCTCTAACTTATTGTCCATGTTTCATGCTTGATGGCACACAACTAGGTGGTCTCTATGTATGTTTCTCTACACAACAAAAATAAAATAAAACCAGAATTATAATCTTCCACGCTGATTTGCAGGTTTGCACATTTAACACGTAGGTCACTACAGTTGTAAATTAGCGCCAATGAAATGTAAAAATAGGAAAAAGAAATGCAAGTTTGATGGTGGGAAGTATCTGGTCGCTTTGCACATAGCACGCACACCATATTAGGTCCAAGTCGAATATCCAAAGGAATAAACAACATGTATAGTTGTCAAACACTCCATATAGATTTCTGTCAGGAGAACAAAGATATAATTTTTACACATAGTAGTTCTACAAAGAAGAAGGAAGCTTGCAAATCCACATTTTCCTTGGATTATTTGTTCAAAACAGAGATCTAAAATTATCCATCATTCTCCTCTTCACTCTACCAATAAGATAGGTCAAGTCGTGCAATTCCAAAACATAGTCATCAAATGAACTAGCTCCCTCTCTTCTCAAAGCTTCATATAAACCATTTTACCTCTAAGAAGCCTAGTAGAGGTATGGTATTTCAAGATCAATCTATAAGAGACATATAAAGAGGTCTTGATCCCTCTTAAATATCTACACATCACTACTTTCATCTTGTTTCTGATCAATATTCTGTAACACGCCTTGTCTTACATCCAAAATTATCTAGTAGGAAACCATGATTGGTCCTTCTAGGTTCCCATGACTCGATTTTCCTTCTATCATGCACATTAGTACTTTGATGGATTCTTTCTTGTCTTTTAATCCCATAATAGTCATTACAAACATGTCCATACTTGTTACAACTTAAGTATACTACCATAATTCTTCCTTTATAGCCTCCATCACTCTAAATCGTATTTGAAGACTCATGTAGACAATATCTAGTAGCATGAACTTTCTCATTACAATTGTATCATACCACATTTTTTGATTTCTCACACATACTATCCCTTTAAGGATGATCATCTCTAGAAGGAATCATACACTCTTTAGATCTACGACCAAATCCATTACAAGTAAAACAATAACCATTAAATGATCTTTCATACCTTGAAGCATTGAGTTATCTAACTATTTTTTTCACCTTGTCTTTAGTTAATACTCCTTTCCATCCTTGATGATTGATTCTCCATCCTTCTTGATTGTAACACTATCTCCACATATATTCTATTTTCCCGTGAGATAATCACGAAACCCCAAACATGCTCTATCACCTACTCGATCTTTATTTTCCAAGAAGGTCATCAACATCCTTAGCACTTTTCTCAAATTATTGAAAGAAAATTTCTTTCGTATGAACTCTTATCTTTGTAATATCGATGCTCTTTTAAATGCTACATATTATTCTAAATTTGAGCACACGCTCCTTTATCTTTCACACTTGAGACTAAAAAATTTACCATTTCTTCTAGCAATACAATTGACTCCCTTACCTTGTTTGTTTCAAAACCATGATTGAATTATTACTATTATTGTCATCATGCCATATTTAATCATAAACAATACCTCATTTCAAACATCTTCATAATCAGATTCGGACTTGGAATTTAATACACTACTAGAAAAAAATGCAATCTTCTTCCTTTGTATAAACACTATTTTTCTTCTCATCAAACTTTATAAATCTCCACTATCCTTTACCATACTTGTGATAATTCTTATCATGATCTTCATCATACTCATGTTCATCATGATCTTCCTTCTTGTTCTTATGAGGACAATTGATAGAAAAATGTCCTATTTTACCACATTTGAAACATTTATAAGGAAGCTTACCTTTGTATTTTCTAGAGCTAACCTTTAATCTTCTAACGAGGCATTGTGAAAACTTCTTCATCTTCAAACTCAAAGGAACATCAACCTCTTTGGTAATTTTTCCATTGGTATTAATTTTAGAACTTAAAGAACCTCTTTCTTAGCTTGTTTGGAATAAAAATCCTTATCTAATAAGAATTCAAAGTCCCATCAAACTCATCCATCTTCAACTGAGTCAAATCCTCAACTTCTTCAATGATAAACACTTTGGATTCAAAATTAGGATTTAGATATCTCAAAACCTTTTGAACAACTTTTTTTCCTTCACATCTTCACCTAGATCTTTCATGTTATTGACAATATTTTCAACTCTAAGAAAATATGCAGCATTAGAATCATAAGCACTCATATTAATACCTTCAAACTGATTTTAAAAAGTCGAGGCTTAGAAACTCTTACCTTGGAGTCACCTTCATACGGGACTTTAAGTTTCTACCATGCTTCTTGTCGGCTTGCAATGCATTGTCTTTCCCATCTCATATTATCCTAGACCACACAAGATAACATTCAAAGCCTTTTAATTGTCATCACTTTCCATCTTATCTGTGAAACTAGTTAGTGGAGTGGTAGGATCGATATAAACATCTACCACATCTTACCAAATATAAAACCCTAGGGACATAACATGAATCCTCGTCCTCAAGCTCCAAAATAATAATTCAAACCATAAAACATAAGTAAATTACTTGTAGAGAAACCCTTTTGTAGACTTGCCATTATTGTGCTTCAAAGGATATCCTTTCAACCGATAAAACTTCTCCAAAAGGACCTTCTTTGACACCAATTGTTGGATGCACAATTGATGGGGTGAATTAGCGATAAATTTGTTTAGTCAATTTAAAATTTTCTTTCTTTATTCAAACCCAATGAATCATTCATTTATGTGTGCACAACATCAAATACCATACATTCACATAACCATGAAGAGATGGAGAGAGAGAACACCATAACATAATATATAAGTGGGAAACCCTCAATGGGAATAAAATACACTGAAAATTTTACTGATATTACAAAAAAAAAAAAATCAAGTGAATATTACACATCATAAGAGATTTATTTAGTGAGGCACTAACCCCACAAGGAGCATCAACCCCTAAACCCTTGTTGATATTACTCACAAAAAGATACTCCTATCAATAGGACTCATCATAAGAGATTTTTGTAAGTACGACCATGAAAAATATGCTAATACCACAATTGATAGTGCTTCAAAAATTTATAGCAAATTCCGTAAAACCCTCTTTCAAACTCACCTTCTTGAACTCTCTCTCCCTAGGAATACTAACGTTAAAATCATAGACCAATCCTCGAAGGAAGACTATCTGTATAAATCAATGTCAAAGTTGTAGACCACGCCTTGAAGAATGGCTACTGTATAAAATAGGCTTCTGCATCGATCATTTTCATCAAAACTATAAATAATTAAATTTGGGGCATTCCTTTATGAAACTATTGATAGGAGAAACATATTTCCCACATGACATATCCATGTCAAAATACTTTCATGTCCTAGGAAGGTACATCTAATCACTTCATCTCTATAATTGAGGTTTCACATATCACTATCCACTTTGTTAGTCTTGTTTTCATATTAATAAAGGATAAAGGTGCAAGCACTTTCACATATTTATAACCATTACGTATGTATCAAAATCCTATAAAATGAAATCATTCCATTTTTACTTCTACTTAAAAATATAGAACACATTTTGATAAACATTTTATCACATATTAAGTCACATTATAATCCAAATCACATTTAAAATCATAAATTCACATTTTCCTCATTTAAAAACTCATAGACATATCAATTAAAAAAGCATATAACAATACATGTATCATAATCAACATAAGACAAATCACAACCACATCATCATCATATATATAATCAATGTCCGAAATACATCATCAAAAATTCTTTGTATATCATCTAAGGCTTCACAAAGAGTCGTATACATATCAAAATTTATAATCACAATACACATAATCACTCTCTAGTAAACCTGAAATATCTCGAATCTCATTAACAAGGATATAAATCCCACACCTCCACCAACCCCCTAAATACCAACATCACCATGAGATCCCACATCTTGCCCTTGGGTGGCTGACCTACACTCCCTGCACTCATCTTGGGAACTTCCCTTGTTGCGGTAGATGATATGCTTATAACACTACATTAGGTAACTGATGTATGACCATATACACATAATATGACAACTCTTCTCATAAGAAATGATAGTGAACTACGGTGATCATACCTGGTGTCCCCATTTGACTACTACCATATGCATGAGATGTCAACTCCAAAACAGATATATAAGACCATGTAATGCCTAGGGCCTTCTTCAAAGTGTCGTGATGTTGATGATATTGATCTTGATCAACTAATACCGATACTGACTATGCTCTGAGTCCATCTTTCTTCACTAGGAGACCATCTCTCTCTAATCAAAGATATTCCTCACCCTAACCAAATAATCTCTCTCTCTCCTCAAACTATCCCTCTCAACTTCCTTTGGGCCTTCTCGGATGTCAATTATGTCACTACACCTCCCAATTCACTACCGTATCCTCGTCCTCATCATCACTAACAATCACTACCTCTTGTGTTACCTCTACGAGAACACACCCTCCTCCCCCTCTTAATCAATCATGTCATCTCGAACTCGACATATGCTCTCATCCACCACGGAGTATAGTCTATGGTCACCATGACATAAACAATAGGAAACAAGCCCCCTCCTCATTAATACCCATAGACCCAAGTTCCTCTACTATCCTAAACAAACACTCTACAACTGCCTTAGGAGTCTTTGTATCTCCATCCTCCTATATATAAATAATAGGATCCTCGGGTACATCATGTATCAAAAAATTCCGTGTGACATAGAAAAATCTAACCACTTCATACTCCCCTACTCTTTGTGCATATATCCATCGGTCTTGTTGTGGCCAAACAAGCTCATCCTCACATCCAAGCCCCTTAGGAAACCCTATATAATGCCTCCATAATCCCATCACCTACCTAAAATCTTGTCAAAATATATCTATAGTAACTCACCTTCTTCATCCTCTTCACTCGACACTTATCCTCTCTCCATCTCATAAAACCAACATGCATATCCATGAAACCACCCCATGGAAAACCCCCGCATACAAGAATGGATGTATGATTGTATACCAAAAAATCAACAAAAATTCAGCATCAATACCAAATATCTTGTGGAATTTCCATGCCCATGGATATCTATAAATATAAGATAATAATGTCGGTGCCCTCTCAAAAACAGTCCGATGCTCCATCATCTCGTCCACTACTTCTATCATCATCCATGTAAACATACCTCCTCCATAACCAAAGAGGGAAAATAATGAGATAGCCACCACCATCATCATCATCTATGTGCACCCAATTCTCGATGCGAATATAAAGTGTGATAACCGAAAGCTCCTTATGAGTACTTCAAATCATCTACCTCATCTCCATACAACCTCCATATAACACCATCTCTCTCAGACTCATCAATAGTATAAATTCCCTCTTTAGGCACTAGAAATCTCAAAATCATATGAATATCCTTCAGAGTGTAATAGTAATATCCCTTATCGGTATCAAAAATTATATGTGGTAGGATTCAACCTCTCCATCAATGCATACAACAACCTCTAATATCCATGAATTTTCATAAAATCCCTCATCCCCATAAAACCCACTACCTTTACATGAGCCCAATCATCATCCATTGTACCTTTTTGCACCTCCTCTAAAATAATTAGTATCCTATCTCGGAGAGTCAACTTCACATCCACCTCTATAACAAAAACAACCAACATTAAAATCCGCTATAAAAAAACATCCCACAACTCTACCTAAAACATCCACTTCAATATAAAAATCTTTAAAAACAATTTTTCTATCAAAAACTTAGATCGGACCAATTGCTTGTAATTCACTAGAATCACAAGTGATTCGGTGAATCACCAGAATTGTTTTGAATCATGGACGATTCTGCGATTCCCAAATTTTTACCTCTGTATGCTAAAAATGGAAAACAAAACAAAAAAATGGAAAAAATCATAAAAACACAAAAAAATTAAGGACTAAACTCTGCTGCGTGCTCCTCTTGTGTCTTATTGAACACAAAATCACTATTTCTAACTCCATCACACTCTTAATGACCATTTTAGCTCATTCTCTCTCCCCCTAATTGCACAAATTCGGTCGCAACAATGGACTGTCATCACCACCCTTGATTTCTATAGCCCCCAAAATCCCTTTTACACAAATTGCCAACGATTCCCTTAACCGAAAGCGATTCATCATAGTCACAGGATTTCTCAATTTGATAATGATTCCTTAATTTTTCACATTTCTTTATATCCACATCAAAGTATCCCATTTTTTCAACACTTCATCTCATTTAAAAGGACCCTAATCCTTGGAATGTTAAATAACGAACAAAACAATTGTCTCGGGATACATCATACGTACTATGGGATGCATGACCTTTGGATGTCCATCACTTGACTTCCATGTCATTTCAGCCTACCTTTATGAATCATATGTCCATAGGTAATAGACCCTTTGGTTCCCCATATCACTTGATTCAACGACAACGTTACGCGTTTCGATACTCTAATTTAGGGAAAAATTTACGAAACACATGTCAAACTTATCCAACCAACCTCACAAACTGGAATTCCTTACACCACTCGTAGTCACCCCATTTTGAGGAGGGGTCAAGAATACAAATCAATCTACCATCATTTTTTTCTAGCATTTTTCCTACACCAAACTACTCGACAAAAAGGGGAAAATGTAGACACTTATAAATGCACGCCTTTAGCATGTATATTATCTACACAATATATTAATAAAACACATCAATTAATTCATATATCCACTATCCTAAGTATAAAATACTACACCATATTTACTTAACATAAATATTATCAACAACTTTGAAATCTACCCTTAAATCTACTCTTAAACGCTTAAAAACAACTTCAAAACCAACAGACAAATAAAACAATAAAAAAAATCATTTCATAACCATTTAAACCTCTTCACCTCGAATAACAACCATTCAACATTTACCTGGACTCCAAAAACCAAATAAATTCATTTAGAAGTGGTTTTAACCACTTTACCACTCAAAATCCTAAAAAACCAGATCACCGCGATTCGGTTCAATCGCTATTGATTAGAAATAACAATTCTTTTCTCTTTCTCCCGGATCATCAATTTTTAGTCTCTAAGCCCAAACTTTCTATCCCAAGCATTAGAATTTGGCATGTCATCAATCAACACAAAGACATCAATGCTATCACCAGCCATTATTAAATTATTATCAAGTCTTTACATGTCTTATGAAGACCAAATTTCATCACCCATACTATAGAACAAATCCAAAAACATCCTCTCATCAACTCAGTTATTCCCAAACAAGGTATGAGGCATATTTTAGCTTCACGACACTTCAGGTATTCTAGAAACCTTCATTTATCTTTTATGAATCACACTTAGCTTCTATTTATTGTGAAATATCATTTTGTATCATTAAACACTTATTTTTATTATACCTTTCAATATTCACTAAAATCAACAGAGATTGGTCTAATCGCCAAAGATTCCTGTTAATCTATATTTTGTCAAATTTTTCATCTTTTTGTCAACTTTCTTCATCATTTTTCATCATATCTATTATTTCTAACATGTCTTTGAGAATGGCTCTCTATTAGATGGCAACACAGTCGGTCAATCATGAAATTACCAGCATTTACAACCTTTTGATAGTCCAACACCCCTTTTTCTAGGAATAATACAATATCCTACATGAGCTCACACTTTGCACAATTCCATTTTCTGAAAAAAACCAAGACATCGAACATAAATTTTAATTCCTTCATGTGATCAAACAAGAGATCGAGAATTTATGGTACAAATAGTTTGAACATGTCCAAATCACATCTACCCTTACTTGGGCCACTTTCAAAACACTCACAACCTTCCCATTCATCTGGAGTTCTATAGCTTCTCATATTTTATCTACATATCTATATTGATTGTATATCTTTATCTTCATCATCATCATTTTTTCCAATCTACTTAGTTGTTTAAAAGTAAGATGAAATCCTCTAATGAAGTCCCTTTTGATTCATGGAATAGGACTTTTCTAAGTAGCTCACATATCTATTTATCTAATCCTTTATGTTTAGTTTCTTTGAGTGTAGGTTACTTTGTAGGACCGAGAAAACATACACACACATCCAAACTTGATCAAATTTTATCGAACATCAACTTCAGCATCCATCTCTATGGGTATCGGTAAACCCCACATCTTCTGAGGTTGGTTTTGTTTTTATTATTTCACTGCATTAATTTGAGTAGAAAAGTAAAAAAATATCTCAACATTCGGCACACCCAAAGGGACCTTAGTCATTTTTTCATTTGTGTTTTATTTCATTTAAGTAAATTTTTCATACATTTAGGCCTTCTCCTTTGTAATCGCTAGTGATCGGTTAAATTGCCAATGATTGTGTGAATTGCCAACAATTCTATCAATCATCGAGGATCTTTGTGACTATTTCCGATTACTTAGTGAGACAAAATCTAACATCATTTATTGTTTTTTTTTAATTTTCGCTAACATCTTTTACATGTTTTTGGTTTGTAAGTTTTTCACCGTATGCTAGTACATTTCTAACAAAATAAAAAAATAAAAAAGGACTCATCTTTTATTTTATTCATTTCCCTTATTTTTTTCTTTTCGTATTACATTTCTACCGTATGGTCTCATCAAATTCAATATTCTTTTGTATTTAAAACAAACCATACATCCTTCTTGATCACATAGATAAATTAGTAGCATTAACTTGTCACATTTACTTAATTCTTCCCCACACACAATGAAAAACACATCTAATATAGAAATTGCATCAAACACACTTTGCTACCTGTGTTATAACTATTGGTATTTCAACAAAAATAGGGAAACCGGCTCGGTGTTACGGACAAGTATAAAAATTGGTTATCGGTATATTGTGTAAGAAATTTAATCCATTATCATTACAAGCCATGAAGTGAGGGTAGGCCCTAATACTAGGCCACGTACTAACACCAACAAATATTTGAGACTCACGTACCTTCGTGTATTTTGAGGACTCTAGCCTTACACATTCCTGAAACCATCCATAAGCGGCCATTTCTAAGGATCCTATATACCTTTTTCCTTTTTAATTAATCAAGATAGTAAAGTTCATTTTGTGTAATTTTGTTTGTTGTTTGTAATCAGCCAATCTAGAATGATTTTCATTTGTTATGTGATTATGTGTTTGTTAATATGATACTTATAAGACAAAAATCTCATATCCATACTTCATAAAACATGTCAAGTATATTCCAACAATCCACACCACAATACCACCAAACTTTACAACAATCCCAAACCCAACTAAATGAAGCTCAACGACTCATTTATTAATGCGAAGAACTTTTATCAACACCTCGATCTGAAAATCTAGAAATCATGATAGCCGATAATGTAGGTTCTACTGATAACACTCAACAACGTCTTGAACATTTGGTGTTCCATTCACGAACAAAAAAAGCTACTTCACTCCCACCAAGATCGAGAAAAATGAAATTATTCTAGTAGTCATCTGCTTCATCTAAAATACATGATCCCCTTAGTCCACTATTCTTCAACATTAGGGATTATATCTTCTCATAAATCCTCAACTCAAACCCCGTGGCTCTTAATGCATACCTTTCTGCTAGGGGTGTCCATCTTCAATCCTCGTTACCGAACTAACATCATATACACCCAATCCTTCATGCGGTTTTACCATCTCATCGATCTGAACCATAAACACGTCATTCAAAAATTATATTCCTACCCTACTAGTACTAGATTGGAAATATCTACCGTCATTTCTTCATCCCCATGATTACTTTTGACCTTAACGTGATTTATTCATAAGACACAACCATTCAACAACCCGACCCTCAACTGGTTCTACACCACTTCAAAATGATATAAACACCTCTTCACCCACACAAACCCCTAAATCTTCTTCTATAATCCAAAACCTCCTTTAATTTTTTTCACTACCTCTATTACGATACCACATCCACCACCATCTCAACAAACTATACAACCCTTCAAAACATTACTATGTCTATTCCCACATTTGTACCTTTAATCAATACCAACGTTGTTGTCGGTACTCACATGTCTTCATAGTAGTATTCAACTCCACTTGTATCACAACATGTACCTCAACCATCACAATCATTTGCTTATTTCCAAACCTCATTACATAAATCCCAGCCCCTTATCCATGTATTTAATCCCCTTCAAAACATCCCACAATCATCACAACCTCTTATTTTAACTTCTTTCCCTTTTAAAACCGCCTCAACACTCTCAACCCCTCATCTACACATCTAATCAGTTCTAATATATATAACAAAAATCTTTACCTCCTTTCAAGTTGTTTCCATCTCTCATATATATTAATATATCCAATCATCGTAACCTTTGATCTCTCACTGCTTCAAACATTCCTATAAACATCCCTCAACAAAAATTCCCTTCCAAAAAACATTCCACATCAATATCAATCATATCATTAACCTAATCAAATCTCATTTAATCAACCCGTTTCATCTTCATCTAGCACACAAAAATAACCATAGATCGACCCTCTTCAGGCCTTAATGAATCTCATCTCTAGCCTTGAATCCACCGTGTAGACACTGTAGTGTGATCAAACCAATATTATTCTTAATATTGCACTAACTATTCAACTCCTTGAAAATTTACAACGCACCGTCACTTAGACCTATCTAACTCCCCCTCATACGACACTCTATTGGTTGTATTCCTCTTATTGACCAACTAAGTAGACTATTATAGTTTCATTTTTACTAAACCCTCTTCTAATCCTATTCTATAGCAATTATATTAGCTTTTAGGTAATCAATCCATTTCATTTTATTGATTAAACCTCTCACAACACTCTCGAACCCTAATTTCTCACTAATTATGATTAATTAGCCTAAACTATGATTAACTTCTCCTAAGCCTAGTCAAATCTTACTTTGACTCATTAAAGTGTTTTTTGTCTTATTCATTTGTCCTAGATGCACCCACGGTATTCCACTTTCCCAAATGGAAAACTCTAAAAACCCCAGATACCTTTAGACCATTTCTAAGAACACTTCCCCTTTCTAGGCTAAACTATAGTATTATTGCTAGTATTAGTGATTTTCTTCATTTTTCATATTGAGCTAATATTTCTTTGCCCTTGCTATTTCCATTCAAGTTTGAGTAAATGGAAGAAACCGTGTGGCTCTTTACCCATTAATGGAGAGCTTCCATTATCATAATCATAAACTGTTTGGTTATAATCTATCTAGGTTCATTTGTAAATATTTAAAGAGTAGAGGATAATTAGATATGTTAGATCTACTTGGTTCTTTCAAGCTTAATACATGTAAAATTAAATAAATCGTTGTTTATCTCTTATCTAATGCTCTATTGAACTATTTGTTTGAAGCTTTGGGTATTCTTGAGTGTTTCTTACCCCATTTAATAGATTTTACAAATTATTTTCTTGTTCACATTTCGCACGGATGGTGAGAGTTACTCCATAGTCCTTTTCAAGACTTTTCTAGGCTTTAAATGTACATTTCTAACCATTTTTATGCTTTCTAGGTTTTAAAAGCTTTTTGTTTAATGGATTTTACATTTGTAAAGGGATTTTTCTTACTTTTGCTAAGGAATTTAATTGGTCTAAGATAGAAATAGACTTCCATTGTTGAAAACTAACTGTTTTATCTTTTAACTTATTTATTTTCGTGAATTTTGAAGTTTTTGTACGGGGTGCCAATAGGTGTCTTGGAAGGATTCATCTTCATTGAAATAGGCATGTATGCATCGATTTGGCTATGTATCCATCAAGCCATACTTTTATTTGTCGATGTTTTACAAAGGGACACATATCCATTATGTCCCACGCATATGTTTCAAACATAGGCATACCTACTCCTCTGGATGCGTAGGCATCTATCGAAGATTCTATTGACCTTAAGTTTTACATTTGCTACGTATTCATTCTTTAGGGCACATATCCATTGAAACCCTAATGTATGTATCTTTCTGGTTATGTAGGTGTAAAACTTTACACACATTTTGTTTGCATGCATACCGAAAGCTAGAGCACGTATCTTCCAGCTTGGGGTGTGTATGGATTGGATCAAGGCGTGAAACCATTCATGTTAAAATTTGACATTTTTCATGAGCTATAAGATCAAAGTTTCTTGTTTTTGCTAACTTGTTTGTAGATTCTTAACAATTTTTTGTAGGGTTCTTTAGCCTTATTTTGATTAACTTAATTAAGTGTTTAAATTATTATTTGATATAGGTTTTTAACTATGTATGCTCTTCTCATCGCGCTTTATTGGTGATCTTAGGAACCAAAAATGCTTACAAAACCTTCTTCTTGGTTTCCAAACACTTGATTTGAGCTTCATAATAGATTAATCTTTCAAAGTTCATTAAAACGAAGTAATTTGTGAAAATTACTTCAAGTATTTTCCATTACTTACTTGTAGTTTAGTTTTTCATGTTTTCTATGCTATCTCCTCACACCTTTTGACGACCTTGGGAATAAAAACAACACGTAAGCTCTCTTTTGATATGGTGAGCCTTATGGAAAATTACTAACCTTTGTGCATATAATACCAAATTCATTTTTCAAAGAAAGGAGTTGCTAAACACAAACCCGCTAATACGTATTCTCATACTCACAAAATAGTGTGCTACTTAAGATCACATTAAGATAAAAATGATTAAAAAAACACACCACATACATCACACCGTATTGACGTCCCTATCCGCTCAACTAGAACATAACCCCTTTCGCATAACGCCTTATGCTTCAACAATTGGGGTGGTTCTAGGAACCCTAAAGTAATCCACCATTGAGTAACCTCATGAATGAGACATGAAGCGGTTCACTTACCCACTTGACTAGTCATACACTATGAGTTTAGAGTCAAATTTGTCTCGTATCGTGACTTGGTGGTGATACAAATGAACGCACTAGTTTCTCATTGTATCAAAAGGGGGTAAAGTAAAGCCAAGATACTCCTTGGGAAACCTTGGCAAATCAATCTCGTGTTATAAAAACTTGTGATACCTAGTTGAGTTAACCATTTGTGAAGGTTATTTTGTCAAGGAGACCACTTTTCTAGTCCATTATAAAGTCTTATAAAAACCATCACGAAGTGACAACTTGATTAGATTCAAAACCTTATTTTTGAACATGGTAACAAATCAACTTAAGTTATATTTAACTGTCTCTCATCACAAAATCAAATGACATATCACTTATCTTGGTTTCCTCCTCACCTTCATACGAGGAAAACTCTACCCAAGTGATGCTTAGTTTATTTTCATATTTTGATCCATACCTTTGCATTCTTGTGGCCCCTTTTGGACAAGGGAAGGCATCTTTCAGGAGTTTTGTTTGTTTAGTCTAATCCATGTTTTTGGATGAGTTTTTAAACATATAAAGTGAATGGATACATTCTTATATCCTTAATAATGACGTGATCTTCATATCATGATCATCTTCATAGCTGGGATTTCATTTCCCCTTTGATTTTTTACTCTTCCTACATTCAAGCAATACAATTGCGAAACTTATATGTTATTTTCATTTCTTGAGAACTTGATATAAGTTTCCTCATTTTATCATTACGTTGCTCGCATGATTGTAAACTTCTTTCTATACTTGTACCTATTTTCGGTCCCAAGAATATCTAATGACTTTTGAAGGTGTTGATACAACATTGTTCATATCATGATAATATCATCTTCATATTAACACCTTTCCTTTCCATACTTGGTTAAAGTGTTGGGGTAGTGTTGTTACGTTACTCACATTTTCAACTTCCATCATCAAAGACTTAGATTTTTTTGGAATTTGAACTAGTCATAGTATACCTCATGGAGAGATCGTGTCAATACAACTTTGGTACTTAGATCTTGTTGATGTTTCAACTCGACCTAGGTATTTATAGGGTATTGTCACTATCTCGATTTGTACACTTAGAAATGAAACCATAGCTTAGGGTATGGAGTGTCTTAAAAACATTTGAGTGTTTGACATATTTACTAGAGAAATTGCATGTTTGTTCCTAACAAAAGCGTTTGCATATTTTTTATACTTAGGACATCTTATGAGGTGGTGGGACATAAAAAAGTTCATATCACATACATCGAGGTTTCATATAAACTTGAATACACTTGGACAAAAACCTAGAAAAACTTCTAGCAAGTGATGCCTATAATAAGGAAAATGACATCTAAACTAGACGAGTGTTATTTAGAAGAAAATCCTTTCGCATCATACCCTTCACCGTAATTACTTAGCACCTCTCTTTTCACATATAAAAGACATCGAATCGCTAGTTGATCATAATGGAGAAGATTATGATACATCAAAGGACCAACATAACTTAGACTTAGTTTACTTCGAGGAGATCCTTTATTATAAAAAGACCAAGTATTTGTAAGAGTTATGAACTTAGTAGCCGTGCTTCGCAAGAGCATGAATCAGAAATTAAGATAATTTACCATGAAATAGAAGAACAGCCATGACGATATCTCATAGAAATGGATAAAACTTTTGATATAGGGTATACTTCCACTTTATGAAAATGTAATAAAAATGTCAAAGATGATTCGCTAAAACCAATAGGTGATTCCCAAAGACCTTACTTTAAGGCTTCACACAAAGTGAAAATTGAATATGAGCACAAGGAATAATTGCCTCCTAGGTTTGAGGATGAAGTTGATCTCTTAGTCGATGAAGAGATCATTCAACGATAGATAAAAAATCATTTAAAAGATAAAAAAATTAGTATCTTTGAGTAATAATGTGCATAAGGATATACTAAAGAAAAATCAGGTGAGTTTCACATGGATCCATATGATGACGTAATTTTCAAGGTTACTAAAGTTAACATATTGATATCACACCCAAGGTAACAATGCATTAAATAGGATTTACAATCAATGAATAATACGATTACTAATCTATAAGTGAGAAATGTAGTACAAAATAGAAAATACTTAAATGAAGAACTAAGTCCTTAACCCTTTGATAAACATATGCCGCACAAACCATTTCTAAAGCATTTAGATATCCCCAAATTTGAAAAGTATAAAAGTAAAAGTGATGGACATAATCATGTCAAAGACTTATATATGGCTTTCTAATAAGTCACTTATAGTGATAACTAATTGATACGTCTATTTCCTTGTACCTTAGGAGCAGAGGCATTAAAATGGTTCTTCAAAGATACCTAAGGGATCGATCATGGCATGGTCCACCCTTACCCAAAAGTTTGTTTGACATTTCTCTTTCAAGATGGAGAGTGATATCACCATGAACAAACTTTGAAACATGAAAAAATCTAATGAGACCTTCGTGGGCTTCTTATAGTGATGGCGAGGATTGGAAATTCGTTTCCCTTGTGTCCTTTCGAAAATAGTTAGTAAGCATATTCATCCCCAATTTAAACCCAAAATAGACTTTCACGTACAAATGCACTTTGGTTATAACTTCAAAGAAGTTATAGAGAAATGTAACCATATCGAAAAGGATCTTATTGCGAAAGGGACACTTAAACTTGTTACAAAGGAAAAACACAAGAAAAAATCCAAGAGAGTACAAGAGAGTCTAAAAGAGTCCAAAATGTACAGACTGATCGTCAACTTTTAAAGCTTTGACAAGGACCTCGTCAAGGCACCTAAAAGTGCACATTTACTGACTCTATATAAATTACTATCTGCTATACTTAAAGAGCTAGATGCGGTGAACAAGGTATAATACCCAACCACAATGGTACCATATCAAGAAGATGTACCTAAACTAGGTTGGTTCAAAGAGCATGAATACTACAATTTCTAATGTGTGAAAGGACGCAAAACTAATATATGCCTAAGATTGTGGAATTATATACAAGACCTCATAAAAGAGGGTAAGATCGCTATGGTTTCAACATCCGACTCGGAAAATGACCTAACGAAAATATGGGTATATTTAAACAACCTTTTCCTAGTCATGAAGATAAGAAACACAAGAAGTCGGATTGTGGACAAGCCTCTAATGATTATCGATTGTTTCGTACATTTATCTAGCAGATAATAAACCATTTGAATCCCTTATGGGTTATATTCTTTCATATGATGAATAAGTTAATACCATTAGGATCTTAGAGAAGAGTTACATTGTAGGTACATGTTGGGATCATTTTGTAATACCAGATCCCCTACCCATTGTGCAAGAAGGCCAATATAATTTAATATAATAATTATAGATGACATCGGATAGAATCTCAATCCTAGATCTCCTTAATATCTCTATTTCTCATAATAATATATTATATAAAACACTTCAGAGTTGAGGAGTCTCAATAGAAGTATATCTTACACAGTTAAAAGCAATGGTTGCACACCTTGATTCTAATAATCATATTACTTTTGATCACACTACAATCCCACATAATAATCTAGAGCACAACTTACCCTTATACATAGAGGTCATTGTTATTCAATGTAAGATCAAGAGAGTGCTTATGGATGGCGGGTCTGGTCTAAATGTATGCACATTGAAACTGGTAAAATAGGTAGGTCATTCATAAGCAAATTTGGGTGACAAAACTATTACAATCATAACCTATGACGAGGAAAAGTGAGAATAAATAGGTACTATAGTGGTTCCAATGGAATTAGGGCCAACATATCACCATACAACATTTCATGTCCTTAACTTGGATCTTCCTTAAAACATGTTCTTGGGAAACTCATGGATCCATGCCATGTAGGCCATTTCCTCCACTTTCCATCGTGAATAAAGTTGTGCCACGAGACAAGATAATGACCATCCCAGTGATCCAGAGCCATTCACACATTATAGAGTACTACACAATTTCTCGCGTGTATCTTATGAATGTCCTTCAACAAATACTATTGTTCCCTTGCAAAAAAATGCTATGAAGGAACGTGTAGATCTGAATACACTCACTCTTTCTAATCATAATTTCTTATCATTAGTTAATCCCTTCACATTATGGGAAGAAAAATATGCAAAGTATGGTCTAGATGATCAATTTACTCTTCGTAGGCCTTATTAATATTAGACCTTTTAGTGTCACCTAGGAAACATGGTTAACCATACTTGTAGTTCAAGAGTATTAGAGACATACGCAATGAACCATTGGAGAATTTTATTCCTAGAGGTCTCCTATCTGAGGAGAAGATGTTAGAAGATCCCACTAGGAGGGTACCCAAGGTACCATGGAATCATGTTTTCAAGCTCCGTATTATATTAACGGCCATCACATGACATATGTTATGGGATATAATGGGTTTGGATGGGGTATAGATGCAAAAGGAAGGCTAGATCCTATTCTTATTCCTTGTTTAAAAGCTAAAAATATGGTCATAGAATAAATACTGGATAAATCACCTTCGAGATAGACATAACCTCTTCAGAATGTGAGGATGGCTCTTCTTATTTAGATAGTGATGTAGATTCCCAATATAGTCTATATGAGGATCTTTCCTCCACTAACCTATTTCCTAATTCAATTGTTTTTACCTTATCTAAGTTCGACACCAAAATAAACTACCAAGTTACTGTGTATATCTAACTCATAGATTGGGATAAAAATTTCATGTTTCAATCGATTTCTTTGACAATAATGAGGCATTTGCAGAATTCATGGGGCTCACGGATTCTATTTCGAATGGAGATCATAACAAAGGGTTTTTCATCAAACTATATGCTTGTGCATATTTATGAGGAGAAGTAGAGATGTGTGGATGCCTGAAAAAAATTGTTATAAGAAAGGGGAAGAATACTTCAGAAAATCCTTGTGGAAAGAAAAAACATAACTCTCACACTTTGAAAAGTTATTTGAGGCAATAGTAGAAAAACAAACTAAAGAAATCATAGGCAAAGTGTATTATCTTATAGATATGATTATGAGCCACCTAACGAAGTTGATATTAATCTCCCCTTGATCCTACACGGATCGAATATGATTCTAAGATGCTTGTCAAAGAGATGATTAGTGTTAACAATGGTTCAAAAGAATATTCTCGAATGATAAAGTTGGGAGCTCCACTTTCAGCCCAAGAAAAAAGGTTTTTGTTGCATTGTTATGAGAATATGCGGATATATTTGTGTGTTCATACAAATATATACAAGGTTTACTCCCAGAATTGGTTATACACAACCTTGTTGTGTAACTAGACACTAAACCATTCAAGTAGAAAATTGAGGAAAATGCATGCGAAGGTTGTAATGGTTCTTAAAGATGAATTGGAAAAATTGTTAGTAATAGAATTCATTAAACCCAACAAATTTTTGGATTGGATATCCAATATAATCCTAGTTCAAAAGAATCCATAAGTATCAAAATTTGTACCAAATTTTGATATATCAACAAAACATGTCCTAAAGACACTTTCCCACTACCTAATATCGATATGATTGTTAACTCCACTACTAGTTATGAGATGAAATCCTTAATGGATGGATTTTTAGGTTATAAACATATCGGATTGCAGAGGAAGATCATTACAAGATAGCTTTCATCACCTTGTTATCCATTTTTTCCCCTCAAGTGAAATTGGATAAACATGACCTTGCACAGATAAAATACAAGTATCGATTCAGCCATTGGAGCTCACATTTTGGGAATGATCTAAATGAGTTGAAGAGACAAGGAAGCATTTGGATTCGGTTCGAAAATTTCTAAATCGGATAGCTCAAAAGGTCCGAAGGACATTAAAATCTAAAGGCTGAAATTTTGATGTCGACATTCGGGAGTTTGGAATTCACACCAAGGTTGAGTAGTCAATAATGTTATGTTGGGAGAAAGACAGAAGTCTGAAACTCAAAGTTTGAAATTCAAACTTCATGCTTTAAGGATTTCAGATGTTTCATGTGCTAGTGCAGATGAAAAAATCCTAAAACCTGAACCCCCAAATACTTGAAATCCCGAAAGTTTGAACCACCAAATACCGAAACCCCAAAACTCGAACCCCGAAACCTCAAAACCAAAACCCCAAAATCCTCAAACTCGAACCATCAAAAACACAAAGGTCTGAAACCCGAAGTCTAAATTTTGGAATTCATGGGGTTGACATTTTGGATCATTTAAACCCCAATACATTGTAACACAATTTCGTAGTCCAAACGCTGAAGTTAAAATTTTGAACTTCAAAGGTTCAACATCTCAGAACTCTCTAGCTGACCCCCTAGATGAACAATACAATGACTACCGAAGTGGTAAAGCTCAAAGCCCCAAATCCTGCTGGTTCAGAGTCCGAAGAGGTAGATTTACCACTAGAATTTATTACAATATGGCACCATCATTTTCAAATGTCCATAAATTTTGACATAGAGCTCATATTTTCAAAAATAGGACTAAGTATTTCAAAATGAAAAAATCCAGTGCTCAATTTTAGAGGATACTTCCAAATTTATCACCTACCCAAATGATGAGGTATGTGATTCCTTTCTTCCCCAACAAGTAACATACATGGAGGTATGGGTATAGCAAAGGCACCCATTATTTTACCACTTATTTTAATTCATTTTTCATTGGTTGAAGAAAGATTTTGAATTCCTTCTCTCTCCCTTTCTCTAATTCTTCCTATATATTATAAGGAGGGGATCATTTTAAAAGGTTGGAAAACTTTCATATGCCCCTCCCTTATTTGTTGTCTGTAAGATATTTGTGAATATTTCAAACCTCCCTATTCAACATTCTAATAAAACATTTGTGCCTTTGGCCCTAAATTTGATGTATTGTATCAACTTTGAGAGTAATAAAATTAGATTTGCAGATTCTTCAAATACTCTTTTGTGTTATATTGCAACTTTCTGATATTTTATTGTATGCATGGTTATTATGTATTTTTTTGTTTTCATTACAAGGTTCTGGTAGTGATGTGTTTATTATGCATGTTGTTCAACATCCTTCTTGGTGCATCACCTTCCCTTAGAGTAGGTTTTATTTTCATGCATTTTCTCTAACTCTCTCTCCTTGGGAAAATGTTAGATTACTGTTAGATCTCAGTAACTCTCTGCAATTTGGAGTAGTTGGCACTAGGACAGATAGGAAGCCGACCTACTCCTTGGGGTTATCCCAATTGTAAAGTCCCACACTTTGAGATAACTCCATGTTTGACGAATCACACTTAATGCCTTAGACATTCTCTTGTGAGCAATCAAAGGTGTTGTGATTTTGACATTATAGTTTTGGCACAACTGTGGGACCAAGAAGTCATTCCATGATATTTGAAGGTTTTTTCAAGAAATTTGAAATTAGAAAGAAACATATTTAAAACTTTAGACTTTTCACCTCTTAGGTTGAACTCCGAAATCAATTTTCAAGGGCTTAACATGGTCAAAACATGTCCAAATTTCACCACTAGATAAATTAGAGGCTAATATTCAAAAGTGTATTTTTATTTTTTTGAAAATTTGATTTTAAAAATTTCAATTTTTTTTAAATTTCTGGTTTTGGGATTTCAAAGTTTCACACATCTCAGGATTTTGGAATTTTGGGTTTCGGATATTTAGAAGTCTTGCATTTTTCATAATTTTTGGACTGTCATTTTAAAATAATTTTCAACCTCTAGAAAGTGAAATATACAAGTTCTACAAAGTTTTCATTTTCTATTATGTCAAATTCATTGTGTGAATTAGAAAAACCCTGGCCTTTTGAGGGTAAATCCCCAACACATTTGGTGAATCTGAAGGGAATAGAATTTAGTGTTGTATCAACATAGGTTACCCGAGTACATGAGAAGAATTCGAACTAGGTCTGATAGTAAAGAAGTGGTACTATTTTTCTACTTGCAATTATCACCAGCGAAAGGAATGAGAGGAAGAAGACCACAAAGATCATCATCTCCATCTACCAGGACTTTTCCTACACCTCTTTTCGGTAGACATTTTATCCAATAAACTAGGTTCCTCAAACCAATCATAATGTCACATCAACAACAACCTCGGGGACCACGCAATCTCGTTTTGGACTTCACAAGCATAAACCCATTGACACTTAAGGCTCATAATCCAATTCCAGTTGTAACACTAAAGACCATTCCCTATTTCATAGGATAAAATCACACTACTCCTATTGACCACATCTAAGACAATGCAAATGTTTATGCGATTCACGTAATTAATGAAATCGATGTTGCAGTAAAAAGTTTTTAGGTTCATATTTTAAGGGTAAGGCCTTACAATGGTTTATAAGCTTGACAACAAGGTCTATTCAGAATGGAATCAATTATGTTCAGCTATTTGCAATCGGTTTAGAGAGGGAAAACAATGTCTTTATTATAATAATTGATAACAATTAAAAGGGTTCCTAAATAGCAAATGGAAGATTTTAATTTCTATTTCAAATGGACATGGGATAAAATTTCAATAGTTGTTCGATCAATTCTTTGAAGGAGAATTCCTTTAATTCTTGAATGCTATGAATTTAGACATTGCTATGATGATCGATAAATGGAAGGAACAACACTTTGTAATGGGCTTACATCATAGCTACCAATGCAGAGAACTATGTTATTTAAGCTGGCAAGCTTACAACTAGGCCACCTATGCCTCTGTATCTAGAAGTGGGAACTCCTTCAATTAGTTAAACACATGATTTGAATCCCATTCAAGCTCCTAGAAATCAAAGCAACAGTGAGGCTTCTTTTTGTTGAAGTACTTCCAGGAACTACAGAAGTTATGAAATAGCTACGAGAACCTAGGGAATGAGCTAGTGACTATTAAGGGACAACAAACTTAGAGTTCTAAACCATATCAGCCTCAAATTTAGTATCAAGAAAGGCCCTCATATCAAAAAAATAGATGACCAATAAAGGATGTAAATGAACATCTGAATTAAGGACAACCTCAATATTTCAAGCCATTCGACCATATGATCCAAATGCGCTTCAACATCAAGAGCCTTAGTTGTGACACAAAAAAACATGGCACAGAGTACGAGTGGTGTTACCCCTAGAATATACCTTAAAATCAATCATCGTGTTTCAATGGTACATTTAATTAGGCTCTAATGGTGCTGACCATTGGTGTGTCAAAAAAATTAAGTCAAAAAGGAAATAAAAACAAGAAACTCAACAAGAGGTACCTCCATTGGAAAAAACGTTGGTCAATTGACATGTTGGTTAATCAACCTCCTTTACAGGTCCGGCTGACAATACACTATAAAAGAAGAGGAACATAGATGAGGGGCAACCATATAATCTAGTTGTTTCCAGCCCACTCTTAGAAAAAATGATTTCATAGACCAAATGCAGATCTAAATATATCAAATCAACCTAAGGCACTTATTGCATGAGTAACACATGTGCCTAGTAAGGGGAAACAAAAGGATAATCCATCCCCATTAAAAATCATTAATAAGATCAAGAAAACACACATGACAATTTCTATGTGAGAGTCACTAGAAATCCTAGGACAACGAGATTTTTGCAAGCTACAATGACCAATTGGTCTCGCCTCAAATGGATAGAACCAAATACAAGAGACAGCTTCTCACTAATCTAGTGTAACAAGATGGGGGCCAACATAATAATAATTTGAAACCTTCATCATTCTATGTGTCATTTATTGTTAGGAACCACTTAGTATACAATCGCATGATTGATTAAGAGGAAAGTAGCTCAAGAATGCTGAAACAGATAGTTGATCAGCTAGGAATCAAGTATGAACTGGTCCCGAGAGTAGTTGTGCAACTAGATGGAACATTAATAGGAATATATGGGCACATAAAATGGTTAATCCAAACACTACATACATGTCCCAATGTCACCATATTTTATGAAGTTTCTATAATTGACTTACCGCCACTCTTTCCATTATGTCTATTAATAGACTTCACAACCAAAATTGGTTGATAACTATCTATAGATTTGTCACACATGCTTTTAGGATGATGTATGGATCCAAATCAACAATCAGGTGAGAACCAATTACAAAATTTAAAATTTAGCCCCATGTACCAAACCCAATCAATGTAAATTTCTCATCCTTTGATTAGTAAGAGTGTTCAAATTATTTAGAAACTCGTATTAAGGTTGGAGGGTATCCCAGATTTGACTCTAGATGAATGGAAAAAAAAGGCATGTGTTTGATCAATAGAAGGAAATGGAATTTGTAGAATAGGGTGTATATTGTGTACACAAAGAAAATTCACCCATTCCTAATATAACTAAGCCGGAAAATATGGAACCAATTTTTCAATGGTTCAAGAAGCAAACAAGGTGTAGGGAGGGGTGCAATGTTGGTTTCACCATAGAATGTCAAATATTATTAAGCTTTTCATTTCTAGTTTTCTTGTTCAAACAACATAGTTGAATATGAGACTTTGATTAACAGACTTTATTAGGCTAGGAAAAGATGAAAAAATAATTTCCAAGTATTTGGGGATAGCGAGCTGATTTTTAATTAATTCAAAGGACAACATGCTACAAAAATGACCTACTAAAGAGTTACAAAAATAGGGTATGGGACCTAATTGAGGAATTTGAAGCATTCAACATAGAATCCATGCCTAAGAATAATAATGAAGCCACATACAACCTCAAAAAATTTGGGGCAAGATTTGATATAGTTGATCATAGTGTTAAAAGAGATAAAACACAACAACATATCCATGTGATTGTAAGGCTAGTAGTGCTAGATTATAACATGAGATTGTAGGTGTTTGAGAACAATCAAAAAATTTTAAATTTCATACAAGAAGAGGCTGAATTATCAGCTAGGATTTAAGATAAATTAGAGCAGAAATATGGGGATCAAGTATTACCGATGCATACAAAAATGCTTCCCAAAGGATTGGAGATGTTGGAGTCCATTTCCAATCCTAATTACCAGCTTCGCAAAGAGAAATCCAACATATAGATGAAAGGAGTGGATTCAGAACTAATTTCAGTAGGAGAAGGTAAAACACTCCAAATTGGAAAAGTAGGTACTGAGAAGGAGAGATATGAGTTCATACAAGTTTTCTAAGAGTTTCTAGATATATTTGTTTGGAGCTATGAGGATTTGAAAGGATTTAATCCTAAGTTGGCACAACATACCATAGAAGTAGATCTAGATGCTAAGCCCATCAAGAAAAAGAAAAGACCAGTTAACCCACACATTGATCCTCTAATGAAGAAATATCTAAACAAGATGATAGAGGTAATCATTACATTTCCAATCCAACATTCAAGCTGGGTTGCAAACTTAATTCCATTCAAGAAGAAGAATGGATAAATTAGGTTGTGTGTGGACTTTCGAGACATAAAGAGGGCATCTCTCAAGGACCATTATCCACTCCCTTCAATTTAGAAAATATTTCGGATGGTATCTGGCTTAGAAATATTCTCTCTCCTTGTGGGTATTCAAGATAGAATTAGATAATGGTGAAATAAGAAGACCAGTTCAAGAAAACTTTCACCACCAAATGGGGCACCTATACCTACAAAAGGATGCCATTTGGATTTTCTAATATCGAGCCACTTTCCAAAGGGTAGTGGACAAGGAATTCACGGGGTTAATCAAGAAAATAGTATGGTAAATATTTACGATATCACCGTGTTCTCCAAAACTATAGCAGATCACCTCTTTCATCCGAGATGGGTATTTCGAGGTGTCGAGATTCGAGTATCTTTAAACTTGAAAAGATATGTAGTTGTGGCCCATGAAGGAAAGATTCTTGGCCACATTGTGTTAAATGAGGTATTGACGATTGATCGAGAGAGAGTTGAAGAAACTCTAGCATTACCCTTGTGAAGCCATAAGAAGGATCTTCAAATCTTCTTAGGAAGGATGAACTTTGTCCACATATTTATACCAAATTTTTTTGCTCTTGTGAAGCCAATAATGCTGATGTTAAATAAGAGAAAGGAATTTAAGTGGATAGTTAATGTAAAATAAAGTTTTGAGGCTATCAAAAATCCTATATCTCAATCCCCAACTCTCATTAATCAAGAATTATCAAATGATTTAAGGCTCTATTCCTTCAATGGTCCATATACGATCTCCGCAATCCTAGTGCGAGAAAAAAAAAGATGGGTCCAAACAATGGTTGCCTTCATTGTCACCCTCAAAATTCCGCTCATTTTTCAATTCAAGCTTTTAAAACATTTGATATGGTGCCATTGAAAGATGTTTGAGAAGAGTGAGAAGTCCGGAGAGATATAAAAATTCATGCTTTGAAGAACTGGTGCTCATTTGCAAACTCACCATGTTAATTTGGAATCTTGTATTCCGCATGGTTTCCATCTGGATCCCTAAAAATTGTTTCCTCCATTCAAATGTAATTATCAAATCCTTTTCTATGGCTATTCATTGCATTGATCCTAGTATGGTTTACAGTTCTTCTTTCCAAAAGGAGTAGTTTATAGTTTTTCCATAGTTGTGAGTAACAGTGTATCTTCCTGTCGATTTTGGCCCCAACATCAACAGTGTGCATGAAAATATTTGATTAGATGTGGGAAGATGGGTCATTGGGTCACTTTTGGAATTTTGATCTTGTATGAAGAAAGATAGTATTCAACCGAGGAAAAAATAGGCTACGTATAAAGAGCCGACGGAAGCCTCCACGCATCCCAACGATGCACCTCCAAAGGCCAAGTTCAAAGTAGGATCCCAAGTTTGTGCGAGAATCGACACATGCCTCATCGGTGCAAATTTAGAAGTGAGACCCAAAGGACAGACCCCAAATGAGCGCCAGCTCTCCACATGTTCGGAGCCTCAAAAAAGTTAAATCGGTCGTTGAGAGGTCTAAGGCCAGTGGAAATAACCACGTGTCGGTTAAATGACAAAACTTTAGAGGTGAAATACAAAGTGATCCCCCAAACAAGTGCAAATATTCCATGTGTCCAGAACCCAACATAGTCACCCCTAAATAAGCAGAAGGGACCTAGCCTAAAAATGGAGAAAGAGGAGCAAGTCCAAACTGGTTACGTATAAAAGGATCAGCGGAAGGCGCCACATGTCTCATTAGTGCACCTTCAAGGGTCGAAGCCAAAGGTAGTTTGTGAAACATGCACCATCTCTCCACATGTCTCATCGGCATGACTTAAAAGGCGCGACCCAAAGAGAGACCTTGAACTAATGCCATCTCTCCACGTGTCTAGTGTCCGATAAAGACAAATGGGCAGTAGGCCTAAATCGACTAAGTATAAAAGAACTGGTGGAGCTCTCCATTTGGCTCAACAACGCACCTTCAAGGGTCAAAGCCAAAGGTGGTCCCCATAATGAGTGCTAGCTTTCCACGTGTCCTAGGTCTAAAAAGGAGACAAAGTTGGTTGTTGAATCATCGAAGTATAGAAGGGTTTGTGGAAGCCTCCACGTGTCAGCTCGAGCAACTTAAAGGGAAAAATTTGGAGGTAGGTCCTGTTATCCAAAATTCACCCCTCAAGGTAATTTTGATAACATGCATCAAATTCTTTAGTCCCAAGAAATTATATTGAGTCCGGGCAAAAAGTCATGTTTCTAGGGTCCCCTCAGATTTTTTCTAACTCCCCTGTCCAAGAAGAAGAGAGCAAGTTCTGAGAAAATGTGAAAAAATTACAAAAACAAGCTCGGGCCAGAAAAAATCATGAAAAATGGCTAAGTCCTAGTCCTCGCAGATTTGGGATAGTTGGGACAAAAGGACGCAAACCGGCCGAAAGGCTCCCAAGCGATCTGCTCAAGCATTTGGAACATTCGGAACAAAGGGACGCGTGGGGCGTGGAAATCCGAACTAGCCGAAAAATGGAAAAATTTGACTAACTGTTGAAATAGGCAGTTTGGGACATCTGGCAATTAGTACACGAACCGGCGGTTTGGCGAAATGAGAACTTTTGTCCTGGAATAGTTGGGACAAAAGGGCGTGAACCGGCCGAACCGGGCGAATCGGAAAAATTTGTCCTAGACGGTCCGAAAGCAAATGGGACACTGGCAGCTACGAGTACGCGAATCGGCCGGTTCGGTCGAAATGAGAAATTTCAAGCACTGCGCAAGTGGGACAAAGGGACGTGCGGGGCGCGGATAATGAAGGAGCAAAAAGCCAATCAGATCACGCCACATGTCACCGGTAGAAAAGGGACATGGAAGCCCATTTCGGCGGTTCGGAAGAATTTGTCCCGTTCAACATTGGGACATTTGGGACAAAAGGACGCGAAGGGCGCGAAAAGCCGGCGTCCAAGGCAGAGAAGAAAAGTCAATGTTTGACCCGTGGAACTTCAAATGGCCATAACTTTTGACTCCGAGCTCCGATTTTCATAAAATTGGAATTTCTCGCTCGATCGGTTAATGCTCATTCCCGTCAAATGACAAAAACGCCTGCCAGACCCAAAATAGCTGCCCGCACTCAAAAGGCCATAACTTTTGCATTTCTCAACGAAATCGCACAAAATTGTAATAGTTGGAATCGTGGTTCTAATCCCGATGCACGGAAATCAAGAAATTATATATTTGATCAGAAATTTATTGATATTTTTAAGAAAACGTGGCCGGGTTCGAAGTGTTTTATTTGTAGCTTTGGGAGTGCAATTAAGAGGCATGGTCATCATTCTTTCTCTCTTGCAGCACTGGATAGTATGGGAGCCTTTTGCAAGCAATATACAATCATTTCACTCAATTTAATTCCTCTTACAGGTGGTTGAAGGATAGATTTCGGGATTTTCCATTTTACCTTCTCTTCTTCTTCTCATTTTTTCTATAAATTTGAGTGTTGGGCTCATTGTAAAAGGGGGAGAGTTTCTGGGTAGCAAAGCTCTGCCAAAATTTCTTTGTGAAGCCAGTGTGTTGCAGGCCCTTGTAGTGGACTCCTTGCATGGTGATCCAGGTCCTTATCTTGTAATAGATTGAACTGTGCATATCATGAAGCAATAAAATCCCGCTTTATGGATGTATCTTCCCATGTTGTGTTTTCTTGCATTCTTCTTTCCCCTTTGATCTTTCCATAAGAATATTGTGTCTATTATGATGTTCTTGCAGGGATTCATTAACATTGTGTATGCTTGGAATATTGTTGTGAATGCACTTTGCTAGATTATGGTGAACTGTCATCACCTCTTCTAGTGTGCACTTTGCCTCTGTATTTCATGCATTTCGAGATTACTCTCACACCCTCCTTTTCTCGGTGTATCACCGCTTTAGTGTAGGATTTCATTTTATCTATTCTCTCTCCTTGGTCCCTTGGAAATTTAGAATAGAATAGTTAGCTTATCCCGCATTAGAGTAGATTGTGGCGGGTGTAGTTTAGGAGCAAGAACCAGGCTTTCTCTAGAGGTCTATCTCAAGTAGCGAGTCCCACAACTTGGAGATAGTACCCATGTTATCCAATCACACTGGATTCTTAGAGTGATCAAACTAGAAATTTGATCAACATCCGGGGGTGATGTGAATCGGTGATAACAGGTCCCAAATGTGTGCTGAGCCTCCACGTGTCTAGGGTCAGATATATGGCCCCGTTAAACAAAAAGGGACTTAGCCAAAACATAAAGAAATAAAGATAGGTAGAAAAAGAAGCCACATGTCTCTTCGGTGCTCTTTTCAAGAGGAAAATACAAAGTAAATCTCCAAATGAACAGAAACCTCCACGTTTCACATGTCGAGACGTAAAGCTTTCCTAAGGTAGGATGATGAAGCCTTTTGAGATTTATAGCCTTTTTCCGAAGGGGAAAAATTCAAAGCACGTCGGTGGAGAACTTTGAGGTTTTGAACCTCGTTTTTAAAAGAAGTAAAATTATAAAGTAATTCGAGACTCCGTTACCACTCAGGTAACACCACATGTCGACCCAAATAAAAAATGTGAAGTTGTAGGCTTGTGAGGCTAAAGAGAATTTTTTGCACTTTCACATCTTTTACGTTAAGGGTGCAATTCCAATTCAGGGCCCAAGGATCCATTTTTGCATTTTTGCCATTTTTGTACGTATTCGATTCAAATATTCGAATGAACTAAAATTTCACTCCAGTGCTCAAAATTTTACAAATGTTATAATATAGGAAAGGTCTTGGTCTCCTCTACGTTATGGAAGCATAAAATATTATTTTCAACAAGATTTGATGGTTGGAAATCTAGAAAACATCTTTCAACCATTAATGTGGGATCTGGTTGCTTCAAAATAGATTAGATTTGATCTGATTTCGATCATTTCTTCTCCAACACACCAAATAGACATGGGGAACTGACTGGATATCCTAATTTGGGTGGAAATTTGGAAAACGTCTCTCAAGCCTTGTAATATGGGATCTGACTATTTCAAATAGATCAAATCTGATCTAATCTTCCATCCTTCCTTCTTCAACATGCCAAAGACATGCAGAACAAGAATTGGCACATTGTAGGTTGATTTACAGGGGCATTGATGGTTGGTGGTTGGGTTCCAAATCATATTTTCTTCCTTCTCTTCTTCTCCTCTCTTGGCTTTGTCTATAAATGTAAGAGCTTGGCTCATTTTAAAGGGTTAGAATCTGATACTTTTGAGGTGTAACTAGAATCAAAAGCAATCAATACATAATAATTTCTCCTTTATCTTTATCTCATCTATTGTCTCTTCCTACTTACCTAAAACCCGTGGATGATTTATCTTTTGTAATAATAAACTTTGTGTTCTTATTGATATGATTTCTAGAACTTTTTGTTTATGAAATGATATATTATGTTGTGAATGTGAATGATTCTGTTATGTATTACTCTTTCTTAGCACGTATAGGGTTATACTCTGCTATCTATATTTCCTGAAAGTGCTGTTATATTCTGCTCTTTCCTCTTTTCATTTCTTCTATTCATTTGTATTGATAAGCTATTTTGGTTAAAGGCATTTCTAGAGGTCGATGTCCAGCCTTAAGATGAAAGTGTACATTTGTATATAAGCTTTGTTTCTTGCTTTCAATAAGGGAACCTCTCCCATAAAGAGGAGGGACTTGTTGTCCCCTGATTGTGGTTTTGATTAAAGTACCATTTTAAAACCCAATAGTTTTTGGTGAATCCATTGGGGATTTTTTTCAAACATATCCCTTTCAAAAGAACAACTTCAAGATCATTTTTGATCTGGCGACTCTACAATATACATGTGGGAAGAAATCTCTTGGGGTTGAAGATTCTCATTTTCAACTTTTGGAGCAACAAAACTTCCTCTTCTTCCAACAAGAAGGAACAAAGGAACTTGTTCTTCAAGAACACCTCTTGTTAAGGACAGAAAATCCAAGAATAACATTCCTCCAGAACAAATCAGTCCTAATCTTCTTTCTCTGATACTTGTTGGTGTTTCAGTTCCCCTTCAGACAATCTTCCCACATATGGTAGGACATTTGCCTTGGGGACAATAGATTGTGCCCCTTGATATTCCTCATCCATTGAATGATTTACCCAGGAGTAGTAGGAATTTTTTTCCTAAATTATGAGGTGATGGGAAATTACACCCAGATGAACACATTGCAGCCTTCATTGTTGCATGTGGGATTCTTGGGGTTGAACATGAAGACATCTCTGTCAGGCTCTTTCTGGAAACATTATAGGATAATGTTTTTGATTGGTTCTATCATCTTCCTGATAGATCAATTACTAATTGGACCACCTTGACAACTCATTTTGAGCAATGTTTCAAACTTGTTGAAGATGTGCATGCCCTCTTGGCTAAAATTTCTCATATCAAGAAGGAACCACATGAACCCATGAGGGATTTTGTGGCTAAATTCAACAAGATAGTTCTTAAAATTCCACGAACACTCATCCTACGCACCAAATTCAAAAGTAATTCTTCCTCAATGATCGGTTTCTGAAGTGAGTTATGCACTAAGGAGGGCTAACCTTGCAACTCTAGATGTTGATCAATGCTTGGCTATTAGTGTTGAGGATGATTTAATCATGTCTAGTAAACTGAAAAGAGAATCCTCCAAATCTAAAGCATCTTCTTCTTCCTCTTCCCCTAGAGCCAATTCTGATTAGTTAGTACAAAATCTTGCAAATTATCTCATACTATCAAGAAATAATTGGCTCAGCATGCTCCTTACCAAGATATTCCAAGGAAGAGTTTTTAGCCCAGAACCATTTGCCTTCTCCTCAGGATAAATTGGCTATTGAAGGCCCACCTATCAAGGTTCTAGTCAATGCAACTTGTGATGTTCAAGAACCTGATGACGAGGAGTTTGATGAACTCTGTGAATAATCAAAAGAAGAGGTTGACGAATAACTGGAAGAGCTTGGTGGATATAAAGATCACTTTCTTACCATCGAAGGCATGGATGACGGAGATGAATATTATGAAAGAGTGACAGAGATGAATAGAAAGTTATATGTTGTTATGATTCGAGAAAAAAACAAATAGAAAAGAAAAAGTGATGCGATCGCCAAGAAATCCAAGGAGTTTCCTGTAACTATTCCGGTGGTTGCTAAAAGAGGATCCCCTATTCCCACTACCACCAGGAAAAAGGTGAGTAATGCTAGTCCTCTTACTTCTACCTTGGTTTCCAAAAATTCATATCCTTTAATTCCTAAAGTTGATAAATCAAAGGTTTCTCCTGTTCCTAGTAGTGATGCACCATCCACCTCCGGGTCTTTTGATATTATTGATCACCTCAAAAAGACCAAAATCCAAATTTCAGAGGCATATTTTTACCAAACCCATCCAAGATCCTTTGCTAAAATGGTTAACTTTATCAATTCCAAATCTAAAGCCTCATCCAATACTTCTAAAGGTATTTTTCCCACTCCCTCTACCTCACCTCAACCAATCCTTGTGGTTGAAGTCACTTCTCCTAATGAGAAAATTGAACCATTTTATGTGGCTCTCCTCATAGCTAGCCATAAACTCAATAACTGTCTCATAGACTCGGGAGCATCGACAATGGAATGCCCGTAAAAGTAGCTCATTATTTGGGTTTGACTCTAATGCATGCCTTTGGTTCCTATTATTCCATGGAGAGTAGAAAAGTTTGTTTGGTTGGAAGGATTAAAGATGCACAAGAAGCCTTCGCTACTATTCCAGAGAAAAGGGTGTTAGCCACTATTTTGGTTATTGATATTCCTCCCTCGTATGGTATGTTGTTGAGTAGGGATTTCGTAAAAAGGTAGGAGGTGAAATCTAGATGGACTAGTCACATGCTTTGATCTTGGTCAATGGAAAAATAAGAAAGTTGTTACTAGAAAAGAAAACTGAGTATATTTTACAAAAGATTGATGATCCAAAAGATCAAATACTCTATGAAGATATAGGGTATGGAAACTATATGATCATGTCAGAAGATGAGGAAATTATCCCTAAGGGAGTGATTCATGACCCCAATGACATTTGAACTTTGGAGTTTGATGGAAGCTACTCTTCAGTTGGTTTTGGAGCTGGTGTGATGTTAATATCTCCATAATGGAAGATTCATCCATTTTTTTTCAAGATTCATTTTGAAAATACAAATAATATAGATGAATATGAGGCTCTCATCCTTGGGTTGAGCATGGAAAATTAAATAGGAGTAAAGAATCTTTGTACTCATGGTGAGCCGAGAGTTGATTGTGAAACAGTAAGGGATCTTCACCAAGTCAAGAATAGGAGATTGAAACATTATAGAAATTTTGTTTGGGATTCTATTGAATTTCTTGAAGCTTTCTCAATTGAATTTGTTATTAGTGAAGAATCAAAGAACCCATGAGTGCATTCAACTAGATGACTTGGTACCCTTAGTGTGATTGCAAAACATGGAGCATCTCTCAAGGTGTGGGACCTTGCGACTTGAGAGATCTATCCAGATTAAGGCCAGTTCCTATTCCTCTGTTTAGGTGCACACAAATAAATTTTAGAGGATCTACTCTAAGACCTACTCTATCTTACCAAAGAGACATGTTTGAGAAGATATGAGGAAAATAAACCTAAGCTAACAAGGTGATGCACCAAAGGAATGTTAAACACCTATTTTGCAATTAAACACAGACCATAGAAATGTAATACTACTACCATGCATAGATAACCAAACTATAATGAGAGATCAGAAGGCAACAATGAACACATGAAAGGGTTGAGAATCATCCACAGACATATATTATTGCTTCAGAGTTGATACAATACACTATAGTATCCAAGAGAAAAAACTTTGTATTACAACTCGAATGGGAGGTTCGAAAGCTCCACAAATTCTCTTGCAAAGAAGGGAAGAAGGGAGGGTATAAAACAAAACTTTCCAACCCTTTATAATGAGCCTCGTCCCTTATTTTATAGATTCAACACAGAGAGAAGAAGGAGAGAGACAATAAATATAATTTGAAACTTAGCTACTAGCCATCAATGCCGCTTATAAATCCTCCAACAATTTTTCAAATTGTCCTTCATTACTTGCTCGACGCGTTGAAGGAGGAAGAACGAAAGATCAAATAAGATCTGATCTGGTTTTGGAGCAATTAGATCCTATATTAATGGCACAAAGATGTCTTCTTATTTTTATCCACCTAACCTTGTCAAAATTAAAGTTTTATATCTCCATGGCGTAGACGAGGTCGAGATCTCTCCAATGGTGCCAAATTTGTTATATTTCGAGCACTGGATCAGAAGATATGCCCATTTGAATATTTGAATCAGGTTTGTACAAAAAAACGCGGAAACTACTTAGTAGAATGGGTCTGTAGGCCTAAAATTCACTTTTCCCACTTTTGGCACAAAAATACAAAAATGCAAAATTTTCCCCACATCCCCGTAATACATTTTTAGTCAAAAACCATCTTCAAGTCCACCGGTTTGCATTTTCCATTTGGGAAAAAAATCACTTGAAGGCCCACCAGTCCGCATGTACTTTAGGACTGACATGTGGCTCCTTGGGCATCGGCGAGAGGCACGACTCATTTTTATACTTTACGTTTCTTGGGAACAAAGGAAAAAGTTAAAATTACCTCCGGCGACCTGCCTTCCCACTTTGACTTGGAACATGGCCACATGGAGGGCTAGTGCTCATTTGGGGACCATTTTTGGATTTTTATTTTGAAGTTGAGCCGAGTTGACACGTGGCTCCTTCCACGGATTTACTTTGTTCCTTTATGTTTTTGACAAATTCATTTTGTTTGGCAGGGCTTGACATCGACCGGGACACGTGGAGGCTTGGTGCTTGTCTAAGGACCTGGTTTTAGATTTATCTTTGAAGATGCATCGGGCTGATATGTGGAAGCCTTATGCTCATTTGAGTCTCCACTTTAGGCCGCACCTTTGAATGTGCATTGTTGAGACACATGGTACCTTCCTCCTGTAATCTTATACATCAACCGATTTGGGCCCGCTTTGAATTTTACCTTTGTTGACCCCTAGCCACGTGGAGGGCTGGTGCAAGTTTGAGTCTCCACCTTGGGCTCCCATCTTGAAATTACGCCGAGATGACACGTGTTTATTTCCACTTGTTTGGACTTTTATATGGTGACTCTATCCTTTTCGAGGCATGGGAAATGTGGAAGCTATACGGTCATTTGAATATACTTTTAGAGTATATCCCTTAGAGTTGCACCAATAAGGAACGTGGAAGCTTCCATTGATCTCCCATACTTAGCCAATTTATGGATTGTTCTCAATCATTCGTAGAGCCCAAAGACATATAGTTTTTCTCCATTACTTTTCCTTTGAGCCTCTGGTTTTCTTAGAAACTATTTGCTTCCTTCTCCGACCTGCTCCTCCATCTTAGAGCCCATCTCGCAACTTGTTTGTTGTATTTAAAATGTGGTCTCATATGATGGAACCTTCCCTTGAATTTCTTTCTACATAGGTTTGTGTTCGATCAATTTTGTTGGGGGAAAATTGAGATAACAATTTGGCAATGTTATAATTTTAGGATTCTAATAAATACAAATTTAATCAACTTACATATTACATAATGTTACAATAAATATTTAAATAAATATTACATCATAAAATAAGTAAATAAAGAAATACTTACAGAAATAAATAACACATGTGACACAATATTTATAGTGGAAAACCCGAAATGGTAAAAACCGCTTTGAAAATAACCTTTTACTTCGTAGAACTTATTTTATATCCAATAATATCACCTCCTCCTTTGAGACCCTATTTACCAAGGGTAAAACAAAATCACTTTATTTTCACACCTTTGATATATTTCCCAAATATATCAAATGAAGACCTAAAGTCCTTTTTATATAAGGTGATCGCATATGTCTCCCGACCCACTTTTTCAACCTAAAATGGTTGACATATACACATAGGTTTATAATATTTAATATTAGAAATATAATCAGTTCATAATATTAAATATTTAACCTAGAGTATATACCTAGGTTAGCATATTTAATAATAGAAATATAAATATTTCGTATTATTAAATATTAACCTATATATTAGTGATGGACCCATATACATTAAGGGTTGGTCGAGACCACTTAATATTTATGTTCCAATACTCCCCTTTAATGTTAAGTGGGATAACATAACATATGCCAATATATTACCTCCTGTGGTACACTACAAGATTTACAATCCTTAAACCATAAAGGTTTCAGGATAACATATTAGTTGTGAAATTATAACACCTTCATCATACTCAATTTACCTTTTGGTACAAAAGGATTTGGAATCCCAAAGATCATCCCATGATCGGTGGCTAAGTATGATTTGTGATTTTTACATTTCTCACGGTTTCTCATAAAGGTTATTAAACCCAAGCATATAGGAGCCTTTTACAACCAAGGACCTCCTTAACAATATGCTTGTACTAGATATTTACCAATAAACTCGATAGCACTAAAGAGATTATCAAGACCATTTTTAAGATCTTTCTACACTTCTTTTTAAAAAACAATTCGAGGAGGTATACATGCCCAAAGGTATTTTTACAAAAACCAAGTTCCATTAGGAGGTGACATTGTCATGCACATTCCCCTTAGTGGCAACTCCAAAAATGTAAGATTTTCATGAAAGTGACAAAACTTTGTAGCACTTAGGGACATTTTGAATATGTCAGCAACATGATCTTCAGTCAACATGAACTTGAGATTTATCTCATCACTTTACACCTTCTCACGGGTGAAGCATATATGTATCTCAATGTTCTTTTTCCTCTAATGTTGAACCGGATTATTAATCGAGAGTAATACGATTCCCGACCAACACATAGAAGATAAATAATTCCTTTAGCTTCCATGTGTATCCCTACCAATGATCGTTGCAGACCACATGGCTTCTTTACTTCTTCCATTGTACTTCTACCCTCGAAAAAAAAATGGAGACCGTTGATTGTATTTGTTGTTCTAAGTAATGGTTCCTACACTAAAAACATGAACACATATCCAATATATTTTATAACACAACATTAGTATGGTTAAAATTAAAAAATTCATATAAGATAGCATTTTCAATCTTATTATAATGTAACCCATAATTTATTGTTCATTTTAAATATATTAAAATTCTTTTTGCAAGATTCCAATGATCTCTAAAAATGTTCCCGCATAATCCTTGAATTAATTCCTTTTGTATAGGAAATATCTGATCTAGTTATAGTTAGATAAATCAAACTATCAACTAACAACATATATAAATAGGATCAACATTTTTCATTTGTAGATTTAGGATCAATATTTATTCCAACTTCCATTGAAGTAAAAATGGTTTACATTCAATCATAAGAAACTTTTTCAATACAATGGTTACATATTGTGTTTTGAAAAATAATAATAGAATGAAATACAAATCATACACATAACATGATGTGAGAGACCTAATTCATTCATTTCTAAGTACTTGCTTCAATTTCTCTTTAATCCTATGAATAAAATAAGAATTGTCACTAGACATAAGAAAATCATCAACATATATACATATAATGATAATATGCGAGCCTTACTTCTTGATAAATATATCATTGTTAGAAGAAAATTTAACAAAACCTAACAATTTAAAGAAGGAAACATTTTTGCACACCAAGATCTAAGACTTTTTTTTAAAACCATACAAGGATTTCTCAACTTACAAACATGGTTTTCTTTACCAGTTTCTTCAAATCCTTTAGATTGAAAACATGTAAATTTTTTATTTTAAATCGTAATTCAAAAAATCATTTTTTTAATCCATTTGGTGGATTTCCCACCCAAATTGAGCGACAATTACATATAAGGCCTTAACAGTACTCATTTTAGCTACAAGAAATGTCTCAACATAATCAATATCAAGTTTCGAGTGAAACCTCTAAAGCAACAAGTATAGATTTATGTTTGTTAATACTACCATCATCATTATATTTTACTTTTTATATCCACCTAGACCCTATAATAATTCACAAATTAGGTTCATACAAGGTAATTAATGCATGGTATATATGATGGCTTCGGTCATTTTCCTAAGGTTAATAGGATTTAAAATTTCTAACATAGATTGAGAAATTTTTTATTTCTTATCTAGGAAGATAAGAGTTTTACAAACATCTATAGCATCAAAACATCATCATGACCATTTACTAAATCATAATCAAAACCATCATTTATAAGCATTTAATGAAGTAACTTCAAGAGAAGAAGACAAGACATGTAAAATTTTCACTATATTACATCTAGACATTTCATATAAGCTTCGATAATTATTATGTCCTAACCTTTCATATCATCATTTTGAGCTATTCAAACTTTGAGATATAAAACAAGATACTGAAGAGAAATCATCAAAAATATACGGACCATTCATTTGAATTTCTTCAGATATTGTACTCCCATTACTATCCTTGATATACCAAGTATCCTTCATGCATGGATTCTAGTTATGTCCATACCTCTTTCGGATGTTCGATATTACCAATGTGTAGAATGTACTCATTATTCACATCACGTAGAATCATACAAAGAGCCTCCTACATTAGTTGCAAGAATGTATTCATGTTATCTACATTTGCTTGACAAGTAGTGGGAGCAACCTCAAATCCAAAAATAATCGTCTAAAGTTTTTCACCATAAATTTTATTTTGACCCAAATGTTGTAGTTGGTTTCATTCAGGATCTGGGTTTTGTCAAGACAGAAATAGTTGGACGTCATTGTTTTCCTAAACCTATAAAACACACCCCATTATAATATACAATGTACCACAGAGTTAGATACATATTTATCGATAATAAAAATAACAATTTTAATAGAATCATATCTAAATTTTACAGATCTAAAGAAACTATTTGATCATAACTAATTCTATCATTACAATGCATACTAATTAACCTCCCATGATCAAAATAATAACCCGCATTATAAAGGGCTCTGCATTATACCCCATATTTATATAAAAAATATTTCTGACTATATAGAAGTGAAGAAGAGACCCCTAAGAATGCATAACAACTTCAAATTTCTGAAAAAAATTAATGTAGACAAATCTCGCCAACTTAAATTTGACGTCTAAATGATCGTCATAATGGCTTATTTTTTCATCTATCATGATGGTCATTTTATCGTCAATTATAACTCAGTTAAAGGTTCCCGTAAGATAGGATTTTAAATTTGACATCTAAATGACCATCATATTGTCTTATGTTTGGTCTACCATGACGGTCGTTTGACCATCAAAATTAATGAAGCCAAAACTTGTTGTGTATCTCCGAATGTGAAATTCCGAATATATTCTTCGTATAATATTAAGGAGGTTATATTTTAATACATTATAAAAACCTTTTACAATTTATAATGTAAAAATATATAAACTTTTTTATTAAAAATATATATATAATTTATAGAATGAAAATAAAAAAAACATATAGTTCATAAAAATTATAAACTATAGTATATTGTTTTTATATTAAAAAACACATAACCCTTATTAAAGGGGTTTAAAGGACATAGACTAGGTTAAAAGAATTTTACCAGTGTAAGTAGATTTATGACAGTATAGATTAACCTACATATTTTTATAGAGGGGATAAGTAACTTCACCTAACCAATGAAATAAATTGAAATCCCTATTTTCATGAACCTTGTCTCCTCCCTTCATTTACTCTTAATTTTACCCCGCACACATTTAAAAGTATGGAAATATTGCAAAATATTTTATATAATTCTTGCAAGCTAAAAACTTTAAAACTTTTATGTGGCTATAACTACCAATATTTTTATAAAAATTTACCACACTTCACGTGGGTCACCACTAAACTAGCCCATTTTTAAATTCTTCATTTATACTTGAGAGTTCCACATTTATACCTTAGATATTATCTCATTTTATTCTCCACTCCCACTCTTATATAAATAAACAGTTTATTTATATAGTTTTTATAAACTATAAGATCTAAATGAATGGGTCCGCCCCCTTAAATGGATAATATAAATGGTTAGGGACACGTTAGGTTTTATTTAACAAATATTAATATTTAAAAAGTAATCCCTTTATGGTGAAGCAATAAACATGGCCCCCTTACTAAAAAAAAAAAAGTAAGCATTTTAGTTTTTTTAAAAGATATATAAACCAAATCTAATAAAATTTATATTTTAAGTCATTTAAAATAACCATATATATAAAATATGATTCAAACTTAGGTTTGTTTCTTTTTTTTCTTTTTTAATTTTTTTAATCTATGCCTAGATTTATGAGTTAAGTTTAAATATGATTTAAACTTTGGCTTAGAATATGGTCTGTTGACTCTTCCCTCAATCGTATGTAATTATAATATGGTTTAAGGATTTTAATATCTTTTTTTTTTTTTTCAAAACTATATAAATTTTAATATGATGTTTATAAATATTATTATATAAACCTTATTTTTTATTATAAATATTTTTATTTAAAAATAATAATATCGTTTTCAAATTATATAGGATATAGTTATAGATTAACTATAAACTATAGTTTTTCAAATCAAATCCTTTTAGAGGGGACCAAAGAACACGAGTATGAATTTACCTTCCGAAATATTTAACCTACAAACATTTGAAATGATAGAAAACTTGAAAATTATGTCATATAGTAATAAATTCTTTCTTTTTCTGTATGTGACTTTCACACAGTAAGTATTTTAAGCCCCTTCCACTGTACACATCAATTTCCAAAAAAATTAATTCCATATAATTTACAAAATGTAAATGAAATTAAGAATCATATCATATTACATCTCCCCCAAAACTTAGAGATTTAAAATTGAAAAACCCTAAAATTTTTACCGAGAGTTTAATTGCACAAATGTAATGCCAAAATAATTTGGGGAAAAAAGAAGGGTATCGAAACTTTTAAATACCCTTTCGAGTTGGTTGAAAAAAACCCATACAAATTAAATAAATAAAATACAATTTTTTTATCTTAATTTATTTAATTTACCTCACTTTGTTACCATGTTAGATGAAGATATCAGTTGCCTTTTTATATACATTGGGCACGGAGTCGTGGGTGGCAGACTTAACGTTGGTCCTGTTCTTATGAAATGGACCTTTTGAGACCTAATTTTAGTTGTTCTGTATTGGTTTTATTAGAAAATGAGCAACCACTACAGCAACTATGGGTCTCCCTATTGCAAAATGTTGAAGGGCCTGGCGCATTCACCTGGAGGCACATTGAATTGTATAACAACACAAACTTGGAGCAAAAAAAAACATGTGCCACAACACTTAGGGAAACAAAACCTACGCTACAAAAAAACAATGTGCATACGCACTTAGGGGAAATAAAAATTCTATGCTAATATTTACAAGGGTGGAACCTTCCCTTTTAGTAGCAATGTTTAAGATAGATCCCGTTAACTAGGATTTGTAATTCTTCACCATCCAATTCAGCCGAATGAAGGAATTGCTACTTTTGCACCCTATGATCATGTAGGGGCCACTCCAAATGGTGTCAAACTTACAATGATTTCTGGCTTTTCCCGATCCAATCGTACTTGAGAATTTTTGGTGGATATTTTGTCAAGACAAAATATGAGGTTCAACCACAGTACATGGGATTGAATCCCTCCTCAAAGACAGGTGAGGCTGCCTATTTATTACTAATCTAAAACACAATAGAAATAATGCGTACAATATTCACACTAATCTAACCATAGGATCAGGATAAAATCCTGAAAAGCACATCCACAATAACTAGAAATATTGTTGCTTTCGAAATAAAATAGATTAGAACGGATGCATCACAGAAAGGAAATAACAGGAACGTACTTTCTTTCGAGAAAACACAGATCATGAAATAATAATACGAGTTCTAGATAACAAATGTAATGTAATGTTTGAAACAATTTAAAATGATTGAGAACGCTAAACGAGAACAACTTAAGATCCTGAACATAAGAGCAATATCTTAAGAGAGATGAATCTCACAACACAAAGTTTGCAAAAATGACATCAATTTCTATTCTTTGAATGATTGAAAGAAAATACAAAGTTCTTCTTCTGATCAAAGGTTCTCAATATTCCAAAAATCTCAACCCCTTGGAATGCACACACATCCCTTATTTATAATAAAAAGAGTTGAGAGAAAATAGGACAAACCCTATAAAAATGTGTTTCTAACAAGAGTCCTATTTTACTTGGCCCTCATGTAGGAGACCAAGTCAAAACTTACTTCCTATGTGACGAAACAGAAATGAAAAAGTACATGTCAATTTCAAGATTGAAATGACATGTTGCATTGTGACTTAGTCTGAATCGTCATCTTTCTCTTCTTCATCTTTCCCTTCTTCCAGAAGAGCCTGTTTGTTCTGAAATTCTTGGAATTTCTGGATTATACCTTGCATCTCATTTTCATCGTGCACAGTAGAATGATCACTCAGGACTTCACATGTTTCATGAGTGTCACTGGCATTGCTGGGAAGCTTTCTCAATAATTTGTTGAGTTTTCTCAGGGCTTCTAAAGAATGTTCAATCTTTACAAACCTGTCAATGATTTCAATGCCAAATCCATGAGTTGGTTCATGCTGAATTGATTCTTGGATTTGTTTGAAAAGACCATCAAATGGTAGGATACCCGAGTCTCCACCAAACTTTTGCACAGATTTTGATCAGTTCTTCTTCCAGGTTGCTCTTGCCATCAATCAATTGATCTCTTGATTCTCTCAATTTTCTGCAAGCTTTGTTGAGAATCTTTATTCTGAATCTGATGGCCTTGGTCAGCTGGAAATGCTTATCCGCATGTGGGATGACACCCTCTTCGACCAAGATGCATGATGGGATTTGCTTCATCACCTAGAGAGCTTCGAAAGTCAACTCTAGGTGCCCGATCTCTTGAAAAATCATCATCCATCTTTTCCCCATCACTCTGTATATTCTCCAAAGATCGATAGACTTCCACAGTGTCTTGGATTACTTCTTTCCCCTGTAGGAGCAGCCTTTGGGTCCATTCATCGACCACCCTCCCCTTTTCATTAATCTTTTCAATTATAGGTACCGATGAGAAATAGAACCCGATAGGAACAGAGGATGATGGTACGAACTCAAGGGGTTTTCATGAACTGCTCCACCTTTACTTTAAGTTCATCCCTGCTGTCCTTTGTTTCCTTTAATTTCTGGCATAGCACGTTCATAGCATCTCATGCATCCTATTGTGCTCCTTCCATTTTCACCTCTCCTAGAGAAACCCTGGTTATTTGATAGTCAGAGGCCGCTATGTCCTCTTTGGTCTTGTCAGTCGCAGGAGTGGTGATCTCTACAAACTTTTGTCTCGAAGCATCTAATAAAACCCTTGAAACTGTTTTGGGTTTCTTGGATGATGGTACAGACTCAAGGGGTTTTGAGAGCTTAAGTAATACCTCAATCAACTACTCCACCTTTTCTTTAAGTTCATCCCTACTGTCCTTTGTTTCCTTTAATTTCTAGCATAGAACGTTCATAGCATCTCATTCATTTTTTTGTGCTCCTTCTGTCATCACCTCTCCTAGGGCAACCCTGGTTATTTGATAGTCAGAGGCCGTTATGTCCTCTTTGGTCTTGTCAGTCACGGGAGTGGTGATCTCTGCAAACTTATGTCTCGAAGCATCCACTAAAACCCTTGAAATTGTTTTGGGTTTCTTGGCTGATTTAGCAGTGGAAGCCTTGAGTGAACTAAAATCAAAGGCTGGTATGGGTACAACCACCTTCCTTTTCCTTGGAGTTTTCTCCAGTAACCATTGAGGCATGCCAGAAGGAGTTGCCACTGTTGTAGAAGTTGGTGTCATACTTTCAAGTGGAGTGGGATTCACTGGTGGAGTGGGAACAATTATCAGTGGGGTAGTAGATTCGGTGAAAAGAGATGTAGGAGGAGGCATATATGTAGTTACTTTTGTCCGAATAGAGAGAGGTGAGATTCCAGAGAATATGCTGGCCATGGCTAATGAAGTGAATGGGGAAAGAGGACGTATAAGTGGTTGTGAAGTAGGAAGTGCAGATCCCAATACCAAAGCCTGGGATGCAAGGGATAGAGTTACTTCTATTGGGCAGTCAGCAGATTGTGAAATTAGGGGCTGACTCACCTCTCTTTCCAAATAAATTTCCGCTATTTCTAGTTGTGTTGGTGACTCTGACACGTTCACCGTTTCAACTGGAGTAGCAGTGTAATGGGTTTCTTCTTCTCTTCTCTTCTTGACAAATTTTACCTTTATAGGTCCCTTGGAAGAGATTTTTCCTTTTCCTTTTTGGAGGGCCCCACCTCCAAAGAAACCAAATTTGAGAAATTATTTTCTTTGAAAATCATCGCCCAAGATGTGAGTCATGCCTTGGTGCGTGTGAGAATCGGGGTTGATCTATTTAGAATAGAGGCTTTCTCGCCAATAGACCAATCAATAGGTGCGAAAACATATTGATCCTCATTCAGTCCATCATAGGAGGGATCCAACACACTTTCATTATCGCCAGTACCTTCTGGAATGTGAGTGAGTTTGAGTGTCTGAATCTCTGCAAGTGTCAACTTGTTATGATCGTTCCTTTAGACAGCAACTTCATCATGTAAATCAATCCAGATGTCTTCTATGCTTGGTACATGCAAGTGTAGATTTCCATATGCCTTAAGGAATCCTCAACAATCGAATCCATCTCTAGGGTTCATGTGCTTTTTGAATTTATCTTGAAGCTCATGAACAACGTTCTTGGATTTTACCACCGTTGAGTAGTTATACCTTCCAATAGAAATTCGGAAGGATATGATGGCCTTGTGTTTACTCTGTTGGTAGTTATGAAAATCCAACAATTGCCTAACCAACTCCATAAGGATTAGTTTATCCCCTGGATATCTGGGCAAATGGAAAGGATCACCCAAGTACATGACCACCTGAAGGTAAGTGAACTTCTTGAATTTTATGAAGATACACCCCCATTTCGAAATTTCGTCCCATGCCTCATCGAGAGACTCTTGTTTTCATTAGTTTGGGGTTTAACCTACATATGTTATCTTAAAATAAGGCATCATTTACCCTTCCTAATTGGTCTTCGAGACCCTTTTCTTGTTAACTAAGAAAAATACAAATAAATATGTTCCACTGCCTTGTTCCCTTTGTGTCCAATTCGGGTAATTCCTCATGCCGGCTGCCGCCGTATAGGTGACATATGAGGACATATAAAATTTCTCGATGAGACAAGATCTGTTTTCATATGAGAATCTATCTCGTTCTCGATAAGGATACCCCAATCAATCCCTGTTGATTCTTATTGATGATTATCATGAACTGGTACATTCATCCTTGGAAAACATTTGATTTGAGGAAACCAAAACTAGGCTCAAGAAAGTAATGATATCATTGATTTCCTGAATGAAATCACTTCTAGGGACAAGTCTCGGGAACCTGGAAATAGCTGGCTTGGCTTTGATTAGGAACTTCTTATTCATGTGTTTGATACAGTCTTCCTGATCATTGTCCCAAGCTTTTTGGGCTGACTTGATATCTATATCCCCATACTCCTCAAAGTTAGGAAACTTGAGAAGATCATCAAAGTAACCTCCGTCTAACTTGATTACGATCTCTCCCGCTTGGTTTTTCACAGAACAAGAAGCAGAGTTATAATTTGAAGCACAAGATAAGATGAACTTGGGGCACTGAGCAGACATGGGGAAACCTGCTACAAGAGGAAGACCACTTTGCCAACTATTGATTTCATCCACGGTGCAGGAAGAACTCTTGACTCTATTCCAAAAGTCTTCCATATCTATGTTTCCCAGTTCAGTATCTCGGATGTCATAATTACAATCAATGTAGGAAGGAGACTCCACCTTCCCAAATTTATACTTCATCCTCCCTAATTTTTCCATCTTTTCCTCTGATGGATCGGGATCCAACATGAGGAATTCCAAAGAAGGGGTGAACTGATTGCTTCTAATTTAGACACATCAGATTTGAAGATCTGCTTAGCAATCGCAAAGACTGAAACAGTACAGAGAGTATCAGAGATTAGTGGGTGTCGAACACTCAGAAAGTCTCGATAGTCAGTTTAACTTGTCGGAAGGTATGAGATGTCTACCACTCTAGAAAACCCGCAACACTGGAAGATGTCGAGGGGTTCAAAAAACCCACACTATTGTTAGATGCCAGGAGATTAGAAATCCCGCTATACTTGGAGGATGTTGGAAGGTTTGAAGTGTCCGACACCTTGGAGGATGCCGAAGATTTCGGAATGTCTGACACCTCGGATATCTACACACTTGTGGGTTTTGGAAACTGCAAAACACCCTACGAAACCCGAAAAGAGGGAATCGGGTTGTTGTCAGGTCAAAACATGCAAATTCCTCTCCATTGTTATGTTTTTTGATACATTTTTAATTTTCATTACAACGACATATTCCAAGGAATAAAACAAACAGAGAATTCCAAGGGTGAACCCTAAAACACAAACTTGATTGGAAAACAACCAAAAGGAATAAATAATCAAAAACCCCAAAACCCTAATCAAGAAAGAAAGAGGAATTTAGAAGGATCATTACATAATTCTTCCACAAATTTCACAAATGAAGAACAAAGTGAAATACCTTCAATCAGATCGAAAAATGATAAAAAATGAGCAACTCAATCAAACACAAAGGTGAGTCGGGTTTCAGGGTTGAATAAGCATGCACGAAAATCCACGAGGTAAAAAATCACGTCTGGTAAAAATGACGTGGAAATCTGAGTATTTATAAAAAATTACATTTAATACACTTCAGTTGAAATGTGTGTCAACCACCTGAAAACTCAGCATTAATGCCATGTCAGCATGTTTGGGATGTCTGAAAACCGACACAAAGGATTTCATATCAATTCAGGTTTCAGGTTGCGGGAAGCAAGCGATATGAAGCATGATGCTTGATGGTTTCAAAACCCAAAACAAAGGGGTGATTCAATTTTGGGAATGAGAAGACATGTGATATGAAGCATGTTCTGAACAAGGCATGTTCCAATGCTCAGAGAACCCAAAACCCAATACAAAGGAGCAAATCAGGTTTTGGAAATCGAAAACATGCGACATGAAGCATGTCCTGACTAAGGCATGTTCCGATGCTCGGTGGACCCGAAAACCTGAAAGACTTACTTGATGCGGGTTTCGGGCTTCAGGAACATACAACATGAAGCATCCAAAACTCATGTTGTCTTGCTATGGAAACCTGAAAAACTTGATTATCTCTCTGAAAGGGCATTTTTAGGAAACCAGCTCAAAAATTCCTAGGGTTATCACTAAATTTTTGGTGTAAACACAAAAATGAGATAACAACTGCTCCAATTGGGAATTTCTTTGTGACATCAAAGGAAGAGAACTTAGAATCTCTGGCTTTATCTATTGGGTTACGGAGTTAGAAAAAAAGAAAACCGAAAAACAAAACAAAGAAAGAAAGAAGACCAAAAGCAAACACACGATAGAAAATAAAGTATGTACAATGCAAAAGAGCATCTTGCATTAATGATGGAACAACTTCAGATGTTGGCCACTGAAAGGCAAGGGAGTGACTCTCCATCAAGATATGATAGATATAAACTATTTTCACCATTTAGCTGATGAATCTTAAAAGGTCCTTTCCACAAAGAATCAAAATTTCCGTGCATTCCTTTTTACTCCCTCCTTTTATCCCAAAGCAACACCAGATCTCCAATTTGGAAATTACGTTGCCTTGATTTCTTGTCAAAATTTTTCTTTACTTTTCTCTGATGACCCGCGATGTGATCAATCACCCTGCTTCGTTCTTCTTCTAGCCTAGCTAGGTACATAACCCTTTTTTCAATAGAATCTTGAAAAGTCACATCTTTGACTGCTTTGGCCAACTGTAAGGCTGACAACTCTACTAAGATAGGGATCTCAGCATCAATCCCATATAGTACTTGGAAAGGAGACATTCCTATAGCTCACTTTGGGGTAATCCGATCCACCCACAATGCATCATACAATGCTTTGTGCCATGTCCTCTGGTTTTCATCTACTAGCTTTCTAATTATGGTAACCAGATTCTTGTTGTTGGACTTAGCTTGCCCATTACCTTGGGGATAATAGTCAGATGAGTGAGCCAGGGTGATGCCAAATCCATAACAAAATTCTGTCAACTCATGCGATGAGAAATTGGAGGCGTTATCAGCCACAATCTTGTGAGGCACACCGAATCTGACAATTATATTTTCTTTAAGGAATTTGCACATGGCTTCTGAGGTTTCCTGCTTGATTGGTGCAACTTCCACCCACTTGGTAAAATAGTCTAGTAGTAGTAAGTATGTAATTGTGTCCGGCACTGGAGGTAGGATTCAACATTCCAATGAAGTCAATTCCCCACTCGACGAAAAAGTTCTTCAATCACTCATGGGGCTTCGGGGAAGAGCTGTTGTAGCTTAGGGCGACCAATAAAATGTTGACAAGCTTCACACTTGGACACCCATTCTACTGAGTCCTGAAAGAGAGTAGACCAATAGTACCTAGCCCATAGGATCTTATAAGTTGTTACAGAGGATGAGAAATGTCCTCCGCATGCTAGATTATGGAAGGATTCTAGTAACTTTACCTACTGTGACTTATCAACACAGCGACAGGAATACACCATCAATACCTTTCTTATATATTTTGTTATCCCACAAGAGGTATCTTGCAGATCTTAACTTGACTGTCCTCTTCTCCTTTTGGCTTAAATGTGGGGGGCATTCACCATAAGTTAGAAAGAAAGCAATATCTGTGTACCATTCATCAGTTGTGCTCACGAAAAGCACCATGGGCAACTTTGAAGAGGTGTCTTCGGTCCTTTCACATTCTGTTTCAGCATGATTTTCTCGTGATCAATTGGCACAGACCTCTTCCTCGTACCAACTTGGTAGGTCTAATGTCTAAGTCATACTCCTGAACTTTAGCTATCCAATTACCTCATTGACTACCCAGATCTTCTTGAGTCAAAATGGCTTTAATGACAAGTGTTGGGAACAAGAACAAGGGTATGAGAGTTCAAAGCACATAGTACACTGAAATATTTCACTTGCTCATACCACTTTGCATAAGCATGCTTTTCAATTTGTGACATTTTTAGTTCATGTTTGTTTAATGGTAATATCATTAAAGTGATGGGTGCTTCAATGCCCTCGCCATTCTCCTGCATCAAGATGGCTGACACTGTGTGTGTGGAAGTGTAGCTGTACATTATGAAGTATTTTTTGAAATCTGGACATACTAGGATAGGAGTGCAAGCAATTTCCCTTTTGACTTCATCAAATGCAAGCTTCCCTTTAGTACTCCATCGAAATGGAATTTTTCCTTTCATCATCCCAAGGATATCCTTGGTTTTATCAGTGAAATCAGGTACAAACCTTCTCAGGAAATTGACCTTTCTGAAGGAGTGAACTCCAGTTTGCTTGTGGGTAGGGTAAGGCTTTGAATGGCCTTCACCCTTTTTGGATCGATCTTGGTTCCTTCTCCAGTCACAATATGACCCAAAAAATTTCCTTCGGTCACTCCAAACATGGAATTCTTGGGATTTAATGAAATTCTGTGATGCCGACATCTCAAGAGTACTTGTTCTAGATGATCATAATGATCGCTCCATTTTTTAGAGAAAATGGTCAAGTCATCCAAATATACCACTATGGATCTGCCCATCAGGTCTCTAAATGCTAAGTCCATAGCTCTTTGAAAGGTAGCTCTAGCGTTGATTAAGCCAAAAGGCATCCTCCTGTAAGCAAAGGTCCCCCATGGGGTTGTGAAGGTCGTCTTGTGTTGATCCTCAGTAGCTACCTCAACTTGATTATATCCTGAAAATCATTGAGCATGGATAGCATTTATGATCCAGTAAATCGTTTGTAACACCTGATCCATGATAGGTAAGGGATAGTTTTCTTTTAATGAAGACTGATTTAGGTTCCAGAAATCAACACAAATCCAGATTTCACCATTCTTCTTCCTGACAGGTACGATATTAGCAACCCAGGTGGAATGGTGGATTGGAAAGATAATCCTAGCATCTAGCATCTTCTGGATCTCTACAAGAATGGTTCCTGAGATTTTGGGATTATAATGCCGCTACTTCTACCTGTAGGGTTTTACATCGGGCTTCAAAGGGATACTGTGTTGTACATCTTTGGGCTTGAAGGATTTTAAATCTGCATAGGACCAGGCTAAGACATCCATGTATCTCTTTAGGAGTGAAGTGAATTTTTCTTTCTCTTCGGGGAACAACACTTCCCAATATTCACCATCCGAGGTTGATCAGACAAACCTAGATTGACCTGATCTACTTCCGAGGAAGAAGCTCCTTCAGTTTGTCTCTTGTTTTGAATGAAATGGTCATGCTTGTCAAACAAGCCCTCCAGAGAAACCAACCCTTTGGGAATCTTGTTGCCTTTAAGCTGAATAAACTCACCATCAACCTCTTGATATGGATCTGAAATAGATTCACGGAAAGCTGATTCCGAACCTTCAAAGTATAGCTCACTAAAATTGTCAGTTTTTTCTAGAAAAGACAACACCTGTTGATCATCATTGAACACTTGCCAATGAGCCGCATTATCTGGGATCTTTGGGACGATACACAATCTCAATGGTGTATGTATCTTGTTTGAATTGGGGATGAGGGAGAAGGAGGGATGCAGACACAGCTAAAGAATCAGCCTTATCATTATAATCTCTCAAAACTGCCTTGATGGAGAATGCGTCAAAGCATTCTATATTATCCCAAACTTTGTTCCTGTAATGTCTCAAGTGATCATTTTTTACTTGATAGATCCCCTTGACCTGGTTGAAAATCAGCTCTGCATCTCCTTGAACCTTGAGATTTCAAATTCCCTTCTGTCTGGCCATTTCTAATCCTAGTAACAGAGCTTCATATTCAGCCATGTTATTAGTATTATCAAACTGCAACTTGAAGGCAGAGGGGAAGATCTCGGAATTAGGAGATATAAGAACTACACCAGCACTGATCTAGTGGTTGAACAACTACCATCGAATTCGAGGGTCCAAATGGCATTAGAATCTTCTTCCTTGACATCTACAACTGGTACCTCTGATGTCATGAAATAATTTCCAAAACTAGCATCTTCGAAAAGGATTTGAGCCTTAGGGTCATCTGATTTAGTTACCAAATACTTTTCCTGAGGCTCAGGATGGAGAACATGATAAACCCCATTGACTGGAATTTTGGCCTTGGTCCAATCCATATTAATCTCTCCTCCGACGTCTTTACAAAAACCTCTACCCAAGAGGATACCGTAAGCTACAGGAATGTCAGCGACTAGAATGGTCATTTTCACTCTCTTTTCTGGGAAGGCAACGAATGCAAACTGTGCATCTTTGATTTGACCAATCAAGGGAACTTGCTTGGTTTCCATGGAGTAACACCATCCATATGACTTAGTCAAAGTAAGCCCAAGGGCATGGGCTACTTTTGTGGGCATAACATTGTTGGAGGCCCTTGAGTCAATGATGCAATTACTGAGTTTAAACCCATTTATAAGAAAAGACAAATAGAACGGTTCAATCTTTCCTAAAGAAGAAGTAGAGGTCAGATTGTTCTGAGGTGGGGATTGAGTAGGATTTGGAAAAAGACCTTTTGAAGGTGGGGGAACGACAGCTTTACTTCTAATGAATTTGGTGATTTTTTCAAACTGTTCAGGATTTGACTGAAGGTATTCTGCTTCTGACATTTGGATCTTGGTTCTTTTTGCATGGTCGATAATGTCAAAAGTAGTATAAGAAGGAGTGATAGTAGGTTCGGTTCTAATCACATGAGCTTGAGCTGAGGTATTGACCTTGGGAGAAGGAGAATGAGGGGAAGTTGTTACCTTTTTGGTGACTTCTCTTTCAGTTTGCGCTGAGATAGGAGTACCTCTCTTAACTATGGCTATGGGAGCTTCCTTATTCTTCTCCTTGGGGCTTTCAAGAGGTTTTCTTGGATTCTGAGATTGAGATCGAGTGAAGACAGAAAATGACTGACCATCAGTGCACATTCATCTTCCTCGTATTCCAAATACCCAATGTTGGAGTCACCAGCTGAAACATCATAAGACTCGTCAGTGTATCCTGAAGCTTCAAAAGCTTCGGAGGAATCCTGTTCTTCTGGTTCTTCCTCTTCTTCAACTATCTCTACTTGCTACGTTAACGGGAGGAGCTTTGATTGCCAGTCTCGATTGAGTAGGAGTTAACCGTGGCCTGTCTCTTACAGGCACACCATTGGTGTTATTGAAATTCCATCTCGGGATATCCCGATACGGAACATTTCTCACCTACTGGGACATTTTCTTTTTCAAGGAAATCAAATCATTAGCCATCTTTTGAATTATAGGGTCAGTATTACTTTGGGAAGAACCTTGATTTTTAGGCTTGGGTGCATCTTTCCTGATTCTTCCTGCCAGAATGAGATCATCTTCTATTTCAATAGCTGTGGACTGAGCGATAGCCAAATCAGGGATAGCCGACCTTCTTAATAGGAAGCTCACATCGGGGGGCTGAGCATTAATGAAGAAGCATTTCTGATTTTCTAGAGTAGGTACAGCTATTTCTGAAATCTTTCTAAACAGCTTGTTGAATTTTTCCACAAACTCCTGCATGGGCTCGTGAGATTCCTTCTTCATATGGGTAAGTTGTGCTAACAAAGCATGAGAATCTTTAGCTAGTTTGAATCATGCTTCGAATTTTGTCCTCATGGTAGCCAATTTTGTGATGCATGCATTTGGAAGGTGGTAAAACCATTGGCTATTGCACCGTGCAATGTTTCAACGAAGAGTCGAATGGAGACATCTTCGTGAGCTACTCCAAGAACACCGCATGCTACAAAGAAAGATGCAATGTGTTCATCAGGATGCTGCTTCCCATCACCATTGAACTTGGGAATGTTTTTATGTGATCCATGTGGTAACTCGTGCATGGTGATCTTTAAGAAAGAGGACCAATAGTTGCTGCCCCTGGGGCACGAGTTGTGCTGCCATTCTTCGAAAAGAGTGCGTATAGGGATCCGAGTGTCATATAAGAATAACATGCAACAAGTTCTGAGACACTTCTCGCTCTACGGGATCCGGTTTCTCTCGAACAAGTGACGAACTTTTGGTTTGAGTTAGAAATAATGTTGTTGGGGGAAAGATTGAAATTATGCTATTGTAGCAACTCAAAGAGTGGATCAATTTCACCCCAGGCTTGGTGGGACCGAGTGAAGATCTTTTCGGCCAGCTTGAACTAGGAAAGAGATCTTGTTGAAAATAAGGCAAATACGGAGTCGCCAGACACCAAGAGGATAAGATTTATACTATTAATCCGTATTCCCCAGTGAGTCGCCAAAAACTATTGGTTGGATATTTTGTCAAGATGAAATATGAGGTTCAACCACAGTACATGGGATTGATTCCCTCCTCAAAGACAGGTGAGGCTACCTGTTTATTACTAATCTAAAACACAATAGAAATAATGCGTACAATATTCACACTAATCTAACCATAGGATCAGGATAGAATCCTGAAAGCCACATCCACAATAAATGAAATATTTCTACTTTGGAAATAAAATAGATTAGAATGGATGCATCACAGAAAGGAAATAACAGAACGTACTTTCTTTCGAGAAAACACAAATCATGAAATAATAATACGAGTTCTAGATAACAAATGTAATGTAATGTTTGAAATAATTTAAAATGATTGAGAACACTAAACCGAGAACAACTTAAGATCCTGAACATAAGAGAAATATCTTAAGAGAGATGAATCTCACAACACAAAGTTTGCAAAAATGACATCAATTTTTGTTCTTTGAATGATTGAAAGAAAATACAAAGTTCTTCTTCTGATCAAAGGTTCTCAATATTCCAAAAATCTCAACCCCTTGGAATGCACACACATCCCTTATTTATAATAAAAAGAGTTGAGAGAAAATAGGACAAACCCTATAAAAAAGTGTTCTAACAAGAGTCCTATTTTACTTGGCCCTCACGTAGGAGACCAAGTCAAAACTTACTTCCTATGTGACGAAACAGAAATGAAAAAGACATGTCAATTTCAAGATTGAAATGACATGTTGCATTGTGACTTAGTCTGAATCGTCATCTTTCTCTTCTTCGTCTTTCCCTTCTTCCAGCAGAGCCTATTTGTTCCGAAATTCTTGGAATTTCTGGATTATACCTTGCATCTCATTTTCACCAAAGCATGAATGATCACTTAGGAATTCACATGTTTCATGAGTGCCACGACATTGCAGGAAGCTTTCTCAATCTTTTGTTGATTTTTCTCAGGGCTTCCAAAGAATGTTCAATCTTTACAAACCTATCAATGATTTCAATGCCAAATCCATGAGTTGGTTCATGTTGAATTGATTCTTGGATTTGTTTGAAAAGACCATCAACTGGTAGGATACGAGTCTCCACCCGACACTTTTGCACATATTTTGATCAGTTCTTCTTCCAGGTCACTCTTGCCATCAATCAATTGATCTCTTGATTCTCTCAATTTTCCACAAGCTTTGTTGAGAATATTTATTCTGAATCTGATGGCCTTGGTCAGCTGGAAATGCTTATCCGCATGTGGGATGACACCCTCTTCGACCAAGATGCGTGATGGGATTTTCTTCAGCACCTGGAGAGCTTCGAAAGTCAACTCCAGGTGCCCGATCTCTTGAGAGAAATCATCATCCATCTTTTCCCCATCACTCTGTATATTCTCAAAATATTGATAGACTTCCACAGTGTCTTGGATAACTTCTTTCCCTATAGGAGTAGCCTTTGGGTCCATTTGTCGACCACCCTCCCCTTTTCATTAATCTTTTCATTTATAGGTACCGATGAGAAATCGAACTCGATTGGAATAGAGGATGATGGTATAGACTCATGGGGTTTAAGAGCTTAAGTAATACCTCAGTCAACTACTCCACCTTTTCTTTAAGCTCATCCCTGTTGTCCTTTATTTCCTTTAATTTCTGGCATAGCACATTCATAGCATCTCGTGCATCTTGTTGTGCTCCTTATGTCATCACCTCTCCTAGAGCAACCCTGGTTATCTGATAGTCAAAGGCTGCTATGTCCTCTTTGGTCTTGTTAGTCACGGGAGTTGTGATCTCTGTAAACTTATGTCCCGAAGCATCCACTAAAACCCTTGAAACTGTTTTGGGTTTCTTGGCTGATTTAGCAGTAGAAGCCTTGAGTGAACTAAAATCAAAGGTTGGTATGGGTACAACCACCTTCCTTTTCCTTGGAGTTTTCTCCAATAACCATTGAGGCATGCTAAAAGGAGTTTCCACTGTTGTAGAATTTGGTGTCATACTTTCAGGTGGAGTGGGATTCACTGGTAGAGTGGGAAAATTTATCAGTGGGGTAGTATATTCAGTGAAAAGAGATGTAGGAGGAGGCATATCCGTAGTTACTTTTGTCCCAATAGAGAGAGGTCGAGTCCGGAGAAAATTCTAGCTATGGCTAATGAAGTGGATGGGGAAAGAGGAGGTAGAAGTGGTTGTGAAATAGGAAGTGCAGATCGCAATACCAAAGCCTGGGATGCAAGGGATAGAGTTACTTCTATTGAGTAGTCAGCAAATGGTGAAATTAGGGGCTAACTCACTTCTCTTTCCAAAGATATTTCCCCTATTTCTGGTGGTGTTGGTGACTCTGGCACGTTCACCGTTTCAACTAGAGTAGCAGTGTAAGGGGTTTCTTCTTCTCTTCTCTTCTTGACAAATTTGACGTTTATAGGTCCCTTGGAAAAGCTTTTGTCCTTTTCCTTTTTGGAGGGCCCCACCTCCAAAGCAACCAACTTTGAGAAACTATCTTCTTTGAAACTCATCCCCCAAGAGGTGAGGCATGCCTTGGTGCGTGTGAGAATCGAGGGCTGACCTATTGGTAATAAAGGCTTTCTCGCCAATAGACCAATCGTAGGTGAGAAAACATATTGATCCTCATTCGGTGCGTCATAGCGAGGATCCAACACACTTTCATTATCGCGCACCTTACGGAATGTCAACAAGTTCGAGTGTCTGAATCTCTGCAAGTGTCAACCTGCTATGATATTTCCTTTGGACATCAACTTCATCACGTAAATCAATCTAGATGTCTTCTATGCTTGGTATGTGCAAGTGTAGAGTTCCATATGCCTTGAGGACTCCTCGAAAATCAAACCCATCTCTGGGATTCATGTGCTTTTTCAATTTATCTTGAAGCTCATGTACAACGTTCTTGGCTTTTACCACCATTGAGTAGGTATACCTTCCAATAGAAATTGGGAAGGATATGGCGGCCTTGTGTTTACTCTGTTGGTACTTATGAAAATCCAACAATTGCCTAACCAACTCCATCAAGATTAGTTTATCCCCTGGATATCTGGGCAAATGGAAAGGATCACCCGAGTACATGACCACCCAAAGGTAAGTGAACTTCTTGAATTGTAAGAAGACACAACCCCATTTCAAAACTTCAGCCCATGCCTCATCAGAGACTCTTGTTTTCCTCAGTTCGGGGTTTAACCTGTAGATGTTCTCATAAAAGAAGGCATCATTTACCCTTCTGAATTGGTCTTCAGACCCTTTTCTTGTTAACTAAGGAAAATACTGATAAATATGTTCCACTGTCTTGTTCCCCTTTGTGTCCAATCCAGGGTAATTCCTCATGCCGGCTGCCGCATAGGTGACATACGAGGACATATAAAATTTCCTAGTAGACAAGACTGTTGTCATATGAGAATCTATCTCATTACTAATAAGGGTACCCCAATCAATCCCCTGTTGATTCTTCTTGATGATGATCATGAATTGGTACATCCATCCTTGGAAAACATTTGATTCGGGAAACCAAAAACCCAGCTTAGCAGAGTAATGATATCATTGATTTCCTGAATGAAATCACTTCTAGGGACAAGTCTCGGGAACCTGGAAATAGCTGGCTTGGCTTTGATTAGGAACTTCTTATTCACGTGTTTGATATAGTCTTCCTGATCATTGTCCCAATATTTTTGGGCTGACTTGAGATCTACGTCCCCATACTCCTCAAAGTTAGGCAACTTGAGAAGATCATCGAAGTAACCTCCATCTAACTTGATTACGATCTCTCCCGCTTGGTTTTTCACAGAACGAGAAGCAGAGTCGTAATTTGAAGCATAGGCTAAGATGAACTCGGGCACTGAGTAGACATGGGGAAACCTACTACGAGAGGAAGACCACTGCCAACTATTGATTTCATCCACGGGGTATTGGAAGAACTCTTGACTCTATTCCAAAAGTCTTCCATATCTATGTTTTTGAGTTATGTATCTCGGATGTCGTAATTACAATCAATGTAGGAAGGAGAATCCACCTTCCTAAATTTATACTTCATCCTCCCTAATTTTTCCATCTTTTCTTGTGATGGACCATGATCCGACATGAGGAATTCCAAAGAAGGGGTGAACTGACTGCTTCTGATTTAGACACTTTGGGTTTGAAGATCTCGCTTAGTAATCCGAAAGGCTCAAACACTAGAGAGTATCGAAGATTAGTGGGTGTCGAAGACTCAGAAAGTTCCGACGATCGAGTTGAACCTATCGGAAGGTATGAGATGTTTGCCACTCTGGGAAACCCACAACATTGGAAGATGTCGAGGGGTTCAGAAAACCCACACTATTGTTAGATGTTGTGGAGATTAGAAATCCTGCTATACTTTGAGGATGCCGGAAGGTTTGAAGTCTCGACACCTTGGAGGATGCCAGATATTTCAGAATGTCCGAAACCTTATATATCTTGACACACTGCGGGTTTTGGAAACTGCAAAACACCCTACAAAACCCAAAAAGAGGGAATCGGTTGTTGTCAGGTCAAAACATGCAAATTCCTCTCCATTGTTATGTTTTTTGATACATTTTTAATTGTCATTACAACGGCATATTCCAAGGAATAAAACAAATAGAGCATTCCAAGGGTGAACCCTAAAACACAAACTTGATTGGAAAACAACCAAAAAGGAATAAATAATCAAAAACCCCAAAAACCCTAATCAAGAAAGAAAGAGGAATTTAGAAGGATCATTACACAATTCTTCCACAAATTTCACAAACGAAGAACAAAGTGAAATACCTTCAATCAGATCGAAAAATGATAAAAATGAGCAACTCAATCGAACACGAAGGTGAGTCGGGTTTCAGGGTTGAATAAGCATACACAAAATCCACGAGGTAAAAAAGCACGTCTGGTAAAAATGATGTGGAAATACGAGTATTTATAAAAAAATTACATTTAATACACTTCAGTTGACACATGTGTCAACCACCCGACAACTCGGCATTAATGCCATGTCAACATGTTTGGGATGTCCGAAAACCTGACACAAAGGATTTCATATCAATTCGGGTTTCAGGTTATGGGAAGCAAGCGACATGAAGCATGATGCTTGATGGTTCCGAAAACCTGATACAAAGGGGTGAGTCGGGTTTTGGGAATTGGAAGACATGCAACATGAAGCATGTTCTGAACAAGGCATGTTTCGATGCTTAGAGAACCCGAAAACCTGATACAAAGGAGCAAATCAGGTTTCGAAATCGAAAACATGCGACATGAAGCATGTCCTGACTAAGGCATGTTCCGATGCTTGGTGGACCCGAAAACCCGAAAGACTTACTTGATGCGGGTTTCGGGCTTCGGGAACATACAACATGAAGCATCCAAAACTCATGTTGTCTTGCTATGGAAACCCGAAAACCTGATTATCTCTCTGAAAGGGCATTTTTAGGAAACCAGCTTAGAAAATTCCTAGGGTTATCACTAAATTTTGGTGTAAACACAAAAATGAGATAACAAGAACTAAGACCCCCTCTAGAAAGGTCCTCATTCTTGCTCTCTAATCAAAAAAATTCTTGATTAATGCTTGATCCTTTTCCATGCTTTGCATTGCATGCTCTCTAGCTTCTCTTAATTATATTAGCTTTGCATACCTAATTTCCATAGGTTCAAACTCAGCTAGCTCCATTTTTTTCATGAGCTCCAAATTAGGAAATTCCAATGATATGGGTAATACTGCCTCTTTTCCATATACAAGCTTGTACAGGAGTTACCTGTGGATCTTTTGGATGTGATCCTATCAACCCATAGAGCTTATTTGAGATTTGTATGCCAAGTTCTTTGATTTTCATCAAAATTCCTCCCGATAATCCTTAATAGGTTCTTGTTTGTGGACTCCACTTGGCCATTACCTTGAGGGTAATAGTTTGATGAAGTGCTGAGGTATACACCATTCCTGACTACCCATTCAGTGATCCTTATACCAAGGAATGCCAATTCATTATATGATATAATAGTGGCGGGGCCTTCAAACCTAGTGGCTATCCCTTCATAGAAATCCAATCTTTGGATTCATTTGCCTCTTTTAGTGGCACCGCTTCAGTCCACTTGGTGAAATAATCATTCTTTGTAAGAGTCCACTTGTGGAACTGATTTGAATTTGGGTTAATCACCCCAATGAAGTCTAGTCCCCATTGTGTGAATGGCTGATCCACTTGAAATTGGGCGATGGGGCGGTGGCTGCTAGATTTTCCTTCCCTCGAAGAATGCACACGTCTTGTAATTCTACATCCATGAGTAGCGATCTCGAACACTATAGGCCAATAATAAATAGCTTTCATAATCTTCGAGTTGTTCCTCGAGTAGAAAAGTGACCTCCTGCTTCTCCATCATATAACTCATGCAACACTCTCTCAATTTGGCCTATCCCAATGCACCTCAATAGAAAACTATTGATGTCCCTTTTAAACAAGACACCAACAACAACCACATATGGAATGGCTTGTAATATAAAGTATCTCCTCTTTGTTTTAATCCATTCTAGAGGGAACAAAACTATTTCGATATAATGCACCAAGGATTGAGTCCACACATGGAACAGGTGCATCATTAGGTACTCTTAATCATTTTGTAGTAGCGAGAAAACCTCTTTTCATCCACTAACTCGTTTATTGCTTGGAAGTGAGATGCTCACACGCCCTTGCCAAAAACTAGTTTGGTCACCATGATCTCAATGTCATTTTCCATTACCCGAGTGATCCCACCGGCTCTCTTCTCATTCAATTCTTTGTTTAGGAGAAAATCCTTGACACCAAAGCATGAGATACTAGCAGATGCATCTTATTGTTTGAGACTAAGTGTCTAAACTTATTCAAACTCATAATGAAAACAAGGACATGCTTCTCAATGAAAGATTAATTTACCTTGTAATCCTCCGTGCTCGATCGAAGAAGGCTAGGGACTGTTTTGAACCTTCCTTGTTGGGCTGGACCAAGATGGATGAGATGGTGTTTTACCCTCCAAAAGCATACAACATGAAGTCTTTTCAAAATTTTGGGTTAGTGATAGTTGGGGTTTTTGATATTGTGAGCTTGATGGCCTCAAAACTCTTTTTGCATTCTTCTATCAATTTAAATGCAAGACTCTTCTTTAACATCATTGTTAAAGGATTCACAAGAGTGGAAAAATCAGGTACAAACCTGTGAAAAAGTATATCCTCCCCAAGATGCTTTGAAGAGACCTTTTGTGTTGTGGCAATGGAGGTGTCTCAATGACTTCAACCCTTTTAGGATCAATTGGAAACCCATCTATCGAGACAATGTGGCACAAAAATTTCCCCTCATATGCCAAGAATACAAACTTCTTTTTGTTTAATGATACTCTTAATCTTCTACACCTCTGGTATACCTGTTTGAGGTGGAAGATATGATCTACAACATTCTTTGAGAAGGTGATGATATCATTTAGATACAACAGGATAATATTGTTGATTAAGCCTTTGAATTCCATGTCCATAGCTTACTAAAATGTTTCTCTGACATTTGATAGTCCAAATGACATCTTCTTATAAACATATGTGCCCCATTTTGTGGTGAAGGTTGTCTTGAATTGATCTTCCTCTTTCACCATTATCTAATTATATCCTGAGTATCCATCTAGCAGTGAAAACCTCTCGGAGATAGTTACAACCTGTAAGATCTATTTCATTGATGGAAGTGGATAATGATCCTTCAGGAGTGCTCTGTTCATGTCATGAAAGTCCACACATAGTCTGATTTCTCCATTTATTTTCCTTACAGCACCAAGTTTGTAACCTAACTTGATTGTTTTATAGGGAAGATGATGTTGGCCGTAATTAGATTGTTGGTTTATTTTCTCAATGTGAGGATTTATTGGCCTTTGCTTCTATCTAAAAGGCTTAGATCCTGGATCCAACTCGATAGTGTGTTGTGTCAGCTTTGGGTTGAAACCTCTTAAATATTTGTAAGTCCAGGTAAAGACATCTAGGAATTCTTGACAAAGTTAAATAAACTCAGATTTTTTCTTGTTGAGTGCTTACCTTGCCAATCTGCAACATTTTTGCCTTCTTCTATGAAAATGGGCTCTGAATCTTCACCCTTTACTTGAATATTCACCTTCTCCTTTTAGAATTGGTCATTTGGGTTGAAGATTGATTCCAAAGTGACAAGACCCTTTGGTAGTTTTTTGGTTCTTAGCTGCACCACTTGATCACCATACTGCTGCTCTAATTTGTCTTGGTTCCTAGAGGATAACTCAACTTCTTCTTGTAGAAAGTTGAAAATTTGTTGGTCATTCTCAAATACCAACCAACTTGTTTTATTATTAGGGACATCCACCTCACAACCAATTTGATATGGGGATGAGGCTTATCACTCTCGATACTCTCTACAACATCAAATGTTGCCCCAATTGCTGTTAATCTATCTTCTACTTGGTTTTTATTTCTTAGGATGGAATTGATGTCGAATGCTTTGAAATTATTCATGAGGTACCATACCTAGTTCTTGTAGCTCTTTAGCAGATCATTCTTGGTAGCATTTTGTCCTCGGACTTGATTTGTAACTAGCTCACTATCACCAAACACTTGCAAGTTCTTGATTCCTCTTTTCCTTGCCCAATGCAGTCCATGGATCAAGAAAATTGGAAACGGAAAGCTGGGTAATACTTCATAATTTGGGAGGAAAAGAACATAGATCCTCCTCTGGATCCTTCTCTACTCCTTGAGCCATCAAAGAACAACTCGCCATACTCATTATCATCATTGTGATCTGGATTAATGATGTCGGGAAGAGGATGACTCTCCTCTAGATTCCTCCATCTCCTTATGGGGGTCAAAAGCATGCCTCTTGTTTTCCCACTCATCAAGGGTTAGTTTTGGGATACACCCTACCTTGGTGTCTACTTCACAAATGTTTGATAGGTCCTCCTAATCCAAGGGTGAACAATTGGCATTTATCAGGTTGGGTACATAAGAATCAATATGGTAATATGCAATGGGCTCAGATCTGATTGTAGCCTTAGCTCCATACCTTGTTATAAAAGTATGTGTGACCAATCAATAGACAAGTATCCTCAAATCTTAGTAGTGAAGTCTCTCGACAAACACAATGGAAAATGAGGCAACAGTCTATGACTGATTCATTTTGCAACACAATCACATTGGGGAAGGCGTGTAGTGTGAGGCTCAAATCTTTGATGACTCCAACTTTCATTACCATTGTCCCATCTAATTGCACTACACCTCTTGAGATGACTTCATATTGAAGACCTAGCTGATCAGCTATTTGTTTTGGCATTACAGAGCTACTTACCCCCAAATCAATCATGCAATTATGTACTAATTTTTTGCCAATGATAAATGAAACATAGAACGAAGGGGGCTTCAAATTCTTACCTTTTTGTTCTCTATGGTTTCCTTCAGGATGATCTACATTGGTAAGAACTTTCTCTTGCTGATTAAGGGGCATATTTGAGCTTGACCAATTGGCCATAGTAGTCTGCAACAGATTTCTGTCCTGAAATGGCCAATGACTCCCACATTGAAATATTCACATTTTTCTCCTTCATTTTTTCAATGATGTTAAATTGGGATGAGCTATCCTTTTCTCTTGCACATGGGTCATCACAACCAATTCCTAAGTGGGTTTGGAAGGTTGCATGGGTTGACTCGCATATTGGAAATTACATTTTGAGTGCCAATATCTTGTGGAGTATTGGAGAGTTTTGCATTACCTAGGTTTGGGATTGTACCTCTCCCATATTCCTTTTCTTGGACTATGGATTGGCAACTACACTTTTAAAAGGGGCTCGATTCATACCAAAAAAATCTTTAGCCTATTAATTGACAAGCATAGTCTCACTTGGAGGTGCCTCTTGCTAAAATTCTTGCTGCTGATTTTCTTCATGACTAGACTCTTCAAAAACACCAATGGTCTGTACCATCAAGGCCTCAGGTTTAGTGCACCATTGAAACACATTGATCGTTATGGGGATGATTATATGGGAAACACTAATCATATTCTTGTGCCATGTTTTTTGTTTCAAAACCAAGGCCCTTGATGTTGAAGCTATTTTTCGACCATATGACCGGAAAGGCATTGCAGCTTGAGGCTACCCTTGGTTTTGGTTTTGACTTGCAGCGTCGGTTGGTGACCTATTCTCGCTGATGTGGGGTATGAGACTGATATGACCTATAACTCGAGCCTACTTTGCCTTTTATAGTCACTAGCTCATCCCCTAGGTTTTGTAGTTGTTCCATAACTTCTTGAAGCTCTTTTGATGTGCTAGAAGATGAGGTGGAGGCTTTAGCTGAACTTTTATTTCTTAGAGTAGCTATGGGAGCTAATGTGGGTGTCTGGCTAGTGCTTGGATCTCCTAATTCTTGGTATAGAGGCATAGGTGTCCTAGGAGAAAGCTTTCCAGCCTAAATTAGACAATTTCTAGCTCGAATGGAAATGTTATAGGCTACAGGTAAGGTTGTGCCTCCCATTGACCAAATAATTAAAGAAATGTCTGAGTTTAGAGATCTAAGAAAATATAAGAAAGAACCTTCATATGTGGGCCTTACAGCCAATGGAATCCTATCCCATGTCCTTTGGAATCTTAAGTTGAAATCTATCAGCTTCTCATTAGGGGCCCTCTTGATGGTTGTCAAATGCTCTAATAAGGACATGTTATCTCCCTTTTCTCCAAATTGGTTGTGGAGATCTCTACACAGATGGTCCCAAGTCTGAATAGAGCATGTTGTTAGACTCCTAAACCATTGTGAAGCTTTACCCTTGAGTGAAGAAGATAAAAACTTGACTATAATGTCCATCTCAGTGATCTCATGAATTGTGCAAACATTTGCAATGTCTTGAATGTGGTCACTAGGATAAGTCTGGTTCTCTCCAATGAAGTATGGGATGCTTTTTAATGCTGCTACTAGGAATGGATTTTGTGCATTGAGAGCAAGTGGGCTACTACCAAAGAAGTCAACATAGGGGTTGGATGGTCATGCCATTATGCTTGGCCCGAGAACCCTTATTGATTGAAAGAATGGCCTACAAGGATGAGATGTTTATAAGGTTCTGTTTGGTGGATATGGAGACCTCTGGGCTCTTCTCCCATATCCCCTTCTATTTGGGGACAATTTTAGATAGACAAATAGTCCCAACTCTCTAGTTCTTGACCTTGTTTTTATTCCTCTCATGAACTTGACAAGATTGGAAAGTTGAAACCAGGGGATTCTCTTTCTTTGGGAGTCTCCAGATGTGTAATTTCAAAGCTTATTAAAGCTAAAAACTTACAAAGAAGTGCACGTAAATATTAATGCAATAAATATGGATATCTCTTATCCCATCAGGCATGCCAAAAATGTTAGTACAAAATCACAACACCCCTGAGTTCCTACAACTGGATGAGTTGAGAGCCTTAGTACGATTGCACAACATGAAGCATATCTCAAGGTGTGGGACCTTACGAGTTGAGAGAGCTCTCCACATTAAGGCCAGTTCCTATTCCTCTATTTAGGTGCACACAAATAAATTATAGAGGATCTACTCTAACACCTACTCTATGTTACCAAGGAGACGGGGTTGAGAAGATACGAGGAAAATAAACCTAAGCTAACAAGGTGATGCACCAAAGGAATGTATAACACCTATTTTTCAATTGAACACGGACCATAGAAATGCAATACTACTACCATGCACAAATAACCGAACTATAATGAGAGATCAGAAGGAAACAATGAACACATGAAAAGGTTGAGGATCATCCAAAGAGATATATTATTGCTCTAGAGTTGATACAGTACACTACAATAGCCAAGAGGAAAACTTTGTATTACAACTCGAATGGGAGGTTTGAAAGCTCCATAAATTCTCTTGCAGATAAGGGAAGAAGGGAGGGTGCAAAAAAAAACTATCCAACCCTTTACAATGAGCCCCACCCCTTCTTTTATAGATTTAGCACAAAGAGAAGAAGGAGAGAGGTGGGAAAACTAATTTGAAACTCAACTATTGGGCATTAATACCCCTGCAAATCTGCCCACAATTTGTCAAATCTTCCTTGATTACTTGCTTCGCGCATTGAAGGAGGAAAAAAAAAGGATTAGATCACATCCAATCTAGTTGGAGCAATTGGATTCTATATTAATGGCATGAATACATTTTCTAATTTTTATCCACCTAACCTCGTCAAAATTAAAAAAATTATCTCCATGGTGTAAACGAGGTCAAGATGTCTCCAATGATGCAAAATTATTTGGATTTTGGGCACTTTGGATAGGAAGATATACCCATTTGAATATTTTAATTGGGTTTGTACAAAAATGGAAAAAACCGATTAGCGAATCGGTCCACCGCTTGAAATTCACTTTGCCCCTTTTGGCACAAAAATAAAAAATGAAAATTTTTCCCCGCAGCCCCACAATACCATTTTTTTCAAAAACCATCTTCGGGCCCGCCGGTCTACATTTTTCATTTGGGAAAAAATTACTTCAAGTACCACCGGTCCACATGTAATTTAGGCATGACACGTGGCTCCTTGGGTATCACGAGGCATGACTCATTTTTATAATTTATTTTTCTTGGGAATGAAGCCAAAAGTTAAAATTACCTTCGGTGACCCACCTTCCCACTTTGACTTGGAACATGGCCACATGGAGTGCTGCCAATTATTGGGGACCACATTTGGATTTTGCTTTTGAAGTTGTGTCGATTGACATATGGCTCCTTTCATGGATTTTATTTGCTCCTTTATGTTTTTGATGAATTCCTTTTATTTGGTGGGGCCATACATCTGACCAGGGACACATGGAGGCTTGGCACTTTTCTAAGGACGCACTTTTATATTTATCTTTGAAGATGTGCCGGGATGACATGTGGAATCCTTGCACTCATTTGAGTCTCTGCTTTGGGCCGTGCCTTTGAATGTGTGACATTTAGACATGTGGCACCTTCCGTCAGTACTCTTATACTTAACTGATTTGGGCCCACTTTGAATTTGACCTCTGACCCCCCCTGGTCATGTGCAGGATCGCACAAGTTTGAGTCTCCTCCTTAGGCTCACATATTGAACTTATGTTGAGATGACACGTGTTTATTTTTACTTGTTTGGAACCGGCTCTATTCTTTTGGGCTCGGGACACGTGGAAGCTCCACACTCATTTAAACCTACTTTTTGAGTTTAGCCCTTCAAGATGCACCGATGAGGCACATGGAAGATTCTGCTGATTCTCCCATACTTAGCCAACTTTGCGCTTGTTATTATTCATTCGCAGAGCCCGAATACTTCAAATTTTTCTCCATTTCCTTTGCTTTGAGCCTCTGGTTTTCTTTAAAACTATTTGGTTACTTCCTTGTCCTTTCTCCTACATTTTAGAGCCCATTTGTAACTCTGTTTGTTAGATTTAAAACATGAGCTCGCATGACGAACCATCCCTACAATTTCTTTCTCAGTATAGGGTCATGTTTGATCAAATTTGCTTGGGGAAAACTTGAGATAACAATTGTGCCAAGAGGAAATAATACTAGAGATGATTCTCTAGTTGTCTCATGATCTTTCTTGATTCCTCATCCATATTTCTCTCGGGAGAAATTTACCATTAAAATTATTCATAGGCCTAGTGTCTTTGGATAATGCAAGCAACCGGCAAGTTTTTAATCATGATCAACACTTTTTTTCATTCTTGGAGAAAAAATAAAACTTCAATCAGTTATATTTTGAAGGAAGTGAAACTCTTCCTAGAGAAAACATGCCCTCTAATGAAGAAGATATCAAGGAAGAAATGGATAAAGATGGCTATATTAAGTTGAAGGGTAACAAGATTCCCCAACGCCTAGTGAGTCTAGAAGATCTGTTTGACAAACATGATAAGTTCATCAAATCTGAAGCTTCTCAAGGGACTTGAAAATCTGTTGAGTATGAGAAGGTTAACATTGGAAACAACAATGAACCCAAGGTGGTGAATATTAGAAAATGCTGCACCCAAGAAGAGAAGAAGAAAGTAGTAAACCTATTAAAGAAGTATGTTGATGTTCTTGCCTATTCATATGATGATCTTAAGGCTTTTCAACCAAAGGAGATGCAACACTATATCCCTCTGAGACATGGGATCAAACCTTTCAAGTAGAAGCAAAGGCAATATAATCCTAAGGTTTCGATACTATTTTTCAAGAGATCTAGAAGTTACTACGAGCCAAGATTATTTTACCTATACATCATTTAACTTGGATCAATAACATTGTGCCTATCAGAAAAAAGAATGGGGAGATTCACATCTATGTGGATTTAAGGAATTTGAATCAGGCCTCTTTAAAAGACAACTATCCACTCCCCATGATGGATCAAGTTTTACAAGTTTTCTCAGGCTTTGAGATGTTGTCTATGCTAGATGGATTCTCTGGATACAATCAAGTGGAAGTCAGTACCCTAGATCAGCACAAAACTAACTTTACTACCCCTTGGGGCACCTTTTCCTATAAGAGAATGCCATTTGGTCTTATCAATGCTATTGCCACTTTTTAGAGGGAAATGGATTTAGATTTTCGAAGTATAAAGGGAAAATTTATTGTTGTGTACCTTGATGATTTGACTGTGTTTTCCAAAGCAAGAGTAGATCATCTTCAGCATCTGGAAACATTTCTTAAAAAATGCAGGGAACATGGAGTTTCTCTCAATCCTAAGAAGTATGTCTTTCGTGTTACTGAAGGCAAGTTGCTAGGGAATATTGTTTCTAAAGAAGGGATCAAGATAGACCCATAGAGAGTTCAAGCAATCCAACAGATTCCTCTTCCCAAAATAAAAAATGATGTTTACTCTTTCTTTGGAAAGATAAATTTCCTGAGGAGATTCATTCCAGATTTTCCAGAACTAACTATGAGCATTGCTCAAATGATGAAAGGGAAGAAAACCTTTGGGTGGTCTTATGAAGGTACAGGAGCATTTGAAAATATCAAGAAAACCATTGATAAAAAATCTCATCTTAGCATGTCCTAATTTCAGTAAGGATTTTATTATCTATTGCTATGCTATAGAAAATACCTTGGTTGCTGTGCTAACTCAATTTTTTTTTGAGAATTATGAACTTCCGATTGCCGTCATGAGCTATGTTCTGAAAGGTCATGTATTAAAATATACTATGATGGAGAAACATTCTTTTGTAGTGGTCAAATCTGTTAAGTAGTTTCATTTTTATATTCTTAATTCTCACTTTGTTGTACTTGTACCTGATACAACCATCAAGTCTATTCTTACACAACAGGAGTTTGGAACTAAGAGAGGCAATTGGGTAGCAAAAGTCCAAGAATATGACCTTGATATCAAGCCAACTAAGCTAGTTTGGGGTAAAGGCTTGTGTGAGCTTATTGCTGAAGGGGTTGATGAAGAATTGTCCACAAAAGTAGTTGATGTCCTTGTTGTCCTCTTCCTTAGTTCAACAGATGAGTGGTATGTTGATATTGCACATTTTCTTACTTATGGAGAATGTCCATCCCATTTGAGTGCTAAGGAAAAGAGAGCTATTAAGCTAAGGTCTACACAGTATGTATTATGGGAAAATTCTTTATTCAAGTGAGGCATAGATGGAAGATTCCTTAAATGTGTGGACAAAGAGCAATAGAAGAAGTTGTTTTCAAATTTTCATGATCAAGCTTGTGGAGGGAACTTTTCTTCTATTGTCACTTTGCCCATAAGATCCTTCGTGGAGGGTACTATCGGCCTACATTGTTTAGAGATGCATAAAAATGGTTCGGTAAGTGTGAAGGCTATCAAAAAAATTTGGGAGACCCAAGTTGGCTGCTTTACCACTCAAACCAAGTAGTGATTGGATTTCATTTGAACTCTTAACCCACCTTCCAGGTGTTGGGCGTACTCACATGCTAACATCTACTGAATACTTCACAAAAAGGGTAGGGGCTATTCCAGTCAACAACACTACCAACCAAGACTCTAACTTCATCAAAGAGAACATCTTGAGAAGGTTTGGGGTACCAAACAAGATTGTGATTGATAATGCTTCTAATTTTTCTTCTTCTGAGATGATGGATTTCTGATATGGCTATGGATTTTATTTTTCTCATTCTTTAGACTATTATCCTCAAGTGAATGGACAAGTAGAATAAACAAATAAGAATATGGTAACCATCGTTCGGAAGCTTGTTAATGACTCTCAAAGGAATTTGCACAAGAATCTCTATGATGCTCTCTAGGAGGATAGAATTACACCCAAAAAAGCAATTGGGATGTCTCCATTTCAGGAGGTGTATGGTGTTGAAGCTTAGTTACTAGTAATAGGGGAATTACTAGCCTTGCACTTAATGAAGGATATTGAGGATTCAAGTTTCATCGGTTCCTTGGATAAGAGAATCATGCACCTTCGTAAGATGGATGAAGACAGGATGCAAGTATTTGATAGGATTTCAGCTCATCAATCAAGGTGAAATCTTATTTTGATAAGAAAGCTAGGGCCAAAGATTTTGAAGTAGGAGACATCATTCAGTTGTGGGACAAAAGACATGAACCTCGAGGAAGCTATGGTAAGTTTGATTCTCTTTGGCTTGGTCTTTTCACAATCAAACACTTTGCAAGAGAAAATTATTTCTACTTGTATTATATGGATGGATCCTCTCTCCCACTTCCTTATAGTGGGTAGTATTTGATGTTGTTCAAGGCCTAGGTGATTTAGGAAGTCCTTTTGTATATATTGTGCATCATGTTTTTTTGTCTTTCCTTTTTGGTTTGTTTCCTGCTATGTGTGTTGTCTTCTTGATTGGTTTTACATTTGACTCTATTTTCCCAATGGATAAGGCACTGGTCTCCTTTCACAGAGTTTTTCTATGGTTCTTGATCTTGCCTCATTTCTCTGTCCCAACCAAGTCATCCCTAGAAATATCCAACTATTGTCACCCTCAAAATTCCCCTCATTATTCAAGTCAAGCTTTTGAAAATTTTGAGATGGTGCCATTAAGAGATGTTTGAGCAGAGTGAGAAGTCTAGAGAGAAAAAATTATTTCTTTGAAGAACTAGTGTGCATTTGAAAAATAGGCATGTTAATTAAGAATCTTGCAGTCCGCATGGTTCTCGTATGTATCCCTGAAAATTGTTTCCTCCATTCGAATGAAATTTCCAAATCCTTTTCTATGGCCGTGGATTGCATCGATCCTGGTATGGTTTATAGTTCTTACTTCAACAAGGAGTAGTTTGTTTTTCAGTGTGTAAATTGTGGATTTTTCCTCTTTATATTTTTTTCATAGTAGCGAGTAATGGGCGTATCTTCCTGTCAATTCTTAGCCCGAACATTTACAAGTGCATGGACATCTCGATTAGATGTTGGAAGGCGGTCGTCGGGTAAATTTTGGAATTCTGGTCTTGTATGAAGAAAGGTAGTATTAAATTGAGGCCCAAATATGTTAAGTATAAAGAGTGAGTGGAATCCTCCACGTATCCTAATGGTCTACCTCTAAAGGCCAAGTTTAAAGTAGGATCCCAAGTTTGCACGAGACTTGACACATGCCTCATCGACGCAAATTTAGAAGTGAGACCGAAAGGACCCCAATTGAGTGCCGCTCTCCACGTGTTCGAGCCTCAAAAAAGTTAAATTGGCTATTGAGAGGTCTAAGGCGGTGGAAAACACCACATGTCACTTGGTGTAACTTTGGAGGTGAAATACAAAATGAGCCCCCAAACAATCGCAAAGCTTCCACGTGTCCGAACCCAACATAATCGCACCTAAATAAGAAGGGAACCATCCTAAAAATGGAGAAAGAGGAGTGGGTCCAAATCGGTTATGTAAACAATGATCAGCGGATGGTGCCACATGTCTAATCGGTGTACCTTTAAGGGTCTAAGCTCTCCACATGTCTCATCGGTGTGACTTTAAAGGTCTAACCCAAAGAGAGATCCTAAACTAGCGCCATCTTTGCAATTGTATAGGTCTCGATAAAAGAACCAGAGGATCTCTCTACGTGTCTCAATGACATAGCTTCAAGGGTCAAAGCCAAAGGTAGTGCCCGAAATGAGTGTTTGCTTTCCATGTATCCTGTTAGTGTAAAATCATAGTACCCCTAGATGTTGATCAGATTTTTAGGTTGATCGTACTAGCATCCAGTGTGATTGCACAACATGGAACTTTCCCCAAGTGTGGGACCTTACGAAACGGGGAAAGCTCTCCAGAGAAGGCTGGTTCCTCCTCCTAAACTACCTACCACAAGCTATTCCAGTGCAGGAAAGCTAATCTAATCCTAATCTAACCGCCAAGGAGATAGGGAGAGAGAGGGAAGAGAAAAAGAACAAAATCCTACACTAAAACGGTGATACACCAGAGAAGGAGAATGTTGAACATCTATCAAAACTACCATGGAACAAGGAGAGGTGAGCAATGGGAAGGATGGACAGATGCATCACAAACCCAAGGATAGATTTCACACAGAAAATGTCCCAAAACTCCATGAACACAGCTCCATACCTGTAATGAACATTAGAACATGCACAAATACCTGCAATGAAGAGAGGCAAGAAGAGAACAAGCAAAAGAACGAGCAGGGATGGACAGATGCATCACAAAACACGTTTTTGTTGCTCCAGAAGTTTGCACAGAACATCATTTCAATAGTAAAAGGAAAAAATGCCATTACAGAGTAGGGGAGGAGGTTCAAACTCCATTTTCAACCCTAGAGAAGAAAAGAAGGGAGGGCAGAGTAGAAAAGATGAACAACCTTTTTAGAAAGAAGCCCCTCCTTACAATTTATAGGAAGAATGAGAGAGGGAAGAGAGAGGAAATCCGAATCTACCCCAACCACTTCTGGATTGTATTTTAATCATCTCATTATGGCAGAAGCGGTGAATCCTGGAAAAATGGTGGACTATCTAGCAGAAACGGTGAACTGTCTGTTGTATTAAAGTTGGTTGTTGAAACGTCACTTCTGTCTATTATCACGTGCCAGAGACGTTTCCTTGATTTTCTCTCTCCAAATGAACCAAAATGCAAGATTGACCCCGGAATCGTGTAGATAATTTCAACATCTTTCCATTGATATAAAGAACATGAAAATTTGAGCTCTGGATCGAAAGATATGGCGATTTGAAGATTTAGGGCAAAAAACAGGCCAAAACGGATCGGCGGGAAAATATTTGAATTTTTCCCACACTCTGCCACTCGGATGACATGTTTCGGCTCTGATTGGCTGCACAATTCTCTCTCCTTCCCTTTCCATGGGTTTTCCTTGAAAATTTTGACTTTTCTACTCGGTAAATAATCGTAATGGTTGAAGAAGATGACCATTCAAAACGGCTTTCACCACCAAATGGGGCACTTATGCCTACAAGAAGATGCCATTTGGGTTATCAAATCTTTGAGCCACTTTCCAAAGGGAAATGGATATGGCATTCAAGGGTTGATAATAAAATAGTTCGATATATCTTGATGACATCACCGTATTCTCAAAAATGTAGTGGATCACCTATTTCATCCGAGGCGGGTATTTTAGACGTGTGGACGATCCGGGGTATCATTGAATCCCAAAAAATGCATATTCTTGGCTCATGAAGGAAAACTTCTAGGCCATATTGTTTCAAAGGAGGGATTGACAATTGACCCAGAAAGAGTTGAAGCAATTCAAGCGTTGCCATTGCCAAGTCATAAGAAGGCTCTTCAAAGCTTCTTGGGAAGGATCAATTTTGTCCGCAGGTTTGTTCCAAACTTTGAAGCTCTCGTAAAGCCGATAACGCTGATGTTGAAAAATAGCATGACATTTAAGTGGACATCTGAAGGCAAGGCAAGTTTTGAGGCAATAAAAGAGGCTATATCTCAAGCTCCGACTCTCATCAATCCAAACTTCTCCAAGGACTTCGTGCTATATGCCTTTGGTGGTGGAGACATAATTTCTGCAATCCTGCTACAACAAAACAAAGAAGGATTAGAACAACCAGTCACTTTCTTCAGTCAAGGCTTAGAGGAATACGAAACTAGGTACTCTTTCATTGAAAAGCATGTCCTTGCAATGATCAGGAGCTTAAAGAAATTCAAGCACCTAGTCTCAAACAACAAGATCCAATTGTTGGTCTCTCATGCGGGAGTCAAGGAATTCCTTCTAAACAAGGATTTAAACGAGAAACATGCAGGATGGATAACCCGTGTCATGGAATATGACATCGAGATTAAGGTCACTAAGCTAGTACGTGGAAAAGGACTATGTGAACAACTAGCTTTGAGTCGGAAAGTTGAAGCAGGTGATGAAAAAGAGACTGCCTTGGTACTACAGGATGGTCAAGAACAAGAAAATGATGATGTGCCCGCTCCTTGTTGGACTCAGAATATGATACACTTCCTACAGGTAGGCCTATGCCCTCCAGAATTGAGCAAAGTGAAAAGGAGATACTTCAGATTACAAGCCATTCCATATGTGCTTGTTGATGGTGTTTTGTTCAAGAAAGACATCAATGGAGTTCTATTAAGGTGCATTGGGACAGGTCAAATTGAGAGGGTGTTACAAGATTTTCATGATGGAGATTCCGGAGGAAATTTTTCCCCACGGGTAACAGCTCTCAAGATAATGAAGGCAGGGTATTATTGGCCCACAGTGTTCAGTTCGACTATTATACATTGATAATAAAGTGTAAGAAATGTACACTCTTCACGGGAAAAGAAAGACTAGCGGCACTTCCATTGCACCCAATTTTGGTGACCAACCATTTATGCAATGGGGATTGGACTTCGTTGGGGTCATCAACCCAAACTCAAGCCAAGGCCACAAGTGGATTCTCATGGCAATGGACTATTTCACCAAGTGGACCGAAGTAATAGCGCTCAAAGAGGCAATCCGAGTCTAACATACTAGACTTTTATGAAGGAATAGTGACCGTGTTCGGTGTGCCACCACTATCATATCAAAAATGCATTGGTATTCATAGGTTCTAAGATTACGAATGGGATGTCATGAATGGAATCTATTTGAGAACCTCTTCAAATTATAACCCGCAGGGTAATGGACGGAAGATTCTACGAACAAGAATTTGCTAAGAATCATCAGAAGGACTATAGATGAAAACCAAAGGACATGGCATACCAAGCTAAAATCAGCATTGTGGGCTGATAGAATAATGCCAAAGAGGTCTACTGGTAATTCTCCCTACAAGTTGGTCTATGGGAAAGAGGCGGTATTGCCTATATCATTAGAATTGCCAGCATTGGAACTCATGAAGCAATTGGAGTTGTCTGAGTTCGAACCAATGGAGGCCAGGTATGCAGAGTTGATAGAATTAGAAGAAATAAGAGAACATGTAGTTCTAATGATTGAAAAGGATCAAGCCTTAGTAAAAATATGGTTTGATAAGAAGGCAAGAGCAAGGACCTTCCAGGAAGGGGACCTAGTTCTGAAATGGGATGCAGATCGGGAAAAACTAGGAAGGCACTCCAAGTTTGATTCCATTTGGAGTGGCCCCTACATGGTCACGGGATGTAAAAGTAGTAATGCCTTCCAATTTTCTACATTGGATGGAGAAGAACTCCCGATTCTGTTAACGGAATCTATCTTAAACATTGCTACTAAAAGGAAAAGGTTTACCCTTGTAAATATTAGCCTAGATTTCAATTCCTCTAAGTGCGGATGCACATTGTCTTGTTGTAGTTAGGTTTCATTTTCCCTAAGTGCTTTGGCACAAGTTTTGTTTCTCTCAGGTTGTTTTCTACATTTCAGAATGTTGTCGGAGAGAAGGAGTTGAAGTATCAGGTTCGGGATCAGATATCAGGTTGGTTTCAGGTTATTGCTTATTACTCCACACCCAATGGATTGCTAAAAGGCCATTGATCTTCTACCTAGCAGGAAGGTGATCCCGTTGAGTTGCCAAATTGTTGTATATATCTTTCCCCCGGGTAGATATAGACAAACAGAAGAATATGGAAATCAAAGAAACTCAAAGCCCGATGTTCATTGCACCATGGCGTAGGTTAAGGGCACACAACAAAGAGTGTCGACATGTAAATGGATGTGCCCATGGTGCAGTAAGAAGATGTCGACACGCCAAAATTCGTGCCCATGGCGCGAGTTAAGGGCGCATGAGAAAAGAGTGTCGACGTGTAAATGGATGCACCCATGGCATAGGTAAGAATATGTCGACACACTAAAATTCGCGCCATGGCGCAGTTAAGGGTGCACAACAAAGAGTGTCGATGTGTAAATGGATGCGCCCATGGCGCAGGTAAGAAGATGTCGACACGCCAAAATTCACGCCTTGGCACACATAAAGGGTGCATGAAGCAGAGTGTCGACATGGAAAAATTTGCACCTTAGCGCACGTAAAGGGTATGTCGACATAAGGATCGATGCGCGGCAAGGCGCACCTTCGGAGGTGCAACATTCTCGAGCGCCGACAAGCGGGACCCTAACCCGAGATATTCGAGATGGCCATAACTTTTCACGGGGATCTCGGATTCATGCAAGGTTAGAATTTTCAGAAAGATTACGAGGTCCTCTATCCAGCTTATGATTGGATATCTTTAATTGGATGGGAAAAAGTTCTTAAAAATGAAAAATACAGTTCACTACTTTTTGGGTTTGCTAGGGTTCTCACCTACCGCCATAATGAGATGAATTAAATGCAACCTAGAGGTGGTTGGGGTAGATTTAGAATTCCTCTCTCTTTCTCTCTCATTCTTCCTATAAATTGTAAGGAGGGCTTTTTCTAAAGGTTGGACATTCTTGTTTTGCCCCTCCCTTCTTCTCTTTGGCAGGTGAATTTGTGGAGTTCAAACCTCCCATCTAAAACTGTAATGCAACTTTGCCTCTTGGAATTTTGTAGTGTATTGTATCAATCTTTAGAGAAAATAATACATGTCTGTGGATGATTCTCAACCCTCTCTGTGTTCATTTTGCATCCTTCTGATCTTTCACTGCAATTTGGTTATCTATGCATGATCTTGCATTACATTTTATTGGTTTGTGTTTATTGGAAAGACAGGTGTTCTTCATTCCTCGGTGCATCACCTTTGTTAGTTTAGGTTTATTTTTATGCATCTTCTTACCCTGTCTCCTTGGCAAGTTAGATTAGGTTTTTGAGTAAACCCTCTGCATTTTTATGTGTGCATCTGAACAGAGGAATAGGAACCGGCCTTCATCTGAAAGAGCTTTCCCGATTCACAAGGTCCCACACTTGGGAAAAGCTCCATGTTATGCAATCACACTGAGAGTCTCAACCCATCGAGTTGCAGACATTCGAAGTGCTTGTGATTCACCATTAACATAGTGTCCATAAATAAAAATTTTCTAATAATTATCGGAGTACTCTAAATGAAAACAAAAGGACATGGCATACCAAGATAAAGTAAGCCTTGTGGCCTTACAAGATCACACCAAAGGTTTCAATGGGAAACTCTCCCTATAACCTTGTTTATGGGAAAGAGGTAATGTTGCATATATCACTCGATTTGTTGGTATTGGAACTCATGAAAAAACTTGAGTTGTCTAAGTTTGAACCTATGGAAGCTAGGTATGCAAAATTGATGAAATTGGAAGAAATAATAAGACATGCCATGAAAACAATAGAAAATGATCAAGCCATGATCAATAGGTGATATGATAAGAAATCAAGAGCAAGGACCTTTCGGAAGGGGACTTGGTTATAAAATGGGATGTGGATCAAGAAAAACTAGGTAGGAATTCTAAGTTTGATGCCATTTAAAGTGGCCCCTTCATTGTCACGGGATGTAAGAAAAGTAATTCCTTCCAACTATATACTTTGACAGAGAATAAATTCCATTTCTCAGTAAAAGGAATCTATCCTAAACATTACTACTAAACAGAAAGGTTTCACCCTTGTAAATATTATCTTAGGATTTTAATTCCTCTAAGTGCATATGCTCATTTTCTTGCTATAGTTTCAGTTTAAATTTCATTAAGTTCCTTTGGCATACGTTATTTCTCCCATGTTGTATCACTATATAGTCTAATGTTCCTCCCAATGAATGTTTATAACATGAAAAAGTTTGTACTTGTATGAAATAGTTGCTAATTGAAATGGAAAACAAATGCATAGCAACTAAAATCATGTTATAGGGCAGTCCATTTTAGAAATAGGTTAAAATTCCAGTCAAGACAATTTACCACTCTCGTAAAGTGTTAAGTTTAATACTTCCTTATGAAAATTAAGAGTGCGGGAAATGGAGTAGGTTCAACAAAAACATGTTCCAAGTACGTAGGAGAATTTTCAAGTACAACATCATAATAAAGATATCATTTATAATTCCATTCCGAATGGATACTTGAGGTAATTGATCTTTCACCTACCGGTAGGTAACCTGCAAGTCACAAAATCGTTATCCAATTTTTCCCCTTAGACAATATTGGACAAACATGACCTTGCATAGAGAAAATATAAGGATTGATTGATCCATGGGAGCTCACATTTGATGCTTGACCCAAATTACTTGAAGTGAGGTGGAAGCATTTGGATTCGGTGGGAAAAATTTAGAATGAGGAAATATAATTCACCATTTTAGAGGATGTTTCAAAATTTCTCACCTACCCAAATGATGAGGTATGGGCTTCCTTTATTCTCTAAAAATAAAGGTACATGGAGGTAAGGGTTTTTAGTGGCGCCCATCATTGTTGCAGGGTGATTTTAATTCATTTTCAAGTGGTTGAAGTAGGATTTAACATTCTGCTCTCTCCCTTTCTCTCATTCTTCCTATATATTGTAAGGAGGGGCTCATTTTGCAAGGTTAGAAAACTTCCATATGCCCCTCCCTTATTTCTTATATGTAAGAAATTTATGGATATTTAAAATGTCCCTATTGAACATTGGAATACAAAAATTGTGCCTTTGTCCCTAAATGTGATGTATTGTATCAAATTTGAGAGCAATAAAATTAGATCTGTGGATGCTTCAAACCCTCTTACATCTGCTATAAATTGAAACTTTCTAATCTGTCATTGCATGCTAGGTTATGTTTACTATTTTTGTTTTCATTACAAGGTTCTAGTAGTGTTGTGTTTATTATGTAGGTTTTTCAACATCCTTCTTGGTGCATCACCTTCCCTTAGAGTAGGTTTTAATTTCATGCATTTTCTCTAACTTTGTCTTCTTGGGAAAATATAAGATCAGGGTTAGATCTGCTACACTCTACACTTTGGATTAGTTAGCACTAGGATATGATAAGAAGACTACCTTCTTGAAGGGTTATCCCGATTGCAAAGTCCCAAACTTTTGAATAACTCCATGTTTGACAAATCACACTAACTACCTAAACCATTCACTTATGAGCAACAAGGGGTGTTGTGATTTCAACATAACACACCCCATGGGGACGTTCTACTACAAATTCATGCCTTTCGGTCTCAAGATTTCAAGGGCTACCTATCAACGTGTAATGCTGGTTATCTTTCATGTTATGATGAATGCCATCATGGAGCATTACGTTGATGATATATTAGTAAAATCCAAAACTAGAAGAGAGAAAAATCAAGTACTCAAATGTATTTTCTAGCATCTCTAAGATTATAAATTCCATTTGAATCCTAGAAAGTTTGTCTTTGGTGTTCTATCAAGAAAGATATTTGGTTTCATCATTTCACAGAGAGGAATAGAGGTAGACCCCTACAAGTTTGAAGATATCACAAAGATGCCTCCACTTACAAATATCAAACAACTATAAATTTTGCAAGGAAAAACTCAATACATCTGCCATTTCATTTCACAACTTGTGGATAAGTGCCATCCATTCACACATCTATTGAAGAAAGATGTTACTTTAAATTGAGGACCAGATTATCAAAAGGCATTCGCATTGCTTAAATCATACCTCATCACCCCACATGTTCTCATGTCACCTACCCTAGCGAACCCCTCCTACTATATATTTGAGCCACCCGGTTTATTAATGGTTCATTGCTTTCCCAATAAGACATCGACAACAATAAAAGGGAATTTTATTATCTTACTCACACCTTGATCTCCTATGAGTTGAATTATCGAAATATTGAAAATGCATGTCTTGCAATCATCTTTACATTTTAGAAACTTCGCCATTACCTCCTTAATAACAAGACCAAGTTGATATCCAAAGTTGACCCTCTCAAGTATCTATTATCCAAACTCACCCTTACGAGATGAATGGCTAATTGGATAATTCTCCTTTATAAATTTGACATCCAATTTGTCAATAAGAAATCATTGAAAGGAAAAGTATTAGGAAATTAGTTGGAAAAATTGCCCCTACTATGAATAGATCCATTGTGTCCGGATCTTCCGGATGCATCCATGATGTATATCAAAGATTCCTTTGTGTGGAAAGTCCACTTTGACAAATCATTCATGTTTAATTGACCATGGGCAGGAGTGGTGCTCATCACTCCCATAGGAGAAGTTATTCCATAAGCATTGTATTTGGTATTCCCATGTACTAATAACATTGCAAAATATGAGTCACTTATTATCTGGCCTTAACTTAGCTATCAATTAGAATATCTGATAGCTATGAGTCATTAGAGACTCCCAACTAATCATTAAACAATTTAATGATTAGTATAAGGTCAAATATAAGAAGATCATTCCATATAAGAAATTGGTCAAGATCTTGAAGGAGTATTTTGTGCAAATTATTTTTGAACAATGAAGAATATCTCATAACTGGTCTACGAGATGTTATTACACATTCCACCTCGGGAAAGTAAGATGTAATTATTTGTAGAGCATTTATACATGCCCACCTGACATCATGCCAGAGACTTGTTTGGCATGTGAAATTGTTGGTCCTCTCTCACCTTGGTATGTTTCCATATTTCACTACTTACAAAATGATGTGTTTCCTCCAAGCATTACCCATACTAAGAAGAAATCCCTTATCCTCTATATATCTCGTTACACCCTCATAAGAGGCACCATCTATCCTCATGGCTACGATGGGAATATTTGATGTTGTTTGGATGTTACCGAGTCATTCCACACTATTAAATAACTTCATGGTGGAATTTACGGAGCGCAAAGGAGTGACATGGTTCTAGCTAAGAAAGCTGTTAAGAGTGGGCTATTATTGGCCCACCATGGAAGCATATTGTTGTAACTTCGTCAAGAAGTGTGAAATATGTCGAGATGTATGGTAAGTTGATACATGCACTAATATAGGACTTACAAACCATTACAACACCTTGGCCATTTTCTAAATGGGGATTGGATCTCATAAGGAAGCTCCATTCTACTTCATCAAATGGTCATACCCACATTATCACCACCAAAGAGTATTTTGCTAAATGGGTAGAGGTTGTGCCTCTCACTTATATAAATGCTATGAAAATCTCCAAATTCATCATGAATAACCTCATTTTCCATTACGGCATCCCCTCTTGCCATTGTCACGAGATAATGAAAAGTATTTCATTTTTATTTTGTCAAGTTCGGTGTGTGACTTGGAAAAACCCTGGCATTTTGAGGGTAATTCCCCAACACATCTAGTGAATCTAAAGGGAATAGAATTAAATGGTGTAGAAACATAGGTTACCCGAATACATGAGAATAATTCAAACTAGGTCTGATACTAGAGAAGAGGGACTATTTGTCTACTTGTAATTATCACCAAGCAGAGGAAGGAGAGGAATAAGACACTAAAGATCACCATATCTACCTACCAAGACTTTTTTTGTACCTTTTTCTAGTAGAAAGTTTCTCAAATCAACTAGAGTCCTCGGACCAATCATAATGACACATCAAAAAACACCTCATAGACCACCTAATCCCTTTGTCAACTTCACGGGAAGTATTCCATTGGAACTTAATGCTTATAATCCAATTCTAAATGTAGCACTAAAGAACATTCCCTATTTCACAGAGAAAATCATACTACTATTGACCACATCAAAGACATTACAAATGTACAATGCGATTAACAAACTTAATGAAATAGATGTCGTGATAAAGTTGTTAGGTTCATATTTCAAGGGTAAGGCCTTACAATGGTTTACGATCCTGACAACAAGGTCTATTTAGAATTGGAATCAATTGTGTTTAGATATTTGTAGTCAATTTAGAGAGAGGCTAGATAATCGGTTTTTATTAGAACAATTGATAACAATAAAAAGGGCTCCTTACGAGAAAATGGAAGATTTTAATTTCCATTTCCAACAGACATGGGTTAGGATTCCTATATCTATTAGACCAATTATTGAAGTATCATTCCTTTACTTCTTGAAAGCTATGAATTCGAGACATTGCTATGATGATCCAATAAATGGGAGGAACAACAATACCAAGGGCCTACGACATAACTACTAGAGAAGAGCACTATTTGATTCAAGTGGTAAGCTTATACTTAACAAACATATGCCTCTATCTTCAGAAATGAGAACTCCTACAACTAGTCAAACACCTGAGTTAAATCCCATTCAAGATTATAGAAATCATAGAAATAATGAGGATTCTACTTCTTCAAGTACTTCCAGGAACTACAAGAAGTTATGAAATATCTACGTAACTTGGGGAATGAGCTAATGACTGTTATCACCAAATCACACACCCTCTATTTATACAAGTGCGTTTACTTGAACTTATGGTGTGATTGGATAACATGGGTACTATCTCCAAGTTGTGGGACTTGCTACTTGAGATAGACCTCCGAGAGAAAGCTGGATCTTGCTCCTAAACTACCCTACACAATCTACTCTAATGCGGGGAAACTAACTATTCTAATCTAAAAATCCAAGGGACCGGGAGAGAGAATGCATAAAATAAAATCCTACACTAAAGAGGTGATACACTAGAAAAGGAGGGTGTGATTAGTTTTCAAATGTGTGAGATGCAGAAGCAAAGTGCACACTAGAAGGGGTGATGACAGTTCTCCACAATCTAGAAAAATGCATTCACAAAAGTACCTCGAACATACACAATGATAATGGATCCCTGCAAGAACATAATAATAGACACAATATTCTTGTAATCAAGGTTGAAGGGGCAAGAAGAATGCAAGAAAACACAACAGGGGAAGATATATCCACAAACTTATATTTTATTGCTTCATGATATGCACAGTTCAATCTATTACAAGATAAGGGCCTGGATCACCATGAAAGGAGTCCACAACAAGGGCCTGCAACACATTGGCTTCAAAAAGCAATTTTGCAGAGCTTTTATACAAAACTACCTCCTTTTACAATGAGCCCAACACTCCAATTTATAGAAAAATGAGAAGAGAGAGAGAAGGGAAAATGGAAATCCCGAAATCTATCCTTCAACCACTTGTAAGAGGCATTAAATGGAGTAAAATGATTATATATTACTTGCAAAAGGCTCCCCATATTGTCCCAAGTGCTGCAGCAGAGAAAGAATGATGACCATGCCTCTTAATTGCACTCCCAACCACCAAATAAAACAACTTTGTTATGAACCCGGCTGCGTTTTCTAAAAATATCAATAAATTCCTCATCAAATCTAGAATTTATTTATTTCTATGCATTGGGTTCAGAGCCACAATTCCAATGGTACCAATTTTGTGCGATTTCATTGAGAAATGCAAAAGTTATGGCCTTCTATGTGCGAGCAACTATTTTGGAGTGCAGCGGGCGTTTTGTCATTTGACGGGAATGAGCATTAACGACTAGAGCCGAATATATATCTACCCTCATTAAAAATATAAAATTCTATTTTTTTGGCTTAGAGGACATCGTGCTCGTTCCGAAAGTCCAATTTTGTGAAAATCGGAGCTTGGAGTCAAACGTTATGGCGTTTCAAGTTTCACGGGTCAAACGTTGACTTTTCTTCTTTGCCTTCGGCCGATTCGACTTTCGCATCCCGCATGTAATTTTTGCCCGGATGTCCCAGATGAAAGTCCCCTACTTCAGCCAATTCAGGCTTTCTAGTTCCTATTTGAGGTGAAGACACATGGCGAGATTCCATTCATTGGCGGCTCTTTTCGGCTTTTCGCGTCCGCGCGTACTTTTAGCCCGATTGTCGGGACGAAAGTCCCTTGTTTCGGCGAATCAGCGATTCGCGTCCTCCGCGTACTTTTGGCCTGGATGTCCCAAACTATCTGGGACAAATATCTCCAAACCGCCCGAAATGGACCGACTTGCTTGGCGAAACCGCCGATCTGCGTCCACGCGTACTTTTGGTCCAGGTATCCCAAGCTGCGCGAAACAAAAGACTTAGGAAATTTTTCACTCTCTCGGCGATTGATTTTTGTGTCCCACGTGTCCCAATGTCCCAACTGTCCCACAGACTGCCTGGACTAGGACTTAGCTGATTTTCTTCATTTTTTCGGGCCCCAAGCTTGGTATAATGAAACTTAGTACGACCGAACCCTTCAGACCAGAAATGCCTTAAAACAATCCTGCAACCTTATTTTTTGCATTTTTTCATTTTTTCTAACTTTTTGGGATTTCTTCTTGGATGGGAGAGTTAGAGAGAAGCCGACGGGCCCCCAAAAACATGATTTCGGGCCTTGAATCAATCTACTTGCTCAGGACTGAATAATTTGATGCATGTTATCAAAATCACCTTGAGGGTGAATTTTGGATAACAATGACTATTAAGGGACATCAATATTAAAGTTATAAATCATATCAACCTCAAACTCAATATGATGCAATGCCCCCATATCAAAAAAATAGACCACCAACTTAGGCTGTAAATCAACATCTGAATCAAATATAACCTCAAGATTCCAGGCCATTCCAGCCATATGATCCAAATGCAGTTTCAACATCAAGAGCCTTGGTTCTAAATCAAAAAATATGGCACAAGAGTGTGAGTGGTGTTACCCCTATAATCTACCTCACAATCAATAACCATGTTTTAGTTGTACATTGAATCAGACTCTAATGGTGTAGAACATCGGTGTTTCAAAAAAACCAAGTCAAGAAGGAAATCACTAGCAAGAGGTACCTCCACCAGAAACCAAGTTTGTCATTTAGCACATTGGTTAATCAACCTCCTTTACAGGGTGTGGTTTCCAATACATGGTCAAAGAAGAGGAACATAGAGGAGGGCCAACCTTCTAGTCTAGTTTTTTTCTAAGCCCACTCTTACACAAAAAGGAGTTAGTAGACCAAATGTAACTCCAAATATATCAAATTAACCCAAGGAAACTATTACATGAGTAACGCATGTGCATGTTCAGGCTCTAGAAAATGTTGTGCCATGTAAGGAGCAATAAAAGGATAATCCATCCCTATTCAAAATAATTAATAAGATGAAGAAAACAAACGTGACAATTTCCATGTGATCAAACCAAAGACCGATTTTCATGAGATTTGTTGCAGGCTCAATGACCGATTGGTCTACCTCAAATGGATCAAACCAAAGACAAGAGAAATTTCTCCTTAATGTAGTGTAACAAGATGGGGTCAACCAAGTAATAATTTGAAGCCTTCACCATTTTATGTGTCATTGATTTTCATGAATCACTTAGTACGCAACTACATGATCGATTCGGGGGAAAGTAGCTCAGTAATGCCAAAGCAGATAGCTGATCAACTAGGAATCAAGTATGAACCAGTCTTGAGAGTAGTTGTGCAAGTAGATGGAATAACCATAGGAACATTTGGGGACATCAAAGGGTTAATTCTAACACTTTGCATGCATGTCCCAATGTTACCGAATTATAGGATGTTTCCGTAATTGACTTACTATCACTCTTTCCATTGTGTCTATTAAGAGAGTTCATAGCCAAAATTATTGGATATATATTTGTAGATTGGTCACATGTTGTTTTTAGGATGAGTTATAGAGCCAAAGAAATAATCAGGTCGGAAACAATTATAAACTTTCACATTGAACCCCGTATGAAAACTAATCAATGCAAATTTTCTTATCCTTTGATTAGGAAGAGTGTTCAAATGATCTAGAAATAATTACTAAGGTTGGAGAGTATCCTAGATTTGACTCTAGATGAATGGGCGAACAAAATTCATGTGTTTGATCCATACAAGGAAATGGAAGAAGTAGAATTGGGTGTATATTGTGTACACAAAGAAAATTCACCCATTCCTAATATCACTAAGATGGAAAATAAGGATGACAGTGATATATGGAAAACAAAATTCAATGGTTCAAGAAGTAAACAAGGTGTTGGAGGGGGTGCAATTTCGGTTTCACCACAGAACATCAAGTATTTTTCATATTTTTATTTCTGTTTTCATATTCAAACAACACATTGAATACGAGGCTTTTATTAATGGACTTCATTGGGTGAGCAAAAGAGGCATAAAGAATTAGCAAGTATTTGGGGATAAAAAGATGATTTTTAACCAAGTCAAAGGATAACATGCCTCAATAAATGACCTACTCAAGAGTTAAAAAAATAGGGTATGGGACCTAATTGAGGAATTTGAAGCATTTCACATAGAATCCATGCTAGGGAAGAAGAATAAAGCCACGAGACATGCTCCCGCAATTTGGGGCAACATTTAATGTAGTTGATAGTGTTAAAAGAGATAAAATGAAACCACATATACATTTGATTGTAATGCCGGTAGTGCTATATTATAACATGAGATGATAGGTGTTTGAGAACGATCAATAGATTTTCAATTTCTTACAAGAAGAGACTGAATTCTCGATTAGGATTTAAGATAAATTAGAGCAGTGTTGCGAGGATCAAGTATTACACCTACATACAAAAATTCTTCCCAAAGGATTGGTGATGTTGGAGTCCATTTTCAATCCTAATGACCAATTGCTTAAAGATAAATCCAACATACAAATCAAAGGAGTGGATTAAGAAATAATTTTGGTAGGACAAGTTAAAACTCTCCAAATGGGAAAATTAAGTATTTATCGGGAGAGATATGAGTTCATATAAATTTTCCAAGAGTTTCTAGATATCATCATTTAAAGCTATGAGGAGTTGAAAGGATTTAATCCTAAGTTGGCACAACATACCATAAAACTAGATCTAGATGCTAATCCTATAAGGAAAAAGAAAATACTTGGTAAAACCGCACATTGAGCCTCTAATGAAGAAAGATCTAAATAAGCTAATAGAGGCAACAATTACATTTCCAATCCAACATTCAAGCTAGGTTGTAAAATTAGTTCTAGTCAAGAAGAAGAATGGAGAAATCAGGTTGTGTGTGGAATTTCTATACTTGAAGAGGGCATCTCTCAAGGGCCATTATCCACTCCCTTGATGGAGAAAATCTTATAGGTGGTAGATGGCTTAGAAAGATTCTCTCTCTTTGATGGATATTCGGATAGAATCAGATAATGGTGAAATAAGAAGACCAGTTTAAGAATAATTTCACCACCAAATGGGGCACCTATACCTACAAAAGGATGCCATTTGGATTGTCTAATATCATAGCCTCGGCCAGGTTTCTAAAGGATGGTGGACAAGGCATTCAAGCGGTTGATCAAGAAAATAGTATAGGTATATCTTGACGATATCATTGTGTTCTCCAAAAACATATCGATCACCTCTTTCATCTGAGACATTTATTTCAAAGGCATCGAGAGATTTGGACTATATTTAAACTTGAAAAATATGTATTTTTGGCCCATAAAGGAAGGCTTCTTGGCCACATTGTGTCAAATGAGGTATTGACAATTGGTGAGAGAGAGTTGAAGAAATTATAGCATTACCCTTGCCAAGCCATAAGATGGATATTAAAAGCTTCTTAGGAAGGATAAATTTTGTCTATAGATTTCTACCGAATTTTCGGTTCTTGTGAAGCCAATAACATTGATGTTAAATAATAGCATGGAATTTAAGTGGAAATTCGAAGGGAAATAAATTTTGAGGCTATCAAAAGGATATATCTCAAGCCCCAATTCTCATTAATCAAGAACTCTCCAAGGATTTCATGCTTTATGCCTTTGGTGGTCTAGATACGATCTCCACAATCCTAGTGCAACATAACAAAGAGGGGTCTAAACAACCAATTCCCTTCTTTAGTCAATGTTTAGAGGATTATAAATTTAGATACCGCTTCATTGAGAAACATGTTCTCACGGTAATTATAATTTTAAAAAGTTCAAACACCTAGTCTCAAACAATAAGATCCATAGCTAGTTTCCATGTAGGATTCAAGGAATTCCTTTCGAACAAGGATTTTAGTGAGAAACATGCAGGATGGATCACTTGTGTCACAAAATATGACATCGAAATTAGATGCACTAAGCTGCTTTGTGGACAATAATTGTGTGAACAAGTAGCCTTAAGTCAACAGGATAAAGCACGTGATAGAAAAGAAGCTATCTTGGTATTACATGATAGTCAAGAGAAAGAAAATGATAATGTACCCACTCTCTATTGGGCTCAATACATGATACACTTTCTACAAATAGGACTATTCCCTCTAGAAATGAGTAAGGCTAAGAGGAGGTAATTTAGACTTTAAGTCATTCCATATATTATTAATGAGTGTATCTTGTTAAAGAAGGACAACAATGGAGCTCTATTGAGGTGCATTGGAAAAGTCAAGTTGAAAAGGTGTTACATGAGTTTTAGGTTGGAGAGGTCGGAGATAATTTTTCCCCATGGGTAACAACACTCAAGATAATGAAGGTGGGTCACTATTGTCCCACATTGTTCGATGAGTACAACACCTACATCAAAAGGTGTAAAAATGTGCACTCTTCACTTTGGAAAGTAAAGGCTAGCAACACTTCCATTGCACCCAATTTATGTTTACCAACCATTCATGTAATGGGGATTGAATTTCATTGGGTTCATCAATCCAAACTCAAGCAAAGGTCACAAGCTGATTCTTATGGTAACAGACTATTTAACCAAGTGGCACGAGGAGATAACAATAAAGGAAGCAAATGAGTCTCGTATAATGGACTTCTATGAAGGGATAGTGACTAAGTTCGGTATACCGACAACGATCATTTTAGACAATGCATTGACATTTCTAGGTTCCAAGATCATAGAGTGGGTTGTTAAGAATGGGATATATCATAACACCTCTTTAAACTATTACCCATAGGGTAATGGACGAGTAGAGTCCAAAAATAAAAATTTGCTAAGAATTATCAGGAGGACTCTAAATGAAAACAAAAGGACATGGCACACCATGCTAAATTCAGCTTTGTGGGGTGACATGATCACACCAAAGGTTTCATGGGTAACTCTCCCTATAATCTAGTGTATGGGAAAGAGGCGGTGTTACCTATATCACTCAATTTTCTCGGGTATTGGAACTCATGAAAAAACTAGAGTTATCTTATTTCAAACTTTTGGAAGCTAGGTATGTAGAATTTATGGAATTAGAAGAAATAAAAATATGTGCCATGTAAAATGGAAAAGGATCAAGCCACGATCAAGAGGTTATTAGATAAGAAAGCAAGAGCAAGGACCTTTCACGATGGGGACTTGGTTCTAAAATGGGATGTGTATTGGGATAAACCGAGAAGGAATTGTAAGTTTGATGCCATTTGGAGTAGCTCCTACATGGTCACAGGATGTAAGAATAATAATGTCTTCCATTTTTCTACTTTGGATGGAGAAGAACTTCTAGTTACGTAAACGGAATTTATCTTAAACATTTCTACTAAAAGGAAAGTTTTCACCCTTGTAAATATTAGCTTAGAATTTTAATTCCTCTAAGTGCATATGTGCATTTTCTTGTTGTAGTTTACGTTTCAATTTCCCTAAGTTCCTTCATCACATATTATTTCTACAAATTTGTATCACTATGTAGTTAAATTTTCCTCTCGATGAATATTGTAACATGAAAGAAGTTCATACTTGTATGGAATAGTTACTAATTTCAAAGGAAAACAAATGCAGAGCAACTAAAATCAGGTTTCGGGATAGTCCATTTTAGGAACAAGTGAAAATTATAGGTCAATACAATTTCCCACTCTCACAAATCATAGCTTCAAGATTTCCTTATGAAAATTGAGAGTGCAGGAAATGGAGCAAGTTCGGGAAAACATGTTGTAAGTAGTTGAGAGAAGTTTCAAGTACAAGATCGGTATAAAGATATCATTTATATATCCATGCCCAATGGATACTTAAAGGAAATTATATTTCACCTAGCAAGTAGGTAAATGCATGAGTCACCAAATTTTTATCCAATTTGGCCCCTCAAGAGAAATTGGACAACATGACCTTACATATAGAAAATAAAAGGATCGATTCAACCATGTGAGCTCACATTTCAGGCTCGAGAAAAATTAGTTGAAGTGATGTGGAAGCATTTAGTTTTGGTGGGAAAAAATTCAAAATGAGGAAATATAGTTTTCCATTTTAGAAGATTTTCTAAAATTTATCACCTACCCTAATGATGAGGTATGGGTTTCCTTTATTCCCTAACAAATAAGGTACATAGAGGCATGGGTTTTGCAGTGGCACCCATCATTTTGCGAGTTATTTTAATGATTTTTAAGTGGTTGAAGTAGGAATTTAAATTCCTTCTCTCTCTCTTTCTCTCATTCTTCATATATATTGTAAGGAGGGGATCATTTTAAAAGGGTGGAAAATGTTCATATGCCCCTCCATTATTTCTTATCTGTAAGATATTGTTTGAGATTTCAAACCTCCTATTGAACATTGTTATATAAAATTTATGCCTTTGGCCCTAAATGTGATGTATTGTATAAACTTTGAGAGTAATAAAATCAGATTTGTGGATGCTTCAAACCCTCTTCTATGTTATATTGCAACTTTTTGATCTTTCATTACATGCAAGGTTATTGTGTATTATTGTTGTTTTCATTACAAGGTTCTAGTAGTGTTGTGTTTATTATGCAGGTTGTTCAACATCATTCTTGGTGCATCACCTTCCCTTATAGTAGGTTTTATTTTCATGCATTTTCTTTAATTCTGTCTCCTTGGTAAAATATTAGATTAGGGTTAGATTTACAAAACCCTACACTTTGAAGTAGTTGGCACTAGGATATGATAGGAAGTCAACCTTCTTCGGATGGTTATCCCCATTACAAAGTCCCACACTTTTGGATAACTCAACATTTTAAAAATCACACTAAGCGCCTCAACCATTTACTTGCAAACAATAAGGGGTGCTATGATTTCGATATAACACACCCCATGGGGATGTTCTACTAAAAATTCATGCATTTTAAACTCAAGAATTTTAGGGATACCTTTCAACACACAATAACGGTTATCTTTCATGACATGATGAATGACATCATGGAGGATTATGTTGATGATATCATAGAAAAATAAAAAACCGAGAGGAGAGAAGAATGAAGTAATGAGATGTATTTTCCAACATCTTCGAAATTATATAGTCCGTTTAAATCCCAAGAAGTGTGTATTTTGTGGTTTATTGAGAAATCTCTTGGGTTTCATCATTTCATAGATAGGAATGGAGGTGGACCCGACAAAGGTTTTAGATATAACAAAGATTCCTCCACCTACAAATCTCAAACAAATACAAAGTTTACATGGAAACATTCAAGCTATCTTCCATTTTATTTCACAACTTGTGGATAAGTGTCATCCATTCACACATCTACTGAAGAAAGATGTTACTTTAAATTGAGGACTAGATTGTCAAAAGGCATTTGCATTGCTTAAAAATACCTCGTCAACCCACCTATTCTCATGTCACCTACCCTAGGTGAACCCCTCTTACGATATATTTTAGCCATCCAGTTTTTAATAGTGCACTTCACTCCCAATACAACCTCGACCATAGAAAAGGGGTAGTTTATTATCTCAGTCACACCTTGATCGCCTATGAGTTGAATTATCCACATATTTAAAAGGCTTGTCTTGTAGTCATCTCTACCTTTTAGAAAATTTTCCATTACGTCCTTGAAACCAAGTTGACCCTCTCAAGTATATTTTATCAAAAATCACCCTTACGGGATGAATGGCTAATTGGATCATTCTCCTTAGTCAATTTGACTTTGAGCTCATCAATCAAAAATCGTTGAAAGGATAGGTATTTGACGATTAGTTTAAAAATATCCCCTACAAGGAATGGACTGATGTATACCCAAGATTCTATTGTGTCGAAATTCCACTTCATGGATCATTCACATTTTATGGATCAAGGGCTAAAGTGGTGCTCATCACTCCCACAAGAGAGGTTATTCCATAAGCATTCCATTTGGGATTCCCATGTACTAATAACATTGTAAAATATGAGGTGTTTATCGATGGCTTTAATTTAGCTATCACTTAGAATATCTAACAACTACGAGTCATCGACAACTCCCAACTAATCATTACACAAGTTAATGATGAGTATAAGGTCAAAGATGAGATTCTCATTCCATATAAGAAATTGGTTGAGACCTTGAAGGAGTATTTTGTGTAGATTATTTTTGAACAACAACCAAGATCTCATAACAGGTCCATGGATTTTATGGATACTATCGGATCCTTGTTACACAATCAACCTTAGGAAAGTAAGATGTCATTATTTATAGATAAGTTATGAGTGCCCACCTATGAAATTCCATATTCTTATCTGGCATGTGAAATTTATGGTCCTCTCTCACCTTGGTATGATCCCATATTTAACTACTTACAAAATGGCACGTTTCCTCCAAACATTACCCATACTAAGAAAAAATCCCTTATCCTCCATATATCCCATTACACCCTCCTAGGAGGCACCCTCTATCGTCATGGCTATGATGGGAATCTTCTATGTTGTTTGGATATTAACGAGTCAGTCCATGCTAGTAAATGGCATAATTTGTGGTGCACACACTAGTGACATTGTTCTAGGTAAGAAACTCTTGAGAGTGGGCTATTATTTGCCCACCATGGAAGCATATTTTGTAACTTTGTCAAGAATTTTGAAATATGTTAGAAGTATGGTAACTTTATACATGCACCAACAAAATCATTTCAACCCATTGCAATACCTTGGCCATTTTCTAAATGGGGATTGGATCTCACAGGAAACTCCATTCTACTTAATCGGATGGCCATACCAACATTATCACTGCCATAAATTATTTTACAAAATGGGTAGAGGTTGTTCCTCTCACATATATAACTAGTGCACAAATATCCAAATTCATCATGAATCACCTTATTTGTTCTTACGTCATCCCCTCTGCCATTACCACAAATAGCGGAAATTATTTCAATTATAAAACAATCAAAGAATTAAGTAAACACTTTTAGATCTAACTCAAGTGGTCCACCCTATATTACCCTCAAGGTAATGGACAAGATGAAGCTACCGTTAAGAATCTTGTATGAATCATGGAGAAAATGGTTAGTAATCTTGGCTGTAATTGGCACTAACAAATACATCCCTCCCTTTATGCCTATAAAACCTCCATCCTCACTCCTACATGTGTGATCCCATGCTCCTTAGTCTATGGCACTGAAGCCATCATACCCTTAGAAGTGGAGCTTCCTCTCCTAAGAATATCTATCCGGACTATCTTCATAAAGATGAATACTATAGAGTTGCTTGACCGACGAGTTAGAGTTGTTGGATGAAAAGTGTATGAGAGTTATTAATCACCTAAAATTTTATCGAACCAAGAGTTAAGAGGATATTAAAAACAAATCATTCATCATGTGTTTGATATAGGTGGTCTTGTTCTAAAATAAAATCGAGAGAAATCATTTTAAGGACAAAGAAAAGAAAGGTAAATTTGAGGCTAATTGGTTAGGACCTTACGTGGTCATCGTTAAATATGGATCACGAGAGTATAAACTTGCACATTCCGATTACAAAGAACTTATAGAGCCCATGAAATCCTTCCACCTCAAGCGGTTTTACGTTTAAGCATGGGGAAAATATCCAAGAATACCTAAAAAGTAGAAAAAGAGAAAATTAAAAAAATTAAAAACAAAAATAAAAAAATAAAAAGTAAATAAAAAGGTAATCCACATGAGAAAACCATGCAATTGTGGTGCATTGGGTAGGTATTTGGGTGAAAACTGATTTTTGCACTCAAAGAGGATTTTTGGTAACAAGCTACTCTTACATCTTGAAGGGTAAATCTTACCTCCATCTAGGATTTGTTTTCTTTGTTAGGTCAAGAAACCCTACCGATTATATCTTTCCAAGCCCGTGATCTAGCTCATTTGTTCTTGTATCCACGTGAAGGAATCTCCTTTGTATATTCCAATCTAATGATGGGGGAGCCTTCACATTTCACCTTATTGAGCATACACACATGGTATTATACCTTTTGTACATTCCCACATCACGTTGCGGGCATCCACACTTCTTCGTCTCTATACATTGCTTCCAAACTCGACCTTAAAAAAATTCGAAAAACACCCTTCAGAAAAAATCTACACCATATACATAACGTTGTCTTAAGGAAACCTTGAAAACAATGTCAACAATAGCCTTAAAAACTTATCTTTCAATATAACAGCAAAAACATTACAAACTATATCAATGTTGTCCCGCAAAAACAACGTAGAGATTAGATTACTCTAAGTTGTCAATTTGTATATTTTTGGTTTTAAGTATCTTTTTCATGTTGTATGATTTAAAGTATGGTTCATTTTCTTACCTTAGATTGAATCTCGTTTGATTTATTTATGAGCTGCATTGAGTTCATTTTTAACTTTCATACGTGTAAAATATTGATATATTTTCATTATCATTTGTATGTATCTATTAGGATTCATTTTAATTATTTAGATTAGATACCAATTTAATATGTTGTGAAAGGTTTGCATGAGTTTATTTTTACTTGTGTATTGATGTTTTGTTTTGTAGGGGTATATTTTTGTAGTTTTGTTAAATTTTTCTTGTGTGTTTATTTACTAGACATCTATTTGTTATCACATCTATCATCTATCATTCATCAGATATAACATCATCTAGTACATCATATATATACAAAAATATAAGTCTTTCATCAATCATGTATACTAAGCTAATAATCACATACTATATCATCAGCGGGGAAAGAGGATTACATATGATCACAAATCTATCCCCAGTGGCACCAATCTCATCCCTATCATCCCATATACTAATCTAATAAGTATATTATGTAAAAACATATGATATCATCTAACAATATATCATCAATCTAAAAATGTAAGGTACATCATCAACATCTATCATGATACATACATGTGAAATAAAAATCATACAACATCATGATATATGTGACACATCCATAAGCATGAGTCATCATCATAAAGACATATAAAAACATGAAGAAATATAACATCCAATGTCCATATATAAATATAAAAATGTTTATCTCAAAAATAAATATACATCTTTGATAAAAAATCAGCCATCATAGGGCATGAATCATGTTGAAGCGTTAAGAAGAGGCATATAATCAAAATGGCACATCCATATATACATCAATCAAAATTATCCTTTGTAAGAGGAATACATACATATAAAAGGTGTGTCATATACGAAGAGTATCATCCAAGGCTCTTCCCCTCTTATAGACTGTAATGATGTGGGTGCTAAAATGGAGGATGTTGTTGTTGTTAATGGGATGGTTTAGCTCCATGTGTACCACCTTACTGAACGGTGGGATGTTGTACTAACTACGTCGAACTTTGTGACCTAGATCATGTTTTTCTCACACCCGGCTGATCAAAAAAATCCACTCTTTGCCCTTTTGGAACTATGCGATATTAGGTGGCTTTGTAATACAAGGCCTTATCACCGATTATTATAATGTCCTCTGTAGTTCCTGCAGCATATGGGGTGATAATTTTATCATAGAACTTTATTATTAGGAGGTTGCGTGTGGTAGTATCTCACAACTACGCCAAGGAGAATTTTACAAGCCATGATCACGCTGAAACTGAGTCAATTTTGAAAAATTATCAGTCATTCAAAAGTTCACATGCATTGGTAGAAATTTATGCGAGATGTGGATGGGATAAGATTTTTGCATGGCGATACGGAAGATATGTGTTTCCTCACGAGCAGTCTCAGCACATTCACCTATGCTATAAACAATTCTCCAACCAGATTAGTTTAATTCTTCCCATGTACTCCAAGCCTCTATCAAAGTTCAAGCTCTGGAATAGGGCATGGATGTCTTCCAAAGCATAAAGATGGAGGAATTTTTTTGTCGGATGTTTTAGTTACAATCAACTTTGGTAGACATGTATGAAAATTATGGAAGAATAGACATGGATACAAAATGGAATTTTCTAAAAATGCTCATAAGCTTTCAAGAAAATGAGTTTGTGAGCACAAAGAAAATATATAAGACCACTTCTAGCAACCCCCTTGCTTGTGAAAAATGTGAGATTTGGAATAGGAATATGTCTAACATACTAAAAGGTAAAGGTATTTCTTTCCTTTCACCATTATCCCTACATGAAAATGAGATCCTTACTCATCCTTTAAAGCATAATAAATATTTTCATTAGACATCATAGTTGCAAGTGCCCTGTGGGACATGTATGTAAATGTGGAACCCTACGCAAGACGTGGGAATTGTTTAATTGAATACCAAAAAGATATGTGTTTTAGGGGATGTTTTGTTGTAGGTGGGGGTAAATGTTTTCTCTTTGATCGTAGGATATGAATATTTTAAAAAGGAGGCTTTAGAAACTTTCAAAAAATTTATTAACCAATGCAAAGCCAAATTTCTACAACTGTTGCATGTATGCAATATGTGTACACTCCCAACAAGTGAATACAATGTCTTAGAAATCCTTTCTTTGTGGATGTTATGAAACTCCCCTAACATGTGTTCAAACTCTTGTACAATTTATGGCTTATATATTGGGGGATTTTAATGGTCCTCACCGGGTTGCGAGATATTGTTTTTCTTGTTTTGAGGGAAGGGAGCATGTGCTTCTATGGATCGGTTAAAAAGGCATTTAAAAACTGCCAAAAGGAGGTTTTGATGGTCTTAGATAGCTTGAAACATATGGATTATGGCCACAATGGATTTGGAATTGAAACATGCCTTTATGAAGTGCGATGGTTACATGATATGATCATATTGACAAGTTTTTTTTGAAACCATGAAAACCATTTGACCAAATGCCTAATTGACATGCAAAATTGAATTCCCCCATTTTGATTGTTCCTTTCTTGGACATGCATGGTTCATCTCTCCTTATCTTTCATAATTCTCGTACTCTAGTTTTTCTTTTATAAGGAAATATGGTTTTAAAGCTTAAGATTATCATAAGATTTAATTGTTTTCTATTAATTTGTTGCAAAACAAAAAATTATCATATCGTAACTCACGCAATAAAAATAACCATTTTGTACTAAACCATGAACTTGAACCCTCATTTTGAGGTGAATTAGAAAAATTCTTGACCAAAGTAGATCACTAAAATTTTCTTTTATTGACAAGTTGCAATTGTCTTCATGGTAAATATGTTGACCATCTCCTGGTTTAATTAGATAATTTACAACTTCTGGAGACTCACAAAGTAACCTTCAAAATTTCAGAAAGGAGAGGTTAAACTTCCTTCGTGTACCTTGTTATGTGAGGTGTCACTTCAATCTTTTGATCGACCCAAAATGAACATTTGTGACGTTTTTGACGCCCTTGTAGGATCCCTGTTACATCGTTTTACAGGGGTAGAAAGCTACTAAATCTAAAAAGTTGGCTTTCCTTTTGAATCACCATTTTAAACCTGGATAGAAAAATTATTATCCTTCTTCGCAAACCTCTAGTGTTTTTACTATAAAATTGCATGGAACCTTTAGTTTAGGGAAAAAAACTTTTATGTATAGTTCGAAAATCCATTTTATAGGCCTTAGGTCACAGTTTGACTAGATTCAATTAGACCAATTAGGATCAGCGGCATCAACAATCATGTCGCCATTTTAAAATCATGTTCTATTTTCCAGCTTTTGAAAAATCTAATGAATTCTCCATATACCGTGGAACTCATAGAAAATTTATTGTGGCACAGTCATCCATCGAATGTTAGTTTTGGACATGGTTTTCTAAGTCATCGAGCTAGCTTCGATTTTGTACAACTAGGTCAATTATGACCAATGGCCTTGGAAAACTAGCCGCCTATCGTGGCCCGTTCACCGATTCCAAATTTTGTCTATTTCTATGGAGTCTTGGTATATAAATGGACAACTAGAAACTTACCTATGGTATGCTTACTCCCTGGAGGACAACGTTTGAAAGTGGTTTGTTAACCTCAAGCCTGATTTGAATGTTTTTGTAGCTAGCTGAAGAATGTAAAAAGAAAGGTTTAGGACCCATGTTGGGTTGCTAAAACCACCATGGAGACTTTTGGCACATGTAAAAATTATTTGAAACTCTATAGTGTAAGTTGTTGTGGGAAATAGAAAGTTTGCAAAATGGTGTTTCTCTCTCTTCCTTTTTTCTCTTTCCTTGGTTATGAAATGAAGTGAAATGAAATGAAATGGATACGTGTTTCTAAACCCTTTATTTTGAATAAAAATTATTATTATTATTATATGTAAATGGAAAACTTAAAATAGTTAATTATGCTAGATTAGGGTGTATGTCATACTAGCGATTTATCGCTAATTTCATGCTCACATGGTTTTGTAGGATGCAAGCAAGATGAAAAAAAGGTGATGTGTAATTCATTATTTATTATTGTAATTTTTATAGGTCATTGTAAAATGAATATATGTGTAATGTAGTCTCCTGCTATAGAAATGTTACATTTGAAATTTGCTAATATATATGGGATGCTAGTTTTAGGGATATCTTAGGAAATGTTTAATTTGATTCATAGTTACGTATGGTAAAAGGGTTTGATATATATATATATATATATATATATATATATATATACTAAATGAATTTAAAGTTAATTTTATGTAGTGCATTTTCAGTGTTTAATAAATGATTAATTAATTATTGTGTTGTATTCTTACCTTGTAAATGTAATAAAGAGATTTAATCAAAACACTCAACCCTAGTATAATTCTCTGCATAACATGTCTTCATGTGTGATCCTCCTTATCATAGAAGAGATTGAAACCGTAGAATGAATTAAAAATTTTGTGCTTGATGGAACCTCCTAACTTAAATAAATAAGACCCGTAATTGGTGTTATTGTCTTAGCTAGTATGTTTAGTGACATCATCATAAACCCAACAGATAGGAGCGACACAGTCAAACTTTATCTAGAGTAAGTAGAGCTAACTCTTCCTTCGTATCCTAGTGGACTACCTTGTCTTCCGAAGATAGATTTAGAATTAAATTTCTTCATCAAATGAATTTCTTGTGGGATCCAGATGACATCATGGAGCTAGTGAAATAGTTTTACTATCACTTAAAATCTTGTTAATGACCTCTTTAGATCCTCTCAACTAAATGTCTTATCTTTGGCTAGTGACAATATAGTGCCTTGATCTTTTACGGAGGGTTTATAGGGTAAATATGTTTTTGAACCTTAATCTAATCTATAATAGGGTGTAAATCCCTGAGTGAAAATTGGAATTAAACTAAACCTTAGTTGATTAGGAGGTTAACTTTTGGGTAGAAAATTATAAGTAACTCTTTGCAAACGAAATTGATTTGAAAGATGTTGACTTTAGAGAACCTAGGAAACCAAAATCTTGTCCCATAATCCCTTGTTATGCCCTTTTATGAAATTAAGAATAAAATAAATTTCACATGCAGAATCATGAAATGCAAAAACATGGGATCTTACCTTGAACACAAATCACTTGTGGTTCATGTGCAGTTTATAATGTTTCCAATCATGTACATCTATAAGATGTCGGAAAGTACTTTCATAACTTTTTTGTTACAAAGAGATGGTAATAATGATACCATAATTCCATGTAAATGTAAGGCATATAAGAGTAAAAAAGATATTTGAGATTAGGAACAATGCCACTCTTGGAGTCCTTTTAACTCAATTAAACATTTTCATGTGTTCAAAGAATATGAGTTTCCCTTGGTGAGATCAAACTTCGAGAAATACAATTTCTTATTGTGGCAATGTTGAATCAAGAAATAAAGATACCATGATTGAATAATGTTTATGGGAAAAAGGTATCTTGAATCTAAACCACCCCCCTTAAATCCTAATATTGCTTTCTAGACATCAAGTCATATTCACTTAAGTTGCAAGGGTAACATGTAGATATTGAGTAAAAATTTGAGAAGCATATTCTTAACATAAGAACAACATAATTAAAATACTTTATTTGAAATATGAATTATGCCATTTATAAGTATGTAAGCTATGGAAATTTCCGTAAAGGATAAAAATCCAACTTAAAATGGTAAAACTGTAACGTAAATGTGGAATGAACATAAGAATCTATAGGTGGAAAAAGGAGCAAATTTTCCTTACACAATAATGTTCTTGGAATGTTAATCGTAACTAAGATGTAATTAAACAAATGATATGTTGTGGGTTTTCCAATGAGTCCTTTTCTTGTGGTTGGGTCATTTCTAGTATTCATTCATTAGGGAAAGTGTTGCATTGACATGTCTATTGTTTTGTCATGTTTTTATGTGAGTCGATGACTTGTAATTGTCAAAGGCGTCTTTGAGTTTTCTTTACTTGGTGCCATTTTTACATTGTCTAGTAAGCAAAATAAGTCAAAAAAATTTATCCTAGTATTTTTACTGTTGTTTTTTGTGTGTGTAAAATGTGGGTGTTACATCCTCTATCATCTTCGTATCACCAAAAGTTTTCATTTCTTGAATAGCGGAATCCAACTCAACTATTAGTCTACCAATGACCATCTTATCTTGTCTTAGTATGACAACCTGATGATCTCTATCCTATGTGATATTCTAGACACTGAGCACATGCGTGATCTCTCTGCGTAGTGATACCTTGTGAGTGGGCATGCGGCTGATCTCGATGTGTAATAGCAACCTATGTCGTGACTATACCTGATGAAATCGGCTCAATATATACATACCACTGTATTGCTAGCTATTTTATCTATTGTAACCTTGCGACCTAATTTCCATGTTGACCAACCCGAGATCTCTCCTAGTCTCTCTATGTTGTAAGAGTCTTGAGTGTGATCTTTCTGATCTATCTAAGCCATCACCTATAAATGAATGGATGTATCATGATATAATTGTTGTTGAATCTCAACTAACTGTCCATCATCTCCACCACTACTTGGAGCATGAGGTGTTGGACCCTCTGCGGATACACCTTCGATGATGGAACATGGATACCATTTGGAATCCTAACTAGAGGAAATTATATATGAGGAGGTAATGACACTGTACGTGTCTAGGCCGAGGCCCCTTCCTATGTGGTTTTTTTAGTGGAGGACCCTGTCCCCTACCCCCATCATGATGTTGAATGTCAAAAGGATCATCATCATCATCATCTTTGTCATCCTAGTCACGCAAATCACCACTACTATGAGGTCCCAGTAGAGGTTCTCTTACTCCTACCTCATATGCCACTCCAAAAATCATCAATTGACAAGGTAATATTGTCGATACCAAGGCGTATACTCTATTGTACTCCCGGATCTCGACATGACTCAAAGGTACCCATGGAATTGGCACCACCTACATAAAGCTAGAAATGGCTCTATCCATAGTAATCTATGGCCCAATATTGATATACTCTCGAGACTTGCGAGTATACAACATATTGGGCCCTAGCACATCTTTTTTCATACGTAGATATATCTACCACTAATTAAATCTGTATAGATCTCACATATATATGCGAATGTCAAACATAAAGTGATCAATTGTTGTTATACTTGAGCTCTAAGTCATCTTGAGGCACAAAAACTTTTTGTATAGTGTCCGAACTATCACAGATTGTTGTAGATCATCACAATATCAACGATAATGGTATGTATCTCCCACGTTCGGCTACACATCATCGTGGAGAAAGAACTCTGAAAACATCTATAGGTCAATCTGATGGCAATATGGTCCCACACCCAAATCTATAGCAAACGGACCAAAACTACCATCTTCCGATGGTAGTAGGTTATCAGTGCAGTCCCAATATAAATGTGCAAGTATGCACTAATCCTAATAGTTTATCCGAGCATCAATAAGTCAACCTATAACTCCAATAATACCAAGTGGAAGATAGCTCCAGATTGTTGTGTGGAGTAAAAATCCATTGACAAAGGCCATCAAATATACTACGACTCAGTCTAGTTCGAGGTTCTTCTATGCACCTAGATAATATAACTGTCATACCTTGACAAGGTATGTCCGAAGCTCCAAGAAACTCTAAAATACAACTATCAATTTCGGTATGACCACTCGTATACTAAATCATCTCACCATGAATGGGGACTTGGTATATCCACCACACGTCTTCTAGAGTAATGGTCATCTCGCGAGTCAAGAGCCAGAAGAACTGGATCTCGCTATGCCACCTCTTATATAAAGTTATGAGGAGGCCATGATCAAGTGTAATTTGTGGCATATCGACCACATAAGCTAAACAAGTCACGTATAGGAGGATTCTAGTATCTTCCTATCTTTCTCATTAAAATTTTCCTCTCTGACCACTAAGTGACCGTACCCCTCTCTCGTATGAAGCACTAGAATAATCATGTGAAAATAACAATACACTTGTTAGGATATTTCTATTGACATTTTTCCATTTTTACTAATTTCTACTTTCTTCTACCAATTTCTAGCCTATGTTCATCTATGCTTGATTATTTTTGTCCAAAAAAATTTAATGCATACATGCCCTAGTCAACTCGGACACACTAATATTTTCTCTTTCATCCATTCGACATGTGTAGGACACAAAAACGCCCAATAAGGTGCCTATGCATGCCTTTTGGCGCATGTGTATGTGTGTATTCATTCTCCCCCACAGGACACATACACATCCATCTATTGTATATGTATACCATTCATCGCACGCACATGCACATATGTGTTTTTTTCCCACGGGATCTATACACATCCATACAAAAAGACAAACATGTATGTATCCTTGTTTCAACACTGTATAGGCACATACCCGTATGCATATGCATTGCGTTTTACCCTAAACTAGCATACAAAGCAATAAATTAAGAAAAAAATGACAAAATTAACAAGAAAGGATAGGGCACTCATGAAGGGTCCATCATTATCCTCTTGTAGGTACTCATGGATGTGAACTACTCATCTCCTCCTCCTTTGAAGCCGTGTCATGTCTCTCTCAATGAAAAAGTTACTCACAGGTGATAATTAGCAAATGCTTCATAGAAAATGAACTATTTGTGATGGTTTACCCCCTCTCCACTTTGGGTATATTAAGCTATCGCGATGCCTCTCGCCATATGTTTTAGCAACTGTGATCACTCTAACACTTCTTCTACTCACTTGAATTAATTATTTTTAATTTTAAATAATTACTTTTACTAAGTTTCACTACGTTGGAGCACTAAGTACTACCTAGTGTTCATTTATTTTCCTTAGCGTAGTTTAAAAATATTCTAGGTGTTATTTCCATTCTTTTCTTCTATTTTTCTATTATTTTACTCGTCATAATAATTATTTTTATTAAATAACTATTTTGGCTCGGTTTTCTTCTTCTTTGGGAATTTTACTTCTATCCGATGCCATTTTCTTTATTCTAGGGAATTTTTGTGTGCTTTTATGTGATCTTCCATTTCTTAAATTTTTCTGACCAATCAAAAAAATTTAAAAATTATAAAATCATTCAAAAAATCCAAAAACATCGTAAAACTTCGAAAATGGACTATAATGTGTAATAAGCTAATTTTATAGCTGATATTTGTGTCTCTCGCATGACACTCATCTCATATCTTGCTTGGCGTTTTCACCTTTTTTGAAACAACTTACGATACATCGACTCTACAATAATTTACAAGAGCTATCATGCTTACTTCATCTGGTCTCCAGTGTCATAACAAGTTCCATTGTACTATTTTGTCTTGTACACCACTTTTTCATTGGGCCTAAGTGCTCTCCATTATTTCCCTTGCATGTACAATTTTCTTGGGGCCATAATTTTTACCCTTGTTATTTATCACAAATATTTGGGAATAAAGCTTGACAAAACAATATTTTTCCAACTCTCTTGGACGTTGTTGGTTTGAGTGTGTGTTTTTGTACTTATTTTCCTTTTATATCAACTTGTTTACTTCTCGTATTACATTACACTTTGTATGTTGCATTGAGTTGGTGATTTTAGCAATGGATAATTGTTTGTATTATGGCTTTTCATATCATTATGTACCTTTATCATATGCTTATATTTTGATAAGGGATGATGATGAATATTCTTATCAATATGATGAAATGACTATTGTGTTACACAATGTTGGATTACATATAGCTCAATGTCTTCCCCTTGTTTTTCTTCTCTATCTCTTTTCTACTGTCTTCCCTATCCTACTCTCTCACTCATCGAATTCTATCCTTCCTCACTCTTATTTCTTCTTCTTTTCAATCATCGATCGAGCTATTTCATCACCTAATCAACACTCGAGGGGGTGTCCCTCATCCTACTAATTTTTCATCCACTCCTACAAAAAATTTATAGTTGTTTGTGTTTGTATACTTTCTTTGAAGTGGCGTAGATTATGCCACCAAAAGAGGGGAAAATGTAGACACCTGTAGTGTGATCAAACCAATGTTATTCTTAATATTGCACTAACTATTCTAGGCTAAACTATAGTATTACTGCTAGGATTAGACTATTTCTAAGAACACTTCCCGTTTCTAGGCTAAACTATAGTATTATTGCTAGGATTAAAGATTTTCTCCATTTTTCATATTGAGCTAATATTGTTTTTCTTTGTTATTTCCATTCAATTTTGAGTAAGTGGAAGAAACCATGTGGTTCTTTAGCCATTAATGGAGAGATTCTATTCTCATAATCAAAAAATGATTAGTTATAATCTATCTAGGTTCATTCGTAAATCATTCAAGAGTAGAGGATAACTAGATATGTTAGATTTACTTGTCTCTTTCAAGATTAATACATGTAAAATTAATAAATCTTTGTTTATCTCTTCTCTGATGACACATTGAAATATTTTTTTGAAGATTTGGGGAATCTTGAGTGTTTCTTACCCCATTTTATAGCTTTTACAAATTGTTTCCTTGTGCACAACAACTTCCATGGGTCCCAAGAGTACACTATCATATGAGAAAATATGTAATGATATTATTCATCCCTTTGTATTATATAAGGCTTACCCTCCTCAATGGGAGATTCCCAAATTCCTCAAACTCTATAGTTAGGAAGATCCTTAGCAACACATTCGAGCCTTCTACCATGCTTGTTACTTGATATCTCATGACCAAGACCTTATACTAAGGACGTTACCTATGTATTTGTAAGGATGTGATTTAGACTCTTATAATAACATTCCACAGTATTCTCTCTTTTCATTCGCACAATTTTCCCAAATTTTAATTAAACACTTCTCAATAAATATCACCCGTAAAATCACCATCATAGATGTATATGTTATTAAACAATTCAAAGATGAATCCATTTTAAAAAATTTATCCCATTGGAGGGGTATAATCATTCAATTATCATTCTCTCTCACACATAGAACTAATTAAATTATTTTCTCATTCATGAGTAAAACATATTTCTCCCACACATCAAATATATTAATTTGAAACTTTTGATGAAGAATTTTTTATGGCCTATAAAATTGAGCTTTGTGCTCTTGAAGAAGGTAGCGTCAAACTTATACCAAAGAAACCAAAATATGATTTCCCATTAAAATCATCATCTAATGTCGTAGTCATCAAATATAGTCTAAAATAGCATTTGAACACCAAAATCTCCCATCCTCAATGTAACTATAACCCTATTAGAGAAACCTACAGTTTGGTCTTTGATAAAATCCACTTCTAAAATGATATCTCTTCCACCTATCCATCCTATTGATACTTACATCTCTAAATTCTATTGGTACAAAGATAATGACTATTGCAACTACCACAAGGTTAAAGGTCATGAAATCGAAAGGTGTCATTCATTGAACAATGCCCTTCATGATTTGATTGATAAAGGAAAGCTAAATTTAGAAAAACCTAATGCTCCTCGAAATCGAACCTTGAAGTTTTCAAATAACCATTTCCAAATCATCCCTCATTGAGTATTCAACCAAAAATGAACAGTGTACAAACCCACCATAGCTTAAAACCATCAATAAATCATCATATGTTACCAAATACACACCCACACTCACCTCTAGTAACACACCAAAATTATTATTTGAGCAATTAGAAACATCCCCATAATATGTTGTCTTGAATGAACCATTTGTAACTATAAATACATTCTCTTCACCCAACTCTTCCAAGTATACTTCAAAAAGACCTCAAAAACAACCAATCATCCAAATAAAAAAAAATCTATGATGACTTCATAGCTCAAGTATTGTCTACGTGACCCCAGAAGTTTCCTTCCTCAACCATCAAAAAATTATCTATTTTAAACCATTCCACCATTTTTATACAAATATTAAATCACCAGCCCTTTATCCTCAGCCCCTATCCCTTGTGTGCGACACCTATCACCATCACAAATTTTAAAAACTACTCATCAATAAACTAAAAAATAACCCGAACCAAAGGAAATGCCTCCTAGAAAATTAAATCAAAAGAAACATCATTGCGTTAAACCTCCGCATCAAAAATACACTATGGAGCTATTTTAGAAAAAAATCTTCAACAATCACTCATAGTGTTACCTCCTCTTAAAACATTCAACACTCAAGGATGGAAACCTTCTTGGTATAATTTTGAAGCCTTCTACAAATATCATCAAACACCCAGGGAACTCTGTAGAAGAATGTAAATCCTTTCATGTAGCCATTAAAAATCTTCAAGACAAAGGTCTCCTCCCTACAAAGTTACGTACATCAAAGAAATCTTTCCCAATGACTACAACATCATCAACCCATACTATTGAAGAATACTTAATTAAACACGTTCCACATCATATTGATGTTGTTCACATTAATAACTAATATTCTACTCATGAATCCAACCTCCATAACAAAATAAACCAAAAAAATTCATCACTATCTAACCACCTAGAAAGTCATCTCTTCCTCCTCCAAAGATAAACCTATGATTTCCATTCATCTAGCCCCACGACAACACTAAAAAAACATCACAATAAAAGACTAAAATCACCATTCTAGCGGCACCTTCTTCTTCCACTATAGTAAAAAAAAATTAATTAAATAATTACACCAATCTCTTGTTCAAATGTCACTTTACAAGCTAGTTTAAACATCACTTTCATACAAAAAGGAAATGATCAAATATCTCTAGTCTATATAAGTACCCGTAGATGACTCCCACTCTTTCAAAGATTTCGTAGGTGCTCTCAAAACATCCTCATCTATTTCATTGGACTCTACTTAAATACCATCACTTTGGCCTCAAGATTCTAATTTACCTATCTTCATTACTACCCAAATCAATGATGTCCTCGTAAAGAGTGTCATTATTGGTGAGGGTGCCACAATCAATATCATCGGATCCATCGCCTTTAACAAACTACGATTACAAAATACCGTTATTTCTCGGACACTAGTCCTTCAAGTTTTCAACAATACAATCATGCCCACATTAGGTATTGTCATTTTACCTCTTAAATTTTACTTCAAAACCCTTCCCAGGATTTTATACATTGTAGAATGAGATTTTGAGTAAAACATGTTATTTGGAAAACCTTAGATACACACCATGCGTTGTGTCCCTTTGATGCTTCACCGATGTCTCAAATATGAATACGAAGGTAAGACATTCATGGTCCCCGTAGATCCTAATCCTTTCACCGATTATAATATGACACACCACCAAACTAAATCCTCATCCCAAATTAAAACCCTCTAATGAAGTGTCCACAAAAACATCCATTCCATCATCCAAACTACTAGAATGATCCGCCCTCAAAGACATTATGAAACCTATTTCATTGGGGGAGTACCATCTCCTCATGCTTAACTCACTTCCCACACCTAAGATATATATAAGACTAGAAAAAAATAAAATTATATGAGCCCGACATTGGATACATTATCTCCTACAAAAATTCCAATCTAAAAACCAGCCTCATCTATGGAGGGATTGGCCGTCCCTCTTCACATTACAATCATGAAAAAAATTCCATGCTCTTTAAATTTGATTTCAAATATTTATACAACCACGCCTTCATTCAAATGTACCCTCGCATGTTGCACATGGAAAGGATTTAGATTCAAATGCTATGAAAAAGGAATACATGATTTTATTTCCGTACATTCTCTCAAACCATAGTAAAAGGTACAAGAAAGTATATGAAAGGCCCTTCATCAAATCATCTTCTCAAACCACATTCATACACATAACTAAACTAGAGTCACCACCATCTATAGAACTTGACGACCCCATGGACATGGATGAAACCATATCCATCCCACCTAGATATTTTTTAGTCAATAAAATTTCCTTAGGAACTATAACTTATCAATCCAACCATGTCGGTATGAAACTTCCTCTCATTTTACCAAAAATGATTGAAGAAAATTATCCCACCATCAACACCCTCTAATGCCAAAACAATCAATAAATACTATCGCATGTGGGAGTTTTTGACCTTTTTCGTCAATCATTGGAAGGGGGTACTAAATTTATTTTCAGTTGTGGAGTTATGGGAAATTGTGAGAGGAATTAAAAGCAAGGTAGTACTGTGGATGTTTATGCAAGGTGAAACACCTCACATTTGTTTCCATTCCAATGTTTTCTCTTTAGTAAATTCATACAAAAGACTTGAAAGAATAGTGCATGGACTTGGTAAAGGAAGGAATAACATCATACATCATAAATTAGGCCATAAGGAAGTAAACATAGTTGCATTTTACAAGGTAAAAATGTAGTTTTCAAAGTACAAGTACATTAATTCTCATTATATCTTTATCCTTAAATGAGATTATTATATGTTGAGTTGTTTATTTCATTCCACAATTCTAAGTTAAAAAAATCAAATGAAAAATAAAATAGACAAATCAATTACAAAAATAATTCCATTTATTCATGTGGAAATAAAGTATCCCACACAAGCCGTGGGATGTGGCTACGATCACGAAAGATAATACATATAAATTTAAAATTGACAGGTATAAGGAAATAGAAACCCATCATTTTCTAAGTGTATCTTGAGGCCACTCCAAGCTTCTCTAGTCTAATTCTGCTTTCTTCTTTATCATACATGAAAAGGGAAAAAAGTAATAATTAGAGCTTGGGACTTCTAAATTCTTATGCTACCAACTTTGCATGTATATGCATCATCACTTTCCGAAATAAAGAGACAATTATGTAGGGACCAATTTTTGAATTCCAAAGTATAGGTTCTTTACCATGGAGATGAGAATTAACACAAAAATGAAATTGTGAAGATAAAATATGAAACAAAAATAAGTAATTCCAGCCATGTTTTGTCAAATTTTGTAGAAATATGTAATCATATAGGAGATGACTAATTCACATTAATGGAAAAAAATCCTCATGTTTACATCTTTGATTAAAGAATCGAGAGACATTACGATATTAAGAAAATGAATGACTCATTAGAATACATAATGATGATTTACAATAACAAGAAGGAATAAACATTTCATAATGCATTTTAGAAGGAAAGATTTTTAATCACATCTCTCCATTCAAGTGTGAGGTACAAGATATAGAAAAGAAATCATGTTGATAAGTAAAGAATTCCATGAGTTTCAGTTTTGTTTCAAAGAACTCCATATTTTAAGAGAAAGATTATGAGTTTGATGTAAAATTTTAGTCTTCGTCAAGGGAATGCATGAAGAAAAACCATTGGGTCAGATTAAAGTATCTAAATTCCCATGATGCACATTTAAGAGGTCTCAGTATCAAATGGATCAAGCGAAAATGTTCAAAAAGATCTCCCATTTCCACTATACGTGATTAATGAAAGAATTTACAACTTAGTTTGCAAGAAATCATTCATTTGCAACAATTAACTAAAAATACCATTTTTGAAAGATTATAACAATCAATCATACAACAATAAATTTTAAATATTCAAGAATTTTTGTGCATTCCAGTGCTCTAAACTTTGAAAAAAATAGAGATGATATTACTACATGAGTTTATGGTCATGTGAGGTTACGACACTATGAAAAATATGCAACTTCAGTCTTTAAGAAAGGGATCAAAGCAGCAAAAGGTTTAAAATCACCCTTTGAAAAGTAAATAGAGCATCAAAAAAGTAATAGTCTAGTATAGTCAATCGAGAAAATTTAATAACAGTAAGTAATGAACATGTTTTAACTTCAAGAAATGCCAAACAACACGTAGAAGTACATGTCAAGCACCATTGAAAGAAAAGAAGGGAAGAAAAAAGTTGCTTATGTTAATGCAATTCAGCATTGGATTTTATTTTGTATTTTTGTTTATGATAAGTTCGTTGTCTCAACAAAGAGCCCAAAATTTGATAACTGAATTTATAGGAAGGACAAGCAAATACTAGCTCTTATATAATAAGGGAAGTAATGGATCCTGATAAATTAATTCAAACGAGGAGCGAATATTACTCTACATCTCAAAAATGAGGATGAACTTGAGTATAAAGTTTCTAAAAAGCTCACAAATCTTTTTAAATCATACTCGCAACACATATCTTGTCCAATATATACATATATAGAAGGAGAAGACTAAAGATGGGACTTTGAGGACAAGATCTACATAGAAAATGTAGAGAAAATAGACGATGCACAAAGTGAATATATCAAGGGAATACAAACAAAATCTAGGCGTAGTTAAAATGAGTCAACCATAATAAGAAAATGAGCTAGAATACAAAACATTTTTCCTAAACGTGCAAATAGATACCAAGAATCGACCAATAGTAAATGAAAATCTAGGGCAATAAAAAACCCATAACTCTCGGGTGAAAAGTTGTGGCTCATAATAGAGCTCAAAAATACTTTGAAACCCTCAAGTTTTGTGCAACCAATCCCAAAATGCAAAAAAAAATAGCATATGAAAAGAAAACAATAATTCAATATGGGAATATTTTTTCATCTGGACATGAACGAAAAAGTAAAATTGCTTCTAAATCGGAAGAAAAGTGAAATTGCAGAAAAATTTAGCTCAAATCGACTCAAAAATCGCAGTCATGGCTTAATAGATTGATGTAAACCGCAGATCCATACAAATAAAAATAAACCCAAATAGAGGAAACCAAAGTTCAAGGAAGAAAATAAGAAGCTCAAGGAAGGAAATAACAGTCATGACATGATTAAAAAAGAGCATCCACAAGTTGGGTAAAGCTTGCATTAAGAACAAACACAATTTGAAACTCATATTTGAAAGAAAATTAGTTTGGAGGGTGTTGGGTATTAAAATGGTACTTTGAAAAAACCACATCCAGGGGAGAAAAAGTCCCTCCTCTTTATGGGAGAGGTTCTGTCTGTGGAAAAGCAACAAGCGAGCGTGGGAATCTACAGAACTCTTCCACGTACCCGACCTCCCGAGGTCGTGCGTGCAGAACGACAGCCGGTGGGGATGGAATATGCATGGGATGCGAGAAAAATTAATTAGGCAATCTAATGTCTTCGATATGTACTAATGGAATTTGTGAATCTAAGGCAAAGAAGGCTCTTCTAACTTGGACTGGTGTGATAGATTGATTGGCAAGGATGACTGCTCGAAGGCTCCAATCAATATCGAGCTCTGGCGTGATTCGATCTATGGGTTGTTGAATACAAGGAAATGACACAGGATAGTTTTGTGTATGTCTCCGAGACAAGGTCATATGGTGGATGGTGAGTACAATTGACTCTACGGACGATTCTCTGGACTAGTCCAGAATTCTCTAGCTTCATTAGCCGCTATATCTAGTAAGGACAATTGTTCGATGATGATGGGTGGAAGTGGAGTGGATCTGAATACCAAGGTGCGTAGGCTAGCGTCTATATCTGATTGACTTGTGGATTCGTTGGTGCAGTGGGATCATGGATCACAACCGTAGACTCTTGGTTGTTTAAGTCTGCTATGCTCATGTATGAAATCAAGTCCTAATCCCTAGTATCCGAGTGTCGTACACTTTCTCAAACTTCTATGTTTAAACTTAATAATTCCATGATTTTATTGGAATACCTCACAGGTGTTCGTGTAACTTGGATTCTTAGACTGGTATCTATGTTTGTGAGAGTGTCTCCTGCACCTGGCTATGGGACCAAAGGATCACAACCAAAGGTTTGTTCTCTTTCGAACCCTTCTACAGTCATGTGAATATTTGCCTAGGGTAATCTGTAGTTTGGTTGATTTGACCAAAACGTGTGTGCTTGGTCGTCTTCTATATTTAACCCTCTCAACTGAGAGCTGATCAGTTGTAAATCTGTTGTTGTTTGGAAGACTTGTATTCTGAGATTTTGGTCTATGTCATCTATTGCTGTGACAAGGTTTGGTTGAGGCACGATTGGCTCAAATATGTATTCCCTGGGCTCCCGAGGTCCCGTGATTGTCATACAAAACAAAATGTAAATCTAACTGTAATAAAGCAAATTCTAACTACGTGGAATAAATCTAAAACATATATAACTTCTATTTTTCTAGAGAAACCTTTTAAGAATTTAAGGAAAGTAGCTATTTAAACGTATCTAGGAATAACAACTAAATAATAATTTAAAAATGACACAAAATAAGCGAGTGTAGTTATTTGCTTGTGCGATTTGTAGATTTATTCTAAACAAATGAAATAGCTCATCTATCGTAAAATTCTCGATCCTACCTCGAAGTGAGGAGTGAATCATAGTTTCTCGAAACTATCAATCCTCACAGCTTCCCTGGTAATATCGAGAATAGAATTTACTAAAATGAAGCAATTATCTACTCTATTTGATATGATTTTAACTAGAACTTTGAAAGGTAGAACCTGGATTCCGCAGAACAGTGCTGCGAATCCGATGGTGTATTTGATCTTGTCCCCTCAGTTTGATTTCCTCATTCTGTCATGTTCACGTGGATCCAAAAAAGTGTGTAATGCTAGCATCAACAGAGGTAGATTTTGAGACAAAGGCAGCTCAGAATACAGAATGAATACAATGCGAGTAGGAGAGGGATAGCGCAAGAGTACAGAGCTTGTCTTATGCATTTCCTAGTGGGATTTATCTTGCGAGTCATGCAACATAAAGTGTCTAGAACCTGAAACTATCCTTCTTGAGGAGAAAAACCTGCAACTTTAATGGCTTCCTAAGCTATTCTACTCCAATGGATTGGATAAAACAACAACAACTTTGCTTGCAAAATTTGGATATGTGGCTTACCAACAATTTGAATAATGCTAACTAGACATATAATGAACCAAACTAAGAACTCTAAAAATGAAAGCTAAACCTATTGCAAAGAGATTCGAGGTAAACTTCGGACCATTTACTTGAGCACAAGCCACTTATTTATAGCTTTTCATTCACCCAAATATCAAAACAAAACTGAACTCTAAAAACCATAAACAATGGCCAAACACTATTCTAGGGGACCAAAAACATAAATGCAAGCCCAAGTCGGCAAGGAAAAGCTGGTGAAACATTGATATTTACGTGATTCATGTCAAAACGCTTTCTAGAAAATGCATAAAGGACCGCCGCTCCGGCGGGGTGGTGGTAACAGGACCGCCGCCACGATCGGGCGGTGATCACGAGACCGCCGCCCATGCGGGGTGGCGGTTTAAATCAAAGAGCAAAAGGCCAAGAAAAGAGGGAAAAAGGGAAAAACAAAGGATGCGGGGGCTAAGCGGGGCATGTGGGATGTTAACGCATACTCTGAGGGCTTTTCTGGATCCCGAACACCTTGCAAGGAGACCTGTATCATCATTGGGGCACTTGTTACACTCATTACAGCGATCAAGATACCTTACAATTTTGGGTACATACATATTGCCCCCTCAGAGAAGCGTTTTAGCCATGAAGAGCGTAAAATGGTGGGTCCGAGTAGGGTAGTCCCGAAATGGGAAGTTAGAAGTTATACGACATGTCCGTGTGTTGAAATGACGCCTTGACCAAAATTCTCGCTACTGCAAAATGAAAAGAGAACTCAAGTGCGAGATAGATACAATAGTTTGAAAGATAAATGCTAAGAATAACGAGGAATGAGAATGTACCATTTGTGCAGGATAGGAACTTACCTCCATCGGCTCTCCAAACCTGAAAATTCATTTTGAAATGAAGCAGAGTGCTATAGATATGAAAGTGGGCCCATTTTCCTATTCATTTGCGCGAGTTGATTTGATTGATTTTGAGCTCACGGGACCCACGGTGACGGTTTCTTGCATGAGTAGAGTCGAAACGCGTTCGCATGCGAGATCGTGATCATGCCTCCACGTGCGGAACACCGACCTCGGCGATCACAAAGTTACTTTTTTTTCGGTTTATTGTTTTCCCCCTTAATTTTGAAATGCTAAATACTCGTAATGGGGGTCATTTTTGAAAATCCTAGTATTAAAATGTCCACCTAGGGGGCGCCTCTTGGGTAGGCTCTTTTTTTTAAGTTAAATGGTCATTTCTGCACTTTTTAGGCCTTTTTAGGTTAAAAGCCCGCATGGGTTTTCGGACCATGACCGTCGCCACAGGCCGGGCGGCGGTTACACGTTTCACCTTTTAAGGCGGCGGTTACAAAACCACCTCCTGCTCGGGGCGGCGGTTTTGCATAGATTGCAAAAGGAACTTGTTTTTGAGCTTGTGTTTATATTTTTAGCATTTCTATGTGTTTTTATGACTACGTGTTTTTATGCTAACTTGCTCTGTTTTGTGTGTTTTTAGGTGTATACGGGCGAGAGAGAGTACATCCGATGGAGCGAGAGAGAGTGTGATTGGATCTCGGGGTACTAGATGCCCTCTCACGGGATGAGGAGGACATACTTTAGAGGGATAGTGTCTGCGCATAGAGGGATATTTGTGCGGGGATAGGAACTTACCTCCATCGTGGCTCCAAACTCATGAAAAATTCATTTTGAAATGAAACAGTGCTATAGATATGAAAGTGGGCCCATTTTCCTATTCATTTGTGCGAGTTGATTTGATTGATTTTGAGCTCTGGGACCCACGGTGACGGTTTCTTGCATGAGTAGAGTCGAAACGTTCGCAGCGAGATCGTGATCATGCCTCCACGTGCGGAACACCGACCTCAGCGATCACAGTTAGTTTTCTTCAGTTTATTGTTTTTCCCCCCTTAATTTTGAAATGCTAAATACTCTGCAATGGGGGGGTCATTTTTGAAAATGCTAGTGTTAAAAGGTCCACCTAGGGGGTGCCTACTGGGTAGGCTCTTTTTTTAAGTTAAATGGTCATTTCTGGCACTTTTTAGGCCTTTTTAGGTTAAAAGCCCGCGTGGGTTTTCGGACCATGACCGTCGCCCTGGCCAAGGCGGCGGTTACACGACCACCTTTTAAGGCGGCGGTTACAAAACCACCTCCCTGCTCAGGGCGGCGGTTTTGCACAGAATGCAAAAGGAACTTGTTTTTGAGATTGTGTTTATATTTTTAGCATTTCTACGTGTTTTTATGACTGTGTGTTTTTAGGTGTATGTAGGCGAGAGACGAGTACATCGATGGAGCAGAGAGAGAGAGTGTGATTGGATCTCAGGGGTACTAGATGCCCTCTCACAGGATGAGGAGGACATACTTTAGAGGGATAGTGTCTGCGCATATCGCGCGTGCCCCATGTTGCACCATCTAGTCACATCCTTGTAAATTATTCTCTTATTGGGATGCGGTCGAACACCTTCGATTGCTTTGGGGTCCGTGGTGAGTGGACCATTACTTTGTAGGGCGTCTACCGCGTGCAGGGGGTCCCGATCATCTGGAGCCGACTCCCTTTGGAGACAGCAGGTTCACGGGCACAGATTGCACAGTGGGCGACTTATATGGGAGATGTAGCCATCTCCACGGGGTCGAAGAAGGGGGTGAGAGTTCGATCCATTCCTTCTTTTCCTATCCTCGTATTTCGACAGGCCATCATGGGGATCCTTTCCTCGAGATTGATCGGGGACAAGGGAGGGGACACATTGCTATACTGTTGGGCCCCCATTATTACACAAATAGAGGGGCATGGCTGGATATACACTTGGGGCACAGATATTCTTGGGACCACCTACCACGATCTATATAGGGTGGTCCATTTATAGGGGCAGTCACTGAACCACCCAACTCTAGTCATGAGTTGGGTTTATGAGCACTTCATCCCTTATGGCAGGGGTGTGGAGGTGGCAGATCCTGGAGCTATTAGGGCAGCCAGATGGGCAGACATGTCGGTGCTTAGAGCACCTCATCAGCCAATTTCTTCCCTGACTACTGCTGATATGGAGGCGACACCATACCAGCTCATGGCCGGCATATGGGGTGAGGAGACCCTTACCTTGATTTCCTGCTCCACCATAGGGCAGCTTATCGATCGAGTGGGGCGAGTGGAGGTGCAACCTTTTGGTTGAGTTCCTCGATGTTTGGCCTTCCATACATGGGTATGCTTCCCCTAGTGGCACCAGTTTACAGATCAGTTCACGAGGCCAAAGGGGGACTAGAGGCCGAGGTTGGACCGTGATTACTCCTGGCATTCCCATTACAGCCAGGAGGATAGTTCGTGCTAGAGGGAGAGCTGGTGCACCTCGGGCATCTTTGATTCGAGATAGTGCGGGTCCTGCTCATAGCAGCGATGACCCTATTGATATTGACTCAGTCAGGAGTTCACGAGAGGGAGGGTCGAGGGGGAGGCCGACGACAGCAACCACGAGTGGCATGACACTTAGGATATTATGCGGCGAGAGAGGGATGAGTAGAGCGCGAGAGGGATACTCTAGTTTCGGAGGAGCCACTCTCCCGGGTGCGTCGTGGAGAGGATGAGTCCGTTGCGGGGTGACACATTGCTCCTGCCATAGGAGCAGCCCCTCAGTCAGCAACGGCATCCGCGGCAGGTGCCGGTCCCAGAGACCCATCTTGGAGGCCTGGTGATCCGAGTAAGTTACCCTTTCTCCCTCTTAATGTTTATTTATAGGCTCTCCTTAGTTGATATTTTATATATTTTAGCCTCTTGCTTAGTTTCTAATTCGTTCTTTCCTTTGTTTGTAGAGATTGTTGATGAGTGGCGGGATTTGATCCACAGGGTATGTACCGATTCCCTGATGATCCCCATGGATAGGACCCGCACAGAGCTATCGATGAGCGTTGGGAGACTTCGGCGGCAGTAGGCATACCGACATTTTGCTCTGTCGGCACGTGGCCAGGATGGTGTCGACCCTCCGTACTGAGTTAGCGGGCTATAGGATGGCTGAGCATCTTGTGAGGAGCCATTCTCGTGGTGAGACTGCATCTGCTCCTCGAGACCCCGAGCCCTTCGTTCATTCAGAGTGCCGGCGTAGCCGGAGTCCTAGGCATGGGCGTGCACCTTCGGAGGGGTCGCGCAGTGATTGAGAGGCCTCTTGGCTCTCATGTATTTTGTATTATATATTCTTTGTATATCACGGGCTCTTTGAGCATTTTGACCATTCTTAGTGCATGATGGCATTGTATATAAACATTTTATCATTTATATATATGCATTTGTTTTGGATCAAAAGCTTGGCACTCATGTTTTCCTTTCTATTTCTAGCTTTTCTATGTATACTACGATGTATGTTTGTATGCTTTTTAGAATGTATGCAATGGAGAACAGATGATGCAAATGTTTGTTTCTTTTTGTGCATTTCACGATGCTGATATATGTAGTTAAAATGTGATTTTGAATCCTAGCTTCTGTAAGCAATTTTGGATACCTCATGTTTGTTTTGCAGAGTGATGAATATAACTAGTATGATGAACAGATTAACTTGCCCCACTCCTAACTCCACGAAACTAGTAGGATACAAGGGCTTATCACCGAGAGCTAGAAAGGGCACAAGTTATGAGGTGTAGCTGAAATGATAGTGATGAAAGATGACAAAGCTTTGGTGGAACCAAATTGGAAGCTCTGAAGCTTACTTTACCCATGTGACTTCATAGTTTAGAATGCAACTTACTTTGCGGTTTATCTAGACTTGGATCCGTAGATGGCCACATAGTAGACAAAATCTGGGTTTTTAGGATTTTAACTCTCTTGGAATTTTGAACATCTGATTCATTCATTTTTGACTCAAAGTTTCAAAGTTTGAATTGTTTGTATATGACCATTTGCATTTATTTGTCAAGAGGACCCCCTACACTTTGCCCCATGCTACTAGTAAGAAGTGTGGGTTTATCACCATGGGCAAGGCATAGGCGAGTAAGGGCATTTCCATCCTTTCCCAACCCTACGTCACTAGTAAGAGATGCAAGCTCATCACCGAAGGTTGGTGGGGCAAGGAAATGTGTAAAATTAAAATTTTCTGTTTAATCACTTTTTGACTTGTTTTCTTGAGTAAAATGTCAGTATGTGCTTATTTCCAAAGAGATGTACATATGGGATAGATGTGACACCATGAAGCTTCTAGAACAGACCATAGGCAAGACACCTATCCTAAGAAGAAATCAAAGCGAGAGTAAACTTGCAGATCCTGGTATGGCTACCGTTAAGACTTTGTCATATCTAGCTTTATTTGATAAAAGATTCCGAGATGATTTGATGATATCATGAAATGGAGAGGTATGATTAAAGAGCTTTATGCCAACAACATCATGAGTTTGTAGTGAATTGCTTTGAGAATAGATTCCTTGATCACAATTTATGTAAGAAACAAGTGGACAAAATGATCTTAATCTATATGAAGATGCAATGTAAATAATTATATAAGTAGTGCTAGTTGCTTATGCATAGAACCACTTGAGGTGCAGGGAATTGACTGTTTCGCCAAATTCCTCACCTTCTAGCGTACATAAGAGGTAAGCACCATTTCCATAGTCCTTCATGAATTTGTATGGGCCCAACCATTTGGGCAAGAATTTCCTTCCTTCGCCAGTCTTCTTGTCGATACGGCTATCTAGTCTTAGAACTATATCACCTTCGTATATGTCGCGTTCATAGACCTTCTTGTTATACTGCCGGCACATTCGGTCAGCATAAGCTCTATGCCACTGTTCAACATCTAACCTAGTTTCATCTAGGATTTCTAGTTGGGAAAGACGTGCTTCTCTGTAAGTGTCTTCATCAAGAATCCCTTGTAGTGAAATGCGGAGACTGGGTATTTCAACCTCAAGTGGGAGAACTGCTTCTGCCCTAAATACTAGCGAGAAAGGAGTTGCTCCCGTTGGTGTTCTTATTGAGGTTCGGTGGGCCCACAAGGCCGGATATAAATTTAAATGCCAATCTCACTTGTTTTCTTTTCTTGTTTTAAGGAGAATGGCTTTCAGCGTCTTGTTTATCACTTCACTGTCCATTGGCTTGAGGGTAATACAAGGAAGCCGTATGATGACTTATCTTAAATTTATTGCATAGCTCGCGAACCTCTTCATTCTTGAAAGAAGTTCCATTATCAAATATAATGATTTGTGCGATACCGTACCTGCAAAATGATTTGGTTCAAAATGAACTTGGTGATTACGGAACTGTGCAGTGAGTAAGAGGCATAGCCTCTACCCATTTGGTAAAATATTCAGTGGCCGTGATTATGAAATTATGGCTGTCTGTGGATGAGGGAGAGAATTTCCCTATCACATCTAGGCCCCATGTAGAAAAGGGCCATGGAGTAGCGATTGGTTGCAGAGCTCTTGCTGGCATGTGGATCTCATGGGAGAATTCTTGGCACTTATGACACCTGCGTACAAACTCTATCGCGTCATGTTCTAGAGTGGGCCAGAAATAGCCCATTCGATGTATTTTTCGAGCGGTGGCATGGCCACCGAAGTGGCCTCCACATATTCCACTGTGAGATTCATGAAGAATCTTCTTGGATTCCTCCGTGTTGACACATCTTAGGAGCATTCCATCGAATGCTTTTCGATAGAGCACCTGCTCTATAATGACGTATTTAGCTACGATAATGCGTAACCGCCTTCTTTGTTGTGGTGTAACTCCTTCAGGTACGTATGGTCCATGATATAATTAATGATATCAGTGTACCAAAGACACTCAGAGATAGAGGGTCGGGCTTTGATGTAGTATACACACTCATCTGGAAAGTCTAAATCTACTAAATCACCTCCATCTAATGGGTTATCGGCTAACCAATCTGCGATGATTTGTCCTTTAACCGACTTCTGATTTATAAACGTTAATTCGAATTCTCCCATTAAAGTTATAAAATGTCCAGCCTTTTTAGATAAGGATCCTTGTGTGAGGAAAGTTCGTAAGTGGTCTGTTTTTACCATGACCCTTGTTTCTTGGTTCAGCATATAGTGTCTTAGGCGTTTGGTTGCAAAGACTATGGCGAGACATTCTCGTTCTGCTTGTGTATAGCGTGTTTCATAGTCGAGCAGTGTTCGGCTGATGAAATAACACGCACGTTCTCTCTTGTCATCGTCTTCTTGGGCCAACATATAGGCCAGCGAGACATTGGTAGCTCGTGAATATAGAATTAACGGGTGATCTAACTTAGGTGGCATTAGCGTAGGTGGTGACAAAAGGAAACGCTTAACTGCATCAAAGGCTTCATTGCAATCTTTGGTCCAATCAATGCTATAGTCTTTCTTGAGTAAATTTTTGATTGGATGAACGGTGAAGCTTAAGTCTGGGATAAATCTCCGGATTGCACCCAGCTTTCCAAGAAATGATCTGATTCCATATTCACTCAAAGGTGGGGCCATTTCGAGGACAACCCGAATTTTAGTTGGATCAACATCTATTCCCGTGACAATATGATGTAACCTAGGAGCTTTCCTCTGTTACGCTAAAGACGCATTTCTCTAGGTTTAGCGTGACTCGTATTCTATTAGGCATGAAAGAATGACGCGGAAAACATATAGGTGGTCATAACGCTTCTTGGCTTTAGCCAATAAATCATCAACGTAGGATTCCACGATTTTATGAACTAAATCGTGGAATATATATGTTATAGCTCTGATGCGTGCTTGTAGACGGCATTCTTGAGACCGAATGGCATAACAAAGATAGCAATAGGTTCCCCCGAGGAGTTATAAACGTAGTTTTAGCTTGATCTTGCTCGGATATTTTGATTTTATTGTATCCCGAGAATCCATCCATGAGAGAAAAAAATTTCAAATCCATTGTTGCATCAACAATGACATCAATAGATGGCAACGGAAGTCGTCCTTAGGACATGCTTTGTTGATGTCTTGGAAATCTATACGAGATGCGTATTTTCCCTTCTTCTTGAGAACGGAACAATGTTAGATACCCATTGGGAGTATTCGATGGTTTGATGAATCCTACCTGAGGAGTTTTATTACCTTCTCTTTTACCATGAGAGCTACCTTGGGCTTCATGGGTCTTGGTTTTTGTTTAATCGGCTTTGCATCGATTTAGTGACGAGGTTGTGCACCGCAATGTGGGTGCGACTCTTGTCATTTCCTTATAATTAAATGCAAACTCCTTTTGATGTTCTTTGAGGATCCGCGTATGTATTTCCACTTCTTAAGGGTTAAGGATGATCCTAATTTCAAGATTTTTGGTTTGTCATCCGTCCCAATGTTGACATCGATTGTTTCTTCGATCAAAGAGGCGTTACCCTCTTCAAACTCAGGTGGTGCTGGAGGTAAATCCAAATCATCCCCATTTTCTACTGCGTATATGCTAGGTTCCATTTGTGAGGGAAGATCCATCATGGGATTTCCGAAATGGGAAGACGAATGTGGAATTAAGGATAAATCTAGCATGTGATAGGAGAGATGTAGTGCTGCATAGGCGTTTAAGTAATCCAAAGTGGCCATATCACTATCAACATGGTTTAGGACGGTAGATTCACTTCCGCTTGGAAGGGGAGTTGTCATTGTTTTTATCAATGGTTCATCACGAATGGACACCGTGTAATGGGTATCTTCTAACTCATTGCTTGGCGTAAAACGTGATGTTGAAGTTGCTATTGAATCGGCGAGAAGATTTTTCTCCCATGGGATTTCTTCAATGGATATGAAGTTAAACGCCTTGCTTAAATATAATACGGCTTCTTTGTAAAGCTACAAGTGTTCGGCTTTGGTTTCGTATACCTCAGAAACCTGGTTTGTCACTAATTGTGAATCTCCTAAGACTCTGATGTTATCAATGCCAATTCTTTTGGCTAAGGTGAGGCCAAGGAGGAGGGCTTCGTACTCAGCGCCATTATTTGTGCATTCAAAATTTAACTTAAAGGCAAATGGTATGACTTTCTCTTTGGGTGAAGTAAGAATTATACCTGCCCCCGCTCCATAACGGCATTTAGCTCCATCGAAATGGAGAGTCCAATATTTAGCCGGGAGTATAGATGTTGGGGTATCTGTTGTGTTTGCGCACTCTACTTCTACCATGCAAAGGTCCTCTGCTGGAAGGGAACCAACACCTAGGGAATATCCTATGCCTACTGAATCGAATGGTAAGAACATTGGTAAATCTTGTTCTATTAATTCAACGATTTTTGCAGTAGTCCCTAATGATACCGTTTCTTTAGCCTTATCTTTGGGGGTTGGGGTTGTTTTGGCTATGCTGATAGTTTCAAGATCCGTCGTAGGTACCAACTTTTCCTCTGGTTTTGGGTCAGTGGGTTTATTAAGTTGGTTTGTTGGAAGTTCAAATTCTGAGTGCACACCTGGTCTTTTCTTTAAATCAGCTAGGTGTAAATCGAAAGGTTTTGGATCACCTTTGGCTACAAACACCTTTCCTAGATGCAGGAATCTTACCTCTTGAAATAACGTAGAAGGGATTGCCTTCATTCGGTGTATCCATGGTCGGCCGAGGATCATATTATAATTAGTTTCTTGATCTATAATATAAAACTTGGTCAGGATTGTTTTGGGTACTAAGGTGACCGATAGTATTATAGTTCCTATCGAAGTGGCTTTAAGGCTATCATAGCCTCTCAATGTATTTCGAGTGGTGGAACAGTTTGTTTCCCCATATCCTAGTTTTGGAGGAAAGAGAAAGGGAGTATGTTAACCATGGGCCCATTGTCAACCATTGCCCGTTTTACGTATTTATTATAAACCCATACTTGTAAGTGTAAGGCTGGATCACCTTGGCATGCAATCTCTGCGTCTGTAGGCATTTTACTTATTTCGAATATAAATTTGACGTCCTTGTCTGGCTGCCCCAGAGGGTGGATATCAAAATCTATGTGGTTTACTTGCGTTTCAGGAGGTGGAGTGATGTTAATTAGATGACCTAGACCTAATGCTTCTAAAAGAGCAGCTCTGTGAGTAGAAGAGTTCTTTAATAAGTCCAAAAATGAAATGTGTGAGAAGGTCTTTGTTAGGTCGCTAATTAAATCATAGGCACCCACGGGTTTTTCTGCTATTTGTTGACTCTTATCCATTTCTGGCAGATGACTTGGGCTTGGTTGAGAGAAATACTCTCGTGTTCTTGTTATAGCTTCGATAGGTAGCTCAGCATCTAGTTCTACCAAACTGACTATCTTGGGTCTCGGTTGACTTCCTAATTGTGGCACAACTGATGGATTTAGTGAAGTCGAGGCTTCATGATCATTGTTTCCCGGCATTGCACCCTTGTTCATCCCAGTTGGATTTAGTCTATTATTATCATGATTTGGGAGTGGATCGTTAAAGATCTTGAGGGGAGCATTCTGAGGGGAAACTGCCCCTGCGAGCATGTTTGGTGGTGATGACATGGGATCTGCCAAAAACAAATCTGTGAAGAACTGTCTTTGTTCTTCTGGCAAACGTTGCATGAATTTATTGTAGTCATGGCACGTTCTAGTATCATGACCCCAAATTTTGTGGAAACCACAATAAGAATTGGGATTGTAATTCCTGTTTTGTTGGTTTGGTGTATATTGTGGCCTAAAATTCTGATCAAACTATTGCCTATTTTGCATTTGTTGTTTTTGGTTTTGACTTTGGTTTTGATAACCAAATGTGTTTTGGCTTGGCCCTTGTATGGGATTGCGCCGTTGTTGTTGTTGTTGTGGATGGTTAAAATCCACTGTATTGATTGTTGGGGTAAAGTTGTTATTTCGTTGGTTACTTGTTTGTAATGGAGTATTGACAACATTTACCTTCTTAGGCTAATCAGTTACTCCATCAGTTGTTACACCCTGATTTTTGTTAAGGACTTTAGGTCCTTGATTGACGTTTGTGGTAGTGGGATAATTTGTAGTGTTCTGATTGGGGGTGATTAACCTCCCGTTTGCTCCATATGTTTTACGGCCACTATCTATCGCTGCTTGATCTATTCGAAGAGCACTCTCAAGTACTTCATCGTAAGTTCTTAGTGGGAACTTTTGGACTTCTTCCTTCACCTCTCTGCTGAGAGAATGAAGGAATAAATCACATAGTTCCATCTGATCCATATTTGGAGCACTTGCTGAAGAATAAAGAACTGTACGCCACCTCTGGATGAAATGGGTGACAGATTCGTTGTGTTCTTGTTTGATGTGCAAGAATTCCCTGATTCCTGTTCTCAACAGTTTGTTCATGTCAAATGCCTTAATGAATTCTGACACAAGTTGTTTAAATGAATGGATGGAAGCCTCAGGTATTCTATAATACCAATCAAGAGCGATGCCTTCCAAAGTTTTGGGGAATATTTTAGCAACAACCCCATCCCAAGGGAGTAATTCTCGTATGGCTGTAGCGTAAGCCTTGATATGCGCGTTTGGATCTCCCTCACCTTTGTACTTGGGTAAATCGGGAAGGGGTCTTGGAAGCATGACGCTTCATATGGCGAAGTCTAAGGGCTCCTTCAGATATTCTGAATAAGTCCCTATCGCATAGTTTTTGACCATTGATGGTGGTTGCTGAGGGAGTGGTGGTGGGATGGGTTGTTGATACGGTGTAGCGTATGCATTGGTAGGGGCATAGGGAAGTCCCTGTGTTTGAACAAACATGCCGGGAGAGGAGAACATATCTCCTTGTAGTGATTTGGAGTACATGTTTAAGTATGACGGGGCATTGTCTAGTAATGGATTATTTGATACTAGACCGGGAGGAATGGTGTTAGAGATAGTGGGCCTTGTTGGCGTTTGTTGTGGATATTGAGGAGGCATGCCTAACGTGCCTACTCCTGTGAGGAGATCTACTTGGCTAGGGTGGTATGGAGGATTGGAACTTTCTGCTTGCATGAATTGAGGATTTTGACTTGCTTGAGCAAGTTCTAACCCTCTCACTTTTTCTACTAACGTTGAAATGACTTCATTTGGTGAAGTCACGGTGCCTTACCTTAGCGGCATTTTTGTATACCCTAGTGTTGTATAGGCATGTGATATCCTGCTATGAACCGGCTGCTTATCTTGCCAAGTTTCTCAGAGTATTTCCTATATGCGTGGCATAGAGGTATTTTCTTGAAAAGAGACCTCGGGTTGTATTTGTAGACCTCCTATAGATGGGTACATACCACGAGAGCGTTGTTCACTCTAGGATAACGTATTGATTTGCTTCATCATCTAAGACCCGGTATGGTCGATTGCCTACTAATTTGTGGTCTAAGCACATACGAGGAGATGACCCGATTCTCCGGTGAACGTCATATTGTTTGAGCACAAGGCTCTGTCATTGCGTTTGAGGGGGTTGATCTAACTCCCCCGTTTGAAAGGACGAGCTATATCTGATCCTTGGAGTTTGTGCTGACAATTGATTAGTTGAGTAGTTATCGCCCCATAATGAGAGTGAGGGTGATGATTGTCTGTTCTGTTGGGCGTAGTATGCCTCAAGACCCAAGAGGGGTCTGCCATATGCATCGAATCCCGACATATTCGGGGGGTATATGAATACCCGCAGAATAATGGGAAGGAGCGAAGGTGGTTTGTGAAAGGCTAATGAGGCGGAGAAGATGAAAAGGTATACTAAACTTGGAAGAACACGTGATACTATGACTCCGGAAGAGAAAGTAGGAAGTTTACGTCAGCTTCACTAATTTTGTTTGTTCACGTCGGGTTCACCAATTTTGTACGCTGGAAAAGCGACAAGCGAGCGTGGGAATCTACAGGAAACTCTTCCGTGTACCCGACCTCCCGAGGTCGTGCCGAGACAGCCGGTGGGGATGGAATATGCGTGGGATGTAGACAAATTAATTAGGAAATCTAATGTCTTCGATACGCACTAATGGAATTTGTGAATCTAAGGAAAAGAAGGCCCTTCTAACTTGGACTGGTGTGATAGATCGATTGGCAAGGATGACTGCTCGAAGGATCCAATCAATATCGAGCTCTGGCGTGATTCGATCTATGGGTTGTGGAATACATGGGAAATGACCTGGGATAGTTTCGTGTATGTCTCTAGATAAGTTCATATGGTGGATGGTGAGTACAATTGACTCTACAGACGATTCTCTGGCCTAGTCCAGAATTCTCTAGCTTCGTTAGCCGCTATATCTAGTAAGGACAATTGTTCGATGATGATGGGTGGAAGTGGAGTGGATCTGAATACCAAGGTGCGTAGGCTAGCGTCTATATCTGATTGACTTGTGGATTCGTTGGGCTGTGGGATCTGTGGATCACAACCGTAGACTCTTGGTTGTTGCGGTCCTGCTATGGTCATGTACGAAATCAAGTCCTCATCCCTAGTATCCAGTAATCGTACGCGTTCTCAGCTTCTATGTTTAAACTTAATAATTGTGTGATTTTCTCCGAATACCTCACAGGTGTTCATGTAACTTGGATTCTTAAACTGGTATCTATGTCTGTGAGAGTGTCTCCTGCACCTGGTTGTGGGACCAAAGGATCACAACCAAAGGTTTGTTCTCTTTCAAACCCTTCTACAGTCATGTGAATATTTGCCTAGGGTAATCTGTAGTTTGGTTGATTTGACCAAAACGTGTGTGCTTGGTCGTCTTCTATATTTAACCCTCTCAACTGAGAGCTGATCAGTTGTAAATCTGTTGTTGTTTGGAAGACTTGTATTCTGAGATTTTGGTCTATGTCAACTATTGTTGTGACAAGGTTTGGTTGAGGCACGATTGGCTCAAATATGTATTCCCTGGGCTCCCGAGGTCCCGTGATTGTCATACAAAACAAAATGTAAATCTAACTGTAACAAAGCAAATTCTAACTACGTGGAATAAATCTAAAACATATATAACTTCTATTTTTCTGAGAAACCTTTTAAGAATTTAAGGAAAGCAGCTATTTAAACGTATCTAGGAATAACAACTAAATAATAATTTAAAATAGACAAAATAACCGAGTGTAGTTATTTTCCTGTGTGATTTGTAGATTTATTCTAAACAAATGAAATAGCTCATCTATCTGCAAGATTCTCGATCCTACCTCAGAAGTGAGGAGTGAATCATAGTTTCTCAGAAACTATCAATCCTCACAGCTTCCCTGGTAATATCGAGAATAGAATTTACTGAAATGAAGCAATTATCTACTCTATTTGATATGATTTTAACTAGAACTTTGAAAGCTAGAACCTGGATTCTGCAGAACAGTGGCGAATCCGATGGTGTATGTGATCTTGTCCCCTCAGTGTGATTTCCTCGTTCTTTCATGTTCACGTGGATCCAGAAAAGCGTGTAATGCTAGCATCAACAGAGGTAGATTTTGAGACAAAGGCAGCTCAGAATACAGACCGAATACAATGCGAGTAGGAGAGGGATAGCGCAAGAGTACAGAGCTTGGCTTATGCAATTCCTAGCGGGATTTATTGTGAGTCATGCAACATAAAGCGTCCAGAACCTGAAACTATCCTTCTTGAGGAGCAAAACCTGCAACTTTAATGGCTTCCTGAGCTATTCTACTCCAATGGATTGGATAAAACAACAACACTGCTTGCACAAGCTGGATATGTGGCTTACCAATAGCTGAATAATGCTAACTAGACATATAATGAACCAAACTAAGAACTCTAAGCAAAATGAAAGCTAAACCTATTGCAAAGAGAGATTCAGAGGCAAACTTCAGACCATTTGCTTGAGCACAAGCCACTTATTTATAGCTTTTCATTCACCCAAAGATCAAAACCAAACTGAACTCTAAAAACCATAAACAATGGCCAAACACTATTCTAGGGGACCAAAAACATAAATGCAAGCCCAAGTCGGCAAGGAAAAGCTGGTGAAACATTGATATTTACGTGAGTCACGTCAAAAACGCTTTTTGGAAAACGCGTAAGGACCACCGCTGCGAGCAAGGCGGTGGTTACGGGACCGTCGCCTAATCGGAGCGGTGGTCACGAGACCGTCGCCCATGCGGGTGGCGGTTTGTCATCAAGAGCAAAAGGCCAAAAGAGGGAAAAAGGGAAAAACAAAGGACGCGGGGGCTAAGCGGGGCATGTGGGATGTTAACGCATACTCCGAGGGATTTTCCGGATCCCAAACACCTTGCGAGGAGACCTTTATCATCATTGGGGCACTTGTTACACTGTTCCGACAGTATAGTACCTTACAATTTTGGGTACGTACGGTTCCCTTATTGAAAGCAAACAACAAAGCTTATATAAAAATGTAAAAAAATCATCTTAATGCTCGACTTTTGACATCTTGAAATGATTTTTACCAAAATAGCTTATCAATACAATTGAATGGAAGAACCGAAGAAAAAAAAAGAGAATAAAATAATAGTACTTTCGAGAAATATATATAGTAGAGTATAACCTTATAGTGCTTTGAGAAACGGTGATACGAGAATAGAATCATTCTCATTCACGAGAATAAGATATCATTCCATAGACATAAAGTTCTTGAAATCATATCAATAAGAACAAAAAGTTTCTTATTATAGAAGATAAATGATCCAAAGATTTCAGGCAAGCAAGAAGAGATAATAGATGAAGATAGAGAGAAATGGGAAATTATTTTGTATTGATTGCTTTCGATTCTATTTACACTTCAAAAGTATCATAGTCTAATTACTTGTAATGAGCTAGGCTCTTACATTTATAGATGAAGTGAAGAGAGGAGAAGAAGAGAAGGAAAGATATCTGAATTGGAAGCTCAACCAGCAACCATCAATTCCCTGAAAAATCCACCTATAATTTTTCAAGTGTGGTTCTGCATGTCATTTGGTGTTTCATAGAAGGAAGGATGGAATATCGATCAAATCTGATCTAGTTGAAGCAATCAGATCACGTATTAATGGCTTGAAAGATGTTTTCTAGATTCCCAACCATCAAATCCTACTAAAAATAATATTTTAAGTTTCCATGTCATAGAGGAGGCCAAAATATTTCCAATAGTATAAAATTCATCGAATTTTGAGCGGTGGATCGAAATTTATGCTTATTTGATTATTTGAATTGAATCCATACAAAAATGGAAAAAATATAATTTTCACAAAAGGATCCACGGGCTGAAAATGTAATTTTCCTTTAGCACAAAAGATGCAAAGTGAAAAATTCTCCCTCAAACCCCGTAGGCCTGTTATTTACTTTTGATATAGGCCCAACATGTGGATTTTTTTGGGCACTTGACAGAGTTGCGACTCACTTTTACAATTTTAATTTATTTTGATAAAAGGTTAAAATTTCCAAAGTGCTCCAACGATCCACCTCTCCGCTTTGAATTTTCAACCTATATTCATTACGACTTTGGTGGAGTCATGGATCATTTTACAACTTTACTCCTTTTGGAAATAAAACCAAAATTCCCAAAAGGCTCTGACAACCTACCTTCCCGCTTTGAACTTAAAAACGGCCACATGTCCTTTTGCAGGCCTTAGGAATTCTTTTATACTTTTACGCCCTTTTTTCCATAATGCATCAAAACATGAAAAGGGCCTACCTTTCCTGCCATAGCTCGATTCGACCAATCAGGATCCTTCGGGCCATGGGGCCAATTTGATACTTTTGCAAAAATAAAAAAGTGACAAGTTCACCAAATAAACCCGCCACGCCACATCCAATAGATATTTCCACATATCCGTGGATGTGGGAAAAGAAATTAACAAGGAAGATACGCCTGTCATTCATGACTGTAGAAAAAAATACAGAGGAGGGGAAAAAACTCCACCCTTCACACACGAAAAACAAATTTCTCCTCATGAAAAGAAGAATTGTAAACAATACCAGGCTCAATGTGATCCATGGCCATAGAAAAGGATTTGAAAATTTCATTCGAATGGAGGAAATGATTTTCAAGCATCCAGACGGGAAGACAAAAAGTTTATCAAACCATGCGGACTGCAAGATTTTAATTTAACCAGGTGAGATTGAAAATATGCACCAACTTATTAAAAGCATGAATTTTTCTATCACTCCAGAATTATCACTCTGCTCAAACATCTCTCAAAGGCACCAACTCAAAAATTTTGAAACTTGACTTGAAAAATGAGGGGAATTTTGAGGGTGATAATAGTTGGCTCTTTCTAAGGATGACTTGGCTAGAATAGAGGAACGAGGAAATATATAGAACCATAGAAAAACTTTGGTAAAGCATACTAGTGCCTTATCCATTAGGAAAATAGAGTCAAAGGTGAAGCGATACAGAAGACAACACACACGGAAGGGAAATAAACCAAAAAGGAAAAACAAAAAAAAAACACAACACTACAAATAGTATATACAAAAGGATGTCCTAATCACCTAGGACTTGAACAACTTAAAATATTGCCCACTATAAGGATGTGGGAGAGAAGATCCATCCATATAAACCATGTAGAAAGAATTTTCTCTAGAAAAGTGTCTGATTTTGAAAGGACGAAGCGAAAGACAAAAAAACTTACCATGGCTTCCTCGAGGTTCATGTCTTTTGTCCCACAACAAAACAATGTCTCCCACTTGAAAATATCTAGGCCTAGCCTTCTTATCAAACAAATATTTCACCTTTAGTTGATGAGCTGAGATCCTATCAAAAAATTACATCTTGTCTTCATCCATCTTCTGGAGATAAATGATCCTCTTATCTAAGGAACTGATGAAACTTGAATCCTTAATAGCCTTCATTAAGTGCAAGGCTGGTAATTCCACTATTACTCATAGCAGAGCTTCAACACCATACACCACCTAAAATGGAGAAATCCCAATTGCTCTTTTGGGTGTAATTCTATCTGCTCAGATAACATCATAGAGCTTCTTGTGCCAATTCTTTTGAGATTCATTGACAAACTTCCAAACGATGGTTACCAAATTCTTATTTGTTGATTCTTCTTGTCCATTCCCTTGGGGGTAATAGTCTAAATAATAAGAAAGGGAAATTTCATAACCATAGCAGAAATCCATCATATCAAAAGAAGAAAAACTTGAAGGATTATCAATAACAATTGTGTTTGGTACCTTAAACCTTATCAAGATGTTCTCCTTGATGAAATTACACACCATCTCGGAATTAGTGCTTTTGACTAGAATAGCCTCTACCGACTTTTTGAAGTAATCTGTAGTAGTTAGTATGTGAGTATGTCCAACACTAAAAGGTGGGTTAAGAGTTTCAATGAAATTCAATCCCCACTATTGAAAAGTCTCATTAATCACTACTGGTTTGAGTGGTAAAGCAGCCAACTTGGGTCTCCCAACAAAATTTTGATAGGCTTCAGACTTACCTACCCATTTTTATGCATATTTGAACAATGTATGCCAATAGTAACCTCCACGAAGGATCTTATGGGCGTGACAATAGAAGAAAAATGTCCTATACAAGCTTTGATCATGAAAATCGTAAAAACAAATTCTTTTGTTACTCTTTGTGCACACATTTAAGGACTCCTCCATCAATGCCTGTCTTGAACAAAGAATTTTCCCATAATACATACTATGTAAACCTTAGCTTAATATCTCTCTTTTCCTTGGCACTCAAATGGGATGGAAACTCTCCATAAGTAAGAAAATGTGCAATATCAGCATACCACTCATCTGTTGAACTAAGGAAGAGAACAACAGGAACATCAACTACTTTTGTGGAAAATTCTTCATCATCCCCTTCAGTAATAAGCTCACACAATCTTTTACCCCGAAATAGCTTAGTTGGCTTGATATCAAGGTCATATCCTTGGAATTTTTCTACCCAATTTCCTCTCTTAGTTCCAAACTCATGTTATGTAAGAATAAACTTGATGGTTGTATCAGGTACAAACACAACAGAGTGAGAATTAAGAATATTAAAATGAAACTACTTGATAGCTTTGACCAATGAAAAATAATATTTCTCCATCATATTATATTTCGATTCATGAGCTTTCAGAACATATCTCATGAAGGCAATTCTAAGTTCATGATCCTCGAATTTTTTTGAGTTAGCACAACAACCAAGGTACTCTCCGTAGCATAGCAATAGATAATAAATTTTTTTGAAATCTGACATGCTAAGATGTAGGTTCTAGCAATGGATTTCTTAATACATTTAAATGCTTCTTTACCTTCAGAATTCTAACCAAAGATCTACTTTCCTTTCATCATGTGCGCAACACTCATAGTCAGTTCTATAAAATTTGAAATGAATCTCCTCGGAAATTTATCTTGTCAAAGAAAGAGTGAACACACTTTTTGCTTGTGGGAAGAGGAATATCTTTGGATTGCTTGAACTCTTTCTGGATCTATCTTGATCCCTTGTTTGGAAACAATATGCCCCAAAAACTTACCTTGATAACATAAAAGACAAACTTCTTAGGATTAAGGAAACTCCATGTTCTTTGCATTTTTAAAGAATTATTTACAGATGTTGAAGATGATTTGCCATTGTTTCAAAAAAATAGTCAAATCATCAAGGTACAAAAAAATTCACTTTCCCTTTATACTTCCAAAAGCTAAATCCATTTCCCTATGGAAAGTGGCACCATCATTGATAAGACAAAATGGCATTCTCTTGTAGGCAAAGGTGCCCAAAGGGGTAGTAAAAGTAGTCTTTCCCCGATCTGGGGTACTGAATTCCACTTGATTGTATCCAGAGAATCCATATACCATAGAAAACATCTCGAGCCCGAGATGGCTTGCAAAACTTGATCCATCATGGGGAGTGAATAATTTTCTTTTAGAAAGGCCTAATTTAAATTCCTAAATCTACATAGATGTGAATCTTGCAATACTTCTTTCTGACAGCGAGCACATTGTTGGAAATCCATATTGAATGATGTAAGGAGAAATTAATCTTGGCTTTTCATAACTTCTTGATCTCTTGAAAAATAGTATCAACAACCTTAGGATTATACACCTTTTATTCTTCTTGAAAGGTTTGATCTGAAGTTTTAGAGGCATACAATGTTGCATATCCTTTGGTTCAAAATCCTTAAGATCTTTGTATGAATAGGCAAGAACATCGGCATACTTTTTTAATAGACTTACTCCTTTCTTTTTCTCTTCTTGAGTCCAGCATTTTCCAATATTTACCACCCTGGGTTCATCATTGCTTCCAATATTGTCCTTCTCATACTCAGCATTAGCAAATTGTCGAGTCCCTTGAGAAGATTCAGATTTGATGACGCTATCATGTTTTTCAAACAAATCTTCTAGACTCCTAGTCCTTTAGGAATCTTGTTGCCCTTCAAATTAATATAGCCATCCTGATCCATCTCTTCCTTGATATCTTCCTCATTAGAGGGCACATGTTCTCTATGCAGAGTTTCACTTCCTTCAAAATATAACTGATTGAAGTTATCTTTAAGATCCAATAAAGAGAGGAAGTGTTGATATTTATTGAAAACATTCCAAAGATATCTTGCATTATCCGGAACACTAGGTCTATGAATACTTTTAATGGTAAATTTATCTTGAGAGAAATCTAGATGAGGAATCAACAAAGATCACCGGGATAACTAGAGAATTAGCTCTAGTATTCTTTACTCTTGGCACAAATTCAATTGAGAAAGCACCAATGAATTCAATGTAATCCTAAACAAGATTTCTATAATGTTTCAATCTCCTATTCTTAACTTTGTAAATATCCCTTACCTATTTCATAATCAAATTTGCATCATCACGAGCACAAAGATTCTTTACTCCTATTTATTTTTTCATGCTCAACCTAGGATGAGAGCCTCATACTCGGATGTAAATTATTTATATTTTCAAAATGAAGCTTGAAATAAAAATGGATGAATATTCCCTTCGGAGAGATTAACACCACACCGTGTCTAGAACCAACTGAAAAGTAGCTTCCATCAAACTCCAAAGTCCAAATGCCACTGGGATCATGAATCAATCCCTTAGGAATACTTGCCTCATCCTTTGACATGATCATATAGTTGTCATGCCCTATATCTTCATAGAGTATTTGTTCTTTTGGATCATCAGTCTTTTTTACAATATACTCAGTTTGATTTTCTGGTAACAACTTTCTTATTTTTCCATTGACCGGGATCAAAGAACATGACTAGTCCATTTGAATTTCAACTCCTACCTCTTTACAAAAATTCCTACTCAGCAACATACCATATGAGGGAGTAATATCAGCAACAAACATAGTGGCTGTAACCCTTTTCTCTGGAAAAGTAGCGAAGGCTACTTATGCATCTTTAATCCTCCCAACCAAAGGAACTTCTCTAATCTCCATGGAATAGCAGGAACCAAAGGTACATGTTATATTATAGCCCAAAGCATGAGCTACTTTTGCACGCATTACATTGTCGATGCTTCAAATTCTATAACACAATTATCGAGTTTATGACCAACTATGAGGAGAGTCACATAGAATGGTTCAATTTTCTCATTAGGGAAGTTATTGCAGCCACAAGGCTTGGTTGAGTGAGGAAGAGGGAGTGGGAAAAATTAATTTAGAAGTATTAGATGAGGCTTTGGATTTGGAATTGAAAACATTTACCATTTTAGCAAAGGATTTTGGATGGGTTTGGTAAAACTCTATGTCTGCAATTTGGATTTTGGTCTTTTTAGGAAATCAATGATATCAAAATACCTGAATTAGCATTACTCATTCGAAATTAAAGGAAAAAAAAATTATTTATCAACTTTAGGAATTGAAGGAAAAGAAGTTTTGGAAATAGAGGTAGAAGGAGGAGGATTTGAATTACTCACCTTTTGCATGGAGGCAATGGGAATAGGAGCTCCTCTTCTTCCAACCACTAGAATAGTTATAGGAAACTCTTTGGATTTCTTAGCATGATGCATCACATTTTCTTTTTTGTTTGTCTGCTCCCGAGTCATAATAGCATATGAATCACTATTCATCTCTGCCACTCTTTCATAATATTCATCTTTATATTCCATACCTTCAAAGTGGTAAGGAAATGAACTTGAGATCCACCAAGCTCTTCTAGTTCTTCATCAACCTCTTCTTCTGGTTCTTCATAGAGTTCATTAAACTCCTCATCATTAGGTTCTTGAACTTCACAATTTACATTGTATGGAACCTTGATAGTTGAGACTTCAATATCCAATTTCTTCTAAGAAGGAGGTAACTAGTTCCTAGGCTTAAACTTACCTTTTGGAATATCTTGATAAGGAGTATGTTGAGCCAATTGCTTTTTAGCCCAATGAGATCATTTGCCAACTTCGCACTAAGCGATCTGGATTGGCTCCAGGAGAGGAGAGGAAGATGTTTTATACTTGGAATTTTCTCTTTTCAATTTACCATACATGATTAAATCATCCTCAACAGTGATAGCCAAACGTTGATCAACATATAGAGTTGTAAGGTTAGATTTCCTTAGTGCATAGCTTACTTCGTAACTAGGCTTTGAGGAAGAAGCATTTTGGATTTGATCTACATGACGAGTGTTACTGTGGAATTTTATGAATGAGCTTGTTGAATTTGGCCACAAATTCTCTCATGGGCTCATGTGATTCCTTCTTTCTATGAGAAATTTGAGGCAAGAGAGAATTCACATCTTCAGCAAGTTTGAAATGTTTCTAAAATTGAGATATAAAGGTGGTCCAATCAGTAATTTACCCACAGAAGATGATAGAACCAATTAGCGCAATACCTGCAGGTGTTTCGCAAAGATCCCGACAAAAACGCGTCTTCATGCTCAATCCCAAGAATCGCACATGAAACCTTGAAGGATGCAATGTGTTCATCTCGGTGTACCTTCCCATTACCTCGGAATTTAAGAAAACCTTTCCTACTACTCCTAGGAAACTCATGTAATGGTTGAGGAAGAGAAAGAGGCCCAATCCAGTGTCCCTAAGGAAGAGGTGATACCATTTGTGGGAAGATTGTTTGAAGGGGAACTGAAACACTAGAAAGTATTAGAATAAGAAGATTAGGGCTGAGTTGTTATGGAGGAATGCTATTCTTGGAATTTTTGTCTTTAACAAGAGGTGTGCTTGCAAAACGAGTTCCTCTATTCCTTCTCGCTAGAAGAAGAGAGAATTTTTGTTTGTCCAGAAGTTGAAAATGAGAATCTTCAACCCCGAGAGCTTTCTTCCCACCTGTATATCGTAGAGTCACCAGACCAAAAAATGATCTTGAAGTTGTTTTAGAAAGGGATACGTTGAAACAAAATCCCATTGAAGTCGCCAAAAACTATTGGGTTTTAAAATGGTACTTTAACAAAACCATAGTCAGGGGACAACAAGTCCCTCCTCTTTATGGGAGAGGTTCCCTTATTGAAAACAAGCAACAAAGCTTATATACAAATGTGCAACTTTCATCTTAAGGCTGGACTTCTAACATCTTAAAATGCTTTTTACCAACATAGATTATCAATACAATCACATGGAATAAGCTCAAGAAAGGGTAGAGAAAAATATAACATTACTTTAAGGAAATATAGATAGCAAAGTATAACCCTATACGTCTTGAGAGAAAAGGAGATACATAATAGAATCATTCTCACTCACAACATAAGATATCATTCCATAGACACAAAGTTATAGAAATCATATCAATAAGAACACAAAGTTTCTTATTACGTAAGATAAATGATCCACATATTTCAGGAAAACAAGAAGAGACAATAGATGAAGATAGAGAGAAAATTGAAATTCTTCTATATTGATTTCATTCAATTCTATTTACACTTCAAAAGTATAAGAGTCCAACGACTGCAATGAGCCAAGATCTTACATTTATAGATGAAGCAAAGAGAGAGAATAAGTGAAGGAAAGAAATATCATTTAGAAGCTCAACCACAAACCATCAATACCCCTACAAATCCGCCTACAATCTGTCAAGTCTGGTTCTGCATGTCTATTTGATGCGTCGGAGAAGGAAGGATGGGAGATTGGATCAAATCTAATCTAGTTGAAGCATTCGGATCACTTATTAATGGTGTGAAATATTTTTCTAGATTCCCAAAGAATCAAATCTTGCTGAAAATAATAATTTATGTTTCCATGGCGTAGAGGAGGCTAAGATATTTCCAACAGTATAAAATTTGTCAACTTTCAAGCATTGGATCGAAACTTATTCTCATTTGAATATTTGAATCGAATTCGTACAAAAATTATGAAAATATAATTTTTGCAAAATGGATCCACAGGCCCGAAAATGCAATTGCACGTTTAGTGCAAAATATGCAAACTAAAAAAGTCTCCCTCAAACCCCGTAGGCCCGCTATTCACTTTTGATATAGGCCCGACACATGAATTTTTTGGGCACTTGACCCCACGGTATGCTATTCACATTTCCAATTTTTCTTTCTTTAATAAAAGGTTTAAATTCCCAAAGTGATCCGACGATATGCCTCTCCCGGCTTCGGCGAGTCATGGATCATTTTACAACTTTACTCCTATTGGAAAAAAAACAAAAATTTGCAAAAGGCTTTGACAACCCACCTTCACAGTTCGAACTTAATAACAACCATGTGTCATTTTTTTGCACCTTAAGCATTCTTTTATAATTTTATGCCCTTTTCTCAATAATGCATCAAAACACGAAAAGGTCCCGCCTTTTCGGCATAGCTCAATTTGACCAATGAGGATCCTACGGGCCATGGGGCCAATTTGATACTTTTTCAAAAATATAAAAAGTGACAAGTTCACCAAATAAACCCGCCACGCCGCATCCAATCAGATATGTCCACATATCCATGGATATTGGAAAAGAAATTGACAGGGAAGATATGTCCATCATTCATGACTATAGAAAAATATAGAGGAGGGGAAAAAACTCCACCCTTCATGCCCAAAAAACAAATTGCTCCTCGTGGAAAGAAGAACTGTAAAAATACCAAGCTCGATGCAATCCATGACCATAGAAAAAGGATTTGACAATTTCATTCGAATGGAGGAAATAATTTTCAAGCATCCAGATGGGAAGAAAGAAAGTTTATACAACCATGCGGACTACAAGATTTTAAATTAACATGGCGACATTGCAAATGAGCACCAACTTCTATCTCTCTTGAATTCTCTTTCTGCCAAAACATCTCTCAAAGGCACCAACTAAAAATTTTCAAAACTTGACTTGAAAAATGATGGAAGTTTTGAGGGTGACAATAGAGGGCACAAAGCAAACTCACTCAGAAACAATGAGCAAAGGATGGACAACACAAGCCACTTAAAACAACCACAAACTGCATGAATTCAACCTCTCTATACTTACAGTGAAACCAAAAAATCAGTCATACCACAAGCATGGTGATGGCGATGGTCATTAAAGGATATAGACCTGTAACAGAAGAAATCATGGTGGCATAGAGAAAAAAATATAGCTTCAGGAGAAAAAAAATGTTGAATTTCAAAGTTTTAGCAGAGTTCTTCCCATGAATGGCCGCCACATATAGAAGCTTCACTGACAACCAAAAATGCAAAGACTTATTACTTTAGGGTTTCAATCCTATTTTTTTGAACTACACGAGTTGAAGATAGCCATGTTTATTTTCAATTATGGTTGGTGCTTCACTTTCCAACAGATAAGGTTGAGTGGTGTTTTAGGATTTTCATATAGGCGAGTAAGGGTCAATGAATTCTTACCTTTTCAAATAAGGTATTATTGATTGCATGATGACCGAATAAGGAGCTTCATAAATTAAACATTAGATAAGGTCAATAGAGTAATGATTTTCCATTAACATGATCCTAATGATGACAATTATTTACCCTCCATGTTCTAAAATGGGACGAGAATATTTTTTTATCTTTAATACCCAAAGATTATCTTTTTCCTTGCAAATACATCCGTCATAGTGGCAATGCATCAATGATGTATACCCAAGATTTTGTTTTGTGGAAAGTCCATTCTCGACGGATAATTCACATTTCATGGATCGGAGGATAAATTGGTTCTCATCATTCCCACAAGAGAGGTTATTCCATAAGCATTCCGTTTGGGATTCCCATGTACTAATAACATTGTAAAATATGAGGTGCTTATCATTGGTTTTAAGTTAGCTATCACTTAGAATATCTTACAACTACAAGTCATTGGCAACTCCCAACTAATAATTAAACAACTTAATGATGAGTATAAGGTCAAATATGAGAAGCTCATTCCATATAATAAATTGGTCAAGACCTTGAAGGATTATTTTGTGTAGATTATTTTTGAACAATGACGAAGATCTCATAACAGTCCATCAATGCTATGGTTACTTTCAGGATCCTTGTTACAATCGACCTTACGAGTGTAAGATGTCATTCTTTGTAGATAATTTATGAGTGCCCACCTATGACATGCCAAATTATTGTTTGAGATGTGAAATTGTTGGTCCTCTCTTACCTTGGTATGATCCCATATTTAACTACTTAAAAATGGCACGTTTCCTACAAATATTACCCATCTTGAGAAGAAATCCCTTATCCGCTTTAAATTCCATTACACCCTCATAGGAGGCACCCTCTATCTTCGTGGATACAATGGGAATTTGCTACATTGTTTGGATATTACTTGAGTCATTCCATGATAGTAAATGACAAAATTTGCAAAGTTCACACTAGTGGCATGGTTCTAGCTAAGAAAATCTTGAGAGTGGGCTATTACTTGGCCCACCATGGAAGTAGATTTTTGTAAATTTGTCAAGAAGTGTGAAATCTATCAAGTATGGTAACTTTATACATGCACCAAAAATCATTACAACCCATTGCAACACCTTGGCCATTTTATAAAAGGGGATTGGATCTCATAGGAAGCTCCATTATACTTCATCGATGGTCATACCACATTATCACTACTACAGTTATTTTACAAAATGGGTAGAGGTTGTGCCTCGACTTATATAAGCAGTGCGTAAATATACAAATTCATCATGAATCACCTCATATATTGTTACGGTATCCCCTCCACCATTTTCACAAATAATGGAAATTATTTCTATTAAAAAATAATCAAAGCATTATGTCAACGCTTTCATATTCAACTCAAGTGGTCCACCGCCTATTACCCTCAATGTAATGGACAATATGAAGCTACCAATAAGAATATTGTATGAATCATGGAGAAAATGGTTAGTAATCTTGGATGTAATTGGCACTTCAAAATACATCCCTCCCTCTGGGCCTATAAAACATCCATCCTCACTCCTACAGTGCGATTCCATATTTCTTAGTCTAGGGCATTGAAGCCATCATAACCTTAGAAGTGGAGCTTTCCTCCCAGTGAATATCTATCTCGGGACTATCTTCCAAAAGATGAATACTATATATTTTCTCATTGTGAGTTAGAGCTGTTGGATTAGAATTGTATGAGAGTGCTTAATCACCTAAAATTTTATCGAGCGAGAGTTAAGAGGATAAAAAAAACCATATCATTCATTGTGAGTTTGATATAGGTGATCTTGTTCTAAACTAAAATCAAAGAAACAATGTTAAGGACAAAGAAAAGAAAGGAAAATTTGAGGTTAACTGGTTAGGAAATCATGTGTTTGTCATTAAATATGGATCGGGAGAGTATAAACCTACTCATTCCGATTACTGAAAGAACTTCTAGAGCCCATGAACTCCATCCACCTCAAGCAGTTTTACGCTTAAGCATGTGGAAAATGTCGGAGAATACCTAAAAAGTAGAAAAATAGAAAATCAAAAAATCAAAATATAAATATTAAAAATAAAAATAAATAAAAAAGGTCATCCACATGTGAAAACCCTGCAATTATGGGGCATTGGGTAGGTTTTGGCACACAAAGAGGATTCATTGGTCACAAGCTACTATTACATCTTAACTCGTAACTCTTACCTCTATCTAGGATTGGTTTTATTTTTTAATTAGAGGAACCCTACCGAGTCTATCTTGCCAAGCCCATGATCTAGCTCATTTGTTCTTGTATCCACACGAAGGAATCTCCTTTGTATATTCTAATCTAATGATTGGGAACCTTTAAATTTCACTGCTTTAACATACAAACGTGGAATTATGCTTTATGTACATTACGACATCACGTTTGGGGAATCCAAACTTCTTCACCACTATATATTGCTTCAAAAGTTGGCCTTAAAAATGTAAAAATCTCAACATTGAGAAAACCCGCTTTGGGAAAACATCTACACCATATACATAATGTTGTCTTAAGAAAACCTTGAAAATAATGTGAACAATAGACATGAAAACTTATCTTTCAATATAACACCATAAACATTACAAAATATATCAATGTTGTCCCGTAAAAAAAAGGTAGTGATTAGATTACTTGTAGTTGTCAATTTATATAGTTTTGGTTCTAAATATCTTTTTCATGTTGTATGATTTAAAGTGTGGTTCATTTGTTTACCTTAGATTGAATCTCATTTGATTTAATTATGAGCCGCATTGAGTTCATTTTTAACTTTCATACTTGTAAAATATTTATATATTTTCATTGTTTTTGTATGTATCCATTAAGATTCATTTTAATTATTTAGATTGGATACCAATTTAATATATTGTGAAAGGTTTGCATGAATTCATTTCTACTTATGTATTGAGGTTTTTTTTTTAGCGTATATTTTTAGTTTTGTTAACTTTTTATTGTGTGTTCGTTTACTAGACGTCGATTTGTTATCACATTTATCATCTATCACCATCGGATATAACATCATCTAGTACATCATATATATACAAAAATTCTAAGTCTTACATCAAGCATGTATACTAAGCTAATCATCACATAATGTATCATCAATAGGGAAAGAGGCATTAGATATGATCACAAATCTATCCCCCATAGCACCAATTTCATCCCTATCATCTTGTATACTAATCTCATAAGTATATTATGTACAAAACATATGATATCATCTAAGGATATATCATCAATCTAAAAACATATAGTACATCATCAACATCTATCATGATACATACATGTGAAATCAAAATCATACAACATCATGATATATGTGAAACATCCATAAGCATGCTCGTCATCATCATAAAGACATAAAACATGATGAAATATAACATCAAATGTCCATATATACATATTTTTGGGTTTTTAAATGTAAATTTAACAAACCACACTCAAGGGACAACAAGTCCCTCCTCTTTAATGGGAGAGGTTCCCTTATTGAAAGCAAGCAACAAAACTTATGTACAAATATACAACTTTCAAAGCATGGATTCTTGATACTTTGAAACGTTTATGCCCAAAGATCATCAATATGAAAGAATAGAAGAATTAAGGAGATGAGGAAGGAAGAACATAACAATACCTTCAGGAAATATAGATAGTAGAGTATAACCTTATAAGTATTGAGCTAGGGAGATGCAAAATAGAATCATTCACTTTCAAAATAGATATAATTTCATGGACACAAAGTTCCAGAAATCATAGAAACAAGAACACAAAGTTTCTTAGCATGCAAAGATGGATGATTCATAAATTTTCAGACAAGGAAAGAAGGAGTAACAGAGGAAGAAAAGGGAAAAATTCTATATTGATTACTTCAAATCTATTACATCTACAAAGTACCAGGATCCAACCCTAACAATGGCGTGGAGAAGCCATTAAATAGTTTCCAAGAATGATTACATTCATTACAAACAAAATGTTAAATGATTCAAGAAACCGATGTCGATTCTTTCCAATGCCTTGGCCATTTCAATGCTTGATGGAAAAATACAAAGCATTGAATCATAGCTATTAAATCTACCTTTGCAAACTTTAAATTTGTGCCATCCACATGGGAGAGATTTAAAATGAGGAAGGCCTAGGGATAATTTTTTTATTTTGAGCTTCTTATAGAAATGACACTTTAAAACATTTTGGCCTGCACACCCGCTTTTGATATGGGCTTGACACGTGGCTTTACTTGAGTGGTGACGGAGCCGGAGTCACTTTTATACTTTTACCTCTTTTCAACGCGGGCTCAAAAAATCAAATTGCTCCACCGGCCCAAATCCCCACCTTGAATTTTCAACGGCATTAAAACACAAAAAGGGCCCATCAGCCCACCTTCGCAAACGTTACCATATATCTCCTTGTAGGTTAGTTGAGTATTTTTTTTTTTTTACTAAGTCCCTTTTGTTTGGCAGGGCCATATGTCTGACCACTGAAACATGGAGACCGAGTGCACATTTGGAACATGCCTCCATATTTCTCTTTTTTGAAGTTAAGCCTAGTTGACGCGTAGAAGCTTCTCTAAACCATTCCATACTTAGCTGATTCAATGATCAGATCTTACCCTTCTTTGACTTTGACAATGTGGCAAGCTTGCACATATTTCAAGACCCACTCTTGATTCTTCCTCTGAATTTACGCCGAAGAGACAAGTGTAGACTTCTACCAATTATTCATATACAGCTGATTCAGGCCTGTCACCCACTTGACTTTTGTTCAACCCTAGACATGTGGAGAGCTTGCACTCATTTGAGTTTCTACTTTGGATTCATGCCCTAACAGGGTGCTGAGATGACACATGTCTCCTTCTATCATTCCTAGACTCTCCTTTAACTCTGAAAATGTGGCAAGCTAGTGCTCATTTGAAGACTAGCCCTTTGGTCTCACTTCTAAAACTACTTTGTTGAGGCACGTGGAGGATTCCGCTGACCCTTACATACTTAGTTGATTCAACAACCGACTTTGTCCCCTTTTCGGGCACAGGAAACATGGAGAGCTTACGCAAGTTTGGGAACCACCCATGGCTTCGATCCTTGAAGTTGTCTTTGATGAGACACATGGCACTTTGTCAACTGAACCTTCCATACTTAGCCTATTCAATGACCAGCTTTTCCCCTTCTATGACTTTGACCACATGGAGGGCTGGCGCAAGTTTGGAGAACCACCCTTGGCTTCAACCCTTGAAGTTGCACCGATGAGACACGTGGCGTCGTCCGTTGAAACTTTCATTCTTAGTCGATTCAAGCTTGTTCTGTCTTCATTTTTGACCTAGGACACATGGAAAGCCTACACTTGTTTGAGGACTATCCCTTGGGCCTTACCCTTGGATTTGTGTTGTTCGGACATGTGGAGGCTTCTAGTACCACTTGAAACATGGTCATGCCACATCCAATCTGAGATGTCCATGTAAGACCCGTGGAATTTGGGGAAAAATTGATAGGAAGATACGCCTGTCATTCCCAAATGTGGAAGAATAAAAAGAAAGGGAAAAACTCCACCTTTATGCCCAAATTTCAAATTGTTCTCCATGGAATGGAAAACTGCAAACAATACCAAGCTCGATGCGATCCATTACTCTAAGGTACCAACTCAAATTTTTCAAAACTTGACTTCAAAAAGAGGGGAATTTTGAGGGTGATAATACATATAAAAATACTTATGTCAAAAATAAATATACATCAACGATAAATAATCTGCCATCACAAGGCATGAATCATGTTGAAGCCTTCGAGAAGAGGCATACAATCCAAATGGTATATCCATACATACATCAATCAAAATCAGCCTTTGTAAGAGGAATACATACATATAAAAGGTGTGCCATATACCAAGAGTATCATCTAGGGCTCTCGCCCTCTTATGGACTACAAAAGACATGGGTGTTGAAATAAAGGATGTTGTTCTTATTGATGGGATGATTTGGCTCCGCATGTACCACCTTCTTGAATGGTGGGATGTTGTACCGACTACGTCAAACTCGGTGACCTAGATCATGTTTTTATCACACCCATCGATAAAAAAATCCACTCTCTATCCCTCTTGAACTACACAATAGTAGGTGGCCTTGTAATACGAGGCCTTATCGCTAACTCTCATAGTTTCCTCTGTAGTGCCCCCTGCTTAAAAATAAAAAATTAAAAAAACAAAATAATAATAATAAAATAATGAACACATGTGGTAGGATATGGGGCAATGATTTTGTCAAATATCTTTATTATATGGGGGTTGCGTGTGGCAGTATCCATCAGTTGCACCAAGGAGAATTATACAAGACATGATCATCTTTGAAACCCAATCAACTTTGAAAAATTAACATTCATTGGAAAGTTTAGGTGCATTGGTAGACATTTATGCAGATGTGGATGGGATAAGATTTTTGGCACGGAAGTTCTAAAGATATGGGTTTCCTCATGTAACAATCTCATTGTTCCACATATCTTTGCAAACATGTCTCTAAATAGATCGGTTTAATTCTTCCTATGTACTCCAAGCCTCTATCAAAGTTCAAGCTCTTGAATAGGGCATGGATGTCTGTCAAAGCATAAAGATGGAGGAATTTTTTTATAGATGTTTAAGTTACAAACAACCGGTAGACATATATCCAAATTATGGAAGAATAGACATGCTATTGAAATAATGTCTTTCAAGATGTGTTTTTGGTAGGAAAATTTGACTATTGGATTTATAAAAATGGGATTTTCTAAAAAGGTTCAAAAGCTTTCAAGAAAAGAGTTTGACTAGTACAAAGAAAATATATTCAACCGCTTCCAAAGACCCCCTTCTGTGAAAAATGTGAGATTTGGAATAGGTGGACGTCCAACATAGTAAAAGGTAAAGGTATTTCTTGCTTTTCACCATTCTCCTTACTCCAAAATGAGATCCTTACTCATTTGTTAAAGCATAATAAATATTTTAATTAGATATCATAGCTATAAGTTCCATGTGGGACATGCGTGTAAATGTGGAACCCTACACAAGATGAGAGAAGCTGTTAGAATGAATACCTAAAAATATATGCGTTTGGGGGATGTTTGGTTGTATGTGGGGCAAAAATGTTTTCTCGTTGATCGCAGGATATGGATCTTTTAAAAGAAGGATCTAGAAACTTTCAATACCATTTTATTGACAAATGCAAACCTAAATTTCTACAATTTGTTGCATGCATGCAATATGTGTGCGCTCCCAACAAGTAAATACAATGTCTTGGATCTCCTTTTTGTGTGGACGTTTGAAACCCCCCTAACATGCATTCGAACTCTTGTAAAATTTATGGCTTATGTATTAGGGGATTTTAATGTTCCTCACCGGGTTGCACATATTTTTTTCTTTTTTTTGAGGAAGGCAGCATGTGCTTCTATTGATCGATTGGAAAGGCATTTGAAAACTACCAAAAATGAGGTTTGGATTGTCTTAGACCACTTGGAACATCGGAGTATGGCCACCATGGGATGTAGCATTGAAACATGGCTTTATGGAGTGTAATGGTTATAAGATATGCTCAGTTGACAAGTTTTTTTTTGAAACCATGAAAACCATTTCACCAAATGCCTAATTAACATGCAAAATCGAACTCCTAATTTCAACCACATCATTCTTGGACAGGCATGGATCATCTCTCCTTATCTTTAATAATTCTCATACTCTAGTTTTTCTTTTACAACGATATATAATTTTTAAAGCTTAGGATTATCATAAGATTTAGTTATTTTATATTAATTTTTTACAAAACAATAAAATGTTGTATCATAACTCACGCAATCAAAATAACCAATTCGTACTAAACCATGAACTTCAACCCTCATTTTGAGGTGAATTATAAAATTTCTGACCAAACTAGATCACTACAATTTTTTTATTGACAAGTTGAAGTTAACTTCTGGTAAATATGTTGAACATCTCTTGGTTTAATTAGACAATTTTTGACTTTCGGAGACTCAAAAATTAACCTTCATAACTCTAGAAGGGGAGGTTAAACTTCCTTCGTGTACCTTATTATGTGAGGTGTCACTTCAATCTTTTGATCGACTCTGAATGAACATTTGTGACCTTTTGACGCCCATGTAGTAGGAGCCTGTTACACCGTTTTGCAGGGGTAGAATGCTACTAAATCTAAAAAGTTGGCCTTCCTTTTGAATTTCCATTTGAAACATGGATAGAAAAATTATTATCTGTCTTTGAAAACCTCTAGTGTTTTTACTAGAAAATTGCATGGAACCTTCAATTAAGGGAAAAAGACTTTTATGTATAGTTTGGAAAATCTGTTTAGTAGGCCTCGGGTCACAATTTGACTAAGTTAAACTGGACCAATTAGGACCATTAGCTTCAAAAATAATGTCACCATTTTAAAATCGTGTTCTAGTTTCTAGTTCTAACGACTCTAATTAATTCTCCATATATGGTGGAACTCATAGAAAATTTATTGTGGCACGTTCATCCATTGAACATTAGTTTTGGACATGGTTTTTGAGTCCTCGAGCTAACTTTTGATCTTTAAAAATTAGGTCAATTATGACCGATGGCCTCAGAAAACTAGCCGCCTAGCGTGGCCCATTCGCTAGTTACTGAATTTTCTCTGTTCTATGGACTGTTGGCATATAAATGGAAAAGTAAAAACTTACCTGTGGTATGCTTGCTCCCTGGAAGACAATATATGAAAGTGATTCCTTAGCCTCTGAGACTGATTTAAATATTTTTGTAGCTATCAGGAGAATGTAAAAAGAAAGGTTTAACACCCGTGTTGGGTTTCCAAAACCACCATGGAAACTTTAATCACACGTAAATAAGCTGTTTGAAACTCTATAGTGTAACTTGTTGTGGGAAATAGAAATTTTGACAAAATGATATTTCTCTCTCTTCCTTTCTCTCTCTTTCCCGAGTTACAAAATGAAATGAAATGGATATATGTTTCTAAAATTTTTCTTTCAAATGCAAATTATAAGTATTATTGTATGTAAATGGAAAAATTAAAATCATTAATTATGCTAGATTAGGGTGGATTTCATACGAATGATTTATCACTGATTTCATGCTCACATGGTTTTGCGGGATGCAAGCAAGATGGTGAAAAGGCGATGTATAATTCATTATTTATTATTGCAATATTTATAGGTCATTGTAAAATTAATATATGTGTTATGTAGTATCGTACTATAGAAATGTTACATTTGAAATTTGCTAATATGTATGAGATGCTAGTTTTAGGGATATCTTAGGAAATGTACATTTAATCATAGGTTCAATTTGATTCATAGTTACGTATGGTAAAAGGTTTGATATATATATATATATATATATATATATATATATAGTAAATGAATTTGAAGTTAATATATTGTAGTGAATTTTCAGTGTTCAATAAATGATTAATTAATTATTGTGTTGTATTCTTACCTTGTAAATTTAATAAAGATATTTAATCAAAACTCTCGACCCTAGTATAAGATCCTTGCATAACATGTCTTCATGTGTGATCCTTCCTACATATAAGAGATTGAAACCGTAGAATTAATTAAAACTTTTATGCTTGATGGAACCTCCTAGCTTAGGTAAATAAAACCCCTAGTTGGTGTTATCGTCTTAGTTGGTATGTTTAGTGACATCGTCATAAACCCGACAGATAGGAGCGACACAGTCAAACTTTATCTGGAGTAAATAGAGCTAACTCTTCCTTTGTATCCTAGTGGACTACCTTGTCTTCCGAAGATAGATTTAGAATTAAATTTCTTCATCAAATGAAATGCTTGTGGGATCCAGATGACATCATGGAGCTAGTTAAATAGTTTCACTATCATTTAAAATCTTGTTAATCACCTCTTTAGATCCTCTAAGAAAAAATTCTTATCTTTGGCTAGTGACAATATAGTGCCTTGATCTTTTATGGAGGTTTTATAGGGTAAATATGTTTTTGAAACTTAATTTAATCTATAATAGGCGTAAATCCTCAGTGAAAATTGGAATTAAACTAAACCTTTGTTGATTAGGAGGTTAACTTGTGGCTATAAAATTATAAGTAAATCTTGCAAATGAAATTGATTTTAAAAATGTTGACTTTAGAGAACCTAGGAAACCAAAATCTTGTCCCGTAATCCCTTGTTATTCCCTTTTATGACATTAAGAATATAAGAAATTTCACTTGCTGAATCGTGAAATGTAGAAAACATGGGATCTTATCTCGAACACAAATCACTTGTGGTTCATGTGTAGTTTATAATGCTTCCAATCATGTACTTCTTCAAGATGTCAGGAAAGTACTTTCATAACTTTTTTGTTATAAAGAGATGGTAATAATGATACCATAATGCGATGTAAAAGTAAAGCATATAAGAGTAAAAATGAGATTTGAGGTTAGGAATAATGCCACTCTTGGAGTCCTTATAACTCAATTAAACATTTTCATGTGTTCAAAGAATATGAGTTTCCCTTGGTGAGATCAAACTTCGAGAAAAACAAATTATATATATATATATATATATATATATATATATATAATCTAAATACAATTTCTTGTTGTGGGAATGTTGAATCAGGAAATAAAGATACCGTGATCGAATAATGTTTATGGGAAAAAGGTATCTTGAATCTAAACCACCCCCTTAAATCCTAATATTGCTTTCTGGACATCAAGTCAGATTCACTTGAGTTGTAAGGGTAACATGTAGACATTGAATAAACGTTTGAGAAGCATATTCTTAACATAAGAACAAGATAATTAAAGTACTTTATATGCAATTTGAATTATGCCAAATAAGTATGTAAGTCAAGGAAATTTCTATAAAGGATAAAAATAAAACTTTAAATGGTAAAACTATAAAGTAAATGTGGAATGAACTTAAGAATCTATTAGTGGAAAAATGAGAAAATTATCCTTGTATAGTAATGGTCTTGGAATGTTAATCATAACTAAGGTGTAATTAAAGAAATGATGTGTTGTAGGTTTTCCAAAGAGTTCATTTCTTTTGGTTGGGTCATTTATAGTATTGATTCATCGGGAAAAGTGTGGCATTGACATGTCTATTGTGTTGTCATGTTTTTATGTGAGTTGATGACTTATAAGTGTCATATGCATCTTTGAGTTTTCTTTCTTGGGTGCCATTGTGGCATTGTGTAATAAGCAATGTAAGTAAAAAAAATTATCCTTGTATTTTCACTATTATTTTTGTGTGTGTAAAATGTGGGTGTTACGTCCTCTATCATCTCGCTATCACCAAAAGTTTTCACTCCCTGAATAGTGGAATCTAGCTTAACTGTCAGTCTACCAATGTCCATCTTATCCTATCTAAGTATGAAAACCTAACGATCTCTATACTCTATGATATTACGGACTTGAGCCTATGCATGATCTGTTTGCATAGTTAAACCCTGCAAGTGGGTGTGTGGTGATCACGATGTGAAATAACAACTTTGTGTCCAGTGACTATACCTAATGAAATCAGCTCAATATGTGCATGCCCTACGCTGCTAGCTATTGTATCTGTTGTAACCATTTAGCCCAATCTCTGCATGACCAACTTTGAGCTCTCTCCTGGTCTCTCTATGTTGTAACGGTCTTGAGTTGTGCCCTTTCCCGATCTCTCTCATTCGTCACCTATAACCGAATGGCTATCACCTCCTGTAATTGTTCTTTGAAGCTCAACTAACTGACCATCATCTCCACCACCACTTGGATCATGAGGTGGCAAGCCCTACTAAGGATACACTGTTGTAATTGAATATGGATACCAGCTGGAATCCTAACTCGAGGAAATTCTATATGAGGTGGTAATGACACCTTTCTCTCACTAGGTTGAGGTCCCTTCCTATGTGGCTATTGTGGTGGAGGACCACACTGCCCCCATCATGATCTTTGAATGTCAAAAGGATCATCATCATCATCATATCTTTCATCCTCGTCATCCTCATCACCACTACTAGGAGGTCCCACTTTGGAGGTTTTCTCACTCTTACCTCATAGGCTACTCCTAGAATCATGAATTGACAAGGTAATATTTTCGATACCAAGGCTTATACTTTATTGTACTCCTAGATCTCTTACTTGACTCAAAGGTACCCATGGAATAGGTACCACCTACAAAAACCTAGCCATGGCTCTTTCCATAGTAATCTATGGCCCAATATCGACATACTATTGAGCCCTATGAGCATACCACATATTGGGCCCTTGCACATCTGTGTCATACGTAGCTATATCGACACACCGATCTACACTATAAAAGCTCTCATATAGATGCGGTGTCGAACATAAAGTGATCAAGTGTCATTGTAATGAGCTCTAAGTCATCTTCGAGCCACTAAAATTTTTTGTATAGTGTCTTAACTATCACATGACTTGTTATAGCTCATCAAACTCTCGGCAATAATGGTATGTATCTCCCACATTCAGTTGCACATCGTCATCGACCGAAACCCACCCATAGTAGAAGGCTCCACTTGAGAAAGTTCTCTAAAATATATATATAGGGTGATTGATGGAAATATAGTCCCACACCCAAATCTATAGCAAATGGGCTAGAAATACCGTATTCTTATGGTAGTAGTTAATCGGTGTTGGTCCCAATATAAATATACAAATATGCATTGACGCCATTAGTTTATATAATAATCAATAAGTCCATAGATAACTCGAATAATACCAAGTGGGAAAATAGCTCCAGTATTGTCGGGAGTAAAAATTCAGCCGACAGAGGCCATCAAATATACTACAACTCGGTCTAGTTCAAGATCTTCTATGCACCTAGATAATCTAACCGGCATACATTGTCAAGGTATGTCCGGAGCTTTAAGCAACTCTAAAATACAACTATCAATGTCGGTATGACCACTTGTATATGGAATCATCTATCCGTGAAGGGGACTTGGTATATCCACCACACATCCTCTAGAGTAACAATCATCTCACCCGGTCCGGAGCACAAGCAATGGCTCTCACTATCCCACCTCTTAGCTAAGGTTATGAGGAGGCCATGATCAAGTGTAATTTGTGGCATATCGACCACATAAGCTAAACGAATCATGTATAGGGGATATCTAGTATATTCCTATCTTTCTCATTATAATTTGCCTCTATAGCCACTAAGCAATCATACCACTCTCTCATATGAAGCATGAGAATTGTCTCATGAAAAATAAAAATACACTTGTTAGGATATTTCTATCGAAATTCTTCCATTTTTACTAGTTTCTACTTTCTTCTACCAATTTCTAGCCTACGTTCATCTATGTTTGATTTATTTTTCTCCAAAAATTATTTAAGTGTTACTTCCTAGCGCATACTGAGCCTTATTTGATGCATATGTGTTTGTTCTAATGCATACATTCCCTAGTCAACTCGTACACTCTCGATATTTTGTCTCCCATCCATTTTGACATTTGTAGGATACATACACACCCAATAATGTCACTACGCATGCCTTTCAAAGTGCATGCACATGTGTGCATTTGTTTCCCCCATGGGACGCATACACGTCCATCCTATTACATATGCATACCATTTGGTGTGCACACATGCGTGTATTTTTTTTTTTTCCACAAGACGCATACGCATCTTGACAAACAGAAACATGTGTGTGTATCTCGTGCTTCAACACTTATACGGTGCATACCCACCATTTTGGTGGATAACCAGTACACGTATGTGTTGCATTTTACCCTAAACTAGTGTACAAAGCAATACATTAAGAAAAAAATGACAAAATTAACAAGAAAGGATAGGGAACTCAAGAAGGATCCATCATTGTCCTCTTATAGGTAATCCTAGATGTGAAGTGCTCATCTCCTCCTCCTTTGAAGTCGTGTCATGTCTCTCTCAGCTCACAAAATCACTTGCGGTGATAATCAACAAATGCTTCATAGCAAATGAACTACATGGGATGGTTTACCCCTCTCCGCTTGGTATATTAAGCTATCGTGATGCCCTTTCCATATGTTTTAGCCATTGTGATGACTCTAACACTTTTTCTACTCACCAAATTAATTATTTTTAATTTTAAATAAGTACTTTTACTAATTTTCATTACCTTTGGAGCACTAAGTACTACCTAACGTTGAATTATTTACCACTGGGTTGTTTAGAAATATTCCAGTGCTATCTTCCATTATTTTCTTCTATTTTTCTATTATTTTACCCGTCAGGGATAATTGTTTTTATTAAATAACTAATTTTTTCTCATTCTTCTTCTAGCTATGGCATTTTACTTCTATCCGACACCCTATTCTTTTCCCTAGGTAATTTTCATGTGCTTTTAGGTGATCTTCCATTTCTTAAATTTTTATGACCAACCAAATTTTTTAAAATTTTATAAAATCATTCAAAAAATCCAAAAACATCGTAAAACTTTTAAAATGGAATATAATGTGTAATAATCTCATTTTATAGCTGAAATTTGTGTCTCTACAGACGACACTCATCTCGTATCTTATTGGCATTTTCATATTTTTTGAAATAACAACATGCAAAACATCGACTCTATAATCATTTACAAGAGCTATCATGTTTACTTCTTCCGGTCTCCGAGGCACAATGAGTTCCTTGGTACTATTTCGTCGCATACACTACTTTTTCATTGGGCCTAACTGCCCTCCGTTCTTTCCCTTGCATGTAAAAATTTCTTGGGGGAATCATTTTTACCCTTGTTATTTATCACAAAAATTTGGGAATAAAGCTTTCTAACACAATATTTTTACAACTATCTTAGACGTTGTTGGTTTCAGTGTGTTTTTTTGTACTTATTTTTCTGTTAGATCAACTTGTTTACTTCTCGTATTGCACTACATTTTTATGTTACATTGTGTTGTGGTTTCGAGTAATGGATAATTGGTTGTATTATGGATTTTCGTATCATTCTATACCTTTATCTTATTTTAATATTTTAATAAGGGCCAATGATGAATATTCTTAGCAATATGATGAAATGACTATTGTCTTACACAATGTTGGATTAAACATAGCTCAATATCTTACCCTTGTTGTTTTTCTTCTCTATCTCCTTTCTACTTTCTTCCCTATCCTACTCTCTCACTCATGGCATTTTATCCCTCCTCACTCTTCATTCTTCCTCTTTTCGATCATCAATCGACCTCTTTCATCACCCAATCGAAACTCGAGGGGGCATCCATCACCCTACTAATTTTTCTTCCACTCCTACTAAAAATTTATAGTCATTTGTGTTTGTCTACTTTCTTTGAAGTGGCGTAGCTTACGCCACCCAAAGAGGGGAAAATGTAGACACATGTATTGTGATCAAACTAATGTTATTCTTAATATTGCACTAATTATTCTACTTCTTATAAATTGAAGACACACTTTTAAACCTATCTAACTCCCCTCTTACGACACTCTATTTTTCGTATTCCTCTTATAAAGAAATTAACCAAACTATTATGGCCTCATTTTGACTAAAACCTCTTCTAATCCTATTCTACACCACTTCTACTAGCTTCTTAGGTAATCAATCCATTTCATTGGATTGATTAAACCTCTCACAACATTCTCGAAACCCTAATTTCTCACTAATTATGATTAATTAGCCTAAACCATGATTAATCTCTCCTAAGCCTAGTCAAATCTTACTTTAAATCACTAAAGTGATTTTTAGCTTATTCATTTGTCCCACATGTACCCAAAGTCTTCCACTTTCTCAAAAGGAAAACTATAAATACCCCACCACCCCTTAGACTATTTCTAAGAAAACTTCCCATTTCTAGGCTAAACTATAGTATTATTGCTAGGATTAGAGCTTTTCTCCATTTGTCATATTGATCTAATATTTCTTTTCTTTATTATTTCCATTCAATTTATAGTAAATGGAAGAAACCATGTGGCTCTTTATCCATTAATGGAGAGATTTTATTATATTAATCATAAACGATTAGTTATAATCTATCTAGGTTCATTTGTAAAACATTCAAGAGTCGAGGATAACTAGATATGTTATATTTACTTTTCTCTTTCAACCTTAATGCATTCAAAAGTAATAAATCCTTGTTTATCACTTATCTAATGGTGTATTGAATTATTTGTTTGAAGCTTTGGGGATTCTCGAGTGTTTATTACTCCATTTCATAGCTTTTACAAATTGTTTCCTTGTGCACAACCACTTCCATGGGTCCTAAGAATACACTATCATACGAGAAAATATGTTATGATCCTATTCATCCCTTTGTACCATATAAGGGTTACCCTCCTCACTGGAAGATTCCCAAATTCCTCAAATTCTATAGTTAGGAAGATCCTTAACAACACATTCGAGCCTTCTGTCATGCTTATTACCTGATATCTCATGACCAGGGACCTTATAATGAGGACGTTCCTATTTCTTTGTAAGGACAAGATTTAGACTATTATAATAGCATTCCATAGTATTCTCGCTTTTCAATCACACAGCTTTCCCATCTTTTTCTTGAACACTTTTCGATAAATATCACCCGTAAAATCACCATCACAGATGTATATGTCATTAAAAAAATTAAATATGAATCCATTGTCAAATTTTTATCCCATTCGGGGTATAATCATTCAATTATAATTCTCTCTCCCACACGAGAGAACTAACTAAATTATTTTCTCGTTCATGCACAAAACATATTTCTTCCACACTTCAAATCTAATCATTTCAAACATTTGATGAAGCCTTTGTTATGGCCCATAAAATTGAACTTTGTGCTCTTGAAGAAAATAGTGTCAAACTTAGACAAAAGAAACCAAAATATGATTTCCCATCCAAATCATCTTCCAGTCAAGACAAAACCAAATCATCACCAATTTCGTAGTCCTCAAATCTACTCTTAAAGAGAGTTTAAAAACCAATCGCTCCCACCCTCAATGTAACTATACCCCTATTGGATAAACCTATAGTTAAGTCTTTGATAAACTCCTCACTTCTATTATGATATCTCTTCACCCATCCATCCTATCGATAATTCCATCTCTAAGTGATCTTGGTATATAGATAATGACTATTGCAACTACCGAGAAGGTTAAATCTCATGACATCAAAAGGTTTCATTCATTGTGTAATGCCATTCAATATCTAATTGAAAAAGGAAAGCTACATTTATAAAACCCTAATGCTCCTCGAATCGGACCTTGAAGTTTTCAAACAACCATTTAGGAATCATCTCTCATCGAGTAGTCGACACAAAACGCAGCAGTGTACAAACCCACCATAGCTTAAAAACCATCAATAAATCATCACATCTTACCAAATACACACCCACACTCACCTCTGGTAACACACCCAAATTATTATTTGAAAAATTAGAAACATCCACACAATCTATTGTCACAAATGAACCATCTGCTATATTGTAACTACATTATCTTCACCCAAATCTTCCAAGTATACTTCACAAAGACCTCAAAAACAACCAGTCATCCAAATAATGAAAAATTTCTATGATGACATGAAAGCTCGATTATTTCATATATGACCCTTGGAGATTCCTTCCTCCACCATCAAAAAAATAATCTATTTTAAACCATTCCACCATTCCTATAAAAAGAATAAATCACCAACCCTTTATCCTTGGCCCCCATCCCTTGTGTACGCCACCTATCACCATCACAAAATTAAAAATAATCATGGATAAACTACAAAAAAACCCATACCAAATGAAATTCCTCCCTTGAAATTTAAATCAAAAGAAACATCATTGCGTTAAACGTCCGCATCAAAAATACACTATGTAGCTATTCTAGAAAAATTGCTTCAATAATCACTCATAGTGTTACCTCCTCTTAAGACATTCAATATTCAAGATGGGAAACCTTCTTGGTGTAATTTTGAATCCTTCATAAATACCATCGAAACACAGGAACTCTTTAGAAAAATGTAAATCCTTTCATGTTGTTAGCAAACTAATACATTGTTTATTGGGACAGGCGGTTACATCTCCTAACCGCATTCCCTTTGTATTTATATCCCTCTCGTACATTCAATATAACATTCAGACATTTACCATTTCTCCTGGTCTAACATTGGTATCAGAGCAGGCCGAGCCAGGCAGAGGACGCATTCAGTTGTCAAACCGTTTTTCTATTCAGTTGTGCCGTGAAGATTCCTCTGCCTGTCCGTTTCTGCTGTGCGTGGCGCCGAAGAACTGTGCGTGAACTCTGCCTGCGAGTTTGTTTGCTGTGCATGGTTTCCTGTCCGTATTTGCGTGCTGTGCGTGGTTACCGCGTGGAGGAGGAGAGAGCAAAGTCCGCTGTGCGTGAATGCGTGAAGGAGGAAGAAGACCGTCCATTTCTCTACTGTCCCGCCGTGAAACCCGTGGAAACTCATTCTTTGGTTTCTTTGTGGGTGCCTTAGCTCGTCCCGCCGTGTGAGAACCCGTGCTTGAAGAGGTCTGCACAGTGCGTGGAGATTTAGAAGCCGTGTGCGTGACCGGAGCTAGCGGGTTTATCGGTTCATGGGTCGTTCGTTTGCTGTTGGAACGGGGTTATGCCGTGCCACCGTTCAAAATCTCAAAAATTGGAAGGAAACTAAGCATTTGGAGGCGATGGAAGGAGCCAAAGAAAGGTGAAGTTATTTCAAATGGATTCTTGGACTACGAGTCAATTGAGGCGGCCATTAATGGCTGCCGGTGTTTTCCATTTGCAATGCCCAATACTATTGAGGCCGTTCGGGATCCACAAAAGCAAGCCGATGGACCACCGGCATCAAGGGCACTCGAACGTCTTTGGCAGCGCTTAACTTCCAAGTGAGGCGGGTGGTGCTCACCTCTTCTCGCTTTGGCCTTCGTTCCCAACCCCAAATGGCCTCGCTCTTGAGACCCCACTTGGGCGAATCCATTTGGACCGACCTCGAATCTTTGCGCAAACAAAATGGGATTTGGTACCTGTGGCAAAAACAACGGCGGAAAAGGCAAAGCATGGGACTTCAAAGAAAAGAGAGAGGGTTGGATATAGTTGCTATTAACCACAGGGACCGCATTGGGCACAATTTCGCCTCCCCGATTTCAATGCCAGCTTGGCTATGATCGTCCCCCTGGTCGATGGTAACAAAGAGGGAGAAGAGAGCATGTGGCAATGACCACTGACCAACTTATCAGCACTGTGTGGAGTTTGACATGAGTGGCATCGACCACCGAAAACCCAGGTGTGCGTTGGTAGACTCCTTCCCCCAACATCTTCTCAACTGTTGTTCGCAGACCATGCAATACATTAGCAAGCGCATCATACAAAAGATCAGGAGACATGTGGAATTTGTTTGAATCAAATCGGAACAAAACGAGATTAAGCCCCTTCATTCATTCATCAAATTTGCTATCAAAGATGGACGCGAACAACCAGCCTATGATCCCATGCAACAGTCTGAGAGCATGAAAGTCATGCCCAGAGATGTTAGCAGCATTGCAAGCAACCATAGAGACATGCCGCATTTGAGAGAACCGAAGAGCATCGGTATCTACTCTTAGCCAGTCTCCAAAACTTGCAATCCGAGGACATAATGGACTGAGTCTTGTTCGACATATAGACAGAGAAGAGTTGTGTCGATCCAGATGACAAATGCGAGATTAAATGCCCTCAGGCACATCTGTGGCGCACCACACGAGCTTTTGAGCTCACTTCTTCATCTATTTTTCTACAAACGAGAGCACATCATCATAGAGATTCAAGAAAATCCGAGGCACATCAGTGTTGCGAAGAAGAAAATAGGACATGTTGTGGCGTAACAAGATGATGAATCTGGGTAGATTTGTAAAAACAATATATTAAGGGGGGGAATGTTAGCAAACTAATACATTGTTTATTGGGATAGGCGGTTACATCTCCTAACCGCATTCCCTTTGTATTTATATCCCTCTCGTACATTCAATATAACAATCGGACATTTACCATTTCTCCCGGTCTAACACATGTAACCATTAAAAATATTTAAGACAAAGTCGTCCACCCTTTAAAGTTACGAATATCAAAGAAATCTCACCCAATGACTATATTATCATCAGCCCATACTATTGAAGAATACTTGAGTAAACACATTCCACATAATATTTATGTTGTTCACATTACTAACCGATATTCTACACATGAATCCAATCTTTTAGATGAAAATAATCTGAAAACATTCATCACTATCTAACCACCTCAAAAATTCATCTCTTCCCCATCCAAAGATAAAACTAAGGTTTCCATTTATGTCACCCCGAGAAATCTAATAAAACATCACAATAAAATACTAAAATATCCATTATAGCTTCACCTTCTTCTTCCACTACAAAAAAAAAAAAAAAATCATTAAATAATTACACCAAGCTCTTGTTAAAATGTCACTTTATGAGATGGTTCAAACATCACTATCATACGAAAAAGCAATGATCAAATCTCTCTAGTCTATATAAGTACCCACAAATGATTCCCACTCTTTCAAAGATTTTGTAGGTGCTCTCAAAACATCCTCAGCTATTTAACTAGACTCTACTAAAATACCATCACTTTGGCCTAAGGATTCTAATTTACCTATCTTCATTACTACCCAAATCAATGATGTCCTCATCAAGAGGGTCATGATTAAATAGGGTGCCACAATCAACATCGTCGGATCCATCGCTTGTAACCGAATACGATTATAAAATACCGTTATTTCTCGGACACTAGTCCTTCAAGTTTTCAACAATACAATCACGCCCATGTTAGGTATTGTCATTTAACTCTTAAATTTTGATTCAAAACCCTCCACGATATTTTCTACACCATAGAAGAAGAGTTTGAGTACAACATGTTATTAGGAAAACCTTAGATATGCACCATGTGTTGTGTCACGTCGACGCTTCACCGATGTCTCAAATATGAATACGAACATAAGACATTCATGGTCCCCATGGATCCTAATGCTTTTTCCTATTGTAATATGACACACTAACCAAATGACATCCTCATCTCAGTAAATTAAAACCCTCCAACTAAGTGTCCACTAACACATTAATTTCATCATCCAAACTAATGGATGCATCCTCCCTCGAGACTATAACACAATATCATCCAATTTATTGTATGGTAAGAACCTTGCATATAATAAATCAATAAATTGCATAAGATAACACAACACCAGATATATGGGGGCCAAGATGCCCTAATATCAATATATTCGTAATAATACCCTTAAGTAGGGCAACACCATACAATGCTCCTTAAGGAGTAACTCCACAATCTCCCAAGATGGGAATCCACTTGAGGGGGACACCTCCAATAAACCTCTACCAAGTAGAAGACATAACTCATACATACCTCCCTCATAATGATACTCACATCCTTTAAATAGGATGGGTAACACCTAATCCCAATGTAGGCCGACCCATTACCCAATATAATTAATTCCTATGTGAGCCCCTATAACTAACTAAGGGGATGTGTGCCACATGTCGGCATCTCCATCAACCCATATACATTATAATATTATATCCCATGTGAACCCATACACATAACTAAGGGGATGTGTGCCACATGTCGGCATCTCCATCAACCCATATATATTATATTATCATATCCCAAGGTACATAGCATCCATCGCTTGTAACTGAATACGATTATAAAATACCGTTATTTCTCGGACACTAGTCCTTCAAGTTTTCAACAATACAATCATGCCCACGTTAGGTATTGTCATTTAACTCTTAAATTTTGATTCAAAACCCTCCACGATATTTTCTACACCATAGAAGAAGAGTTTGAGTACAACATGTTATTAGGAAAACCTTAGATATGCACCATGTGTTGTGTCACTTCGACGCTTCACCGATGTCTCAAATATGAATACGAACATAAGACATTCATGGTCCCCGTGGATCCTAATGCTTTTTCCTATTGTAATATGACACACTAACCAAATGACATCCTCATCCGGAAATTAAAACCCTCCAACTAAGTGTCCACTAACACATTAATTTCATCATCCAAACTAATGGATGCATCCTCCCTCAGAGGCGTTATGAGACATATTTCATTGGGAAATTACAATATCCTCATTCTTAACTCACTTCACACACCTAAGATATAGAGAAGAAAAGAAAAATAAAAATTATACGAGCCCGACATTGGAGACATTATCTCCTATGACCCTTCCTATCTAAAAACCAACCTCACTTTATGGGGATTTTTGTAACTCTTCACATTACATCATCAACACAAGGCCATGCTCTTTAAATTTTATTTCAACTATTTATACAACCATGCCTTCATTCAAATGTACCTTTAGAGCTACACATGGAAAGGATTTGGATTCGATTCTATGAAAAACGAATAGATGATTTTATTTCGTACATTCTCTCAAACAACATGAAAAAGTATGGGAAAGGATATGAAATTCCCTTCATCAAATCATCTTCTCAAACCGCATTCGTAAGCATCACTAAACTAGAGTTACCACCATCGTAGAACTTGATGACCCCATTGACATGGATGAAACCATATCCATACCACCTAACTACTTTTTAACCAATACAATTTCCTTACGAACTTTAACTTATCAATCCAACCATGTCACTAAAATACTTCCTCTCATTTTTCAAAAATGATTGAAGAAGATTCACCCACCATAAACACCCTCTAATTCCACAATGATCAATAAATCCTATACCACATGGGATTTGTTGACCATTTTGGTCTATCATTAGAAGGGGTACTAAATTTAATTTCAGTTGTGGAGTTCTAGGCAATTGTGAGAGGAATTAAAATCAAGTTGGTGCTGTGGATGTTGATCCAAGGTGCAACACCTCACATCTATTTTCATTGTAGTGTTTTGTCTTCAGAAAGTCATGTAGAAGTCTCAAAAGACTAGTGCATGGACTTGGTAAAGGAAGGAATAACATCATACATCATAAATTATGCCATAAGGAAGTAAACACGGTTAGCAAAGTGTACATGGCAAAAATGTAGTTTTCAAAGTACTAATACATTAATTCTTATTATATTGTTATGCTTAAATGAGATTAATTATGTGTTGAGTTGTTTAGTTCATTCAGTGATTATAAGTTAAAAAATCAAATGCAAAATCAAATAGAAAAATCAATTACAAAAATAATTCCATATATTCATGTGGAAATAAAGTATCCCACACAAGCTGTGGGATGTGGCTAAAATCACGAAAGATAATACATATAAATTTAAAATTGAAAGTATAAGGAAATAGAAACTTGTCATTTCCTATGAATATCTTGAGGCCACTCCAAGATTCTCTAGTCTGATTCAATTTTCTTCTTTGTCATACATGAAAAGGGAAACAAGCAAAAATAATTAGAGCTTGGGGCTTCTAAATTCTTATGCTACAAAATTTGCATGTATATTCATCATCACTTTACAAGAAAGAAAGAGACAATTATGTAGGGAAAATTTTTAAAATTCGAAAGTACAGGTTGCTACCATGGAGATGAGAATCAACTCAAAAAAGAAATTGTGAAGATAAAATATGAAACAAAAATAAGTAATTCCATCCATGTTTAGTCAAAAAATTTAGAAATATGTAATCATATAGGAGAGGACCAATTCACATTAATGGAAAACAAGCCTCATGTTTACATGCTTGATTAAATATGTAATCATATAGGAGAGGACCAATTCACATTAATGGAAAACAAGCCTCATGTTTACATGCTTGATTAAAGAATCCGAGACACAAAGCTGCCATTAAGAAAATGAATGAATCATTACAATACATAATGATGATTTACAATAACAACAAGGAATACACATTTCATAATGTATTTTAGAAGGAAATATTTTTAATCGTGAGCTCTCCATTCAAGTGTGAGGTACAAGATATTGAAAAACAAACTCATGTTGATAAGTAAAGAATTCCATGAGTTTCGGTTTTGTTAAAAAGAACTCCATATTTTAAGAGAAAGATTATGAAGTTGATATAAATTTTTAATCTCCATCAAAGAATGCATGAAGAAAAACCATTGCAAGTCATCTTGAAGTCTCAAATTCCCATGATGCACATTTAAGAGGTCACTATCAAATGGATCAAGCAAAAAATGTTCAAAATGATCTGTCGTTTGAGATACACGTGACTAATGAAAGAATGTACAACATAGTTTGCAAGACATCATACATTTGCAACAAGTAATTGAAAATACCATTTTTGAAAGATTATAACAATCAATCATACAAAAATAAATTTTAAAGATTCAAGACATTTTGTGCATTCAAGGTTCTCCAAAATTTCAACAAAATAGAGATGATACTACTACATGATTTTATGGTCATGTGAGTTTACAACACTATGAAAAAATGCAACTTCACTCTTCAAAGAAAGGGTCGATCAAAGCAGCAAAAGTTTTAAAATCACCCTTTGAAAAGTAAATAGAACATCAGATAAGTAAGAGTCTAGCATATTCAATCGGAATTTTTTATAACGGTAAGCAATTAACATGTTTTGAATTCAAGAAACCCCCAACAACATGTAGAAGTACATATCAAGCACCAGTGAAAGTGAAGAAGGGAAGCAAAAAAGTTGCTTTTGTTAATACAATTCAACATTGGATTTTATCTTGCATTTTTGTTTATGATAAGTTTGTTGTATCAACAAAGAGCCCAAAATTTGATAAGTGATATTTATAGGAAGGACAAGCAGATACTAGCTCTTATATAATAAGGGAAGTAATGGATCTTAATAAATTAATTCCAAGAGGAACGAATATTACTCTACGTCTCAAGAATGAGGATGAACTTGAGTATAAAGTTTCTAAAAAGCTCACAAATCTTGTTAAGTCATACTCACAACACATATCTGGTCCAATATATACATATATAGAAGGAGAAGACTAAATATGGGACTTTCAGGACGAGCTGTACATAGCAAATAGAGAGCAAATAAAGGATGCACAAAGTGAATATACATCAAACAGTGATTATATGAAGGGAATACAAACAAAATCTGGGCGTAGTTGAAATGAGTCAACCATAATAACAAAATGAGCTAGAATACAAAACATTTTCCCCAAATGTGCAAATAAATACCAAGAATCGAGCAGTAGTAAACGAAAAGGTAGGGCAATGGAAAACCCATAACTCTCAGGTGAAAATTTGTGGCTCAGAACAGAGCTGAAAAATACTTAAACCCTCATGTTTTGTGCAGTCCCATAATACAATAAGAAAAATAGCATATGAGAATGAAACAATCATTTAATATGGGAATAATTATTTATCTGGACATGAACGGGAAAGTAAAAATGCTTCTAGATCAGAAGAAAAGTTAAATAGCAGCAAATTTTAGATCAAACCAACTCAAAAATGGCAGTCATGGCTCAATAGATCGATGCAAACTGGCAGATCCGTGCAGATAAAAAGCAACCCAAATAGAGGAAACCAGAACTCAAGGAAGAAAAAAAGAAGCTCAAGGAAGGAAATAACGGTCACGACATGATGAAAACAAAGCATCCACAATTAGGGTAAAGCTCTCATTGAGAACAAACACAATTTGAAGCTCATATTCAAAAGAAAATTAGTTGGGAGGGCACAAAGAAAACTTACTCAAAAACAATGAGCAAAGGATGGACAACACGAAGCACTTAAAACAATCACAACCCGAGTGAATTCAACCTCTCTATTCCTACAGTGAAGCCCTAAAATTATTCATACAAAAAGCATGGCGATGGTGATGGCCATTAAAGAATATAGAGCTTTAACAAACAAAATCATGGTGGCATAGAGAAAAAAATCTAGCTTAAGAAGCAAAAAAGCTGTTGGATTTCAAAGTTTTAGTAGATTTCTTCCCATGAATGGATGCCACATGCAGAATCTTAACCGACAACCAAAAATGCGAAAGAATTATAACTTTAGGGTTTCAACCCTATTTTTTTGAACTACACGAGTTAAGGATAGCCGTGGTTATTCTCAAGTATGGTCGGTGCTTCACTTTGTCACGGATAAGGTTGAGTGGTATTTTATAATTTTCATATAGGTTAGTAAGGGTCAATGAATGCTTACCTTTTCAAATAAGGTATTATTTCTTGCATGATGACCGAATAAGGAGGTTCATAAATTAAACATTAGCTAAGGTCTATACAATAATGATTAGCCATTAACACGATCCTAGTGATGCCCATTATTTACCCTCCATGTGCTAAAATGGGACGAGAATATTTTTTTATATTTAATACCCCAAGATTACCTTTTTCCTTGAAAATACATCCGTACAGCTGGCAATGCAGCAATGATGTATACCTAAGATTCTGTTATGTGGAAAGTCCACTTCAATGGATCAGTGGCTAAAGTGGTGCTCGTCACTCCCATAAGAGAGGTTATTCCATAAGCATTCCGTTTGGGATTCCCATGTACTAATAACATTGTAAAATATGTGGTGCTTATCATTGGCTTTAATTTAGCTATCACTTAGAATATCTGACAACTAAAAGTCATCGTCAACTTGCAACTAATCATTAAACAAGTTAATGATCAGGTCAAAGATGAGAAGCTCATTCCATATAAGAAATTGGTCAAGACCTTGAAGGATTATTTTGTGTAGATTTGTTTTGAACAATGACCAAGTTCTCATAACAGTCCTTGGATGTTATGGCTACTATAGGATCCTTGTTACATAATCAACCTTAGGAAAGTAAGATGTCATTTATTGTAGATAAGTTATAAGTGCCCACCTATGACATGCCAAATTCTTGTTTGGTATGTGAAATTCTTGGTCCTCTCTCACCTTGGTATGATCCTTTATTTAACTACTTAAAAATGGCACGTTTCCTCCAAACATAACCCATACCGAGAAGAAAGCCCTTATCCACCGTATATCCTGTTACAACCTCATAGGACGTACCCTCAATCCTCGTGTCTACAATGGGAATCTGCTACATTATTTTGATATTATCAAGTAAGTCCATGCTAGTAAATGGTGGAATTCACATAGCGCACACTAGTGGAATGGGTCTAGCTAAGAAACTCTTAAGAGTCGGCTATTACTCACGCACCATGGAAGCAGATTTTGTAACTTCATTAAGAAGTGTGAAATCTGTCAGAAGTATTGTAGCTTTATACATGCACCAACAAAAGCATTACAACCCATTGCAACACCTTGGCCATTTTCTAAATGGGAATTGGATGTCATAGGGAAACTCCATTCTACTTCATCATATGGTCATACCCACATTATCACCGCCACAAAGTATTTTACAAAATGGGTAGAGGTTGTGCCTCTAACTTATATAATCGGTGCACAAATCTCCAAATTCATCCCGAATCACCTCACCTATTGTTATGACATCCCCTCCTCTATTGTCACAAATAATGGAAAGTATTTAAATTATAAAACATTCAAAGCATTATGTCAATGCTTTCAGATCCAACTCAAGTGTTCCATCCCCTATTACCATCAAGGTAATGGACAAGATGAACCTACCAATAAGAATATTTTATGAATCATGAAGAAAATGGTTAGTAAGCTTGGTTGTAATTGGAACTTACAAATACATCCCTCCCTCTGGGCCTATAAAACCTCCATCCTCACTCCTATAGGTGTCATCCCACATTCCTTAGTCTATGGTATCGAAACCATCAAACCCTTAGAACTAGAGCTTCCTACCTAAGAATATCTATCCGAACTATCTTCATAAAGATGAATGCTATAGAGTTGATCGACTAATAGAGTTAGAGCTCTTTGATGAAAAACGTGATGAGTGCTTAATCACCTAAAATTTTATCACAACCGAGAGTTAAGAGGATACAACAAATAGATCTTTCATCATGAGTTTGATATAGGTGATCTTGTTCTAAACTAAAATCGATAAATGATGTTAAGGAAAAAGAAAAGAAAGGAAAATTTGAGGCTAACTGGCTAGTACCTTATGTGGTCATCATTAAATATGGATCAGGACAGTATAACCTTACACATTATGATTACAAATAAATTCTAGAGCCCATGAAGTCCAGCCACCTCAAGCGTTTTTACGCTTAAGCATGGGGAAAATGTCGAGAGAATACCTAAAAATTAGAAAAAGATAAAAAACAAAACATAAAAAACAAAAAGTAAATAAAAAAGGTCATCCATATGTGAAAACCATGCAGTTTTGGTGCATTGGGTAGGTCTTTGGGTGAAAACTAGTTTCTAGCACTCAAAGAGGATTCTTTGGTCACAAGATACTATTACATCTTGATGAGTAACTCTTAGCTCTATTTAGGATTTGCTTTCTTTGTTAGTTCGAGGAACCCTACCGAGTCTACCTTGCCAAGCCTGTGATCTAGCTCATTTGTTCTTGTATCAGTGAAGGAATCTCCTTTATATATTCCCATGTAATGATGGGGTAAGCTTCAAATTTCACCTTCTTGAACATGCGGACATGGAATTATGCCTTTTGTACATTCCCACATCATGATGGGTGCATCCAAACTTGTTCGTCACTATACATTGCTTCAAAACTTGACCTTAAAAATACAAAAAAACATTCGAAAAAGAATACAAAAATCTAAACATTCGTAAAACCCCTTTAGGAAAAAAATCTACGCCATATACATAACGTTTTCTTAAGGAAACCTTGAAAATAATGTGAACAATAGCCTTCAAAACTTATCTTTTAATATAACACCAAAAACATTACAAAATATATCAATGTTGTCCCGTAAAAACAAGGTAGTGATTAGATTACTTTTAGTTAATTTGTATAGTTTTGGTTGTAATTATATTTTCATGTTGTATGATTTAAATTACAATTCATTTTCTTACCTTAGATTGAATCTCGTTTGATTTAATTATGAGATGCATTAAGTTCATTTTTAACTTTCATACTTGTAAAATATTGATATATTTTCATTGTCTATCAGTATGTATCTATTAGGATTCATTTTAAATATTTATATTGAATGCCAATTTAATATTTTGTGAAAGGTTTGCATGAGTTCATTTCTAGTTGAGTATTGATGTGTTTTTCAGGGGTATATTTTTTTAGTTTTGTTAACTTTTACTTGTGTGTTCGTTTCTTTCGACATCTATTTGTTATCACATCTATCATCTATCATTCATAAGATATAACATCATATATACATCATATATATAAAAAAATGTTAATTCTTACATCAAGCATGTATACTAAGCCAATCATAACATATTGTATCATCAACGGGAAAAGAGGGATTACATATGATCATAAATATAACCCCCGGACCAATTTCATCCCTATAATCCCATATACTAATCTACTAAGTATATTATGTACAAAACATATGATATCATCTAAGTATATATCAACAATCTAAAAACATAAGGTACATCATCAACTTCTATCATGATACATACATATGAAATAAAATCATACAACATCATGATATATGTGACACATCCATAAACATGATTCATCATCATAAAAACATATAAAAGCATGACGAAATATAACATCAAATGTACATATATACATATAGAAATGCTTATCTCAAAAATAAATATACATCATCAACAAAAAATCAGCCATCAAAGGGAATGAATCATGTTGAAGCCTTCAGAAGAGGCATACAATCAAAATGGTACATCTATACATACATCAATCAAAATCAGCCTTTGTAAGAGGAATACATACATTAAAAAGGTGTTTCATATACCAAGAGTATCATCCAGGGCTCTTCCCATCTTCCTGACTGCAAGGACGTGGGTGTTGAAATGGAGGTTGTTGTTTCTTTTAATGGGATGGTTCTGCTCCGTGTGTACCACCTTGCTTAATGGTGGGATGTTGTACTGACTACGCTGACCTTCGTGACATAGATCATGTTTTTCTCACACTCAGATGATCAAATGAAGCCACTCTCTATCCTTCCGGGTATCATACGGCATTGCACGATAATAGGTGGCCTTGTAATATGAGGCCTTATCACTAGTTATCATAGTGTCCTTTGTAGTGCCCTACTAAAAATTAAAAATTAAAAAAATTTAAAAAATAATAATAAAATAATGAAGGCATGTGGCGGGATATGGTGTGTTAATTTTGTCACGTAAGTTTATTATTAGGTTGTTGCATGTGGCAAGATCCATTAGCTACGCCAGGAGAATTATACAAGCCATGATCACGCTTGAAACCTAGTTAATTTTGAAAAATTAGGAGTCATTGGAAAGTTCAGTGCATTGGTATACATTTATGCAGGATGTGGATGAGAAAAGATTTTTGGCATGGCAATTCAAAAGATATGGGTTTCCTCACGCAATGATCTCACTGCTCCACCTATGCTATAAACACGTCTCAAACCGGATAAGTGTAATTCTTCCAGTGTACTTCAAGCCTCTATCAAAGTTCAAGCTTTGGAATAGGGCATGGATTTATGCCAAAGCATAAAGATGGAGGAATTTTTTTGCTAGATGTTTTAGTTGTAAACACCGATAAACATGTATGAAAATTATGGAAGAATAGACATGCAAAGGAGATATTGAAAGAATGTCTTTAAAGACGTGTTTTTGGTAGGAAAATTTGACTATTGGATTTATAAAATATGGGATTTTCTAAAAAGGATCGAAGCTTTCAAGAAAAAGAGTTTGACTAGCACAAAGAAAATATATTCAACCACTTCCAAAGAACCCCCAACCTATGAAAAATGTGATATTTGGAATAGGAAGACGCCCATCATAGTAAAAGGTAAAGGTATTTCTTCGTTTTCACCATTCTCCCTGCACCAAAATGAGATCCTTACTCATCTGTTAAATCCTAATAAATATTTTAATTAGACATCATAGTTGTAAGTTCCTGTGGGGCATGCATGTAAATGTGGAACCCTACGCAAGATGTGAAAACTGTTTGATTGAATACCTAAAAATATATGCGTTTCAACCGATGTTTGGTTGTAGTTGGGCGCAAATGTTTTCTCATTTATCCCAAGTTATGGATGTTTTAAAAATGAGGATCTAGAAACTTTCAAGAAAATTTTATTGACAATGAAAACCAAAATTTCTACATTTGTTGCATGTATGCAATATGTGTGTGCTCCCAACAAGTGAATACAATGTCTTGGATCTCCTTTCTGCGTGGATGTTTTGAAACCCCCCTAACATGAGTTCGAACTCTTATGTGATTTATGGCTTATGTATAGGGGGATTTTAATGGTCCTCACCAGGTTACAGATATATTTTTTATTGCTTTGAGGGAAGGGAGCATTTTCTTCTATGGATTGGTTGAAAAGGCATTTGAAAACTTCCAAAAAGGGGGTTTGGATGGTCTTAGACCGCTTGGCACATATGGAGTATGGCCACCATGGGACGTGGCATTGAAACATGGATTTATGGAGTGTGATGGTTATAGGATATGCTCGATTGATAGGTTTTTTTTTTTTTGAAACCATGAAAACCATTTTAAAAATGCCTAATTGACATGTAGAATTGAATTCCCAATTTCAACCACATCATTCTAGGACAAGAATGGTTCATATCTCCTTATCTTTCATAATTCATCTTTCATAATTTTTAAAGCTTAGGATTATCATAAGATTTAATTGTTTTATATTATTTTTTTGCAGAAAGCAATAAAATGTCGTATCGTAACTCACACAATCAAAATAACCATTTCATACTAAACCTTTAACTTCAACCCTCATTTTGAGGTGATTTAGAAAACTTCCTAACCAAACTAGATCACTACAATTTTCTTTTATTTAAAATTTTAAGTTTACTTCCCGTTAAACATGTTAACCATCTCCTAGTTTAATTAGATAATTTGCAAATTATGAAGACTAGCAAAGTAACCTTCGTAACTCCATAAAGTGGAGGTTAAAATCCTTCATGTACCTTGTTATGTGAGGTGTCACTTAAATCTTTTGATCGACATGTAATGACCATTTGTGACCTTTTTGATGCCCTCAGTAAGAGCCCCATTACACCGTTTTGCAAGGGTGTATACTACTACTAAATCTAAAAATTTGGCTTTCCTTTTGAATCACCATTTGAAAACTGGATAGCGAAATTACTATCCATCTTCACAAACCTCTAGTGTTCTTACTAGAAAATTGCATGGAACCTTTAGTTTAGGGAAAAACGTTTTTATGTATAGTTTGGAAATTCCAGTTTGTAGGCCTCGGTTCACATTTTGACTGGATTAAACTTGACCACTTAGGACCAAAGTGGCTTCAACAATCATGTCACTGTTTTAAAATTGTGTTCTAGTTTCTAGTTTTGACCAATCTAATGAATTCTCCATATATGGTGGAACTCATAGAAATTTTATTGTGGCACATTCACCCATCGAACGTTAGTTTTAGACATGGTTTTTGATTCCTCAAGCTAACTTTTGATCTTTTACATCTAGGTCAATTACGAACGATGGCCTTAGAAAACTAGCCGCCTATTGTGGCCCGTTCACCGCTTCACGAATTTTGTCTATACCTATGGACTCTTGGGATATAAATAGAAAATTAGAAACTTACCTATGGTATGCTTGCTCCATGGAAGACAACATTTGAAAGTGGTTTTCTTAGCCTCCAAATCTGATTTGAACATCTTTTTAGCTTGTAAAAGAATGTAAAAGAAAGGTTTACGACCCCTATTGGGTTTCCAAAACAACAATGGAAACTTTTGCAACATGTAAATAATTGTTTGAAGCTATATAGTGTAACGTGTTGTGGGAAATAGAAATTTTGACAAAATGGTGTTTCTCTCTCTTCCTTTCTTTCTCTTTCCTTGGTTACAAAATGAAGTGAAATGAAATGAAATGGATACTTGTTTCTAAATATTTTATTTCAAATGAAAATTATAATTACTATTATATGTAAATGGAAAACTTAAAATCGTTAATTATGCTAGATTAGGGTGGATGTCATACCAGCAATTTATTGATGATTTCACGTTCACATTGTTTTTTTGGATGCAAGCAAGATGAAAATTTTTATAGGTCATTGTAAAATGAATATATGTGTAATGTAGTCTCCTTTGATAGAAATTTTATATTTTAAATTTGCTAATATGTATGGCATGCTAGTTTTAGGGATATCTTAGGAAATGTGCATTTAATCACAAGTTCAATTTGATTCATAGTTGCGTATGGTAAAAGGGTTTGATATATATATAGTAAATGAATTTGAAGTTAATATATTGTAGTGCATTTTTAGTGTTCAATAAATGATTAATTAATTATTATGTTGTATTCTTACCTTGTAAATGTAATAAAGAGATTTAATCAAAACACTCAACCCTAGTATAAGGTCTCTACATAACATGTCTTCATGTGTGATCCTTCTTACCATAGTAGAGATTGAAACCATAGAATGAATTAAAAATTTTGTGCTTGATGGAACCTCCTAGCTTAGGTAAATAAGACCCCTAGTGTGTGTTATTATCTTAATTGGTATGTTTAGTGACATCATCATAAACCTGGACGATAGGAGTGAAAAAGTAAAACTTTATCTGGAGTATGTAGAGCCGACTCTTTCTTCGTATCCTAGTGGACTACCTTGTCTTCCGAAGATAGATTTAGAATTAAATTTCTTCATCAAATGAATTGCTTGTGGGATCCAGATGACATCATGGAGCTAGTGAAATAGTTGTACTATCACTTAAAATCTTGTTAATGACCTCTTTAGATCCTCTCAGCTAAATGTCTTATCTTTGGCTAGTGACAATATAGTGCCTTGATCTTTTATGGAGGGTTTATAGGATAAATATGTTTTTGAACCTTAATCTAATCTATAATAGGGCGTAAATCCTGAGTGAAAATTGGAATTAAACTAAACCTTAGTTGATTAGGAGGTTAACTTGTGGGTATAAAATTATAAGTAACTCTTTCAAATGAAATTGATTTGAAAGATGTTGACTTTAGAGAACCCAGAAACCGAAATCTTGTCCCGTAATCCCTTGTTATGCCCTTTTATGACATTAAGAATAAAATAAATTTCACATGCGGAATCATGAAATGCAGAAACATGGGATCTTACCTTGAACACAAATCACTTGTGGTTCATGTGTAGTTTATAATGCTTCCAATCATGTACTTCTTCAAGATGTCAAAAGTACTTTCGTAACTTTTTGTTATAAAGAGATGCTAATAATGATACCATAATGCAATGTAAAATTAAAGCATATAAGAGTAAAAAGAGATTTGGGGTTAGGAATAATGCCACTCTTGAAGTCCTTCTAACTCGAATAAAACATTTTCATGTGTTCTAAGAATATGAGTTTTCCTCGTGAGATCAAACTTTGAGAAATGCAATTTCTTATTGTGGGAATGTTGAATCAGGAAATAAAGATACCATGATTGAATAATGGTTATGGGAAAAAGGTATCTTGAATCTAGACCACCCACCTTAAATACTAATATTGCTTTATGGACATCAATTCATATTCACTTGAGTCAGTAAGGGTAACATGTAAATATTGAGTAAACATTTAAGAATCATATTCTTAACATAAGTACAACATAATTAAATTACTTTATTTGAAATTTGAATTATGCCAAATAAGTATGTAAGCTATGGAAAATTTTTGTAAAGGATAAAAATTCAACTTAAAATGGTAAAATTGTAAATTAAATGTGGAATGAACTTAAGAATATGTAGGTTGAAAAGGATAAAATTTTCCTTGCATAATAATGTTCTTGGAATGTTAATCATAACTAAGATGCAATTAAAGAAATGATGTGTTTTGGGTTTTCCAATGAGTCATTTTCTTTTGGTTGGGTCATTTCTAGTATTCATTCATTGGAAAAAGTGTGGCATCGACATGTCTATGGTGTTGTCATGTTTTTATGTGAGTCAATAATTTGTAAGTGTCATATGCGTGTTTAAATTTTCTTTACTTGGTGCCATTGTTGTGTTCTCTAAGTAAGCAATAAAAGTCAAAAAAAATTATCTTGGTATTTTAACTGTTGTTTTTATGTGTGTAAAATGTGGGCGTTACATCCTCTATCATCTCATTATCACCAAAATTTATCATTTCCTTAATATCGAATCAAGCTCAATTGTTAGTCTACCAATGGCCGTCTTATCCTATCTTAGTATGACAGCCTAACAATCTTTATCCTATGTGATATTCTAGACCCGAGCCTATGCATGATCTCTCCGGATAGTGATACCTTGTGAGTGGGCCTACGACCGATCCCGATGTGTAATAACAACTTGTGTTTGTGACTATACCCGATGAAATCAACTCAATATCTACGTACTCTGCACTACTAGTTGTTTTATATATTGTAACCTTACAGCCCCATCTCTACGCCGACTAGCATACGATATCTCTTGGTTTCTCTCTATTATAATGGAGTCTTGATTGTGCTCTTTCTTGATCTATCTCAGCCATCACCTTTAACCGAATGGATATCACGTCCCGTAATTGTTGTTGAATCTCAAGTGACTATCCATCATCTCCACCACCACTTGGAGCATGAGGTGACAGGCTCTACAGTGTATACACTTTCTATAATGGAACATGTATACCATTTGGAATCCCAACTTAAGGAATTTGTATATAAATCGGTAATGAGACCTATCTCTTTCTAGGCCGAGGCCCCTTCCCATGTGGTTGTTATGGTGGAGGAACCTCTCCCTGCCCCAATCATTATCTTTGAATGTTAAAAGGATCATCATCATCATCATCATCTATGTCATCCTTGTCACCCTCATCACCATTACTAGGAGGTCGCACCGGAGGTTCTCTCACTCTTACCTCATAGGCTACTCCTGGAATCATCAATTAAAAAGGTAATATTATCTAATACCAACGCTTATACTCTATTGTACTCCCTGAATCTCGGCAGAATCTACGCACGAACTAGAACCACCCGAAGGTATCGCAATCTATGGCCCAATAACTAGAACCACATACGCATATAGCTAGCATCATTTAATCTCCTTGAAAGACTTAGCAGAAGACCTTGGGAAAATATGATCAACACACCAAATCTGACTCTCACGAGTTGTCACTTCCTTAGATCATGGAGATATTTTCACAACAAGGAAAGGTTACTAAAGACATTTGGGACCCTGATTGCTTTTCATGTTTTTTGGTAATAAGGGAAAGATTATGCATTTGTATGCACACACAGACAAACATTTTTATAGTACAGGTAGGATTGGTTGTTTTTTTTTGAATAAATTTTTGGTGGGAGGTGGGGCAGGATGAACTTGATTCACCAGATCCTTGAGGAATCTTACAAAATGGAAGGTTAAACCAACAAAATGCCACATAATAGCTAAAATGTTTCTTTAACTAGAATATGTGCTTCAATGGAGGCCCAGATTAGCACTTTTTCACACAATCTTTGAGATTCTATCACGAAGGCTCGAGTTAGAAAATCCAAAAAAAGCATCAAGATCTAAGTCAAATCATGCCTAAGGTACACCCAGAGGCTTACAGACAATCTCTTGTCAATAGATGAAAGAAAAGTGATTTTAAATCATTTATTCCAATCCCAGATGAAAGCTCTTCTAAGAAATGAAATTGTAGATGCCACTAAACTATCACAAGGATTGAGGCCTATGTGATTGAATCATATTTTAATACAAGATTGCAATAGAAACAAGAAAAACTACTCACATACATTCAGAAATAAAACAAACACATTTTTCAAGAAACACAAAATAATAACTCAAATTTGATTAAATCTATCAGCAAGGGAAAGTTTCTAGAATAGTCTCAGAGCTTGTCAATGGTTGTACACTTGCAACCACCTTGACATGATCAGATTTAATACAAAAGAGATATACAAGCTTCTCAAATGGCTTCTCAAAATGATGGGCTCTGTCAAGATTTTTCTATTAGAAAATTCAGTCCCGACCCTAACACTCCAACCATTTGCACAAAAATTTGTGCCATTTATAACATTTACAATAGAGCCCCTTTTCCCCCCAAAATCTAGACCTTGAGTGCTACCAGTGCTTGCCATGATCACGATCGTGATTCCCAGAATCAGATCTATAAAAAGTTGTCAGTGCTCGAGGGGAAGATCTCATCGAATATCTCCCGCATTCAACTCCTTCCTCTGGTAGATCACTCTTTCTTCAATTTTCCAACCACTTCCACCCCTAATCTGTCAAATCTAGGCTCCTTGCATGCTTGGGAGAAGAAAAATGGAAAATCGATCGAGCACGATAGTCAGACCATTTTAATGGCAAAAGACATCTTCCAGATCTCCCCACCAAACTCAGATATCAACATTAACTCCCCTCTCTTCTTGGCATGTAGGAAATACCAAGAAATCATGAAGACTCACACTTCCAGGTGTTTTAGTAAAAATGGGGAAAATCAGATTCAGACTCTCAAGTTGTCATTGATCTTTACTTTGAATTTGGGCCATCCACGTGGAAGATTCAAACTTAAAAATAGACAGGGGTTTCCTCTTTGACTTTTTTTACAACTTTTGGAAAAATGGAAAAATTTCACATTTTGTTCCACATCTCTCACCCTCGAGAAATGAGCTTGACACGTGTCTGAGGTGGGTCCCAAAGGAACCATGGATAAATTCTACCATTTGACCCTCTTTTTGGAAAAAGGAAAATTTTCCAAGTTTTCCCCATAGCTCCGCCCTTCCACTTCAAGTTTCCAATGTGGGTCCCAGTGGAACCACACTTCCTTTTTACTTTTAACTCTTTTTCCCACAAAGGGAAAATTTTCCAAATTTCCTCCAAAGGCCACACCTCCACCATTGACTAGAGCAAGCTTTGACCTTTCTTCCATCGGGCTTGTGGGCCATTTTTGATATCTTAACCCTTTTGAGCATAAGAGGAAAAAATTCTAAGTTTTGTCGGGCTTGCGGGCCATTTTTGATATCTTAACCCTTTTGAGCATAAGACGGTCTAAGTTACCTTCTCTTCCTTCCCCACTCCTTTTGACTTGTCAAACTGCCACATGTCACTATGGCACACCTTGAGATGGTCCCCAAAAATTGAGACCTTGAATGAGCACGGGCTCGCCACGTGTCCTAGCCCAGAAAAATTTGTTTGAAGGCTCGAAGCTCAGTGGAAGGTGCCAAGTGTCATGCTCTGGGGCAGTCTCCTTTGGCCATTGAAAAGTCCAAGAAAAATGCAAAGTGAGTGGAGGCCTCCAAGTGTCCTCCTGGCACTTCTTTAAAAGACTCTAAGTGAGCACGGGCTTGCCACATGTCCCTGTTCTCTGCCAAACTATTTTAGCTACATAAAATTTATCTAAGTCTAGGAAAAGTAGTGAAACCTCCATGTGTCCTCCCGGCTACTACTCCAAGGCCAAACCAAAAATTAGATCTTCAAATGAGCATCGTTCCTCCACGTGGACACATTTTAAGTTGAGGTGATTCATAGAAATTTTGAAGTACCCAGCCAGCATCCAACCAAAAGGTGCCACATCCCCTGTCGATGCAAGGATGTAAATTTGACCAGGAGAAACACCGTCAAACCATAAAATATAGAAAAATGATCATTTGAGCCCAAAATGAAAATTTCTCCAAGGATAGAGAATTTAGAAATGTTACAAGGCTCAAATACATCCATCAGAGACACATCCATTCATTTTTCTTCAAGTATTTAGGGTAGAAATGACAAGGAAAACAAATCCCACCATGGAGAATGGAAAATGGGAGAACCCGAGTTTTTAGATGAATAGAGAATGGGACCCCAAATTACAGACCTTTTCGGAGGAACAAAGAAACAAGGAGAAAACCATGGACCCATAAGTGATCTACGACCCAGGAATAATTAAAAATGGCAAAAAATATTAACCAAGCACAACATGGGGAAAAAGAAAGTGACAGAGGCCGTAAATCGATAGATTTTCAAAGGAAAACTGGGGTGAGACTATTTTGAGCACCAACATCGGCTCCGACTCGGGGATGGGCACTCCTGTGAGTGCCACAAGAAAAAAGGTAGACCAAGTGCCAAAATATCCATTGGGCAATGAGTCAACTTGCAGAGTAGAGAAACAGAGCCATCTCCCAAAAAATGAAATAGAGAAACCAAAAAAGACAGGTCACTGAGGACCAGAACAAACAAAAACACAAAAGACAGGAAACAAACAACAAACTATACACTATACACAAGATTTTGCCTTGATTTAGGGAATCAATCCAAGAAATGCTTCAAATGCCTACCATTAATAAGAAATTCAAGTAGTTCACCATCTAAGTCCTTGAGGAAGAAGGTATGCTCACCAATCCTGATATCAATGGAGTAAGGGCCCATCCATAATGAGTCAAACTTGCCATGCTTTCCCTTATCTTCATGTCTGCTTATCCCATAGCAACACAAGATCTCCAACATTGAAAGCCTGGGAGTGACCTTCTTGTCAAATAACTTCTTCAGCCTTGCTCTCTAAACTTTACATGCCTCTGGTGGGATGCCCTCCTCTCTTCATCAAGCTCAACAATCTGGTTAATGCGAGCATCATAAGGACTTACCTCTTGATCTTCCAGCTTGTTGCATAAATTGATATGAAGATAGTTGCATATGAAGGGGCAGCAGGGCCTGAGTCCCATATACCAACTCAAATGGACTCTTTCCAGTGGCTCTTTTAGTAGTGATCCTATCTACCCAAACAACAAACTTCAACTGTTCACCCCACTTTCTCTTGTTTAGCTCCAATGTTCTTCTAATAATCTTCAACAAATTTTTATTACTTGGACTCAACTTGTCCATTTCCTTGGGGATTGTAATTAGAGGCATATGTCAAGTTGATCCCATATTCTTTGCACATTTCCACCAAAGGTTTAGCTCTAAAGCTCATGGCATTGTCAACAACAATCTTGACTAGCACCCCAAACCTGCAGATGATATGGTTCAATAGAAAATCCATGACAATTTGGTGTGTTGCTCTTTTGGTGGGGATTGCCTCCACCCACTTGGTGAAATAATCAGTGGCTACAAGAATCCACTTATGGCCAACACTTGAAGGGTCTGAAATCTCACCAATGAAATCCATTCCCCATTGCTTGAATGGGCTTCAATTGATACAGGATGCAAAGGAAGGGAGCTTAAAGCTTTCAGTCTTCCAGAGAAGCACTTGAAAACTCTCACATCTTCTAACCAAAAGAGTTGTATCCTTGAAGAGAGTTGGCCACCAATAACCAGCCCTCAGGATCTTGTGTGTTGTGACTCTTGCAGCAAAAATTCCCCCCACAAACTCCTCCATGGAGATCAACAATTATCTTGGGGCTTCTTCTTCAGTAATGCACCTTAAGAGGACTCCCTCTAGGTTCTTCCAAGCTAACCCATAATCAATGATGACATATTTCTAGGAAGGCCAACTTAAGAGCTCTTTTCTGGTTCTTACTTAAATACTCAGGGTAGTATAAGTGTCTGAGATAGAAAATTACATCCTTGTACCACTCAGAACTCATCAACCTTTCAAAAACACCTGCCCTTTCTTCTTCTACCTCATTTACCTCAATAGTTTGCAAGTTTCTCTCAGCCATAAGCTTAGCTAAGCCCAAACCTCTCACCAACTTTGTGGTTTGGATATCCATATCATATTCTTGCAACTTGTTCACCCACCTGCATCATTTTTCTTGAGACTTCCATCTCTGACAAAATGTCCTTCACCATGGTGTGGGGAACATAAGCAAACCACTTTAGAACTTAGAATGTAAGGTCTAAAAACCTTTGTTGCTTTTACCAAGGAAAATGCCTGCTTTTCCATGATAGTGTACTTTAGCTCAGCCCCTGCAAGGCCTTACTAAAAAGGCAATTGGCCTCTCATCCCCTTCATCATCTTTCTGCAGTAGGACAAAAGCAATAGTGTTCTCTGAAGCAAAGGAAAATAGTTGGAAAGGTTTCTTATAGTCTAGAGCTGCCAAAATAGGTGCATGCTTTAGTGCCTCTTTAATCCCATTGAAAGCTTGGATGGCAGCCTCCTCCCATTTGATGACCTAGTCTTTCTTCAGCATGGAAGTGATTGGAATGGTCAACTCAAAAAAGTTTGATATGAATCTTCTAATGAAGTTTATCTTCCCAAAGAAGGACTGAATTCCTTTCTTGGTTCTTGGGATTGGGACCTTGTTGATGGCCTCTACTCTTTCTGGATCAATCATCACTCCTTCTTGTGACACAATGTGACCAAAAATTTTCCTTCTACACTCCAAAATGGCACTTCTTTGGATTGAGTGAGATGCCATATTCTCTACATCTTATCAACATCTTCTCCAAGTGCAGCAAGTGGTCACTTCTCTTTCTAGAAAACATAGTCACATCATCTTGGTAGACAACAATAAACTCATTGATGTAACCAACAAAGCAACATCCATTTCTCTTTGAAAGGTGGCTCCAACATTCATCAGACCAAAGGGCATCTGACATAAACATATGTTCCCCAAGGAGTAGTAAAGGTTGTCTTGATCCTTTCTGATTCCTTCACCACAACTTGGTTATAACCAGAGAAAACCATCCATGGAAAGCAACTTCAGAACCAAGTCACTAACTGCAGCATGTTCTCCATATTTGGTAAAGGATAATTATCCTTCATTGATGCTCTGTTCAGATTCCTAAAATCTACACATAACCTTTGATGTCACCATTCTTCTTTCTCACTGGTACTAGGTTTGCAACCCAAGAAGAATACCTTGTGGGCTGAATAATCCCTCCATCCCTCAGTTTCTTCAGTTCCTCTTGCATTTTGAGAGATAAGAGTGGATTGATGGGCCTCTGTTTCTACCTAAATGGCTTTGCATTAGACTCCAAGGGAATCTCATGCTTGAAACAGTCCTCTCTATATGCTTTTAGTTCAGAATAGGTCCAAGCCATGCAATCTTGGTATTTTTCAACAATTGGATGTATGACTACTTCTCCTCCTTGCTTGAGATTACTACCTAACCAAATTTTCCTTGGCTTCTCCTTTGTACCAAGATCATGCTCCTCAATATCCCTTGAGGCTGCTATGCATCTATTAACAATGTGATCAACATTATCAAAATTGGACTCAAGAGCAACCAGCCCTCTAGGAATGGTATTGGTCTTTAGTTGGATGATGCCCTTGCCAAACAAGGTTTCTTTTCCTTCATTGTACATACCATTGGCTCCAAATCAATGCATTGATCAAAAAAAACTCTCCCTTGTTCTACAAAAATCTTCTGATCTGAGCATCATCATCAAAAACCTACCAATGTTTAATGTTGTCAGGGACAAAAGGTCTTGTCAATACCTCAACATCATATTCACAATATGGGGACATTGTACAATTGTCAAACCGAGACCCCAACACTGCAAGCTTGTCTACCAAGTCATTGAATTTCCTATCATGATGCACTATGTTGAATGAATCAAACATCTCAATAAGATCCCAAACTATGTTTATATTTTGTTTCATTCATTGATTCTTTGTGGCATACAATTTTCTGACTTGTTTTACAATTAATTATGAGTCTCCTTTGACAATGATGTCCTTGATACCATATTTCCAAGCAATTCTTAAACCCAACAACAATGCCTCATACTCAACAATGTTGTTGGTGCACTCAAAGTTGAGTTTGAAGGAAAAAAAAATTTTTTCTGACCAGAGAAAGTAGAACAACACCAGCACCATTCCCAAACTTGGAGCAAGCTCCATCAAACAATAGAGTCCAAGGAGAGCCCACTTGTTCAAGACACCTGCATTCCTCAATCTTGTGCTCCTTTCCATCAACAAATCCTACAAAGTTGTTCAGCATCAACATTTGTGTACAATACTTCATAGGATGCATTGTTGGGATCCTCAATAAGATGCAACATTTTCTTTTCTCCATACAACCTGACAAGGCTTCCTTCAATTGGAATGGTGGCATAGGACATATCCATTTGGACACTCCCACCAACACTAGCAGCCCATTTTCTTGATAGTAGCATGCCCCACTTGGTTGGGCAGTCAATGATGACAACATCAAGTTTTAAATTTTTACCTAGGTAAGCTACAAGCTGCACCACAAACCCTTCACACATCCCACTACTAGGCACTTCTCTGGAATCCATGGTAGTGCACTTCCCATATGTTGTTGTCACTTTGATATTTATCTCATTCATGACTTCCAAAGGCATGACATTGCATGATGCCCTTGAGTCAAACATGCAGTTGTGCAAGTGATCTGTCCTTAATGATCAAAGTGGTGAAGAATGGATCCACATTCATCTGAGAGTCCACCAAGGATGTCCCCAAATAGACCTCAGGTGTTCATCTAGCTCCTCCAATGCTGGTGGTGTTCTAATTCTTGAATGATTGGAGGAGTCTCCACAATATTTACATTTCTACCTAGGGTAGTCTTCTCTTCTTTCAATCCCAAGTATTCAAATGCTCTCTTTTTGTGCTCAGGAATCCTAAGCAACTCAAAAATTGGAACAAAGACTTTGATTTGACTTAAAACTTGGGAAATATCATATGGGACATTCCTTGGCAAGGTAGTATTGGAAGGAAAGCCAACACACTCATTAGGTGGTACAGGATTTTTGATAACTTGGGCATGAGGAGGGGTATGATTTTTGTTTAGAACTGTAGGGCTTTTGGCAGATGCATCTTTCTTAGGAGCCTCTTTAGGAATGTTTGAAAGTAAGGGAGATTTTGGCTTGGCTTGAGGCCTGTCCCTTTGACAACCTTACTTCTTGTGTTATATTCCTTCTCTTGAGCAACAACAACATTCATCAATAACTTGTCTATCCTCCTCAGATGGAATTCCTCCATCATACTTCTTTATCATTAAAGCCCTTAAATATTCAAAGTCATTATTGGGAAATTCAAAATCCTATACAATATCTACTTCTAAAATATGAGAGGGAGGAAGAATAGGTACCCTATGAATGCAGTCCCAAAAAGTGGCAATAGTCAGGCACTTATCACCTCAGTTGAAGTTGCCCCTTGTTGTAAGCTTGTGGAACAACCCATCATGCAGACATCATCATCATTGTCATCATCTTCTTCTTCTTCTTGTTGATCTTCTTCACAAGGAGCATGAGGCATGAAACATTTGTCACACCAATCAATGATATTGTCTCCTCCACAACAACAACTCTGGCAGCAAAAGGATCAGGCACCATTCTATTTTCCCTACCTTGGGGCTACCTATTTCCAAATCCAATAGGTCCTTTGCCTCTATCATCAGATCTTTGGTGATTTGTAAACTTGTCTTGGCTTTGTTGCTTGTGTTGACCTTGTGAGCTCTTCCCAATTCCTTTCTCATCCCGGGCTAGTTTGTAGGAAATTTCTTTGACAGCCCCTGCCAAAGTTTTCACAACCTCCTCCAAATCAACAACTTTACTTGTTTGAGGTTTTTTGGGTTAATCAATTTTACACCCTCCCTTTTTGGAGGCTTTCCAATTTCCTTGATGTTGTTCTCTATTTGCAGAGCCATGGTGAAGGCCTGCCTCAAATTTGTGGGGTTCTTGTCTCTTAAGTAATATGCAGCCTTTTTATCAAATGCATCAGAATATTTGATCAAACATGACTCATCACAAGGCCTTATCCTAACAGGAAATCTCCTCAAGGTCTTATTAAACCTTGTGTTGAAATCATGTACTTGACTCATTAGGATTCTTTTTTATGTTTTCAAATTCTATCAAAAGAAACCTAGGGTTAGTTCTATCACCATACTACAATCTAAATGCATTACTCATCTCAGTCCAAGAATCAATAGAGTTATCTAGAAATGCTTTATACCAATCCCTAGCATCCTCTTCCAAGGTATGGATAAACAACTTGATATATACATCTTCATGTTCAATCTCAAAATCTTCCATCATATTGATAAAAATCTTTAGATGTTGATCACCAGTTATAGCATTGTTTCCTTGGAACTTTGGCATTTTGTTCCTTACATCTTGAGGCACTGCATTTGGATATCCAGCCATTCCCACAAAATTTATAGGTCCAAAGGTGTTTACAACAAAAGGGGGTCTGGGTGGGGGTTGGGCCATGTTGTTTTGAAGGTGACCTGGAGGGGTGACAAATTGATAAGGGGCAGAGGGTCCTTGGAACACAGGAGTATAATTTTCAAAATGGATACCCCCAAAGGCCTTGTCTCTTGGAAATCCCTATCAACCTCAGAAAAGACAGGTGCAGAATGTGAAGCAAAACCATTCAAAATCAAATGAAGGCCCTTCTCCAGTTGAGAAATTCAATTCCACAAAGAGGCTTCCTGATTCAGTCACTTGAATGGTAGTCTTCAATGATAGGCCATCACTTTCATCAATGGAGATCCCTCTTCTTGTCTGTTGTTCTCCCACAACTCTCTAGGATTTTCTTCCTTCTGATTTTGCTTTTCCTAGCTCTTGGAAACAATGTCCTAGCAGGATCCCTAGCAAAGAAAGATCTTCTTCCTTCCATCTTTTCCAATATTAGTAACAAATCTGACTTTGACAGAGTTTTAAGACACTTGGTACTCATTAAAAATCAGATCAACAGGGAGTCACCACTAAGGATTTCCACCTAGTTGTGAAAATGCACTAAATATGATATGTCAAATGTCTGTTAATGCTAGAAACTAGAAATGGAAAGATTCTAACCTTTCTTTACCCAGATTTATCAAATGAAAGCTAGTGCACTAGGTGTGAAAACTGAAAGAAACTGCACACAACACTTGGAGCATACAAGAAGTGTTTTACCAGGGTCTAAATGTGAGTTGTAAGTCCCCAAAATGGCACCAAAGCATGTGTGTTGAAAAATTAGATGGATATGAAATAGATCAACAAATCAAAAAATCTTGATGATCAAATTAGTTTCCGATGATTCAAAAATCAATCCCAATATGCGTGCAAACATGTTGTTGAGGGCTAGATGGATATGAAATAGAAACAAATCAATAAATTGGTCTCAAAAACTTAAAAAATCCCTAAAAAGCGAGAAGCATGTTGGTACCCAAATTTAATCTCCTTCAAAGAGAGCAACATCATGGATTTGACAGGACACTCAGAGGTAGATAGATAATCATGTATGTCATTTTGTAGCCGGGAAGCAATCTATCTGACTTGTTAGCACTTAGGTTTTGAAAGGGGTGGGTAGCACCTTAAAAGGATGTGATCTGATCCTAACTATTTTAGGTTGTGCCTTTCAACCAAGGTAAGAGAACCTATTTTGTAACCTCTTTTATTGAAGAATGATGATAAATCCTTCTTTTGCATAAATTTTATAGAGAAGACCTTGGGAAAATATGATCAACACACCAAATCTGACTCTCACGAGTTGTCACTTCCAGATCATGGAGATATTTTCACAAAAAGGCAAAGGTTACTAAAGACATTTGGGACCCTGATTGCTTTTGCATGTTTTGGTAATGGAAGATTATGCATTTGTATGCACACATGACAAACAGGGGTAGTATAGGTAGGATTGGTTGTTTTTGAATAAATTTTTGGTGGGAGGTGGGGGCGGGATGAACTTGATTCACCAGATCCTTGAGGAATCTTACAAAATGGAAGGTTAAACCAACAGAATGCCACAAAATAGCTAAAATGTTTCTTTAACTAGAATATGTGCTTCAATGGAGGCCCAGATTAGCACTTTTTCACACAATCTTTGAGATTCTATCATGAAGGCTCGAGTTAGAAAATCCAACAAAGCATCAAGATCTAAGTCAAATCATGCCTAAGGTACACCCAGAGGCTTACAGACAATCTCTGTCAACAGATGAAAGAAAAGTGATTTTAAATCATTTATTCCAATCCCAGATGAAAGCTTTAAGAAATGAAATTACAGATGCCACTAAACTATCACAAGGATTGAGGCCTATGTGATTGAATCATATTTTAATACAAGATTGCAACAGAAACAAGAAAAACTACTCACATACATTCAAAAATAAAACAAACACATTTTTCTCAAGACAACACAAAATAACTCAAATTTGATTAAATCTATCAATAGGGGAAAGTTTCTAGAATAGTCTCAGAGCTTTTCAATGGTTGTACACTTGCAACCACCTTGACATGATCAAATTTAATACAAAAAGAGATATACAAGCTTCTCAAATGGCTTCTCAAAATGATGGGCTCTGTCAAGCTTTTTTTTTCTATTAGAAAATTCAGTCCCGACCCCTAACACTCCAACCATTTACATGAAAAATTTGTGCCATTTATAACATTTACAATAGAGCCCCTTTTCCCCCAAAAATCTAGACCTTGAGTGCTACTAGTGCTTTTCATGATCACGATCATGATTCCCAGAATCAGATCTGTAAAAAATTTCCAGGTGCTCGAGGGGGATCTCATCGAATATCTCCCATTCAACTCCTTCCTCTAGTAGATCACTCTTTCTTCAATTTTCCAACCACTTCCACCCCTAATCTATCAAATCTGGCTCCTTGCATGCTTGGGAGAAGAAAAATGGAAAATCTGATCGAGCACGATAGTCAGACCATTTTAATGGTGAAAGACATCTTCCAGATCTCCCCACCAAACTCAGATATCAACATTAACTCCCCTCTCTTCTTGGCATGTGGAATACCAAGAAATCATGAAGACTCACACTTCCAGGTGTGTTTTAGTAAAATGGGGGAAAATCAGATTCAGACTCTCAGTTGTCATTGATCTTTACTTTGAATTTGGGCCATCCACATGGAAGATTCAAACTTAAAAATAGACCCGGGGGTTCCTCTGACTTTTTACAACTTTTGGAAAAATGGAAAAATTTCACATTTTGTTCCACATCTCCGCCCTCGAAATGAGCCTACACATGTGTCTGAGGTGGGTCCCAAAGGAACCATGGATAAATTCTACCATTTGACCCTCTTTTTGGAAAAAAGGAAAATTTTCCAAGTTTTCCCATAGCTGACTCCACCCTTCCGCTTCAAGTTTCCAATGTGGGTCCCAGTGGAACCACACTTCCTTTTTTACTTTTAACTCTTTTTCCCACAAAGGAAAATTTTCCAAATTTCCTCAAGGCCCCCACCTCCGCCATTGACTGAGCAAGCTTTGACCTTTCTTCCATCGGGCTTGGGCCATTTTTGATATCTTAACCCTTTTGAGCATAAGAGGAAAAAATTCTAAGTTTCCTCCGATGGTCCACTTCCCCACTCCTTTTGACTTGTCAAACTGCCACCACGTGTCACTATGGCACACCTTGAGATGGTCCCAAAAATTGAGACCTTGAATGAGCGTGGGCTCACCACATGTCTCTGCCTCGAAAAAAATTTGTTTGAAGGCTCGAAGCTCAGCGGAAGGCACCAAGTGTCATGCTCAGGCGGGTCTCCTTTGGCCATTGAAAAGTCCAAGCAAAATGCAAAGTGAGCGGAGGCCTCCAAGTGTCCTCCTGGCACTTCTTTAAAAGACTCGAGTGAGTGGGCTCACCACCACATGTCCCTGTTCTCCACCAAACTATTTTAGCTACATAAAATTTATCTAAGTCCAGGAAAAGTAGTGAAACCTCCACGTGTCCTCCTCGGCTACTACTCAAGGCCAAACCAAAAAGTAGATCTTCAAACGAGCATCATTCCTCCACATGGACACATTTTAAGTTGAGGTGATTCATAGAAATTTTGAAGTACCCAAGTGAAGCCACATCCAACCAAAAGGTGCCACATCCCCTATCGATGCAAGGATGTAAATTTGACCAGGAGAAACACCCATCAAACTGTAAAATATAGAAAAATGATCATTTGAGCCCAAAATGAAAATTTCTCCAAGGACAGAGAATTTAGAAATGTTACAAGGCTCAAATACGTCCATCAGAGACACATCCATTCATTTTTCTTCAAGTATTTAGATCCTAGCATCCTAACTATTAGCTCATCAAAATCTTGGTGATAATGGTATATCTCCCACGTTCGGCTTCAATCTCCAACCCATAATAGAAGGTTCCACTAGATAATGAACTCTTAAAACATATATAGGAAAATGATGGCAATATGGTCCCACACCCAAATCTATAGCAAGGGGTCAAAACTACCATATTTTCATGGTAGTAGGTAATCGTGTGTGCGGGTCCCATATAAATGTGCAAGTATGCACTAGCCCCAACAATTTATCTTAGCATCAATATTTCCATAGATAACTCCAATAAGACCAAGTAGGAAGATAGCTCCAGGTATTTTTAGGGAGTAAAAATCCACTAATATAGGCCATCAAATATACTACAACTCGAGTCTAGTTCAAGATCTTCTATGCACCTAGATAATTTAATTGTCATACTTGTGGTATGTCATCTGCTCCAAGAAACTCTAAAATACAACTATCAATGTCGCTACGACCACTTGTATACTGAATCATCTCACCATGAATGGGGATTTGGTATATCCACCACACGTCCTCTAGAGTAACAGTCATCTCGCGGTCGAGAGCCGTGAAGCACTGGCTCTCACTATGCCACATCTTAGCTAAGGTTATAAGGAGGCCATGATCAAGTTTAATTTGAGGCATATCGACCACGTAAGATAAACAATTCATGTATAGGAGGATATCTAGTACCTTCCTATCTTTCTCATTAAAATTTACCTCTATGAACACTAAGCGACCATACCAATCTCTCGTATGAAGCATGAGAATTGTCTATGCAAAATAACAATACACTTGTTAGGATAGTTCTATCGACATTATTGCATCTTTACTTATTTATTCTTTCTTCTATCAATTTAAGATTTACTTCCTAGTGCATACACTCCTCATTTGATGCATATGTGCCTATTCTCGACGCATATGTTTCCAAAATGTATATGCCTCCCCTTCGATGCATAGGTGACCTAGTCAACTCGTACACATTGATATTTTCTCTCCCATCCATGCTGACATTTTAAGGACACGTATGCACCCAATAAGGTGCCTATATGTGCCTTTCGGTGCATTCACATGCGCGCATTTGTTTTTCCCCACAGGACACATACACGTCCATCCTATTGCATACACATACCATTCGGCATGCACACATGTGCATATGTGTTTTTTTACCACACGATGTATACGCGTCATGACCAATAGACACACGTGTTCGTATCCTTCTTTCAACTCCTACACAAAGTGCAGTAGCCACCATTTCAGCCGATACCCGTACGCATATGCATTGTATTTTATGCTAAACTACCATACAAAGCAATAAATTGAGAAAAAATGACAAAATTAACAAGAAAGGATAGGGCACTCATGAAGGGTCCATCATTATCCCGTAGTAGGTACTCCCGGATGTGCACTGCTCGTCTCCTCCTCCTTTGAAGCCACGTCATGTCTCTCTCAGCTCACAAAGTCACTTGCGGTGATAATCAACAAATGTTTCACATCAAATGAACTATATGTGATGGTTTACCCGCTTTCCAAGTGGGTATATTAAGCTACAATGATGCCCCTACCATATGTTTTGGCCATTGTGATCACTCTAACATTTCTTCTACTCACCGAATTAATTATTTTTAATTTTAAATAAGTACTTTTACTAATTTTTGCTACACTCGAGCACTAAGTACTACCTAGCACTCAATTCTTTTCCCCGTGGTTGTTTACAAATATTGCAGGTGCTATTTTCCATTATTTTCTTCGATTTTTCTATTCTTTTACCTGTCACAAAAATTGTTTTTATTAAATAACAAATTTTTGCTCGTTCTTCTTCTAGTTGTTGCATTTTACTTCTATCCGACGCCCTTTTCTTTTCCCTAGGGAATTTTCACGTGCTTTTAGGTGATATTGCTTTTCTTAAATTTTTTTGACCAATCAAAAATTTTAAAAATTATAAAATCATTCAAAGAATCCAAAAACATTGTAAAACTTTTAAAATGGACTAATGTGTAATAAGCTCATTTTATAGCTGAAATTTGTGTCTCTCACATTACACTCATCTCATGTCTTGCTAGCATTTTCACCTTTTTGAGACAACAATTTATGAAACATATGAGTCTATAATCATTTACAAGAGCTATGATGCTTACTTTTTCTCGGTCTCCACGGCACAATGAGTTCCTTGGTACTATTTCGTCATGTACACTACTTTTTCATTAGGCCTAAGCACCCTCCGTTATTTCCCTTACAGTAAAATTTTCTTGGGGAATTATTTTTTACCCTTGTTGTTTATCAAAACATTTGAGAATAAAGTTGGATAACACAATATTTTTCCAACTCCTTGGATGTTGTTGGTTTGAGTGTGTCTTATTGTTTCAAGAATGGATAATTTTTGTATTATGGCTTTTCATATCATTCTATATCGTTATCTTATGCTTATATTTTAATAAGGACCGATGATGAAGATACTTAGCAATATGATGAAATGACTATTTTCTTACACAATGTTGGATTACGATAGCTCAATATCTCCCCTTGTTGTTTTTCTTCTCTATCTCTTTTCTACTTTCTTCCCTATCCTACTCTCTCATTCGTGGCATTTTGACTGTCCCTCGGTCCTCTTTCTTCTTCTTTTCGATCATCGATCGAGATCTTTCATCACCTAATCAAAACTTGAGGGGGCATCCCTCACCCTAATAATTTATAGTCGTTTGTGTTTGTATACTTTCTTTGAAGTGGAGTTGATTATGCCACCCAAAGAGGGGAAAATGTAGACACTGTAGTGTGATCAAACCAATGTTATTCTTAATATTTCACCAACTATTCTACTTCTTGTAAATTCATGCCACACTTTCAGCTAGACCTATCTAGCTCCCCTCTTACAACACTCTATTGGTCGTATTCCTCTTATAAAGAAATTAAGAAGACTATTATGGCCTCATTTTGACTAAACCCTTCTTCTTAGGTAATCAATCCGTTTCATTGATTGATTACACCTCTCACAACACTCTCGTAACCCTAATTTCTCACTAATTATGATTAATTAGCCTAACCATGATTAACGTCTCCTAAGCCTAGTCAAATCTTACTTTCACTCACTAAAGTGATTTTTGGCTTATTCATTTGTCCTACATGCACCTAAAGTCTTCTACTTTCCTAAATGGAAAACTATAAATACCCCACTACCCCTTCAACCATTTCTAAGAACACTTCTCATTTCTAGGCTAAAGTGTAATAGTATTGCTAGGATTAGAGATTTTCTCCATTTTTAATATTGAGATAATGTTTATTTTCTTTGCTATTTCCATTCAAGTTTGAGTAAAGGGAAGAAACCATGTGGCTCTTTAGCCATTAATGGAGATCTTCTATTCTCATAATCATAAACCGATTAGTTAGAATATATCTAGGTTCATTTGTAAAGCATTCACGACTATAGGATAACTAGATATGTTAGATTTACATGTCTCTTTCAAGATTAATGCATGAAAAATTAATAAATCCTTGTTTATATCTTATCTCGATGGTGCATTGAACTATTTGTTTGAATCTTTGGGGATTCTCGAGTATTTCTAACCCCATTTCATAGCTTTTACAAATTGTTTTCTTGTGCACAACCACTTCCATAGGTCCCAAGAAAACACTATCATATGAGAAAATAAGTAATGATCCTATTCATCCCTCTCATGCCATATAAGGCTTACCCTCGTCACTCATAGATTCCCAAATTCTTCAAATTCTATAGTTAGGAAGATCCTTAATAACATATTCGAGCCTTCTGTCATGCTTGTTACCCGATATCTCATGACTAGGATCTTATACCGAGGACGTTCTCGATGTCTTTATAAGGACATGATTTAGAATTTTATAATAACATTTCATAGTATTTTCTCTTTTTATTCGCATAACTTGCTCAACATTTTCTTGAACACTTTTCAATAAATATCACCCATAAAATCACCATCACGGATGTTATCCCATTGTAGGGGTATAATCATTCAATTATCATTCTCTCTCCCACACATAAAACTAATTGAAATATTTTTTCAATCATGCGTAAAACATGTTTCTCCCACACATCAAATCTAATAATTTCAAACTTTTGATGAAGCCTTTGTTATGGCCCATAAAATTGAGCTTTGTGCTCTTGAAGAAGGTAGAGTCAAAATTAGACCAAAGAAACAAAAATATGATTTCCCATCCAAATCTTCTTCCAGTCAAGACAAAATCAAATCATTATCCAATGTCGAGTCATCAAATCTACTCGAAAGAGAGTTTAAACACCAAACACTCCCGCCCTTAATGTATCTATACCCCTATTGGAGAAACCTATAGTTCGGTCCTTGATAAATTCCTTACTTCTAATATGATATATCTTCTACCCGTCCATCCTATCGATACTTCCATCTGTAAATTCTCTTGGTACAGAGATAATGACTATTGAAACTACGATAGGGTTAAAGGACATGACATCAAAAGGTTTCATTCATTGCACAATTCCCTTTCAAGATCTCGATTGATAAAGGAAATATTCATTTAGAAAACCCTAATGCTCCTCAGAGTCAGAACCTTGAAGTTTTCAAACAACCATTTCCGAATCATCCCTCATAAAGTATTCAACAAAAATGAACAAAGTTGTACAAACCCACCATAGCTTAAAACCATCAATAAATCCTCATAGGTTATCGAATACACACCCACACTAACCTCTAGTAATACACCCAAATTATTATTTGAACAATTAGAAACATCCCCATAATTTTTTGTCCCAAATGAACCATCTCGCAATCAGTAATACATTCTCTTCACCCAACTCTTTGAAGTATACTTCACAAACACCTCAAAAACAACCAGTCATCCATATCAAGAAAAAGAATTATGATGACTTCACAACTCAATATTTTCTTAGTGACCCTCGGAGTTTCCTTCCTTTACCATCAAAAATGATCTATTTTATACCACCACCATTCCTATATAAATAATAAATCGCTAGTCCTTTAACCTCAACCCCCATCCTCTTGTGCACGCCACCTATCACCATCACAAATTTAAAATCTACTCATCGATAAACTAAAAAGAACCCGAACCAAAGGAAATGCCTCCTAGAAATTTAAATCAAAAGACACATCATCACATTAAATCTCCACATCAAAAATACACTATGGAGCTATTCTAGAAAATTGCTTCATCAATCACTTATAGTGTTACCTCATCTTAAAACATTCAATACTCGAGATAGGAAGCATTCTTGGTATAATGTTGAAGCCTTCTACAAATACCATCGACACCTAGGCACTCTTTAGAAGAATGTAAATCCTTTAATGTAACCATTAAAAATATTTAAGAAAAATGCCTCCACCCTTCAAAGTTACGTACATCAAATAAATCTCACCCAATGACTACAACATTATCAGCCCATACTATTGAAGAATACTTGACTAAACACGTTCCACATCAGATTGATGTTTTTCCCATTACTAACCAATATTCTACCCAGAATCTAATCCTTCGAGAAAAAATAAACCAAAACATTCATCACTATCTAACTACCTCAAAATTTCATCTCTTCCTTGTCCAAAGATAAACCTAAGGTTTCCATTCATCCGGACCTTGAGAACTCTAATAAAACATCACAATAAAAGACTAAAATCTCTATTCTATATGCACCTTCTTCTTCCACTATAGTAAAAACAATTCATTAAATAATTACACCAAGATCTTATTAAAATGTCACTTTATGAGCTGGTTCAAACATCACTATCATACAAAAAAGAAATGATCGAATCTCTCTAGTCTATATAAGTACCCACAAATGATTCCCACTCTTTCAAAGATTTTGTACATGCTCTCAAAAATCTTCAGCTATTTGATTGGACTCTACTTAAATACCATCACTTTGGCCTCATGATTCTAATTTACCTATCTTCATTACTACCCAAATAAATGATGTCCTCGTCAAGAGGGTCATGATTGATGACGGTGCCACAATCAACATCATCAAATCCATCACCTTTAACCAACTATGATTACAAAATATTGTTACTTCTCGGACACCATTCCTTCGAGTTTTCAACAATACAATCATGCCCACATTACGTATTGTCATTTTACCTCTTAATTTTTGCTTTAAAACCCTTCCCGAGGTTTTGTACATCGTAGAAGGAGAGTTTGAGTACAACATGTTATTAGGAAAACCTTAGATATGCACCATATGTTGTGTCCCTTTGATGCATCACCGATGTATCAAATATGAATATGATCGTAAGACATTCATGGTCCCCGTAGATCCTAATCCTTTTGCTGATTGTAATTTTACACACCAATAAAATGGCATCCTCATCTCGAAATTAAAACCCTTAACCAAAGTTTCCACCAAAACATCCATTCCATCATCCAAACTACTTGGATGAATCCTCCCGAGAGATGTTATGGAACATATTTCATTGGGGGAGTACCATATCCTCATGCTTAACTCAATTCCCACACCTAAGATATAGAGAAGACCGAAAAATATATACAAGCCTCGACATTGGAGACATTATCTACTACAATCCTTCCTTTCTAAAAACCAACCTCAAATATGGGAGTATTGGTCATCCCTCTTCACGTTACAATCATCAACACAATTCCATGCTCTTTAAATTTGATTTCAACTATCTATACAACCAAGCCTTCATTCAAATGTACCTTCAAAATCGCACATGGAAAGGATTTTGATTCAGATGCTATGAAAAAGGAATACATGATTTTATTTCCATACATTCTCTCAAACCACATGAAAATGTACAGGAAAGGATATAAAAGGCCCTTCATCAAATCATCTTCTCAAACTACATTTGTATACATCACTAAACAAGATTTACCACCATCCGTAGAACTTAGTGACCTCATTGACATGGATGAAACCATATCCATCCCACCTAACTATTTTTTTAGTCAAGTATTGTTTCCTTAGGAACTTTAACTTATCAATCCAACCATGTCACTAAGAAACTTCCTCTCATTTTTCCATAAATGTTTGAAGAAGATTCACCAACCATCAAAACCCTCCAATGCCACAAAGATCAATAAAACCTATTCCACATGGGAGTTGTTGACCATTTTTGGTCAATCATTAGAAGGGGGTACTAAATTTATTTTCAGTTGTAGAGTTCTAGGAAATTGTGAGAGAAATTGAAAGCAAGTAGGTACTGTGGATGCTGATGCAAGGTGCAACACCTCACATATGTTTCCATTCCAATTTTTTGTCTTAAGTAAAGTAATACAGTAAGCCTTAAAAGACTACTACATGGACTTGGTAAAGTAAGGAATAACATCATACATCATAAATTAGGTCATAAGGACGCAAACACAGGTTTGCAGCTTACATGGAAAATAATATAGCTTTCAAAGTACAAGTACATTAATTCTTATTATATCTTTATTCTTAAATTAGATTAATTATGTGTTGAGTTTTTTAGTTCATTCCACAATTATAAGTTAAAAAAATCAAATGCAAAATTAAATAGAGAACTCAATTACAAAAATAATTCCATTTATTCATGTGGAGATAAAGTATCCCACACAAGTTGTGGGATGTGACTACAATCACGAAATAAAATACATATAAATTTAAAATTGACAAGAAAAGTAAATAGAAACCCATCATTTCCTAAGTGTATCTTGAGGCCAATCCAAGCTTCTCTAGTCTAATTCATATTTCTTCTCTGTCATACATGAAAAGGGAAAAAATGAATTAGAGCTCGTGGCTTCTAAATTCTTATACTACCAACTTTTTATGTATATGCATCATCACTTTGCAGAAAGAAAGATACAAGTTATGCGCTTAACAATTTTAAAATTCCAAAGTATAGGTTGCTAACATGGAGATGAGAATCAACTCGTAAAGGGAATTATGAAGATAAAATATGAAATAGAAATAAGTAATTCCAGCCATGTTTTCTCAAATTTTATATAAATATGTAATCATATAGGAGAGGAAAAATTGCATTAATGGACAACAAGCATCATGTTTACATGCTTGATTAAAGAATCTGAGAGACATAGCTTTCATTAAGAAAATCAAGTGACTCATTACAATACATAATGATGATTTTCAATAACAACAAGGAATACACATTTCATAAGGCATTTTAGAAGAAATTTTTTTAATCACATCTCTCCATTCAAGTGTGAGGTACAAGATATGGAAAAGAAATTTCATGTTGATAAGTAAATAATTCCATGATTTTCAGTTTTGTTTCAAATAACTCCATATTTTAAGAGAAAGATTATGAAGTTGATATAAATTTTTAATCTCCGTTAGAGAATGCATGAAGAAAAACCATTGGGTCAACTTAAAGTCTTTAAATTCCCAAGATGCACATTTAATAAGTCACTATCAAATGGATTAAGAAGAAATTGTTCAAAAATATCTCCCGCTTTAGCTACACGTGATTAATGAAAGAATCTACAACTCAATTCTCAACACATCATACATTTGCAACAAGTAACCGAAAATACCGTTTTTGAAAGAATATAACAATCAATCATACAAAAATAAATTTTAAAGATTCAAGACATTTTGTGCATTCTAGGTGCTCTAAACTTTCAAAGTAATAGTGATGATACTACTACATGAGTTTATGGTCTTGTGAGGTTATGAAACTATGAAAAATATGCAACTTCGGTCTTCGGAGAAAGGGTCGATCAAAGCAGAAATTTTTAAAAATCACCCTTTGAAAAGTAAACAGAGCATCCGAGAAGTAAAATTCTAGCATAGTCAATCAGAAAATTTTATAACGGTAAGCAATGAACATGTTTTAACTTCAAGAAAACCCCAACAACACGTAGAAGTACATGTCAAGCACCATTGAAAGCAAAGAAGGGAAGCAAAAATCTTCTTATATTAATACAATTCAGCGTTGGATTTTATCATGCATTTGTTGTTTATGATGAGTTTGTTGTCCCAACAAAGAGCCCAAAATTTGATAAGTGATATTTATAAGAAGGACAAGCAGAGACTATCTCTTATATAATAATGGAAGTAATTGATTGTGATAAATTTATTCCAACAAGAATGAATATTACTCTACATCTCAAGAATGGGGATGAACTTGGGTATAAAGTTTTTAAAAGCTCACAAATCTTGTCCAATATATACATATCTAAAAGGAGAAGACTAAATATGGGACTTTGAGGATGAGTTGTGCATAGATAATGGAGATCAAATAAAGGATGCACAAAGTGAATATACATATAACAGCTTAGTATATGAAGGGAATACAAATAGAATCGGGCATAGGTAAAATGAGTCAAGCATAATAATAAAATGAGCTAGAATACATAACATTTTTCCTAGATACCAAGAATCGAGAAGTAGTAAACGAAAAGGTAGGGCAAGGAAAACCCATAACTCTCAAGTGATAAGTTGTGGCTCAAAACAAAGTTCAAAAATACTAAAACCCTCAAGTTTTTTGCAGTCCTCGAATGAAAAAAGAAAAATAACATATGATAATGAAACAATCATTCGATATGGGAAGAGTTAATCATCCGGACATGAATGAGAAAGTTAAAATGTTGTAGATCAGAAGAAAAGTGAAATAGCAGAAAAATTTAGATCAAACCAACTCAAAAAATGGCAGTCATAGCTCAATAGATCAATGCGAATTGGCATATCTGTGAAGATAAAATGTAACCCAAATAGAGGAGACCGAGAGCTCAAGGAAGAAAAAGTGAAGCTCAAGGAAGGAAAGAATGGTCATGACATGATGAAAAAAAAGCATCCATGAGTTGAGTAAAGCTCTCATTGAGAACAAATAAAATTTGAAACTCATATTCGAAAGAAAATTCGTTGGGAGGGAACAAAGCAAACTCACTCGAAACAATGAGAAAAGTATGGACAACACGAGCCACTTAAAACAACCACAACTCGAGTGAACTCAACCTCTCTATTCCTACATTGAAACCCCAAAATCAGTCATACTAAAAGCATGGCAATGGTGATGGACATTAAACGATATAGAGCTATAACAAAAGAAATCATGGTGGTATAGATAAAAAATCTAGCTTCAGGAGCAATAAAAAATTTGGATTTCAAATTTTTAGCAGAGTTCTTCCCATGAATGGCCACCACATGTAAAAGCTTAACCAAAAACAAAAATGTGAAAAATTATAACTTTAGGGTTTGAATCCTAGTTTTTTGAATTACACAAGTTGAAGATAGTCGTGGTTATTCTCAAGTATAGTTGGTGCTTCACTTTCCCACGGATAAGGTCGAGTGGTATTTTAGAATTGTCATATAGGTGACTAACGGTCCAATGAATGCTTATCTTGTTTCAACTGTTTTGGAAATCACATAAGTGTATTTAGGTGCCTTTGTTAGTGAAGAATTTGTTAAACAGATTTTAATGTGAAACCTTTCGTTCTTGCATCGTTCTTCTAGTGTTTTGTACAAGATAAGTCCCATAACTTATTTATGTATCACCTTTACAAGCTTTATTTTTTACATTTTTTTCTAAACTTTAACTCAAATCAAAATATTGAATTTAGTGATTTATCAAAGGGAGTCAGCCCTTTTTTAGGTTCACCTCATTTCAAAATGCCCACAACTTGGAGGGAATCCCATTGTACCAGATGAAGTTATAAGTTAGATAGCTATGCAAATGAAAGGTGTACTTTGGAACGATAACAATTTTTTGGAACGCCGAGTGGGATTTAGAATTCAATTTTTCATAGTTTTTCCAAGTTCAATTTGTGCTTGGCAAAATTTAAGTCTTCTCTGAGGTAATTTTCAATACATATCTGATTATATCTTCAAATAAACAACATATTTTCATATTCTCGCAGACCTAATTTCCCATTTTAAAATCCTTTCGAGGTCATACAATCATGACATCAATTCTTAATCGGGATTCCTCCTACAAAAGAAGAAAAATCTAGATCCACCTCCATTTTGTAAATATCCTTCACTAGATTAGTACTTAACCCTTATTAGAATCCATTCTTTATGATCCAAATTTTGTTGATCAATATGGCTTCCCTTATAACCATTGTAGTTTTCAAGCACATGGATATTTTCTAGGTTATGCAGATCATGCATGATATGAGAAATAGTATGCAAATTTTAGAAGTACTTACTAACCGAGGAATATTTTGAAAGAAATTTCCTGAAATTAGAGGAGATATGGAGGGATACCAATTAGAAAGTGCCAAATTTTTAGGCTAAAAATCCTAGTGCACAACATCCTTGTTAATGGGGAGGTCCTCTACGTTCTTGGTTTAGCACACAACATAAGTTTGAGGTATTTATAGAATATCTTCCCAAATTAGTTGAATATATTACATATTTTAAAGCATTAGAGGATGATAGGCATCATGATGAGGAACCCCGTCCATGGGTGGTTCCGACTTACCTTCCCCATCGAATCCTCGCTCTGCTTCCCCGTCAACCAATTAAGCCTATCTATAAGTTTCATGTTTTTAGGATGTTGCAATTTCTTCTCTCTCTCTTTACCAAATAAGATTTCTAACCACATTCCTTCATCCAAAAATTTAAAAATCAAGATGAGAATAGGCCCACCCCTCCTCCTTCATCCATAAGTTTGATTTAAGAAGGTGATGATCATTCAAATGTAAAAAGTTGGATTAAATTTTATTTCAACTATTTATACAACCAAGCCTTCATTCAAATGTACCTTCATAGCTACACATGGAAACGATTTTAATTCAGATGCTATGAAAAAGGAATACATGATTTTATTTCCATATATTCTCTCAAACAACATGAAAATGTACGAGAAATGATATGAAAGGCCCTTCATCAAATCATCTTCTCAAACCGCATTAGTACACATCACTAAACAAAATTCACAACCATTCAGAACTCGATGACCCCATAGACATGGATGAAACCATATCCATCCCACCTAACTATTTTTTTAGTCAATTCAATTTCCTTAGGAACTTTAACTTATCAATCCAACCATGTCACTAAGAAACTTCCTCTCATTTTGCCAAAATTATTAAAGAAGATTCACCCACCATCAACACCCTCCAATGCCACAACGATCAATAAAACCTATCCCACATGGGAGTTGTTGACCATTTTTGGTCAATCATTAGAAGGTGGTACTAAATTTATTTTTAGTTGTAGATTTATAGGCAATTGTGAGAGGAATTGAAAGCAATTTGGTACTGTAGTTGCTGATGTAAGGTGAAACACTTCACATCTATTTCCATTCCAATGTTTTTTCTTGAGTAAATTCATGCAGTTTCCTTGAAAGACTAGTGCATCGACTTGGTAAAGGAAGGAATAACATCATACATCATAAATTAGGAAATAAGGAAGCAAACATAGTTGCATTTTAAATGGCAAAAATATAGTTTACAAAGTACAAGTACATTAATTCTTATTATATATTTATTCTTAAATGATATTAATTATGTGTTGGGTTGTTTAGCTCTGCTCCACAATTATAAGTTAAAAATATCAAATAAAAAGTACATAGATAACTCGATTACAAAAATAATTCCATTTATTCATGTGCAAATAAAGCATCCCACATATGCCGTGGGATGTGGCTACGATCACGAAAGATAATACATATAAATTTAAAATTGACTATATAAGGAAATAAGACCCCATCATTTCCTAAGTATATCTTGAGGCCACTCCAAGATTCGATAGTCTAATTCAGATTTCAATTGTTTTGGTAATCACATAAGTGTATTTCGGTGCCTTTGTTAGTGCAAAATTTGTTAAACAGAGTTTAATGTGAAACCTTTCGCTTCTTGCATCGCTCATGAAATGTTTTGTACAAGATAAGTCCCATTAATTTTTTATGTATCACCTTTACAAGATTTATATTTACATTCCTTATAAACTTTAACTCACCAAAATATAGAATTTAGTGATTCAATAAAGGGATCCAACCCTTTTTTAGGTTCACCTCATGCCCGAGATGCCCACAACTTGGAGGGAATACCATTATACCGGTTGAAGTTATAATTTAGATAGCCATGCAGTGAATGGTGTACTTGAATGATAACAGCTTTTTTGTCATGCCGAGTGGGACTTCAAATTCAATTTATCATAGTTTTTCCAATTTCAATTTATGCTTGGTAAAATTTAAGCCTTCTGGAGGTAATTTTATATACATATCTGATTATATCTTGGGTCAAAACAACTTATTTTTATATTCCGCAGACCTAATTTCCTATTTTTAAAATGCTTTATGAGGTCATGCAATCATGACATCAATTCTCTAATGGAATTCCTCCCTAAAAGAGCAAAAAAATCTAGATCTGCCTCCATTTTATAAATATCCTTCACTAGATTAGTACCGAAACCCTTATTAGAATCCATTCTCAATGATCCAATTCTTTTTATCAATATGAATTCCCTTATAACCATTGTGTTGTTCAAGAACGTGGATATTTTCTAGGTTATGTAGATCATGCAAGATGTGAGCAACAGTATGTAGATTTTGGAGGTACTTGCTAACCGAGATGAAGATTTTGAAAGAAATGTCCTAAAATTAGAGGAGATATGGAAGGATGCCAATTAGAAAGTGCTGAATTTTCAGGCTAAAAATCATAGTCCAAAACATCCCTATTAATGGGGAGGTCCTCTACCTTGTTGGTTTAGACCACAACATAATTTTGATGTATTTACGTACTCTCTTCCCCAATTAGTTGATTATATTACATATTTTAAAGCATTAGAGGATGATAGGCATTAGGATGAGGAACTCTGTCCATGGATGGTTCCGACTTACCTTCCCCATCGTAATCCAATGCCTTTTTCTGTCAACCGATTTAGCCTATCTATAAGCTTCTAAGTTTTTATGATTTTGCAATTTCTTCTCTCTCTCGCTACCAAATAAGACTACTTACAACATTCCTTTGTCGAAAAATTTAAAAATCAAGTGAGAATAGGCCCACCCCTTCTCCTTTATCCATAAGCTTGATTTAAGAAGGTGATGATCATAAAAGCAAAGAAGGAGGGGTAGATGATTGAAGAAAAGAGAAGGATGGAATTTAGGGAAATTTTTCAGGTTTGAGCTGAAAATTTTGAGTTTAACCAGATTCTATGGTTAGAAAAATAGTGCAAAAAGAGGTGCAAATCCCAGAGTAAAGCAGAAAGATTCAAATCAGAAAACAGAGGTTAGATAAGACCTTCATCCGTCTCTTGAGCTCAAAGGTATGAATAATGTTTTAAGTAAGCATGCAGAGGATTCAGAGCTTCAAACCAACAATTTTGAGGTTGCATCATCTTATATTTTAAAAAATGATCCAATTTTAGTTGTTGATTTACCTGTTGCTAATTTAAATATTGTTGATTTTAAGAATGAATATCTGCTAACAATGTATGAAAGGTTGCCCATAAGTGGTCATGAAACCGATTTGAAAGAATGTAATTCTCAGATCCAATCTCAAGAAATATAAGCTAATCTAAAGCTACTTCATGATAAGCAACTAGAGGATTTTTGCCTCTCTACCTTCTTGCTAGAAGAGGATGATGACAAAGATGAGAAAGATGGAGAAAATTCAGCTTATATCATCTTATAGACAACCAATTTGAGGAGGACATCAAAGAGGATAATGTTTTGCATGAGGAATGAGAGGATGATTCTAAATTTTCTAACCTTTTGTTGCCAAAGAATGGAGAACAAGGAGTTAATTCCATTATATAACCAATCAAGGAGGTCATTATATAACAAGTCATAGCTGCAATTGAGCATGCGTAAGGTCATCACGAGATTAAAGAAAACCTTGGGAAACAATGAGAGGATAAATTCATGAAGAATGATAAGGATCAAGATAATATTTTAGAAGTTTATGGTTCATAGATACTTACATCTCCTATTGAGGATAAAATAAGCCCTCAAACCCAAAAATCATCTTGGAGCAAGTGGAAGATTCAGGTTCAAATTGGGAGGAGTATTGTTCGCTCCATGATGAGATTCAAATGTTTTGCATGCATCTTAATTTATCTAAGGAGATTATTATCTTAAGGTTGAGTAGGAAGGAGAAACTTCCTGAGGAGTTTGATCACACCATCTCCTAAAGATCATAATGAAGATTGAGAGGAATATATGTAGCTCCTCAATGAGTCAAAGGATGATGCCTCCCAAGCTATCATTTAGCATCAAGATATCTAGCTTGTATCACCAGTTGAGTGGTTGTTTGTTGGGGATATTTTAATCCAAGATAAATCAAATTGCACCATTCCTAAGAGACCCATAAGAATGGGTTATGGGCCAACAAGAGGTTTTCTTCCTTTTTTGTAGCCTCATGGAGATGAAATCATAAATTTCCTTTTTAACCTGTGGAGGACTAGAAAAGTGGAGGTTAGTACGTAATTATTTTGTCTTTCAAAAAATGACTACCAACTTAATTACCATACCTCCTACGAGTTGTTTACTTCCTCTAATTGCCTTGTGCACATGTTTCAATCTTGTAGTTGTTTTTTTTTTAGGGATATTTTTTAGTATTCATTGGAATTATGCAACCATTAGAATGCATGTTTAGGCTTGGTATAGGTTTTCAATTTACATTCATTGCTAAAATATCCATTTTTAAGGGATTCTAACTGGTTTTTAGGGAACCAAATAAGCAAAGTCACCAATATGTTGAGAATTTTTAGTCAATCATCATAAGGGGGTACTAATTTGTTTTCACTTACAAAGTTCTAGGAAGTTTTGGGAGGAATTCAAAACAAGCTAGAAGTAGTGGGTATTGATGCTAGATGCAACACCTCACATATGTTGTAATTCTAGCATGTCATCTTCAACAAATTCATGCCAAATCCTCAAAAGACTAGTGCACGACCTTGGTAAAGGCGGGAATAACAACATACATTAGAAATTTGTCCTTAATAAAGCAAGCACACGGCTTGCAGTTTGCATGAGAAAAAATACAATTTTCTTAGTAAAAGACTATTAATTCTTATTATCTATTTATGCTTAAATGAGATTAATTATGTGTTAATTTATTTAGTTTATTCGATAATTATAAGTTATAGAAATCAAATGCAAAAGGAAATAGACAACTCAATTACATAAATAATTCCATTTATTCATGAAGAAATAAAGTATCCCATATAATTCATGTGATGTGGCTATGATCACAAAATATAATGCATATAAATTGAAAATTGAAAGTGTAAGGAAAGATAAACCTATCATCTCCTAAGTGTATCTTGAAGTTTCTCCAAGCTTCTCCAAATCGCTTTCAACCTTCATTTCTATCGTAATCGAAAAGGAAGAAAAAATAAAAAGAACTACAACTCGAGGCTTATAAATTCTTATCCTACCAAATTTTAATGTATATGCATTATCACTTTGAAAGAAAGAAAGAGACAGATATCGCAGGGTAGAATTTGAAAATTCCAAATTACATGTTGCTACCATGTTGATGAGACTCAACTCGGAAAGGAAATTGTGAAGATAAACTATGAAACAAAACTAAGTAATTACATCCATGTTTTGTCAAATTTTTTTAAAATATGAAATCATACAAGAGAGGACCAATTTACATTATGGGACAAAAAGCCTCAGTTTACATGCTTGACTAAATAATCAAAGAGACATAGCTCCCATTAAGCACATGAATGACTCATTATAGATATATTGATGATTTAAAGTAACGACAAGGAATACACATTTCATAGTTCATTTTAGAAGAAAAGATTTTTAATCACAACTATCCATTCAAATGCAAGATAGAAGATGAACAAAGACAAAGTCATGATTACAAGTAATGAATTCCATGACTTTTAATTTTGTTTCAAAGTACTCCATATTTTTAGATTGAGATTATGAAGTTCATCTAAATTTGTAATCTCCATCAAATAATGCATGAAGAAAATCCATTACATCAGCTTAAAGTCTTAAAATTCCCATAATGCAAAGTTCGTGAGGTCACTATCAAATGGATCGTGCATACAATGCTCTAAATAGATCTTCGATTCAACTTTAGGTGATTAATGAAATATTATTCAATTGAGTTTGCAAAAAAAATGCATTTACAATAAGTAACCAATAATACAACTTTGCAAAGATTATAACATATAATCATACAACAGTAAATTGTAAAGATTCAATAAATTTTGTCCATTCTAGGTCATATCTAGAGTTCTAACTCGAAACCCCGGGTTACATGGTCGAAGAAGAGAAAATGAGTCAATGTTGGTGGCCATAAAAACGATATAAAGCTATAACAAAAGAAATCATGGTGGCATAGAGAAAAAATTCCATCTTCAGAGAAAACAAATGGTGGGTTTAAAAGTTTTATTAAATTTCTTCCAAAGAATGGATGCCACATCCGTAAGCTTCACCGATAACCAAAAATGTGAAATAATGATAACTTGATGGTTTCAACCTTATTCTTTTCAACTACATGAATTGGAGATATATGTGGTTACTCTCAGCTATGGTTGGTGCTTCACTTTCCCATAGATAAATTTAAGTTGTATTTTATAATTGTCATATAGGTGAGTAAGGGTCAATGCATGGTTTCCTTTCCAAATAAGGTATTATTGTTTGCATGATGACTGAATAAAGAGGTTCACAAATTAAAAATTAGTTAAGGTCAATGAAACTATGATTAGCCATAAACATGATCTTGTGATGACCACTATTTACCTCCATGTGCTAAAAGTGGATGAGAATATTTTTTTATCTTTAATACCCCAAGTTTACATTTTTCCTTACAAATACATCCATACAGTGGTGAAAGGGTGATATAACTAAAGTAAAAAGAATCATCATGTATGTGCTAAATGAAAATATAGACTTTTACATGTAAAGGCAAGTTGTAATTACCTACAATTTTCCAAAGTTACCTTAAATTATGCAATTGAAGCCCATACACTCACTTTGTGCCTTAATAGCGGAAGGTTTACTAGTCAACCACAGTTTGACTAAAGAGGAAAGTGAGTTGGAAAGTGTTGGTACCCAAATTTAATCTCCTTCAAAGACCGAGCAACATCATGGATTTTGACAGGACACTTAGAGGTAGATAGATAATCATGTATGTCATTTTGTAGCCAAGGAAGCAATCTATCTGACTTGTTAGCACTCAAGTTTCGAAAGGAGTGGGTAGCACCTTAAAAGGATGTGATCTGATCCTAACTATTTTAGGTTGTGCCTTTCAACCAAGGTAAGAGAACCTATTTTGTAACCTATGTTATTGAAGAAAAATGATAAATCCTTCTTTTGCATAAATTTTATAGAGAAGACCTTGGGAAAATATGATCAACACACCAAATTTGACTCTCACGAGTTGTCACTTCCAGATCATGGAGATATTTTTACAACAAGGCAAAGGTTACTAAAGACATTTGGGACCCTGATTTCTTCTGCATGTTTTTGTAACTCAGATTATGTATTTGTTTGCACACAGGACAAACAGGGGTAGTATAGGAAGAATTGGTTTTTTTTGAATAAATTTTTGGTGGGAGGTGGGGAAGCATTAACTTGATTCACCAGATCCTTAAGGAATCTTACGAAATGGAAGGTTAAACCAATAGAATGCCATATAATAGATAAAATGTTTATTTAACTAGAATATGTGCTTCAATGAAGGCCCAGATTAGAAATTTTTCACACAATCTTCTAAATTATATCACAAAGGCTCGAACTAGAAAATCTAACAAAGCATCAAGATCTAAGTCAAATCGTGCCTAAGGTACACCCAGAGGCTTACAAGATAATCTCTATCAATAGATGAAAGAAAAGTGATTTTAAATTGTTTATTCCAATCCCAAATGAAAGCTCTTCTGAGAAATGAAATTGCAGATGCCACTAAACTGTTACAAGGATTGAGGCATGTTTGATAGAATTAGATTTTAATACAAGATTACAAAATAAATAAGAAAAACTACTCGCATACATTCGAAATTAAACAAACACATTTTTCTCAAGACAACATAGAATAACTCAAATTTGATTAAATCTATCCACAGGAAAGTTTCTAGAATAGTCCGAGCTTTTCAATGGCTTTACATTTACAACCACCTTGACATGATCAGATTTAATAAAAAAGAAATATACAAGATTCTCAAACAGATTCTAAAAATAATGGGCTCTGTCAAGCTTTTCCTATTAGTAAGTTTAGTCCCGACCCCTAACACTCCAACCCTTTACACGAAAAATTTGTGCCATTTATAACATTTACAATAGAGCCCCTTCCCCCAAAAATCTAGACCTTGAGTGCTACCATTGGTTGCCATGATCACGATCGTGATTCCCAATATTAGATTTGTAAAAGTTGTTAGGTGCTCAAGGAGAAGATCTCATCGAATATCTCCCGCATTCAACTCCTTCCTCTGATAGATCACTCTTTCTTCAATTCGCCAACCAATTCCACCACTTATTTTTCAAATCTAGCTCCTTGCATGCTTGGGAGAAGAAAAAGCAAAAATATGATCAAGCACGACGATAGTCAAATGATTTTTATGTTGAAATACATCTTCCGTGATCTCTCCACCAAACTCAAATATCAACATTAAATCCTCTCTCTCCCGACATGTAGGAGATACCAATAAATCATGAAGACTCGCACTTCCATGTGTGTTTCAAGAAAATGAGGGGAAAATCAAATTCGTAATCTCAGCTTCCATTGATCTTTACTTTGAATTTGGGTCATCCACGTGGAAGATTCAAACTTAAAAACAGACCCAAGAGTTTCCTTTAAAACTTTTGGAAAAATGGAAAAATTTCACATTTTATTACGCATCTCCACCATCAAGAAATGAGCCTGACACATGTCCTAAGGGGGTCCCAAAGGAACCATAGATAAATTCTACCATTTGACGCTCTTTTTGCAAAAAGGATATTTTTCCAAGTTTTCCCCGCAACTCTGCCTTTTTTTCTTCAAGTTTCCAATGTGGGTCTCAGCAGAACCACACTTCATTTTCTACTTTTAACTCTTTTTCCCACAAAGGGAAAATTTTCAAAATTTCATCCGAAGACCCACACCTCCACCATTGATTGAGAAAGCTTTAACCTTTCTTCCATCAAGCTTGCGCAGCCTTTTTTATATCTTAAGCCTTTTGAGCATAAGAGGAAAAAATTCTAAGTTGCCTCCGATGGTCCAATTCCCTACTTCTTTTGACTTGTCAAACTGCCACGTGTCACTATGGTGCACCTTGTTATGGTCCCCAAAATTGAGACCTTTAATGAGCGTGGACTCGCCATGTGTCCTTTCCCCGGAAAAATTTGTTTGAAGGCTCGAAGCTAAGGGGAAGGCGCTAAGTGTCATGCTCGGGTAGTGTCTTTTAGCCATTGAAAAATCCAAAAAAAATGCAAAGTGAGTGGAGGACTCCAAGTGTCATCATGGCGCTTCTTTAAAAGACTCTGAGCGAGCTCTGGGCTCACCATGTGTCCCTGTTCTCTACCAAACTATTTTATCTACACAAAAATTATCTAAGTCTAAGAAAAGTAGTGGAAACCTCCACGTATCCTCCCAACACTACTCCAAGAACAAACCAAAAATTAGAGCTTCAAACGAGTGTCATTCCTCCACGTGGACACATTTTTAAGTTGAGGTAATTCATAGAAATTTTGAAGTACCTAGTTGAGCCACATCCAACCAAAAGGTGCCACGTCCCCTGTCGATGCAAGGATGTAAATTTTACTGGGAGAAACACCCGTCAAACCGTAAAATACAGAAAAATGATCATTTGAGCCCGAAAATAAAAATTTCTCCAAGGATAGAGAATTTAGAAATGTTACAAGGCTCAAATACATCAATTAGAGACACATCCATTCATTTTTCTTCAAGTATTTAGGGTAGAAACGATGAGGAAGAAAAATCCCAACCATGGAGAATGGAAAATATGGGAGAACTTGAGTTTTTAGATGAACAGAGAATAGGAGACCCAAATTACAGACCTTTTCTGGAGGAACAAAGAAACAAGGAGAAAACCATGGACCCATAAGTGATATACGACCCATGAATAGATTAAAAATGGCAACAAAGATTAACCAGGCACAACACAGGGAAAAAGAAAGTGACAGAGGTCAAAATCGATAGATTTTCAAAGGAAAATCAAGCGAGACTATTTTGAGCACCAAAATCATCTCCGATTCGGGATGGGCACTCCCCATGAGTGCCACAAGAAAAAAGGTAGACCAAGTGCCAAAATATTGATTGGGCAATAAAGTCGCTTACACGAGTAGAGAAACAGAGCCATGTCCCAAAATGAAATAGAGAAACTAGCAAAAATAGGTCATGGAGGACCGAATGAACAAAAATATAAAAGACAAGAGACAAACAATAAACTATACAATGTACATAAGATTTTTGCCTTGATTTCGGGGAATCAATCTAAGAAATGCTTCAAATGCCTGCATTAACATGCAATTCAAGTAGTTCACCATCTAAGTCCTTGAGGAAGAAGGTATGCTCACGAATCCTAATATCAATGGAGTAAGGGCCCATCCAAAATGATTCAAACATGCCATATTTTCCCTTATCATCATGTTTACTATCCCATAACATCACAAGATATCCAACATTGAAGGCCCTAGGTGTGACCTTCTTGTCAAATAACTTGTTCACCTTGCTCAACTTTACATGATTCTGGTGGGATGCCCTCCTCTCTTCATCAAGTCAACAATCTGGTTAATGCGAGGATCATAAGGACCTACCTCTTGATCCTCTAGTTGTTAAATGAACTGATATGAGGATAATTACATATGCAGGGGTAGAAGGGCATGAGTTCTATAAACCAACTCAAATGGACTCTTTTTAGTGGCTCTTTTAGCAGTGATCCTATCTGCCCAAACAAAAAACTTAAAATGTTCACCCCACTTTCTCTTGTTTAGCTCCAAAGTTCTTCCGATAATCTTCAACAATTTTTTGTTACTGAAGTAATCTTGTCCATTTCCTCGAGGATTGTAATTGAGGCATATGTCAAGTTGATCCCATAGTCCTTACACATTGCCATCAAAAGTTTAGCTCTAAAGCTCATGGCATTGTCAAGCAATAATCCTTACCGCACCCCAAACTCCGTAGATGATATGGTTCACCAGAAAATCCATGACAATTTCATGTGTTGCTCTTTTGGTGGGGATTTCCTTCACCCAATTGGTGAAATAATAAGTGGCTACAAGAATCCACTTATGGCCAAAGACTTGAAGGGTCTACAATCTCACCAATGAAATCCATTCCAGATTGCTTGAATGGAGCTTCAATTGATATAGGATGTAAAGGAAGGGAGCCCAAAGCTTTCATTCTTCCAGAGAAGTGCTGAAAATATCACATTTTCTAACCAAAAGAGTTGTATCCCTAAAGAGAGTTGGCCACTAATAACTAGCCCTCGTGGATCTTGTGTGTGTGACTCTTGTAGAAAAATGTCCCCCAAATACTCCTCCATGGATATCAGCAATTATCTTGGGGCTTCTTCTTTAGTAATTCATCTTAAGAGGACTCCTTCCTCGTTCTTCAAAGCCAACCCATAATCGTAATGACATATGTCTAGGAGGCCAACTTAAGAGCCCTTTTTGATTCTTACTTAAATGCTCAGTGGTAGTATAAGTGTCCGAGATAGAAAATCACATCCTTGTACCACTCAAAACTCATCAACCTTTCAAAAGAACCTTCCCTTTCTTATTCTACCTCATTTACCTCAATAGTTTGCAATTTTCTCTTAGCCATAAGCTTATCCAAGCCAAAACCTCTCACAAACTTCATGGTTTGGATATCCATATCATATTCTTGCAACTTGTTCACCCACTCGCTCTTTTTCTTGAGACCTCCATCTCTAACAAGATGTCCTTCACCATGGTGTGGGGAACATAAACAATAACTTTAGAACTTACAATGTAAGGTCTAAAAACCTTTGTTGCTTTTACCAATGCAAATTCCTAATTTTCCATGATAGTGTACTTAATCTTAGCCCTTGCAAGACCTTAATGAAAAGGTAACTCGGCCTCTCAGCCCCTTCATCATCCTTCTATAGTAGGAAAAAGCAATAGTGCTCCCTCGAAGTAAAGGAAAATAGTTGGAAATCCTTCTTATAATATGGAGTCACAAAACAGGGGCATGTTTTGTTGCCTCCTCAATTCCACTCAAGGCTTGGATGGCAGCCTCCTCCCATTTGATGACCTATTCTTTCTTCAGCATGGAAGTGATTGGAATGGTCTCACCCCATCGCATTCCCTTGAAGATTTATTGATTCATGACCTCTCGTCATTTTATCCTTCCATGTATGGTGCTTGGCCGGTCTTATTGCCATTTTTAGTCTGCTCCTGGGTCAAGGATCATGTGTGGGTCTATATTTGTCTCATGGTTCCTTTGTTCCTATGAAAACGCTCTATATTTTTGCGTCTCCCATGCTTTGTTCCTACAAAACCCACATTTTCCTCGCTTCCTCAATTTTCCACAATCAAGAACTATTGTCCTTGTCATTTTTTCCCTAAATACTCAAAGAGAAATGAGTTGATGTGTCCCTAAGGATTGTGTTTGAGCCTTGTAATAGTCTAAATTCTCTATCCTTGAAGAAAACCTCATTTTCTTGCTCGAGTGGAAATTTTTTTGTTTTACGGTTTGACGAGCATTTCTCTAGGTCAAATTTACATCATTCAGTTTACAGGGAAACATTTCACCTCTTGGTTGGATGCAGATCAGCTTAATACTTTGGAAATTCCATGAAATGCCTCATTTTTTAAATGTGTCCACGTGGAGGAATGGCTCTCATTTGAGAATGAACTTTTTGGTTTGTCTTTGAAGTAGCGTCGGGAGGACATGTGAAGGGTTGGCAGGAAAGAGACACGTGGAGGCTTCCGCTGAGTTTCCCATACTTAGAAAAATTTCAAAAGGTTTTCAAGAAGTCAAGGACATGTGGAGGAATGGTGCTCATTTGGAGGACTGGTGTTGAGTTTCCCATCCTTTTGGGCTTTGCCTTGGAGTAGCGCCGGGAGGACACATGGAGGCTTCCGCCGCTTTCTTATACTTAGAAAACTTTTATGCGGTTGGAGTAGTTTGGCATAACAGGGACACATGGCGAGCTTGTGCTCATTTAGGTTCTCTTCCTTGGGCACCATTTTGAAACTATGTCATGGAGACACGTGGAGGAACTGTGCATGTTTGGGAACTAACCCTTGAGTTTCATTTTCGAGAAGCGCCGGGGTGACATGTGAAGGCCTCTGCTCACTTTGCATTTTACTTAGAATTTTCAACGACCAAAAGGAGATTTCCTGAGCATGATAGATGGTGCCTTCAGCTTAAATTCAAGCATTCAGATAGACCTCGCCAGAGTAGGACACATGGCAAGCCCGCTCTTGTTCAAAGTATCAAAAAATTGGGACCATCTCAAGGAGCACTGTGGTGACACGTGGCAATTTGAAAATTCATAGGGGGGGGAAGCAGACCGTTGGAGGCAATTCAAAATTTTTGCCTCTTTGCTTCATGAAGGTTAAAATAGTGAAAATGGCCCGCGAGCCCGATGGGAGATAGTCAATGTTTTTCACTGTTCAACGGCGGAGGTGCGGACCCGTGGAGGAAAATTGGAAAATTTTCCTTTTGAGAAAAAAGAGTTAAAAGTAAAAGAGGAAGCATAGTTCCACTAGGACCCACATTGGGACATGTGTCAAAAGTATTTCTCAAGGGTGGAGCTGTGGGGAAAAAATGGAAGTTTTTTCTTTTTTCCAAAATAGATTCAAACAAGAGAAATTTCTCAACATTTCTTTTGAGCCTACCTCGGACACATGTCGTCCATTTTCAAGCGGAGGTGCGGAGAAAAATGGGAATTTTTTTCATTTTTCAAAAGGGTCGGAAAAGGTCAAAGGAAGCTCCCAAGCCTATTTTTGCATCTTTCACGTGGATGCCCCACATTCAAAATCTAAGATTAAAGGTCACTTGAGTGTCTAAACATGATTTTCCCCCATTTTTTTGTAAATCTCTTAGAAGTGTGAATATTCATAATTTCCTATTATTTTCTACATGCCATGCCGAGGAGCGAGTTAATTTTGATATCTAGAGTTTGGTGGAGGAAATATAGAGGAGTCTTTTTCCATTAAAGCAGCTTTCACTCTGCCCGATCTCGGTTTTCCATTTTTCTTATCCCGAGCATGCGTAGGACCATATTTGATTGATATGGGCCAAGTGGTTAGAAAATGGATGGATGTGTGGTTTACCCAAAAAGGAGTTGAATGTGGGAAGAAATCGAAGAGATTTTACCTCGAGCACTGGAGACTTTTACGTAGATATTATTCTCGTGAATCACGAAAGAATCATGGCAAGCCCTAGTGCATTTAATGTTTTTTTCTTTTAGGAGGAAGGGGCTCTATTGTAAATGATATAAAGGGCATGAATTCATTGTGCAAATGGTTGGGAGTTTCTTGAAAGATCAGGACTGATTTTCTCTAGCAGAAAAAGTTTGACAAAGCCCATCCATTTTGAGAAGCTATCTAGAGAAGCCTGTATATCTCTCTTTGTGTCAAATTTGATCGTGTCAAGGTGGTTGCAAGTGTACAACCATTGAAAATATTTGAGATTGTTCTAGAAACTTTCTCTTGCTTATAAATTTGATCAAAATTTGAGTTATTCTGTGTCAATCTTTAGTAAAGTGTATTTATTTCATCTCTAAATGCATGCGAGTAATTTTTCCTTATTCTATTGTAATTTTATACCCAAATATAGTCCAATCAAACAGTCTCAATCCTTGTGATAGTTTATCATCATCTACAATTTCATTTCTTAGACTAGCCTTCATCTAAGAATGGGATAGATGGTTTAAAATCATTTTTCTCTAATTTTGTTGATAGATATTCTCTCGTAAGCCTCTCGTTATACCTCGTGCATGAATTAGTTTAAATATTGGTGCTTTTTTGGGTCCTTTGACTCGATACTTCATGAAAAATCCCATAGGTTGTGTTAAAGAGTGCTGATCCGGGCCTCCATTGCAAATATTCCAGATTGAGGAAACAATTTAAATTTTTGTGGGATTTTGTTGATTGAATCTTTCCATTTTACATAAGCTCTCAAGGATCTCGGTGAGTCAAGTCCATTCTATATCGCCTCTTAAAAAATATATATTTAAAACAACTAATCCTACCCATACTACCCCTGTTTTGGTATATATACTCACCTAAGACCGAAATCCTTTTACTAAAGTATGCATAATAGATCGTGGTCTCAAATGTCCTTAGTAACCTTTTCCTCCTTGTGAAGATATCTCCATGATCTGGAAGTGACAACTCGTGAGAGTTAGATCTAGTGTGTTGATCATATTTTCCCAAAGGTCTTCTTTAAAAAAATTATGCAAAAGAAAGGTACCTGTATCTCCTTTCAAATGACAGGGGTTACACAATAGGTTGTTTTACCTTGGTGAAAGGCACAACCTAAAATAGTTATGATCTATCTACCTCTAAGCTCCCTGTTGAATCACGTGTTGCTACTTGGCTTGAAAAGGAGAACAAATATGGGTACCAACACTAGTGATGTCACCGCGGGGATGTTTCACCAAAATCAAGACCCTGTAAAGTACTTGTTGTATGTTCCAAGTGTTCTGCGGTTCCTTCCGCCTTCACACCTAGTGCACTAGCTTTCATTTAATACATCCGGGTGAAGAAAGGTCGAATCTTTCCATTTCCACTCACTTACATTTATAAACACTTGACGATCATATTTATTGCATTTTCACAACTAAGGTGGAAATCCTTAGTGGCGACTCTGTGTTGATTTTATTTTGATAAGGACCAAAGTGTCTTAAAACTCTATAAAGATCATATTTGTTACTAACATTTGTGAAGTAGGAAGGAAGAAGGTATTTCTTCGCTAGGGATCATGCTAGGACATTGTTTCCAGAGTTAGGAAAAGCAAATTCAAGGAAGAAAAGCCTAGAGAGTTGTTGGAGATCAGCAGACAAGAAGAGGGATCTCCATTGATGAAATTGAATGGCCTATCATTGAAGACTACCATTCAAGTGACTTTGAATTAGGTAGCCTCTTTTTGGAACTGAATTCTCCAACTGGAGAAGGGCCTTCATTTGATTTTGAAATATTTTCTTCACATTCTACACCTATATTTTCTGAAGTAGATAGGGATTTCCAAGAAGTAAGGCCTTTAGGGATCTCCATTTTGAAAACCACACTCCTGTGTTCTAAGGACCCTCTTCCCCTCATCAATTTTTCACCCCTCCAAGATCACCTACTCGAATCAATATGGCTCAACCCAGACCCCCTTTTGTTGTAAACACTTTTGGACCTATAAATTTTGTGGGGATGGCTAGTTATCCAAATGCAGTGCCTCAAGATGTGAGGAAAAAACTTCCAAAGTTCTAGGAAATAATGTTTTTACTAGTGACCAAGATCTAAAGCTCTATTGATGGTGAATCAAAGCACTTCCCCGAATGTCTCGCAACTCGATGGGTTGAGACTCTCAAGCGATTGCATAACATGGAGCTTTTCCCAAGTGTGGGACCTCATGCGAAATCAAAAATCTCTCCGGATGAAGGTCGGCTCCTATTCCTCTGCTCGATGCACACATAAAAATGCAGAGGGTTTACTCAAAAACCTAATGTAAATTTCCAAGGAGATAGGGTAAGAAGATGCATAAAAATAAACCTAAAATAATAATAGTGATGCACCAAGGAATTAAGAACACCTGTCTTGCCAATAAACACAAACCATAAAAATGCAATGCAAGATCATGCACAGATAACCAGATTTGCAGTGAAAGATCAAGAGGATGCAAATGAACACAAAGAGGGTTGAGAATCATCCACAGACATGCATTATTTTCTCCAAAGATTGATACAACACACTGCAAAATGCCAAGAGGCAAAGTTGCATTACAATTTTAAATGGTAGGTTTGAACCCCACAAATTCACCTGCCAAAGAGAAGAAGGGAGGGGCAAAACAAGAATGTCCAACCTTTAGAAAGAAGCCCCTCCTTACAATTTAAAGGAAGAATGAGAGAGAGAAGAGAGAGGAAATCTAAATCTACCCCGACCACCTCTAGGTTACATTTAATTTATCTCATTATGGTGGTAGGTGAGAACCCTAAAGAAACCCAAAAAGTGGCGAACTCGTATTTTTCATTTTTAAGAACTTGTTCCCACCTAATTAAAGATATCTAACCTTGCAAGCTTTCAGAAAAGTCCAACCTTGCATGAATCTGAGCTCCTTGTGAAAAGTTATGGCCATCTCAATATCTGGGTTAGGGTCTCGCTTCCCGCGGCTCGTAATGTTGCGCCTCCCAAGGTGTGCCATAGCGCATCCATATTTGTGTCGACATCCTCTTTCGTGCACCAAGGCGTAAATTTTTCCATGTCGACACTCTATTTCATGCGCCCTTTACCTGCACCAAGGCGTGACTTTTGCCGTGTCGATACCTTCTTACTCTCGCGCCATGGGCACATCCTTTTTCGTGTCGACACCTCTTTACTGCGCGCCAAGGCGCAAATTTATTCGTGTCGACACTCGTGTCATGTACCCTTTACCTACGCCAAGGCGTTACTTTTTCCATGTCGACACCTTCTTACCTGCGCCATGGGTGCATCCTTTTTCATGTCAACAGCTTTTTACATGCGCCAAGGCGCGACTTCTTCATGTTGACACTCTCCGTGTCATGCGCCCTTTACTCCGTGCCAAGGCGCAACTTTTTCTCGTGTCGACGCCTTCTTACCCGTGCCATGTGTGCATCATTTTTGTATCAACACCTCTTTACCTGCACCCTTAACCTACGCCATGGGCGCGACTTTTGGCTTGTCGACATCTTCTTACCTACGCCATGGGCGCATCCATTTTCATGTCAACATCCTCGGCGTAAATAAGTGTCGGGTTTTGAGTTCCTTTTATTTCCATATTTTTCCGTTGTCTATATCTACCCCGGGGAAGATATTTACAACAATTTGGTGACTCAACGGGATCACCTACCGCTAGGTAGAAGATCAATGGATTTTTAGCAATCCATCGGGCATGGAGTCATAAGCAATAACCTAAAACAAACCTTATATCTGATCTTGAACCCGATACTACAACTCCTTCTTCGAGAGCACTCGAATCAGAAAATCAACTTAAGAGCAACAAAACTCTGTGCCAAGCACTTAGGTAAACCAAACCTAACTACAACAAGACAATGTGCATACACACTTAGAGGAATTGAAATCTAGGCTAATATTTATAAGGGTAAACCTTTCCCTTTTAGTAGCATTGTTTAAGGTAGATTCTGTTAAATGGATTCGAGAGTTCTTCTCCATCCAATGTAGAAAATTAGAAGGCATTACTACTTTTACATCCCGTGACCATGTAGGGGCCACTCCAAATGGCGTCAAACTTGGAATGCCTTCCTGGTTTTTCCCAATCTGCATCCCATTTCAAAACTAGGTCCCCTTCCTGGAAGGTCTTTTCTCTTGCCTTCTTATCAAACCATCTTTTTACTAAGGCTTGATCCTTTTCAATCATCGAATCGCATGTTCTATTATTTCTTCCAATTCCACCAACTCTGCATATCTGGCCTCCATTGGTTCGAACTCAGCCAACTCCAACTACTTCATGAGCTCTAATGCAGGCAGTTCTAATGATATAGGCAATACCGCCTCTTTCCCATAGACCAATTTGTAGGGAGAACTACCTGTAGACCTCTTTTCCGTTATCCTGTCAGCCCATAATGTTGATTTTAGCTTGGTATGCCATGTCCTTTGGTTTTCATCCAGAGTCCTTCTGATGATCCTTAGCAAATTCTTGTTCGTGGACTCTACTTGTCCATTACCCTGCGGGTAATAATTTGAAGAGGTGCTCAAATAGATTCCATTCTTGACAGCCCATTCTGTAATCTTGGAACCTATGAATGCCAATGCATTGTCTGATATGATAGTGGCCGCACACCGAACTCCGTCACTATTCCTTCATAAAATTCTAGTATGTTAGACTCATTTGCTTTTTTTGAGCGCTATCGCTTCGGTCCACTTGGTGAAATATTCTGTTGCCATGAGAATCCACTTGTGGCCTTGGCTTGAGTTTGGATTGATGACCCCAACAAATTCCAATCCCCATTGCATAAATGGTTGGTCAACCAAAATTGGGTGCAATGGAAGCACTGCTAGTCTTTCTTTTCCTGTGAAGAGCGCACATTTCTTGCACTTTCTTATCCATGTATAGCATTCACTGAACACTGTCGACCAATAATACCCTGCCTTCATTATCTTGAGAGTTGTTACTCATGGGGAAAAATTTCCTCCAAAATCTCCATCATGAAAATCTTGTAACACCCTCTCAATTCGACTTGTCCCAATGCACCTCAATAGAACTCCATTGATGTCTTTCTTGAACAAAACACCATCAACAAGCACATATGGAATGGCTTGTAATCTGAAGCATCTCCTTTTTGCTTTGCTCAATTCTGGAGGGCATAGGCCTACCTATAGGAAGTGTATCATATTCTAAGTCCAACAAGGAGTGGGCACATCATCATTTTCTTGTTCTTGACCATCCTATAGTACCAAGATAGTCTCTTTTTCATCACCTGCTTTAACTTTCTGAGTCAAAGCTAGTTGTTCACATAGTCCTTTTCGACATACTAGTTTTGTGACCTTGATCTCGATGTCATATTCCATGACATGGGTTATCCATCCTGCACGTTTCTCATTCAGATCCTTGTTTAGAAGGAATTCCTTGACTCTCGCATGAGAGACCAACAATTGGATCTTGTTGTTTGAGACTAGGTGCTTGAATTTCTTTAAGCTCCTGATCACTGCAAGGACATGATTTTCAATGAAAGAGTACCTATTTTCATATTCCTCCAAGCCTTGACTGAAGAAAGCAACTGATTATTCTACTCCTTCCTTGTTTCGTTGTACCAAGATTGTAGAAATGGTGTCTCCAGCACCGAAGGCATATAACATGAAGTCCTTGGAGAAGTCCAGATTGACGAGAGTTGGATCTTGAGATATAGCCTCTTTTATTGCCTCAAAACTTGCCTTGCCTTCAGATGTCCACTTAAATGTCGTGCTCTTTTTCAACATCAACGTTATTGGATTTACGCGAGTTGCAAAGTTTGGAACAAACCTGCGGACAAAATTGATCCTTCCCAAGAATATTTGAAGAGCCTTCTTATTACTTGGCAATGGCAATGCTCGAATTGCTTCAACTCTTTCTGGGTCAATCGTCAACCCCTCCTTTGAAACAATATGGCCTAGAATTTTTCCTTTGTGAGCTAAGAATATGCATTTTTTGGGATTCAATGATACCCCAAATCTTCTACACCTCTGAAATACCTGCCTCAAATGAAAGAGGTGATCCACTGCATTTTTGGAGAATATCGTGATGTCATCAAGATATATAAGAACTATTTTATTGATCAATCCCTTGAATGCCATATCCATTGCCCTTTGGAAATTGGCTCCATCATTTGATAACCCAAATGGAATCTTCATGTAGGCATAGGTGCCCCATTTGGTGGTGAAAGCCGTCTTGAACTAGTCATCTTCTTTCACCATTACCTGATTATACCCTGAGTAGCCATCTAGGAGAGAGAATCTCTCCGAACCGGATACTACTTGCAATATTTGTTCCATTGAAGGAAGTGGGTAATGGTCTTTGAGAGATGCCCTGTTGAGGTCTCGAAGTCCACACACAACCTGATTTCTCCACTCTTCTTCCTGACCGAAACCAAGTTTACAACCCAGCTTGAGTGCTTGATCGGGAATATAATGCTTTCCTCTATTAGCTTGTTTAACTCTTTCTTCATTAGAGGCTCAATGTGAGGGTTGACTGGTCTCTCGCTTCTCATTGATGGGCTTAGCATCCGGGTCTAATTATATGGTATGTTGTGCCAAATTCAAATTGAATCCTCTCAAGTCCTCATAGCTCCAAGCGAAGACATCTGGAAATTCTTGGCAAAGCTGTATGAAATCTGATTTCTCCTACTCAATGGCCACTTTACCAATTTGAAGTGTTTTGCCTTCCCCAACTAGAATTGGCTCTAAATCTTCTCTCTTGACCTGTATGTTAGCCTTTTCCTTACGAAACTGGTCATTAGGGTTGAAGATAGACTCCAATGTTAATAAACCCTTAGGAATATTGTTTGTCTGCAACTGCACTACTTGATCCCCATACTGCTGCTCTAATCTGTCCTGATTCCTAGTTGAGAATTTAGCCTCTTCTTGTAAGAAATTGACGATCTGTTGATCGTTCTCAAACACCTGCCAGCTTGTGTTATTATCTGGCAATGTTGGCCTCACGATCACATGGATATGTGGCTGCATTTTTTCCCTTTTGATGTTGTCAACCACATCAAACGTTGCTCCAACTGCTGCGAGCCTATCCGCTACTTCATTTTTCTTCCTGGGTATGGACATGATATTGAAAGCTTCAAAATCCTCAACGAGGTCCCACACCCTATTCTTGTAGTTCTTCAGCAGTTCATTCTTTGTAGCATGTTGTCCCCTGACTTGGTTGATGATTAGCTCGCTATCCCTAAACACCTACAAGTTCTTTATGCCCTTTTCCTTGCCCAATGAAGTCCATGAATCAAGGCCTCATATTCAGCTGTGTTGTTTGAACAGGAAAACTAGAAACGAAAAGCTGAATAATATTTGATTCCTTGAGGTGAAACAAGCATAAATCCTCCTCCTGCACCTTGCCTACTCCTTGATCCATCAAAAATAATTGCCATACCTCATTGTCATCCTTATGGTCTTGTTTGGTGATGCTAGGAATAGGCTGGTTTCCTTCATGTATGCAATAGAATCCTAGCTCAGATTCTTCTACTTCTTGGTAGGGATCAAAAGCATGTACCTTGCTTGCCCATTCATCAAGAGTCAAATCTGGGATGCTTCCAACTTTGGTGTTAGCTTCATCTGTGCTTGGATAATCTTCTTGATCAAATGCTAAACAGTTGGCATTGATTTGTCTTAGAGTATGAGGCTCAATGTGAAAGTTTGCAATTGGTTCGGATCTAATTGTGACCTTAGTACCATATCTTGTTCTGAACAACATGTGTGACCAGTCAGTAGATAAGTAGCCTCCAATTCTAGCTGTGAAATCCCTTGATAAGCATAGGGAAAAGAGTGGTGGCAAATCTATCACTGACACATCTTGCAAAATGGTAACGTTGGGGCATGTATGCAAGGTAAGATTCAAACCTTTAATCACTCCCACCGTTGCTACTGCTATCCCATCCAATTGCACTACCCCCTTTGATATGAATTCATATTGGAGACCAACTGATCAGCTATTTGCTTGGGCATGACAGAACTACTTGCCCCAGAATCAATCATGCAATTGTGTACTAGTTTATCCCCAATGATTAATGAAACGTAGAATGGAGGGGGTTTCAAAACTTTACCTTGTTGTCCTCCATGATTCCCTTTAGGCTGAGTAGCATTTGTGAGGACCTTCTCTTGCATATGGATCTATTGGTTCGAAGTTGACCAATTCTTCATGGCAGCTTGTAGAAGATCTCTTTGGCCTGGGATGGATAAAGATTCCCACATTGATATATTCACATTTGTCTTCTTCATTTGATCAATGATGCTAAATGGGGATGAAAGATCTCTTTGCTGTCCTTTAGTCTGCATGCATTCCTTTCTTGTGCATGGGCAGCAACAACTGGCATTTGAGTTGGCTTAGAAGGTGGTTTGGGTTGTCCTTGCATGTTTGGAACTATATTTTGCTTACCAACACCTTGTGGAGTGATGGAAGGTTTTAGATCACTTGGAGCCAATGACTGCCCTTCACCAATATTCATATTCTTTGATCTTGTGTTAGCTACTAAATTCGAGAAATTGTTTGATTCATGCCACAAAATCCTCACTTGCCAATTTGCAAGTACGGTATCATTTGGAGCCGTGTTTTGATGAGATGTCCCTTATTGCTGATTTGCTTCTTAACTCACTTCACCCTCAACGCCAAAGAGGTTGTCACCATCAAGTTTTGGTTTAAAGCACCATTAAAGCACATAGATTGGTTGTGCGGTTCATTGCATGGGAAACACCAATCATACTCTTGAGCTATGTTGTTTTGGACTGGCACTAATTCTTTAGAAGAAGATGCAACATTGGGGTTATAGGGCTGAAATGGTCTATTAGTGGGAGGCCTTACTTGGCTTTGATTTTGATTTGCAGCCTGAGTTGGTGACCTATTTTTTTGGTATGGGGGCCTAGCTGCATCAAGCGCTTGAGGCTGATACAATCTAGCACTTTGAGCTTGTTGTCTTTTGATAGTCACCAGCTCATTTCCAAGGTTCTCGTAACTATTTCATAACCTCTTGGAGTTCATTTGAACTTTGATTTCTATGAGTGGGGATAGGAGCCAAAGTGGGTGCTTGACTAGTGCTTGGATTTTCTAAGTTTGGATACAAGGGCATGGGAGGCCTAGGAGCCAATTTACCACTTTGAATAAGATAATTTTCAGACCTAATGGAAATGCTATAAGTATAAGGTAAGGTTGTGCCTCCCATAGATTGAATTAACATAGAAATATTAGAATTCAAAGCCTTAAGATAGTATAGAAAAGAACCTTCAAATTTGTTGGTCGAATGGCCACCGGAATTCTATCCCAAGACCTTTGAAATCTGAAGTTGAAGTCGTCACCACTCTCATTGGGAGCTCTCTTAATAGTTTTCAATTGTTCTAGTAGAGAAAAATTGTCTCCCTTTTCTCAAACTTCTCATGGAGAACTATGCATAATCGATTCCAATTTTGGATAGAACCAATTTCCAAGGCTCCTAAACCATCGCAATGCCTTCCCTTTGAATGAAGATGCCAGCAATTTGGTACAAAGCAACATCCATTTCATTTATCTCATGGATTGCAAAAACGTTAGCAATGTCTTTGACATGATCACCAAGAGTGGTATGATTTTCTCCAGTGAAAAGTGGAATGTTCTTCAATGCTGCAATTGGAACTGGATTCTAGGCATTGAGGGCAAGTGGGCTACTACCAGTGAAATTGACAAAGGGATTCGGTGGTAGATGTGCCATTATGATTGGCCTAAGAACTCTGGTTGATGCGAGAAAAGGTCTACCAGGTGGAGGTGTAGACAAGGTCCGGTTAGGTTGAGATGGTGACCTTTGTGGTCTTCTTCCTCTCCTTCCTCTACCTGGTGATAGCTGCAAGTGAAGAAATAGCCCCTCTTCTCAAGTATCGACTGGTTCAAATTCTTCTCATGTACCTGGGAAACCTGTGCTACTATACCACCGAGTCCTATCCCTTTGGAGTCATCAGATGTGTTAGAAAGTGAGCCTCAAAAGGCTAGATTCTGCCAAGTTACACACCAAACTTGACAATATTAAAAAATAATTTAAAACTTTGAAGGACCCGAAAGATACAGTTCTTCAATTCAGTTATCGGGTATTATTGTGCAGTTACTAATCCCCAAAAGGTATAGGCAAAACTCAGGTCATGCAAGTCAACTTACAAAACCTTAAATACACCGTGTCGAACTTGGGACATGCTCAATACCTAGGAAAACCTGAAATACAAAAACCATGAAATTTTGAAATTCAAAATCTAAAAAATATAAGAATACCCTTTTGAAGATTATCCCCGATCTATAAACCGGTGAAATTTTGACTTGTTTAGAGCAAGTTAAGTCCTTGAAAATCAATTTCAAAGTTCACTGGAAGGTGAAAAATCTGAAATTGTAAAACCTACAATTTTTAGTCCAAAATACTTGAAAATTCCTTCAAATCTTTTGGAATGACCTCTTTGTCCCATCGGGCATGCCAAAACTATTGATGGTGAATCACAAAGACTTCGAATGTCTCGCAACTCGATGGGTTGAGACTCTCAATGCGATTGCATAACATGGAGCTTTTCCCAAGTGTGGGACCTTGCGAAATCAGAAAAGCTCTCCAGATGAAGGCCGGTTCCTATTCCTCTATTTAGATGCACATATAAAATGCAAAGGGTTTACTCAAAACCTAATCTAACTTTTCAAGGAGACAGGTAAGAAGATGCATAAAAATAAACCTAAACTAATAAAGGTGATGCACCGAGGAATGAAGAACACCTGTCTTGCCAATAAACACAAACCATAAAATGCAATGCAAGATCATGCACAGATAACTAGATTTGCAGTGAAAGATCAAGAGGATGCAAATGAACATAGAGAGGGTTGAGAATCATCCACATACATGCATTATTTTCTCCAAAGATTGATACAACACACTACAAAATGCCAAGAGGCAAAGTTGCATTACAGTTTTAAATGGGAGGTTTGAACCCCCACAAATTCATCTCACAAAGAGAAGAAGGGAGGGGAAAAACAAGAATTTCCAACCTTTAGAAAGAAGCCCCTCCTTACAATTTAAAGGAAGAATGAGAAAGGGAAGAGAGAGGAAATCTAAATATACCCCAACCATCTCTAGGTTACATTTAATTTATCTCATTATGGTGGTAGGTGAGAACCCTAGCAAACCCAAAAAGTGGCGAACTATATTTTGCATTTTTAAGAACTTTTTCCCACCCAATTAAAGATATCCAACCTCGTAAGATTTCTGAAAAGTCCAACCTTGCATGAATCCGAGCTCTCTGTGAAACGTTATGGCCGCCTAAATATCTCGGGTCGTGGTTTGCTTTCTCGTCAAGACTTAGAATGTTGTGCCTCCTGAAGGTGCACCATAGGCGCATCCATATTTGTGTCGACATCCTCTTTTGTGTGCCAAGGTGCAAATTTTTCCATGTCGACACTTTGTTTCATGCACCCTTTACTTGCGCCTAGGCGTGACTTTTTTCGTGTCGACACCTTGTTACTCGCGCCATGGGCGCATCCTTTTTGTGTCGACACCTCTTTACCTATGCCAAGGCACAAATTTATTCATGTTGACACTTTGTGTCATGCACTCTTTACCTATGCCAAGGTGTGACTTTTGCCGTGTTGACACCTTCTTACCTGCACCATGGTCGCATCCTTTTTTGTGTCGACACCTCTTTACTGCGCCAAGGCGTGAATTTCTTCGTGTCGACACTCTATGTCATGCGCCCTTTACTTGCGCTTGCAAGGTGCTACTTTTTCCATGTCAACACCTTATTACCTGCGCCATGGGTGCATCCATTTTCATATCGACACCTCTTTACCTATGCCCTTAACCTCTGCCATGGGCATGACTTTTGGTGTGTTGACATCTTCTTACCTATGCCATGGGCGCATCCATTTTCATGTCAACATCCCTCGCATAAATAAATGTCGGTTTTTGAGTTCCTTTGATTTCCATATTCTTCCATGTTCTATATCTACCTGTGGGGAATATGTTTACAAGAAGCTCTTCCTCAATATGATGGAATATTTTGAGATTGAGCATGAATATGTATACATCAAACTGTTTGTTCACACTCTAGAGGAGGATGCAAGGGACTGGTACAAAGCATTTCCAGATAACTCTATTGAATCTTGGGATGAGATGAGAAATGCATTTAGATTACAATATGGTGATAGAACTGACCCTAGGTTTCTTCTATCAAAATTTGAAAACATCAAGAAGAATCCCAATGAGTCAGTACATGACTTCAATACAAGGTTCAATAAGACCTTGAGAAGATTTCTTGTTAGGATAAGGCCTTGTGATGAGTCATGTTTGATCAAATATATTGATGCATTCGATAAAAAGATGCATATTATTTAAGATATTAAAACCCCACAAATTTGAGGGAGGCCTTCATCATGGCTTTACAAATAGAGAATAATATCAAGGAAATCGGAAAACCTCCAAAGAGGGAAGGTGTGAAGCTTGTTAACCCGTAAAACCCCGTGGAAAAGCAAGGCGGCTGATTTGGAAGAGGTTATGAATACCTTGGCAAGGGCTTGCTCCAAGGAGATATCCTTCAAATTATCCTGAGATGAGAAAGGAGTTGAGCAGAGCTCACAAGGACAACTCAAGGAACAAGGACATGATAGATTTACAAATCATCAAATAATTTATGACATAGGCAAAGAAGCTTTAGGATTCGGGAATATGCAACCCCAAGGTAGAGAAACGAGATTGGTGCATGATCCTTTGGCTGCTAGAGTTGTTGTTGGGGAAGAAACAAAGGTCATTGATTGGTGTGATAGATGTTTAATGCCTCATGATCCTTGTGAAGAATATCAGCAAGAAGAAGAAAATGCAGCAGATGATAAGAGTGGTGATGATGTTTGCATGATGGGATGCTCCACTACCTCACAACAAAGGGAAACCTCAACTAAGGTTATAAGTGCTAGAACTCACATGCGACTTTTGGAACTGCATTCATAGAGTACATATATTCCCTCCCTCTCATACTTTAGAAGTAGATAATGTACAAGTTTGTGAATTACCTAATAATGAATTTGAATATTTAAGGGATTTAATGATAAAAAAGTATGATGGAGAAATCCCATTTGAGGAGGATAGACAATTATTAATGAATTCTATTGTGTCTCAAGAGAAGGAATATAACACAAGAAGTAAGCCTACCAAGGGGCAGGGCCTCAAGCCAAGCCAAAAGCTCCCTTACTTTCTAACATTCCTAAAGAGGCTCCTAGGAAAGATCCATCTACCAAAATCCCTGCAGTTCCAAGAAAAAATCATACCCCTCCTTATGCTCAAGATATCAAGAATCCTGTGCCACCCAATGAATGTATCAGCTTTCCTTCCAATACTTCCTTGCCCAAGAATGTCCCATATGACATTGCCCAAGTTTTAAGTCAAATAAAAGTCTCTGTCCCAATTTTTGAGTTACTTACAATTCCCGAGAACAAGAGGAAAGAATTTGAAAACTTGGGATTGAGTGAAGAGAAGACAGCCCTAGGAAGAAATGTGAACATTTTGGAGAATCCTCTAGCCATTGAAATATTTGGTAGACTCTCAGCTGAATGTGGATCCATTCTTCACTACTTTGATCATCAAGGATAGGCTGCTCCATAACTGCATGTTTGATTTAGGGGCATCATGCAATGTCATGCCTTTGGAGGTCATGAATGAGCTGAATATCAAAGTAACAACAACATATGGGAAGTACACTGCGCCACGTTACTCTAGAGAGGTGCCAATAGTGGGATGTGTGAAGGGTTTGGTGGTGCAGCTTGCAACCTACCTAGGTAAAAATTTAAAGCTTGATGTTGTCATAGTTGATTTCCTAGCCAAGTGGGGTATGTTATTATCAAGAAAATGGGCTGCAAGTGTTGGTGGTAGTGTCCAAATGGACATGTCTTATGCCACCATCCCAGTTGAGGGAAGCCTTTTCAAGTTATATGGGGAGAAGAAAATGTTGCACCTTATTGAGGATCCCAACAATGCGTCCTATGAAGTGTTGTATACAAATGTTGATGCTAACAACTTTGTGGGATTTGATGATGGGAAAGAGCACAATATTGACGAGTGTAAGTGTCTTGAGCAAGTAGGCCCTCCTTGGTCTCTATTTTTTAGTGGAGCTTGCTCAAAATTTGGAAATGGTTCTGGTGCTGTCCTAATTTCTCCAAGCCATGAAATGTTTGTTTTTTCCTTTAAGCTTAATTTTGAGTGTACTAACAACATTGCTGTTCAGTATGTGGCATTGTTTTTAGGTTCAATAATTTCTTAGAAGTATGGTATCGGGGACATCAATGTCAAAGGAGACTCGAGCTAGTTGTCAAGAAAGTCGAAAAATTGTATGCCACAAAGAATCAACAATTGAAATAGTACAAGCATACAGTTTGGGACTTCATTGACATGTTTGACTACTTTAACATTGTGCATCATGACAGAAGGTTCAATGACTTGGCAAATAAGCTTGCAGTGTTGGGGTCTCAAATGACAGATTCTACAACATCTCTTTATTGTGAATGTAAGGTGGAGGTAGTGACAAGACCCTCTATCCCTGAAAATATTAAACATTGGTAGGTTTTTTATAATGAGGCTCAGGTCAAAAGGTTCCTACAAAATGATGGATAGTTTGTTGATCAAAACATTGATTGGGAGCCAATGATCTCGTGCACAACAAACAAAGGAAGGAAAACTTATTTGGTAAAGGCATCATCCAGCTAAAGACCAACACCATTCCTAGAGGGTTGGTTGCTCTTGAATTGAATTTTGATAATGATGACTACATTATTAATAGACATATGGAATCCATGAGGGATGTTGAGGAGCATGACCTTGGCATGAAGGAGAAACCAAGGAAGATTTTTTTGGGTAGCCGTCTCATCAAAGATGAAAAGCAATCATACATCCATTTGTTAAATAAATACCAAGATTGCATTGGTTGGACCTATTCTCGAGCTCAAAGCATATAGAGAAGACCTGTTCCAACATGATATTCCTTGAGCCCAAAGTGTAAAACCCTCAGAGGAAGAATCGAGGCCAATTAATCCTCTGTTGTCTCTCAAAATGCAAGAGGAATTTAAGAAGCTAAGGGATGGAGGAATTATCTAGCCCATAAAGTATTCTACTTGGGTTGCAACCTAGTGCCGAAGAAAGAATAATGCTTACATCAGGTTGTGTGTGGACCGAATCTAAACAAGGCGTCAATGAAGGAAAATTATCCTTTACCTAAAATGGAGCACATGCTACAGCTTGGTGACTAGTTCTGAGTTGCTTTCTACTTTAGATGGCTTCTCCGGTTATAATCAAGTCATGGTTAAAGAATCGTAAAGGATCAAGATAGCCTTCATTTCTCCATGGGGAACGTATGTATATCTTAGGATGCCCTTTGTCCGATGAATGTTGGAGAAACTTTTTAGAGAGCAATAGATGTTGGTTTTTCTGGTTACATCAATGCCTTTATTGTTGTTTATGAAGATGATGTAACAATGTTTTCAAGAAGGAGAAGTGACCATTTGCTACACTTAGAGAAGATACTGATCAGATGTAGGGAATATTGCATCTCACTCAATCCAAAGAAATTCCATTTTGGAGTGCAGAAGGTAAAATTACTTGGCCACATTGTGTCACAAGAAGGAGTGATGATTGATCTAGAAAGAGTGGAGGCCATTAACAAAGTTCCAATTCCAAGAACCAAAAAGGGAATTCAGTCCTTCTTTGGGAAGATAAACTTCATTAGAAGGTTTATATCAATTTTTTCTGAGTTGACTATCCCTATCACTTCCATGTTAAAGAAGTATTAGATCATCAAATGGTAAGAGGCTGCCATCCAATATTTCAATGGAATAAAAGAGGCATTGAAGCATGCCCCTGTTTTGGCAGCCCCAGATTACAAGAAACCTTTCTTGTTGTTTTCCTTTGCTTCAAAAAACACTATTGCTTTTGTCCTGCTACAGAAAGATGATGAAGGGGCTGAGAATCCCATTGCCTTTTTTAGTAAGGATTTGCATGGAGAAGAACTGAAATACACCATCATGGAAAAGCATGAATTTTCCTTGTTCAAAGAAAAAAATTCTTTCAAGCCTTATATTTTAAGTTCAAAATTTGTTGCTTATGTTCCCCATACCATGGTAAAAGACATCCTGTTAGAGATGGAAGTCTCAAGTAAAAGATATATATGGGTGAACAAATTGCAAGAGTGTGATATGGACATCCAAACCATGAAGTTGGTGAGAAGTTTGGGGTTAGATAAGCTCATGGCTGAGAGCAACTTGCAGACCATTGAGGTAAATGAGATTGAGGAAGAAAGGGAAGTTGTTTTTGAAAGATTGATGAGTTCTGAGTGGTACAAGGATGTGATGGTCTATCTCAGACACTTAAACTTCCCTAAGCATTTGAATAAGAACCAAAAAATATCTCTTAATTTGGCTTCCCAAAAATATGTCATTACTTATTTTGGATTGGAATGGAAGAACCCAGAGGGAGTCCACTTAAGATGCATCACTAAAGATGAAGCCCCCAAAATAATTGTTGATCTCCATGGAGGAGTTTATAGGGGGAATTTTTCTGCAAGAGTCATAGCACATAAGATCCTAAGGGTTGGTTATTGGTGGCCAAATATTATCAAGGATGCAACCATGTTGGTCAGAAGATGTGAGAGTTACTAGCATTTCTCGATAAGACTCAAGGCTTCAGCTCCCTACTTTTGCAATCAGATCAATTGAAGCCTCATTTAAGCAATGGGGAATGGACTTCATTGGTGAGATTTTAGACCCTTCAAGTGCTTTCCATAAGTGTATTCTTGTAGCCACTGATTACTTTACCAAGTGAGTGGAAGCAATCCCCACCAAGAAGGCTACACACCAAGTTGTCATGGATTTTGTGCTAAAAAAATTATTTGCAGGTTTGGAGTACTAGTCAAAATCATAGTTGATAATGCCATGAGTTTTAGGGCTAGACCTCTAGTGACAATGTGTAAAGGATATGTGATCAATTTCACATATGTCTCTAATTATAATCCCCAAGAAAATGGACAAGCTTAGTCCAACAATAAGAATTTTCTAAAGATTATTAGAAGAACCTTGGAGTTGAACAAGAGAAACCGGGTGAAAACTGAAGTTTGTTGTCTGGGATGATAGGATCACTGTCAAAAGAGCCACTAGAAAGAGTCCATTTGAGTTGGTATATGGGCCTTAGGCTCTACTGCCCCTGCATATGCAACTATCTTCATATCATTTCATTCAACAATTGGAAGATCAAGAAGTGAGTCCTCACGATGCCCGCATAAACTAGATTATTGAGCTTGATGAAGAGAGGAGGGCATCTCACAAGAGGCATATAAGGTTCAGAGAAAATCTAAAGAAACTGTTTGACAAGAAGGTCACTCCTAGAGCCTTCAATATTGGAGATATTGTGCTATTATGGGATAGCAGGCATGAGGATAAGGGCAAGCATGGAAAGTTTGACTCATTGTGGATGGGCCCTTACTCCATTGACATCAGAATTGGTGAACACACCTTCTTCTTGAAGGATCTAGATGGTGAATTGCTTGAACTTTATGTTAATGGAAAGAATCTGAAGCATTTCTTGGATTGATTCCTCTGAATTAAGGTAAACACCTCTTGTACAATGTATAGTTTGTTGTTTGCGTCCTATTTTTTGTGTTTTTTACTCGTCCTGGTCCGTGGTGACCTATTTTTGCTAGCTTCTTTGTTGGTTTTGGAGATGGCTTCATTTCTCTGCTCTATGAGCTGACTCTATCACCCAAAGGATATTTTGGCATTTGGTGTGCTTTTTTTCTTGTGACACTCGTAGGGAATGCCCATCTCTAAGTCGAGCCAATGTTGGTGCTCAAAATGGTCTTGCCCCATCTGTACCCTTGAAGATTAATTGATTCACGACCTCTATAATTTCACCGTTCCCGTTTGGTTCTTGGTTGGTCTTATAGCAATTTTTATTCTACTCTTGGGTCGAGGATCATGTGTGGGTCTGTGTTTGTCTCATCATTTCTTTTTCCTATGAAAAATCTCTATATTTTGCATCTCTTGTGTTCTATTCGTTTAAATCCCACATTTTTCCATTTCCTCCATTTTCCACAAATCAAGATTTGTTATCCCTATCATTTTTTCCCTAAATACTCAAAGTGAAATGAGATGATGTGTCCCTAATGATTGTGTTTGAGCCTTAGAATAGTCTAAATTCTCTTTACTTGAAGAAAACCTTATTTTCTCGCTTGAATGGTCATTTCTCTGTGTTTTATGGTTTGACGGGCATTTCTCCTGGTCAAATTTGCATCATTCTATTGATAGGGAGACGTGGAATCTATTCGTTGGATATGAATCAACTTAATACTTTGGAAATTCCATGAAAAATCTCATTTTTAAAATGTGTCCACGTGGAGGAACGATGTTCGTTTGAGAATCAACTTTTTGGTTTGGCTTTGAAGTAGCGATGGGAGGACTTGTGGAGGGTTAGTAGGAAAGAGACACGTGAAGGCTTCCTCTAGGTTTCCCATACTTAGAGAAATTTCAAAAGGTTTTCGGGAAGTCCAATACATGTGGAGGAACGATGGTCATTTCAAGGTCTATTTTTGGGCTTTGCCTTGGAGTAGTGCCAGGAGGACACGTGGAGGCTTTTACTACTTTCTCATACTTGGAAAAAATTTATGCAGTTGGAGCATTTTGGCAGAATAGGGATACGTGATGAAATTACACTCATTTAGGGTCTCCACCTTGGGCACCATTTTGAAATTAATCCATGGAGACATGTGGAGGAACCGCGTATGTTTGGGAACCAGCCCTTGAGTTTCATTTTAAAGAAGCGCCGGGGTGACACGTGGAGGCCTCTGCTCACTTTGCATTTTACTTAGACTTTTAACAACCAAAACGAGATTTCCTTGGAGCATGACATGTGGCACCTTCCACTGAACTTCAAGCATTCACACAGACCTCACCAGAGTAGGACACATGGCGAGCCCGCGCTTGTTCAAAGTATCAAAATTTTGGGACCATTTCAAGGATTGTCTTGGTGACACGTGGCAATTTGAAAAGTCATAGGGGGGGGAAGTGGACCATCAGAGATAGTTTAAAATTTTTCCCTATTTGCTTCATAAAGGTTAAAATAGCAAAAATGGCCCGCGAGCCCAATGGGAAATAGTCAATGTTTTTCCCCGGTCAACGGCAGAGGTGCGGACCCGCGGAGGAAAATTGGAAAAATTTCCTTTTGAGAAAAAAGAGTTAAAAGTAAAGGGGAAGCGTATTTCTGCTGGGACCCACATTGGGACATGTGTCAAAAGTATTTCTCAAGGGCGAAGCTACAAGGAACACCTAGAAAATTTTCATTTTTTCCAAAAAAGAGTCAAATGGCGAATTTCTCCGCATTTCTTTTGGGGCCCACCTCAGGACACGTGTCAGGCCCATTTTCAGAAGTGGAGGTGTGGGGAAAATGGGATTCTTTTCCATTTTTTCAAAAAGGTTAGAAAAGGTCAAAGGAATCCCCTAGCCTATTTTTGCATCTTCCACATGTACGGCTCACATTAGCATAAAAGATCAACAAATTACTTGAGTGTCCAAATCTAATTTTCCCCATTTTTCTCTCTCAAATCTCTTAGAAATGTGAATCTTCATGATTTCTTATTATTTTCTACATGCCACATAGAGGAGTGAGTTAATTTTTATATATAGAGTTTTATGGAGGAAATCTGGAGGTGTCTTTTTCCATAAAAGAAGTTTTACTCTGCCTGATCTGGTTTTCCATTTTTCTTCTCTTGAGCACGCAAGGGACCAGATTTTATTGATATGTGGTAGAAGTGGTTGGTGAATGGATGGAGGTGTGTTTTTCTCAAGAAAGGAGTTGAATACGGGAAGAAATCGAAGAGATTTTATCTCGAGCACCTGGAGACTTTTGTAGATCCGATTCTGCGAATCACGGAAGAATCATGGAAAACACTGGTGCATTTAAATTTTTTGTCTTTTGGGAGGAAGGGGATCTATTGTAAATTCTATAAAGGGCACAAATTCATCATGTGAATGGTTGGGAGTTGTTGGAAAGATCGTGACTAATTTTCTCCAAAGCAGAAAATTTTTTTGGCAGAGCCCATCTATTTTTAGAAGATGTCTAAAGAAGCTTGTATATCTTTATTTGTTTCAAATTTGATCATGTCAAGGTGGTTGCAAATGTACAACCATTGATAAGCTTTGAGATTGTTCTGGAAACTTTCCTTTGTTGATAAATTTGATCAAACTTTGAGTTATTCTGTGTCAATCTAGAGTAAAGTGTGTTGATTTCATCTCTTAATGCATGCAAGTAGTTTTTCTTGTTTCTATTGCAATATTATATGAAAATATAGTCCCATCACAAAGGTCTCAATCCTTGTGATAGTTAGGTGGCATCTATAATTTCATTTCTCAAAAGATCCTTAACTGGGAATGAAATAAATGGTTTAAAATCAATTTTCTCTCATTTTTTTGATAGAGATTCTTTGTAAGCCTCTTGGTGTACCTCAGGCGTGACTTGGTTTAAATATTGGTGCTTTATTGGGTGCTCTAACTTGAGCCTTCATGAAAAAATCCCACAAGTTGTGTGAAAGAGTGTTGATCTGTGCCTTCATTGAAACACATATTCTAGTTGAGGAAACAATATAACTTTTTGTGGCATTTTATTGATTAAATCTTTTCATTTTACATAAGCTCTCAAGGATATGGTGAGTCAAGTTCATCCTATCTCCCCTATTACTAAAAAAATATATTTAAAACAACTAATCCTACCCATACTACCATTTTTTTGGCTCGTATACTCACCCAAGACCAAAATCCTTTTACTAAAGTATGTAGAATAGATCAGGGTCTCAAATGTCTTTAGTAACCTTTTCCTTATTGTGAAGATATCTCCATGATCCGGAACTATCAACTTGTGAGAGTCGATCTGGTGTGTAGATCATATTTTTCCCAAGGTCTTCTTCACAAATTTATGCAAAATAAAGGTACCTATATCTCCTTTCAAATGATAGAGGTTACACAATAGGTTATCTTACCTTGGTTGAAAGGCACAACCTAAAATAGTTAGGAGAAGATCATATACTTTTGAGGTTCTATGCATCTATCCATAAATACAAGTAAAAAGGGACAATTGGATTTCTCCCTGGCTAAAAAATGACATACATTTATGATTTGTCCGCCTCTAAGCTCCTGTTGAATCTGTGTTACTATTTGTCTTGAAAAGGAGAAAAAATTGGGTACCAACAAAATCTTTTGATGGGTACCAAATTTTCCTAGGAATGAATAAAATGAAAGGAACCCTAGATGGGTCCCATCAGGCATGCCAAAATGTTTCACCTAATTCTTAGACGTTTCTTTGAAAATGAAAAAATAGATAGGGTAACGGGTGTAGGAGGAATACCTATTGAAATGCTAGTTGATAGGTTGTTGCGCGCGTGTTGACTCCTTGATCCAAAGCTGATCGTGAGAGCTTCCTTTTGGCTAGGAGGAACTACCTGAAATGGAAAACAAGACCACCGTAAATCTTTTAACAAGATATATAGTGGACTCGCCTAACATGTGCTAGATCCAGAAGTGTGATACTTCCTAGATGGCTGTCAATCCACTGTTTAAAACAATTTAGTGCTAGTAATAAAGTAAATCCTATTGTAGTTAAAATGATTTAGGTATCTCATTTAAAACACAATAAGAAATATCTAATCTAACAGGCTAGGTTAAGATAAGATCCGAAGGTCAAGTAACGGGTTCTAGGTCTCTGCAGGTTTGATAGAGGTCTTAGGCAGGTCACAAGGTGAGTATGGGTGATGTGGGAATAGGTAGGTAGGTTACTATTCTGGGCTATATTGGTAAATATAGAGACCGATGCCGGTTAAGGGTGACCAATGCCGGTTTGGGAGAACTGGTGCCGGTTACTGTGGGATATTGGGAATGTCACAGAATGAGCTTTAGATCTCCCTTATGATTGCACCAAGGACTAGGCTAGTTGGAATGAGGTATTAAGTTGTTTGGATGGGATTTGGTGAGGTTTTAATAGGGATATGGAGGGGTGAGTATTAATGGAGATCACTGGGTGACTAGAAGAACAAAGGATGAAAATACAATGATGAAATAAGTGAACTAGAGGATTAAAATGTTCTACTTACTTGAAATCAGGTTCTAGACGTCTATGAGTGATGAATGAACATGTTGATAAGAGGTTGAATGCTGCAAAGGATCACCAAACATTTGGGAGCTCGTGCATGTGCTCTCCTTCTTTCCCGATTGAATCAAATATGTGCTAGGGTGAGTGCCGAATGGTTGTTGGGTGAATGTTGGATGTCTCGCACTATTGTCCACTCAAAATTCCCTACTCGATGAAGGTAAAAATTTCAAAATTTTGAGTTTAAGTGTTTTCTCTAAAGTACCTAAGTCGTGAAATTGGAAAAAATCTGCATTTTGGGTCTTTTTGTATGTTTTTCGGGCTGTCTTGACAATTTTGTCCCAACCGTCCCAAATTCAAAAGTGCGTTCGCTCCCCGATCGGCCGAAATCCTCGAAGTTGTTCCATTTTCAGCCCGTCTGGAACTTTTCGTCCTAAATGTCCCAAAGTAAATCGGGCAAGTTGTTACAATTTCTACCGAAACACCCGAACCACATACTTCACGCGTTTTCCCGAATGTCCCAAACTTCTCCGCACCATTATTGTAACATTTTTGCCCGAACCGCCCGAATGCGACTTCTTTGCGTTTTCCTCCCAAATGTCCCAAAATGCATTTGTGCGTCTTCTCCCTGCTTCGCCCGAATCGGCCGAGCCGCGTGTTTCGCGCATTCGCGTCTCACATGTCCCAAGCGAACCAAGTGCCATTCATACTTAGTTTTTCCCGCTCTACCCGAATATCATGCTTATTCAAATTGGTGGGTATGTATTAAATGCGCATTTATGACCTTTCTCTCTCCTAAATGGCTATATAACGAGCAGACCCCCTTTTGCATTTTTCACACTGCTTCCTTGCTATCTTTTGCCCGAACCCCGCAATCTAATTTCCTGCGCACATACCCGTTCCCTACTGCAATTCCTTCCCAAGTCTAGATTGCAATTCTCTCTCTCTGATAATACCAATATGAAGATCAAATTCCAGGGACAGGAACAAATTTCGTCACTAGAGTCTGCCGTTCCCAATATTGGGGACAGTGAAGCTCGACATCTCGACTTCGGTGATTTTTGGGCGAGGATGGCAGACGCAAACCCTACACCAATGGCACAAATGATTCATGATAGCGGTTTGGCTTTCGCCGGAGGTTTCCCGATCTCGGTACAGTGCGCTGATACCGTGCTTTCGTGCGGAGCTCACTTTGACCCTGCTTCAAGTGAATTAACCAATATACACGGGGAACTCATCACCAAACTAGATGCTGCCGCCATTAGCACTGCTCTGAGGATTCCAGAGATGGATAATGCCATAGTCGTTTCCCGGGATCAAGCACAGGCCCTGTTCGACCAAGACAGTGACAAATATAAGGCACGAGTGGCGAAGTCTTGGTTGAAGAACCCTAAGAAGGGAGCTTCTCGTCTGTCCAAAACCCTTTTACGGGTAGATTTCAATGAAGAGTTGTCTGATTTCATAATTCTGTTGGCTCGGGTTATGGGTTTGCCCACTACCAACGAATTTCACTTCTGGATGTGCCCGCTCATCAGCATGGTGTGCGAGGGAACACAGAATATCAGCTGGGCGGAGATCATTAGCATGAATTTGGTAGAGCAGCTGTCCAACGTGCAGCAAACGAAGAAATTCTATATGACTTCGTACCTGATGTACACTCTGGCAGCATCAAGGCAGTGGTTCGGTTTTTCTTATATAGATGCACACAAAGACGATCCAGTATATGCCTACTGCCCGCAGTTCACCTTGGAGACCAGCAATCATAATTTCAGAAGGGTCAATGACGCTTTTACCATGTACGTGGTCAGATTGCTCGAAGGTGACACTGCCAGGAGATTTTCAGATGAAGCTATGACTCTAATATCGCACTACGGTGCTTACTTCATCTAGTTCAGGAAATTCTCTTATATCGCCTCAGTGCACCCTCTACGAGACTGCCCATGTTCTACAATGATAAAATGGCCTTGATAGAAATATGCAGGCAACTAGACAAGTTGCACAGAACTTGCAGAGATAAGAAGATTTCTGGCTTGCACTTTCCCATCTCTCTGGGAAACTACACTTGCAAAACAGCCCTGGATGCTCAGAACATAGAGAGAACCCTGGTCCCTATCAACGTTCATTTCTTCAAGCCAAGGACCTTCTTCGACTTGAAGAAGTTCATTGAATAGAACATCAAGATAATATACCATCATAGGCGATACGTAAGACTACCGGGCTAACATGCAGCGAGATGATTTTGAGGCCAGGAGAAGACATTATGGCAGGTTCTCTCTGCCACTGATCCAAGAATTCAGTCTGTATCAAGTTCCTGAAGGTCTCCAAGATGAAAAATCTGATCTATACTCATATGAGTATGAAAATGTGGTTAAGCACACTCCTTTGGAGGACCTGGATTGGAACAGGAAAGAGAGGGATGATCTGGCTGAGATCCTTGCTCCAGTCTTAGTCAGGACTAAGGTCTGGTTTGACAGGAAAGTTCGAGAATTCAGGAGGCATTCAGGAGAATCCTCTTCTAAGGATGCTTCAACACCAAGAAGAGAAGCATCTATTCCAAGGTCGGAAACACCAGTGAAGACCCCTCCTACCTCATCAACTCAAGGACCTGCAGCTTCCACTCCTTCTTCATCCACTCAAGTGTACCAGAAGAAACTCAAGGAGGTTAAGAAGGAGCCTGCAGAAAGTGACCCTCAAAGAAAGTAGGCAGAGTTGCCTATGGGACCAGAGAACATCATTGTTCTCAGTGAAAGTGAAGAAAGTGAAATGCCAACCCCTGCAAATGCTCCTGAAGACCCAGCTGATAAAGATAAAGAAATCTAGAGCACTGAGCTTTAAGGTGATGTTGACTCTTCTGCCGTAATTTCCCCAAGTGCCCCACTCACCTCTCAACTCAAGTCAATAGCTACGCAGACCTTGAGCGTTGTGAGCTCTCTTTCTCTTGGCCCTCTTGCCCCTCCTGCTAATTCCTCTTTCTCTTTTGCGTGGGTGCAACCTTTGGTCGACAATAGGAAGAGAAAATTTTCCTCTCGGAGTTCAGGGTCAAATTTTGATGTTGTCGTAGCCTTGTTGGGCACCACTCCTTCTCGTGCCAAGAAAGCCAGAACTACTTCTAGAATAGTGTCTGATGCTCAAGGTCAGCAATTCTTGGAGATTGCTAAGCCTACAGTGGACAAATCAGAGCAAGACTTGCTGGCATCTGACTTGGAGCTTTCAAGAATTCCAATGGGAGAGTCTACTCCTGAAGGTGAGATCCATAACCTCCAGGAAACAGTCACAAGAGTCATTGGGAGGGTAGAGAAAGGGCAGCAAACTATTGAACAATTAGAAGAACAGGCCCAAATTCTCACAGGTTTCATCAAGTCTCTTTTGTCTAAGGACAAAGTTTTAGACCCTACTCCATTGACCACTCTTCCACCGCCTGTAATTTTGAGCCAAGATGAAGTGCAGAGTATCAAAGACATGCACAAGTATTCCATCTATGGCAGAGCTATGGAAGCCATGGTGGATGATATGCTTGTTGCAGGGTTGAACTTCATTGATGAAGCTTTCAAACTCCATGGAAAAGTGAACAATTTGCAACAGAAGCTCTCCTCTACTATTGGAATCATGGATAAAGAGCTCAAACTCTGGAGCAGTTGCATAGTAGACCTCCGCCTTATGGGACAGACAGATGAGAATATCTTACTGGCAAATAAGGTTTTTGATGATGCAAAGGATAATCTATCAAAATCCTGGGTTTACAGCGTGGAGTGGAAGATCAAAGTCTTGGAGGAGGCTTTGGGAGAACTGAAGAACTGCTGGCAGAAGGGTGAAGCTTTCAAGACACTGGTTGTCTCTGCTTTCAAAGATATACACTGCCATCTTCAAGATGAAACTTCTGGTGTACTCCTTTCCTTGCAAGAAATCAAAGCTCAATTCAGAGCTTTTGTCAAAGATAACTGATTCAAGGAAAGTTCCATCTCCAAGGATAAAATGAAGGAGATTTGCTCTCTTCAATCTGCCATGGAAGAAGCAAATAAAGATTATCATACTCATGTCGAGTTTGATAAAGAGATGGAAAGGTGTCTTGGATTTTGGACTCAGTCTGCGGCCAACACGTCAGTCCCTCATGGCAGAGACATAGCCGAGGCGTTGAAGAAATTCAGGCAGCAGATTTTGAAGTCAGTGGGTCCCTCTCAGTGACTGTCCACCTGTCTTCTTCTCCTTATTCTTTTCTCTTCTTCCCTTTCTTTTTCCATTTTCTTTGTAAAAGGTTGAGGTATTGCGGTTGGCAGTCCTTAACTATTCTTGGTTAAAAGAAGCGGTTACGAAGAGTAACTGATTTGTAAGCTATATAATGGCCTTTCCACGCCATTTTTAAAGGAGGAAGAACTTCACCTATTTTCTGAAAAGTGTAAATATATCATAAAGAAATCAATACAGAAGGACTTTCCATTCTTTTTCTATCTGATCTCTGTTATTCTTAAGCTTTCATTTATTTTCTTTGTGAAGATCATTTGTCTCAAGTTTGTTAGTCTTACCGATTGCATACTCTTCAACTTTGCAAGCCTGGTGATCTTGTATAACCAAGAAGGAACTTTGTGTCCTTGATTAATGAATATGTGTTATGTTAAGAAACTTTGTGTTCTAGCAGATGTTATTTACAGAACTTTGTGTCTTTGAATTCCATCTTATTTCTCCGATACAAATGATCTTGTTTCAATTTACTTTGTGACTTTGCATACATAAAGAATTACTCTGATATCTATAATTCTGCATGTTGCCTTTCTGCTCTTTCCCGTACTCTTTTTCCTCAGTCCTTTTGTAATTGATGATCTTCATAGAAAACACTTTCGTAATATCCAAGTTTAACCAACAAATCATGTCTTGTACATTTGTAAATAGGTTCGTTTCTGAATAAGGGAACCTCTCCCATTAAAGAGGAGGGACTTCTTGTCCCCTGACTGTTGCTCTTCTTAAAAGTCCTATTTGACGACCAACATACACAAGAGAAAATACTTTATCTCCTTCTTCGCATGTGTGTTCTCTTTGAAACTTGTTCTCAAAAGATGTGGTATCTCTCAGGAATCTTCCAACCTCTAAAATAAGGTTGTTTTGGGGTTAAAAGATGACCAACAATAGCCCAAATCGGCTTAACCAAGTGGTGGTTAAGGGTAACCAAATGGCGTCGGTTAGGGCGGGATTTCCTAGGTTTACTAAACTACGCAGATCCCCTTGATTTTTTGGGATCTCGTGTGTTGGATTCGTGGATTAGGATGGAAGCTTCTTTTAAGCATGCGAGAATGTGGTTAGAGGAAATGTAGGCATTGAATTTTTAGGTTTGGGTAGGTCTTAGCTAGTTATGGCAACTTACTAAGAATTTGTCTTAGGGTGAGGTGGCTAGATGAGGTGGATATGTGGGCATTATCTCAATTAGGATATTTAAATACTAAATATAGTGAGGATTATGAATTAATGTAATTTTAATAATTAAATTAATATTATAGTGAGGTGAAGGGGTCCATGGCTAAGTGGATGTGTTCACGGTATTTATTTATCAAGGGACCAAGGGGAGTGTAGCTTGTATTGCTAGCGACGCTAACAAAAATAAGATGTGGTTTCCTCATGTGTGGGTGGAGGTGATCCCCCTCAAACAAGGACCCGACGAGGCAAAAGGCATAATCAATGAGTGGTTTGATAAAAGACAAATTTGATGAAGAGGAAGGTGGGTAATGGGGAAAAAGGAGAAAAGTCAAGTTGGGTAATCTAGGTAATGGGTCGTGGTCAAAGGTAGAATAGTCAAATGTACACACACGTATAAACTACAGCATAATACCAACTCGAAGAGCAGAATACTCTATATTGTCTCAGTCGATAGGTTTATCCAAACAAGGTTGAGGTGATTCCGGTATCTAAGGTATAGGATATGGTCAGAAACACAACACAGGCTCGGTGTAGGAACGTGTACGTGTTGTCCGTACACCAAAGGTAGGGTCGGGATAAATGGTCATGAAAAGAGGTGAGGTAAGGTCAACAGGTCAATCAACATAGGTAACAGTGCCACAAGATATAGCAAACATAGGAGGTCAAAGGTCACTAGTGATGGTCCAGGTCCAAGAATCTAGGTCACGACACGGGTAGGGCCGAGGTATGGGTAAAATAACGAGTCCCCAAAGGAGGATGTGGGTAGGTAATAAATGATGAGGGCAAGAGGGTGAGGGGAATGGTCAGGGTAAAGATTGGGTGTGGAAAAAAGAGTGACGGGTAGGGTAATAGGGTAAAATTTAGGGCAATGTGGAAAAGTATGTGACCGATGCTGGTCAAGGGTAACCGATGACGGTACAAGCTAACCATCCATAGTAAGGTAGGGTACAAGACTGATGCTAGTGAAGGTAAAATTGGTGTCGGTTAGGTCAGGTTTAGTATAAAAATAAAAAATCCATGTTTTTGTTATTCATTTTTCATCTAGTGAATTGAGAAAATGACACAAGAGAGAGAGAGAAAAGGGAAAAGTGTCCAGATAGAATGGAGAGTTGAGTTGGCAAGCTGGACAAAGTGGGTGATTGGTTCTTAAGAGGTGGGTCCACGTGATCGGTGTGTGTGATTTGATTGGTTAGAGTTGCGGGTAGCGATTTGGTGATGGCAAAGGCTAGAGAGGGATCGGTGGGCCACCGGTGTAACGGCTCGATGTGCCACCACCACGATGATAACATGATGAGGTAAGCATCCAACTCTTGTTGTGTTTTGTTAGATAGATTAGGTGATTTGGAAAATTGGGTTTTTGTTTTTTGTTTTGGGTGGGGGAAAATAAAATTTGGAAGATGGGAGGGTAAATTGGGTAAAATAGGAGTGGGGAGAGAGATAAGTGGGAGAAGAGGGGAGGGGATGAGGTGTAGGGGAGTTGTAGGTGATTTTTGTGGGTAGAAGTGTCGGGGTGCTAGTTTTTTGAGAAGGGAGGATTTTGGGGTCACGGGTTTACTTGACATTGGTAGGGTTAAACTGGTATCAATCACAAAACATGTGACCGATGTTGGTTTAGCGGTGACCGTGGTCGGTTAGAGAGAATCGACACCAATCAGGTTTTGGAGAGCAAGGGGCAAAAAGTGCCATAGGTTGGGTGGTTGAGATGGGTAGGGGTAAACTAGGGTGCAAAATAATGAGAGTGGATGAGTATGGGTATGATAAATGTAGATTAATTTGTTGTTTGTATTGGATTTAGGGGAGAGATCATCTACGCATGCGGGCGTGGTTCCACCCCGTTCGTGATAGTTCACGGCGTAACGATCCATGAGGAGTTGCGGCATGTGGAGGAGATCATCCCGAGTGGGGTCCGATGCTACCAAATGTAGTCCCAGCATCCGAGTCTCGATGGTCGCACTCACTGATAGATGGTATTCCATGACCAACACGTTCCACCTACTAACGGGTGAGATCACAATCACCTTGAAAGACGTGTTAAGGATTATGCAGCTACCCATATTGGGTACACAAGTCTATTTGATCTCCTCCAAGGCCTCGAAGGTGTTGATGCTAAAAATTTTCGAGAGGGGATGGCCGAGATGAGATTCCATAGCACTAGCTTGAGCTATGGAGAGAGATGTACCTAGCCCGTTCTGAGGAGATGAGGCTAGTAGTTCTATTGATGGAGGAAGTGTGTTGCTTTACATTGCCAGATGTAGAGGGTGGGTGGTTTCCCTGATCGTTGATGGGGTACTCCATGACATGCTTTGATAGATCGACCTACTTTACCCGGCACCTACATTCTTGGTGTAGCTATACAAGGAGTTGTGGGCGTATGGATGGCTATGTAGGTTCAGCCTGTGTTGTACCTTTTTACTTCACTACTAGGCATATGAGCACATTATCTATGTGTGTCTAGTGGGTATGCCTCAGGTTGATGCCTTTCCGCCGGAGCTTTGTATGAGTGGGGTATAGGTGATGGGTGCATGCTATTGGAGAGTGGAGATTAGACAAGCCCACACATGATGTGGCCTATTACAGGCATTTATTGGAGGGGTTGTCTAGAGTGGACATCATATGGAGGTTGTATGTGGGCTTCCCATCATATAGGCATATGCGTGATGAGCTAGCTGGCCTCCAGCTACTAAGATGGATACAGGGTCACCGTGCCGGGAGCATGAGATGATCCCGGTTGACAGAGTTAGGTGGCAGTTTGGGCTACTACAGGACATACCTCCACCCTTCCCATAGTACAGAGAGACGACGTGGAGAGGCCCTTACCTCTACCACAACTAATAGGGAAGGAGAATTAGGAAGTATACTACAGAGTGATGATGCCAGGGTCACAGAAAAATATAGACAGTGGTGGGTGGCTCATTTATGAGTCATACCACCCAGTGCTAAGGCATTCGATCTAGCCACCATAACGATGTAGAGGGAAACCCTACATGGGTAGGTGGTGATGATAATCACCCGGTTGGGTATGGTGCAAACACAACTTGCCAGCTCAGAGGAGGAGGTGGCCAAGTTACATGTATAGGTGGCCAGTCTTTAGGCCCAGATGTCCCAAGGTGGGGATGGAGATGGAGATGATGGTCGTGTAGCTACCCTACGAGGCATAGGTGACAGGGGTTATAGGGCCATTGGAAACAACACAGCACGACATTATGGCTTTACAAGCCCAGATATATGCATAGGGGTAGGGGCCGATGACACCACCACAGGCACCAGGACAAGGTCCCAAGCCACGAGAAGGGGTGGGACAGGGTCCCATATGATAGGTACAGGGTTGAGTCGTATGGTGCCACCACATACCATGCTGATATCCATGTTATAGGATGCCCTAGATGAGGCCGATACTACCAGATCGGTTGATGGCGGCCAAGATAGATTTCCTATCATATGGAGAGTACAGGCACAACAGCCTCGAGTGAGAGGACCAGATCCCAGACTCATATTGTAGAGACCAGAGGGGGCCATTGAGCTCTAAGATAGGATTAGGAAGAGGCCACCAGCTCACAAAGACCATCTCCTAGTGATGTACCAATAGGGACCTAGCTAGGAGCCGAGGAGGATACTTGGAGAGACCGATATGGAGGATGTTCAAAGAACATGAGACCTCATGCCTAGCCCTGTATTTTGTAAGTATTCTAGTCATTTTTTTTATATATGTCGGCCTACGTGCTGAAGATAGTGAGGATGTACGATATTTTTTGTATATTTAAGAGCATATACCGGCTCAAGCGTCTCAAGAGATTTTGTATTTTTTATTATTTTATCGTATACGAGATAGGACTCGTGTCAATAACATTTTTATTGAGTATCGGCTCGCATGCCAATGACATTTTGTATTGAGTATCAGCCTTCGTGTCAAATATTTTGAGATATGGACAAGATTGGATATCCATGTATATTGTATTAAGACACACATATTTATTTATATGCTGAGATAGATGAGATTTTTGATTTGTTGGTGTTTTATGAGAATTTTAATTTTTGTTGTGATATGGACAAAAACTAGGTGAGTTAGGCATGATGGAGTCAAAGTTGGTTTAGGCATGGATTGAGTCGGTCTTAGGCATGGAGCGAGTTAGGTCAGTTTAGGCATTGATTGAGTTAGGTCTTAGGCATGAAACAAGTCGGGTAATAGGCATGGTTGAGTTAGGTTTTAGGCATGGTTTGAGTCAAGTTTTAGGCATGGATCAAGTCTAAATGGGATAAAGTTGTTATTCATTAATTTATGCAATGAATGGTGACATGCATGATGATGGTAAATAAATGGAAGTCATAATAAATGTATGGTGTGGTGATGATAAAAATGTGAAGTAACTTGTTATTTGTTTGGTTTAATTTCCAATTTTGGATATAAAAAGGAAACTAAGTAGGGTAGAATGTGATTTGAGAAAAATGAAAAATGAAGTGGTTAGGGTAGAGAGTGGCCAAGCTAACCTCTAAGGGCCCCATGCCCTCGGAGTGCTTCCTACATAGTCCTAGTGAAAAGGGACCTCAGGCCAATGTAGTTCTCCCATAAGCTAGGGAATAATATGAGGAGGTAGGAAAATAAGTTGGTAGGTTTTAGGCATGATTTGGGTTTAGGTCTATTAGGTGTGGGTGGGTTATAGGAAAATTGGTATAGGTGATGTTGATGGAGGTAGAAGAAGAAAATTACCCCAAGGGTAAGCATCGAGGACCAATTCTTGTATAAGGTAATCAATATATATAGATATAAAGGTTAAAATATAAGAGGGGGCAAGAAAGCCGTATGATTTATTAGGATCATACCGAGTAGGTAATACCTTGGAGGAGGCAATGAATGTGATTCCCTAAAGGCATTGCATGATTGATTGTTCGAAGGGTGAAAATTAGTCACATGATCACCAAATGTCATGGTTCCCAAGAGGTCCCTCGATCGCTGTAGGAAATGGGAGTGTAAATGGTGAGAGGGGTTAAAGGTGGGTAATTTTTATATGATATGTGGTAACATGCTCTTTGGGAAAGAGATCTGAGGTCACAATGGGCAAGTCCATGACGAAAAGTCTTCTATTTTGACTTGTATTTGAGATAGACTAATCGATGTAGGAAGTCTATATGGGATGATGAAATTAACTCCTTGAGGTCTTCGTGAAGCTGATCGATGCAGAAGCTTAAGTTTCTATCATTTTTATTTTTGAAAGAGCGTTACACAACTGTCCTTCAAGGGAGTAGTCTATTTATAGCAGTGATTGCCGAGAGGAAGATGTCCTTTTGAAGGAGTCATATTTTATTAGAAGTTTGACTCAAGGAGTTGGGTCCCAAATGAGGACTTTTAAGTCATGGAAAAGACCAAGGTGAAGAATAGGATTCTTGTTCAGAAAGCAGGGTGAAATGACCATGGGATCTCATCTAAAAGAAGATGAAAAGTATCCATGAGAATCATGCTATGTGCAGCGCCATGGTACACATATTCAAGCAAAGATAACAAGTGACAGGACGCACATGATTCTGGTTTAATCATTGGTGAGGTGTAAGAAGTGGATAACACTCAAGGGACGAGCATGGAAAGAGGCAAAAAGTGATGTAGGACTAAAAGTCAACAATAGAATGGTCAAAGATGCAAGGCGTTAAGGGGCTCAGTTTGGGTTTACCATCGAGTGAAGATAAACGATAAGCACTTGATCCATAAGTATGAGTCATGATGTATGGTCCAAGCTAATTAGGAGAAAATTTTCCCCATTTACTTTTTTCTGCTTTGGTTACATGTTGATTTTCTTTTAGGACAAGGTCACCAACTTGGAAGGTTTGTTCATGGACACATTTTTCATAGGCACATTTGATACATTTTTGGTAAACTTGAAGGTGATCAAGAGCGTTAAGACGATGTTCTGCCTAATAACTTAAGTCATGTGTTAAATAGTCTTGATGAAAGTCATCATCATTGAGAGTTTCATGGAGAGAAATGTAGAGTGAGGGGATCTAGACTTGGAGAGGTAGAATAACCTATGTACCATAGACCAGAGAAAAAGGTGTAGCGGTAGCGGAAGTGCGAATACTAGTGTGGTATGCCTACAGGGAAAAAGGGATGGGCATATGCCAATCCTTCCCAGTATCGTTAAAAACTTTCATGAGAATTTTGTTTAAGGTTTTATTAGAGGATTTGGCTTGGCCATTGGTCTCTGTGTAATAAGGTGATGAGAAACTTAGCTGAATGCCGAAGGCGTCACAAATTTTTTGTAATGTTTTGTTTTTGAATTATTTTCCATTGTCAGTGATGAGGTGATGAGGAACACCAAAGTGAAAAATGATGTGATGATTGATGAACTCACATATTTTCTTAGCTTTCATGGAGATGAGTGGTATGGCTTCAACCTATTTTGTGTAGTATTCGGTAGCGGTGATAATCCATTAATAGCATTGGGAAGAATGGGGGTTAATCTCTCTAACAAGATCCAAACCCCATTGAGATAAGGGCCAAAGGTCACGAGTGACCTGTAAGGTGTGACTGGGTGTATGACAAAGGTTGGCATGTTGTTGGCATTTTACACAATGTTTGACATAGTCGCAACAATCATGGTTGAGGGTCGGCCAGTAATAGCCTAGGAGGAGAATACGCTTAGCAATAGCAAGGCCACTTAAGTGACCTCCACATATGCCATCATGAACTTCCTTAATGCTATAAGGAATTTCAAAACTTGTGAGGCATCATAAGATAATACCATCAAAGTTGTGCTTATAGAGAAGGCCCCCCATGATGATGTAATGAGAAACATTTTTAAGGAAGGCATGTTGTCTATTACGGGTGAGATCAGGAGGTAAGATGGAGAGAGAAAGATAGTCAGAATATTTTTTTATACGAAAGGTCGCTCGGGTCGGGGTAGTGGTTCGATAGAGTAAACATCACGAGGGAAATAGGAGGGTGATTGGAGATGTTGTATGGTGACAAAGATTTTAGATTCAGCGGGTGAAGTGGGTATTTGAAAGGCCAAACAGGCCATGGTATCCACAAATTTGTTGGTTGAACGGGTGACGGTTTAAAGGGCTTAACGGTCAAAGGTGGTAAAATGTATGTCTACATGATGTTTATAATTTTTAATTATCCCATTATGACATTGGTATATACCATTGAATTGGTTTATAACCAATTGAGAATCACCAAATATGTTGATTGATTTGACATCTAGGGTGTAGGTGACTTGGAGACCTAATATGAGTGCTTCGTATTTGACAATATTGTTTGTACAATCAAAATCTAGTTTGCAAGACAAAGGCATGGGATCACCATTAAGTAGAATGAGGATAACACCAGCCCAACCCCCAAGATGACACTTGGAACCATCGAAGAAGAGTGTCATTTGGTAAGCGGGTTCGTCTAGGGAAAGGGTAGCAATTGACTCATTTGGGAAGTCAAAATTAGAGGGTTGATCCCCAAAAATAGGTGCATTGGCCAATTGGTCGGTGATATCTTGGCCTTTGATGGAATTTTGATGAATGAATTCAAGGTCAAGGTCAGCTAAAGGCATAAGCCATCGTGCGGCATGCTGATTGTGATAGGGTTTGGCATACATGAAGTGTAGGGGTTCAGTGTTGGTCACAACATAGGTTTTTGGTTGAGGAGGTAATGGCGGAGTTTTGTGGCAACGAAAACTAAGGCTAAACAATTTTTGGGATGGGTGTTTCGTGTTTCGTTATCACCGAATCACCGCACCCTCTTCTCGCTTATACAAGTGCATATACTTGAACTCATGGTGCGATTGGATAACATGGGTACTATCTCCAAGTTGTGGGACTTGCTGCTTGAGATAGACCTCCGAGAAAGTCAGTTCTTGCTCCTAAACTACCCGCCACGATCTACTCTAATGCAGGGAAACTAACTATTCTAATCTAAACTTCCAAGGACCAGGAGAGAGAATGCATGAAATGAAAGCCTACACTAAAGTGGTGATACACCAGAAAACGAGGGTGTGAGAGTAGTCTCCAAATGCGTGAAATACGTAAGTAAAGTGCACACTAGAAGAGGTGATGACAGCTTCTCCATAATCTAGCAAAATGCATTCAAAACAATATTCCAAGCATACAAAATGATAATGGATCCCTGAAAGAACATAATAATAGACACAATATTCTTTTATAAAGATTAAAGGGGCAAGAAGAATGCAAGAAAAAAACACAAAGAAGGGAAGATACATCCACAAACGGATATTTTATTGCTTCATGATTTGCACAGCTTCAATCTATTACAAGATAAGGGCCTGGATCACCATGCAAGGAGTCCAATACAAATGCCTATAGAAAATTGGCTTCACAAAGTAATTTTTATAGAGATTTTCTATCTGGAAAAATCCCCCCTTTACAATGAGCCCAACACTCCAATTTATAGAAAAAATGAGAAGAAAAAGAGAAGGGAAAAATGAAAATCCTGAAATCTATCCTTCAACCACTTGTAAGAGGCATTAAATGGAGTAAAATGATTATATATTACTTGAAAAAGTCTCCCCATACTGTCCCATGTGCTGCAGCAGAGAAAGAATGATGACCATGCCTCTTAATTGCACTCCCAACCACCAAATGAAACACTGTTATGAACCCAGCCACGTTTTCTAAAAAATATCGACCAATTTCTCATCAAATATGGAATTTATTTATTTCTGTGCATCGGGCTCGAGCCACGATTCCAACGGTACCAATTTTGTGTGATTTCGTTGAGAAATGCAAAAGTTATGGCCTTCTTGAGTGCGGGCAGCTATTTTGGGGTCCTGCAGTGTTTTCTATCATTTGACGGAATGAGAATTAACTTACTGGAGCTGAATATGTTTCTTTTATTTAAATATATCTACCCTCAATAAAAATAAGATGTCGTGATCGTTCCAGAAAGTCCAATTTTGTGAAAATCGGAGCTCGGAGTCAAAAGTTATGGCCGTTTGAAGTTTCACGGGTCAAACGTTGACTTTTCTTCTTTGCCTTCGGCCACTTCGGCTTTTCAGTTCCCTCGCATCCCGCGCGTACTTTTGTCCCAACTGTCCCAGATGAAAATCTCCTACTTCGGCCGATTTGGGCTTCCTTGTTCCTATTTGAGGTGAAGACACGTGGCAAGATTCCATTCGTTGGCGGCTCTTTCGGCTTTCCGCGTCCCACGCGTACTTTTTGGCATGGATGTCCCAAACCTGTCTGGGGACAAATATCTCGAACCACTCGATATGGACTGTCTTTCAGATTTTTGGCCGGTTCACATCCCACATGTACGTATTTCGACCCAAATGTCCCAAATTGTGCGATAACAAAACTTGGCGATTTTTTCCACTTTCGACCGGTTCGACCTTTCGTGTCCTGCGCGTACTTTTGTCCCGGCTGCTCCAACTGCTGTGCGGACTTCCTGGAGGATTTTTGGCTGGTTCGCACCCCGACGTCCCAACCGGCCCCATCGCTAACTGCATGGATTGCTCGGCGGATTTTCAGCCGGTTCACGCTCCGACGTCCCAATCTGCTGCGTGGACTAGGACTTAGCCGATTTTCTTCATTTTTTCGGCCCCAAGCTTGGTTTTTGCAATTTTTTCACATTTTTAAAACTTGCTGGGTTTTCTTCTTGGACAGGAGAGTTAGAAAGAACCCGAGGGGACCCCAGAAACATGATTTTTGCCTTGAATCAATATACTTTCTCGGGACTGAATAATCTGATGCATGTTATCAAAATTACCTTGAGGGGGTGAATTTTGGATAACAATTTGGTGACTCAGCGGGGTTATCTGCCTGTCAGATGAAGAACGGCCAGCTGCTTGTAGCAATCCATTGGGCATGGAGTCTGTTTGATAATCTCTCAGCTGATCTGAAATTTGAAAGCTTGTATCTATGAGCCATTGAACATTTGTTGAGTGGTTTTCTCGCGGCTGCAAATTCTTTTCCGAAGGCTCGATGGACTACAAACATGCACATACTAGAAGCAATAGGAAATGTGCACAAGCACTTAGGGAAATAAAAATACTCTAACAGCAGTACAATGTGCATAAGCACTTATAGGAATGGAAATTCTAAATTAATATTTACAAGGGTGAGAAGCTTTCTTTCTAGTAGAAGTGTTTGAGATAGATCCCATTGACCGGAATCTGCAATTCTTCACCGTCCAACTTAGCCAGTCGGAAAGCATTGCAAGTACCTTTGCATTCAACGATCATTTATGGGCCACTCTAGATGGCATCGAATTTGGAATGATTTCCCGGCTTTGCATGATTTGCATCCCATTTCAACACTAGATCTCCAATTTGGAAGGTTCTAGCCTTGGCTTTCCTATCAAAAGTATTCTTGATCAAGGCTTGATCCTTCTCTATCGCCCGGCTGCATGCTCTTTAACTTCTTGAGCTCCATCAATTCTACATATCTGACCTCTATGGGTTCAAACTCAGCCAGGCCCAACTGTTTCATGAGTTCCAATGCTGGCGACTCGAGTGATATAGGTAGAATCGCTTCTTTCCCATACACAAGTTTGTATGGGGAGCTTCCTGTAGATCTCTTGGGTGTGATTCTATCAGCCCATAGGGTTGATTTGAGCTTTGCATGCCAATTTCTTTGATTTTCATCCAGAGTCCTTCCGATGATTCTTAGTAGGTTCTTGTTCATAGACTCAGCTTGACCATTACCTTGAGGGTAATAGTTCGATGAAGTGCTTTGAGATACACACAATTTTTACAGCCCATTCAAAGTGATTTTTGTGCCAAGGAATGCCAATGCATCGTCCGATATGATAGTGGAAGGGGCACCAAACCTCGTGACTATCCCTTCATAGAAATCTAAGATATTGGATTCATTTTCCTCTCTCGAGTGCCACCGCCTTAGTCCACTTGGTGAAATAGTCTGCTTTGTTAGAATCCACTTGTGGCCTTGGCTTGAATTGGGATTGATGACTCCAATGAAGTCCAATCCCTATTGTATGAATGGCTGATCTACTCAAAATTGATGAAGGGGCAGCACTGCTAACCTTTCTTTCCCCGTGAAGAATGCACATTTCTTACATTTCTTAACCCATGAGTAGCAATCATTGAACACAAAGGGCCAATAGTAACCATTTCATGATTTTGAGAGTCATTACTCGTGGAGCAAAGTGGCCTCCTACTTCCCCATCATGGAACTCGTGTAAAATTTTCTCAACTTGACCTGTTCCAATGCATCTTAATAGAACACCATTGATGTCCTTCTTGAACAAGATACCATTAATGAGTACATACGGGATAGCTTGTAATCTAAAGTATCTCCTCTTTGCTTTGCTCACTTTTGGAGGGCACAAGCCTATTTGGAGGTAATGCACCAAGTCTTGAGTCCAACATGGGATGAGTGCATCATCAGCTGGTTGTTCTTGATCATCCTGTAGTAGTAGGACAGCATCCTCTTCACTTTTCGGCCCGTCTGGTTGTTTGGAAGTGATCTTCTCACACAAGAATTTTCCATGAACTAGCTTGGTCACCTTGATTTCAATATCATATTCCATCACCCGAGTGATCCAACCTACTCTCTTCTCATTTAAATCCTTGTTTAGGAGAAAGTCCTTGACACTAGCATGAGACACCAGCAGCTGAATCTTATTGTTTGAGACCAAACGTCTGAACTTCTTCAAGCTCCTGATGAAAGCAATGACATGATTTTCGATGAAAGAATACTTTATTTCGTAATCTTCCAAGGTTTGACTGAAGAATGCTATGGGCTATTCTAAACCTTCTCTATTCAGTCTGTGTCAAGATAGCTGAGATTGTATCTGATCCTCCAAAAGCATACAACATGAAGTCCTTTGAAAAGTTTGGGTTGATAAGAGTTGGAGCTTGTGATATTGCATGCTTGATGTTTTCAAAAATCTCTTTGCCTTCTGCTGTCCATTTGAATGCAAGACTCTTCTTCAACATCATTGTTAAAGGCTTCACAAGAGTGGCAAAATTAGGCACAAATATGCGGACAAAGTTTATCCTTCCCAAGAAGCTTTGAAGAGATTTCTTGTGGTGTGGCAATGGAAGTGTTTGGATGGCTTCAACCCTTTCAGGATCAATTGTTAACCCTTCCCTAGAGACAATGTGGCCCAACAATTTGCCCTCGTGTGCCAAGAATATACATTTCTTTGGATTTAATGACACACTGAACCTTCTACACCTCTAAAACACTTGTCCTGAGGTGAAAGAGATGGTCCGCTGAATTCTTTGAGAAGACAAAGGATATTATCTAGGTATACCAAAGACTATTTTGTTGATCAAGCCTTTGAACACCATGTCCATAGCTCGCTGAAATGTTGCTCCGGCATTTGACAGTCCAAATGGAATCTTCTTGTAAGCATACGTGCCCCATTTTGTAGTGAAGGCCGTCTTGAATTGATCTTCTTCCTTCACCATTATCTGATTATAGCCTGAATATCCATCTAGCAATGAAAACCTTTCTGAACCAGCTACAACCTGCAATATTTGTTCCATTGATGGAAGCAGATAATGATCTTTGAGTGATGCTCTATTTAGATCGTGAAAGTCCACACACAATCTTATTTCTCCATTTCTCTTTCTTACCGGCACCAAGTTTGCAACCCAACTTGAGTGTTTGATGGGGAAGATGATATTGGCCTCAATGAGCTTGCTTAACTCTTTTCTCATGAGAGGTTCGATATGAGGATTTACTGGCCTTTGCTTTTGCCTAACAGGCTTGGATTCCAGATCCAACTCAATAGTATGTTGTGCCAACTTTGGGTTGAAACCTCTTAGATCTTTGTAAGTCCAAGCAAAGACATCTGGGAACTCTTGACAAAGCTGAACAAAATCAGATTTCTCTTGTGGAGTACTTGCTTTGCCAATTTGCAATGTCTTGCCTTCTTCCACTAAAATAGGCTCTGAATCTTCACCCTTTACTTGAATGTTCACTTTCTCCTTCCGGAACTAATCATTCGAGTTGAATATTGACTCCAAGGTTATGAGGCCTTTTGGTAATTTGTTAGTTCTTAGCTGCACCACTTGGTCACCATACTACTGCTCCAACTTGCCTTGATTTCTGGTAGAGAACTCAACTTCTTCTTGTAGGAAATTAACAATTTGCTGATCATTCTCGAAGACTTGCCAACTTGTGTTGTTATCCGGAACAGCTGGTCTCACAACCACTTTGATATGAGGTTGAGATTTCTCACTTTAGATACCTTCTACAACATCAAACACAGCCCCAAATGCTTTGCCATCATGTCCGCTACTTCATTCCCTTTTCTTGGGATGGAATTGATGCTAAAAGCTTCAAAATATTCAATAAGATCCCATACCTGATTTTTGTAGTTCTTCAAAAGATCATTTTTGGCGGCACTTTTTTCTCTGACTTGGTTTACGATCAGCTCACTATCACCAAATACTTACAAATTCTTGATGCCTTTCTTCTTTGCCCAATGCAATCCATGAATTAAGGCTTCATACTTAGCTGTGTTGTTTGAGCAATTAAACTGAAAATGGAAGGCTGAGTAATAATTTGTACCTTGCGGTGAAATGAGCATAGCTCCTCCTCCTGCACCGTGTCTACTCCTTGACCCATCAAAGAACAATTTCCATACTTCATTATTTTCTTTAAGATCCGGCTTGGTGATGCTGGGGAAAGGTTGATTCTCTTCATGTAAACAATAAACTCCTAGCTCATATTCTTCTATTTCTTGATAAGGATCAAAATCATGCACCTTGCTTGCCCATTCATCAAGAGTTAGATCTGGGATGCTTCCTACCTTGGTGTCAGCTTCATCAGTGCTTGGATAATCTTCTTGATCAAATGCTAAACAGTTGTATTGATTTGGCTTGGAGTGTAAGGCTCAATGTGAAAGTTTGCGATAGGTTTAGACCTGATTATGGCTTTGGTTCCATATCTTGTTCTGAACAACATGTGTGACCAATCTACCGAAAGATAGCCTCCAATTTTAGCAAAGTGAAGTCTCTTCACAAGCACAATGCAATGAGTGGTGGCAGTCTATGACCGACACATCTTGTAACACTATTACGTTGGGACATGCGTGCAGTGTGAGGCTCAAACCTTTGATTACTACAACCGTTGTCACTACTGTTCCATCTAATTGCACTACACCCTTGGAGATGACTTCATATTGAATCCCCAATTGATCAGCTATTTGCTTGGGCATCACCGAGCTACTTGCCTTGGAATAAATCATGCAATTGTGCACCAATTGGTTTCCAATGATTAATGAAACATAGAATGGAGGGGGCTTCAATATTTTACCTTGCTGTCCTCCATGATTTCCTTCAGTGAACAACATTTTTGAGGACCTTCTCTTGCATATGGGCCTACTTTGGTTCGAAGTTGACCAATTCTTCATGGCAGCTTGTAGAAGATCTCTTTGGCCTGGGATGGATAAAGATTCCCACATCGATATATTCACATTTGTCTTCTTCATTTGATCAATGATGCTAAATGGGGATGAAAGATCTCTTTGTTGTCCTTTGGCCTATACATTCCTTTCTTGCGCATGGGTAGTAACAGCTGGCATTTGAGCTAGCTTAGAAGGTGGTTTGGGCTGTCCTTGCGTGTTTGGAACTGTATTTTGCTTACCAACACCTTGTGGAGTGATGGAAGGTTGTAGATCACTTGGAGCCAATGACTTCCCTTCACCAATATTCCTCTTCTTTGATCTTGTGTTAGCTACTACACTCTAAGAAATTGTTTGATTCATGCCGTAAAAATCCTCAGCTTGCCAATTCGCAAGTGCAGTATCATTTGGAGCTATGTTTTGTTGAGATGTTCCTTGTTGCTGATTTGCTTCTTGACTCATTTCACCCTCAACGCCGATTTGTCACCATCAAGGCTTGGTTCAAAGCACCATTAAAGCACATAGATTGGTTGTGAGGTTCATTGCATGGGAAACACCAATCATACTCTTAAGCTATGTTGTTTTAGACTGGCACTAATGCTTTAGAAGTAGATGCAACATTGGGGTTATAGGGCTGAAATGGTCTATTAGCGGGAGGCCTTGGCTTTGATTTTGATTTACAGCCTAAGTTGGTGGCCTATTTTGTTGGTATGGGGGCCTAGCCTGGTACTGCGCTTGAGGCTGATACGGTCTAGCACTTTGAGCTTGCTGTCTTTTGATAGTAACCAACTCATTTCCCAAATTTTGCAATTGTTTCATGACCTCTTGGAGTTCATTTGAAGCACTAGAGGATGAAGTAGAAGTCTCATTTGAACTTTGATTTCTAGGAGTGGGAATAGGAGCCAAAGTGGGTGCTTGACTAATGCTTGGATTTTCTATGTTTGGATACAAGGGCATGGGAGGCCTAGGAGCTAGTTTACCAGCTTGAATAAGACAGTTTTTGGCTCTAATGGCAATGCTATAAGCAGCAGGTAAGGTTGTGCCTCCCATAGATTGAATTAACATAGAAATATCATAATTCAAAGCCTTAAGATAGTATAGAAAAACACCTTCTGCTGCTGGCCTTACTGCCACTGGAATCCTCTCCCAAGACCTTTGAAATTTGAAGTTGAAGTCAGTCAGCTGCTTGTTGGGAGCTATCTTGATAGTTGTCAATTGTTCTAGTAGAGACAAATTGTCTCCCTTCTCCTAAAACTTCTCATGGAGAGCTATGCATAACTAGTTCCAATTTGTGATAGAACCAACTCCAAGGCTCCTAAACCATTGCAAATGCCTTCCCTTTGAATGAAGATGCCAGCAATTTGACAGCCACATCCATTTCATTCATCTCATGGATTGCACAGACGTTAGCAATGTCTTTGACATGATCACCAGGAGTGGTATGATTTTCTCTAGTGAAAAATGGAATGTTCTTCAACGCTGCAATTGGAACTGGATTTTGTGCATTGAGGGCAAGTGGGCTCTTTGCACCGCTGAAGTTGACAAAGGGATTCGGTGGTTGCGCCATTCGATCAGCCCGAGAACCCTTGTTGATCGGATGAAAGGTATACCCAGGTGAGGTGTAAACAAAGTTCTATTAGGTGGAGATGGTGATCTTTGAGCTCTTCTTCCCCTTCTTTCTCTGCTAGAGATAGGTGCGAGATAAACAAACAATCCTTCCTCCATAGTTCTTGATCCGGTCTCGTATTCTTCTCATAAATTTGCCGGGCTTGGACTCAAAACCAATGGGTTATGCCTCTTTTGGAGTCGCCAGATGTGTGATTTTAAAACTCCTTCAAAGCTGGAACTTACAACAAGTGCACATCGATCTTGTTACAATGAAAGTAAAGACCTCTAAGTCCCACCCAGGCGTGCTTAACTGTTATCACCGAATCACTGCACCCTTTGCTGCTTATACAAGTGCATATACTTGAACTCACGGTGTGATTAGATAACATGGGTACTATCTCCAAGTTGTGGGACTTGCTGATTGAGATAGACCTCCAGAGAAAGCTGGTTCTTGCTCCTAAACTACCTACCACGATCTACTCTAATGCAGGGGAAACTAACTATTCTAATCTAAACTTCCAAGGGACCAGGGAGAGAGAATGCATGAAATGAAATCCTACACTAAAGCGGTGATACACCAGAAAAGGAGGGTGTGAGAGTAGTCTCCAAATGCGTGAAATACAGAAGTAAAGTGCACACTAGAAGAGGTGATGACAGTTCTCCATAATCTAACAAAATGCATTCAAAACAATATTCCAAGCATACACAATGATAATGGATCCCTGAAAGAACATAATAATAGACACAATATTCTTGTAGAAAGATTAAAGGGGCAAGAAGAATGAAAGAAAACACAGCAGGGGAAGATACATCCACAAACTGATATTTTATTGCTTCATGATATGCACAGTTCAATCTATTACAAGATAAGGGCCTGAATCACCATGCAAGGAGTCCACTACAAGGGCCTGCAGCACATTGGCTTCACAAAGTAATTTTGACAGAGCTTTGCTATCTAGAAAAATCCCCCTTTACAATGAGCCCAACACTCCAATTTATAGAAAAAATGAGAAGAGAAAGAGAAGGGAAAATGAAAATCCCAAAATCTGTCCTTCAACCACTTGTAAGAGGCATTAAATGGAGTAAAATGATTATATATTACTTGAAAAATGCTCCCCATACTATCCCATGTGTTGCAGCAGAGAGAAAGAATGATGACCATGCCTCTTAATTGCACTCCCAACCACCAAATGAAACACTGTTATGAACCCAGCCATGTTTTCTAAAAAATATCAACCAATTTCTCATCAAATCTGGAATTTATTGATTTTTTTGCATTGGGCTCAGAGCCACAATTCCAACAGTACTAATTTTGTGTGATTTTGTTGAGAAATGCAAAAGTTATGGCCTTTTGAGTGCGGGCAGCTATTTTGGGGTCCGGGCGTTTTACGTCATTTTGACGGGAATGAGTATTAACTGACTGGAGCCGAATATGTTTCTTTTATTTAACTATATCTACCCTCACTAAAAATAAGATGTCGTGCTCATTCCGTAAAGTCTAATTTTGTGAAAATCGAGCTCGAGTCAAAAGTTATGGCTGTTTGAAGTTTCACGGGTCAAACGTTGACTTTTCTTCTTTGCCTTCGGCCGCTTCGGGCTTCCTTGTTCCTGTTTGAGGTGAAGACACGTGGTGAGATTCCATTTGTTGGCGGATCTTTCGGCTTTCCATGTCCCACACATAATTTTGGCCCGAATGTCCCAAACTGTTTGGGAAAAATATCTCTCGAACCGCCCAATATGGACTGTCTTTCACTTTTCGGCGGTTCGCGTCCCATGCATACCTACGGCCTAGATGTCCCAAATCTGCGTGATAAAAAAACTTGGAAAATTTTTCCACTTTCGCCGGTTCGGCCTTTCATGTCCCATGCATACTTTTGTCCTGGCTGCTCCAACTACTCGCGCGATTTGCTGGTGGATTTTCGGCCCGTTCGCGCCCCGACGTCCCAACTGTCCCCAACTAGCTGCGTGGATCGCTTGGAAAATTTTTGGCTGGTTTGTGCCCCGACGTCCCAACTATCCCAACTATTGCGTGGACTAGGAATTATCTGATTTTCTTCATTTTTTTGGCCCCAAGCTTGGTTTTTGTAATTTTTTCACATTTTTAAAACTTGTTGGGTTTTCTTCTTGGACAAGAGAGTTAGAAAGAACCCGAGGGGACCCTTAAACATGATTTTTGCCTTGAATCAATATAATTTCTAGGTACTAAATAATCTGATGCATGTTATCAAAATTACCTTGAGGAGGTGAATTTTAGATAACTTGCTTTCATAGTCCAAAAGAGTGTGGCTTATGTAAGAAAAACAACTCGCTCTCGTGTTGTTCATCACAATGAGTGAGCATGGCCCCTAAGGAGTGATCGATAGCAGAGATGTATAGGTAGAAAGGTTAATAATATTTAGGTGGAATGAGTATGGGTGGTTGGAGAGGCTATTGTTTTAAGGCCTTAAAATATTTTTGGCATTCATAACCCCATTTAAAGGAGACATCCTTCTTGAGAAGATGATGAAATGGTTGACACCGATCGATAATTCCGAAATGAAATGGAAAATAGACTGCAACTTACCTTGCGTAATATAGAGTTGCCTAAGATTAGTGGGCGAGAGGCATTTCTAGAATGGCCTTGAATTTAGAAGGGCCAACTTCTATACCATGTAGGAAACAATAAATCCCAGGATATTTCCTGAGAGAACCACAAAGACACACTTCTTGGGCTGAAGGTGAACGCAATATTTAATGAGGTGGTCAAAAATAGTTTTGAGGACAGCAAGGTGCTTAGAGTGGCATTTAGATTTGTCCAGGATATCTTCCACGTAATCTTCCAATATATGATGCATAATGTCATGGAAGATATAAGTCATAGCTCGATGATATGTGGAACCAACATTTTTAAGGAAAAAATGCATGATTGGGTAGCATAAGGTCCCCTAAGGGGCGATGAATGAGGTTTTGTGTTGATCCTCTGGGAAAGAAAGATTTGGTTATAGCCCGAGAAGCCATCCATGAGTGATAGCATCTTGTGATTAGCGGTAAGGTCAACCAAATTGGTCAATACCAGGTAGAGGAAGTCGTATTTTGAGAAAGCTAAGTTGAGGTCACGTAATTCATGTAAATGAGGAGTCCCCTTGTCGCCTTAGTCACGGGGATAATGTTAGAAATCCAACGAGGATAATCAATGGGTAATATGAAGGAAATGGAAAGAAGGCACTGAAGTTATTCTTTGACGAGAAGGGCAATGCGAGGATGTATTTTCCTCATCTTTTGTTTGATGGGTTTGGCATTGGGAATGGTTATGATATTGTGGACTACTATGGTGGGGTCAATACTAGGCATGTCTGTGTAAGACCAAGCGAAAGTGTGGTTATGATTTTTGAGAAAAGAAGTTATGGCTTCTTATTTAATAGCATCTAAAGATTGACCGATCTTTAGGATGTGCGGGTCATCCTGAGTATGAATGTTAATCTCGATAATCGATTCATTCAACATGGTTTGTGTCTTAGAGGGTAATGACCGATGAATATATGAGTCTTATGCACCAAGGTAGGTGAGTATATATTCATCATCCTGACATTGAACAATGTTAATGGAAGGTGTATCATCCTTGATCATTTCAGGATACAAGAAGGGAAGAGAGGAAGGAGCCTCGCCCTCACATTGATAAGTCAAAGGCCCCAAGGAAACGGTGTTTATGAAAAAAAAATTTAGGAGGGATAGATTCAAGATCCATCGACTTCATCGGTGAAGGTGGTGATGAAGGTGGAGTGGGTGAAGAAGGTGGAGAAGGGTGGATGTTCTCAATGGGTTCAATGCGGGCTTGCTTAGTAGGTGGTTCAGCAAAGCCAATACCACTACGGTTGTTATGTTTGTGGGTAGTACATGGAATAACAGTATGGTGGCCTTGCTCGTAAAAGCCAAAACCAAAACCCTTCCATGCACATTGGTGTGGGTGAAACAACGATTGGTGAGAGACCGGAAGTCAGTAGAAAATTGGTAGGTTTGTGATGGTGGTTTGGGTGTGTAAGTGGTAGTATCAAGTCCCAAGTCCCCCATAGGTGAGACTACTACAAAGATGAGGAGGACCATAAAGGAGGCATTCTCCAATACGGTGATCATAGTGAGGGTATTGGTGAAGACTTCCATACTCTTCTGGAGTAAGGAATGTGTTAACACTATATAGGTGATACTCCCCCAGAGTGAGGTGTTGAAAAATTCATTCCAAGGGATTGGTGGTTTATATGTGGGTACCTAGAATAGATGATGTGTTGGAGGTTGATGCAGAGGTGGAGCTAAGAGATTGGGAGGCTGATGGTTCAGCCGTGGAGGTTGTGGCTGTGGTAGGAAGGGAGGAGGCATGTGTGGTTGAGGTAGTGACTGTACTGGTAAATGGAGGTGTAGGTGAAGTGGTAGTGGTCATGGAGGTAGATTCCTTAATGGGTGTAAGTATGTTATTGGGTCAGTAAAGCATGTTGTATGTTTTAAAAGGTGATGGATCAACTATAATAGTATAGGTGTTCCCTTCATGCTCAAACTTTACACAACAAATCAAAGTGGAAGGAACGTAACCCATGACACAAATCTAGGGTATGCCAAGCAACATGTTATATTGAAATTCCCCCTCCAAGATGTAAAATAGCTCTAGAATAGTGTGGGGGCCCACACAAACATGGAGGATGATGGTGCCTAGTGTAGAGGTGATAGCGTCATTGAATGAACGCAACATGATAGGATGTTTATGCATGTAATTGTCAGGTATGCGCATTTGAGCGAATGCATGGGATGAAATGATATTAATGCTAGCACCCCCATCAATCATTACATGTCGTACACGTATATCATCGATGTGGACAAAGATGAAGAGGGCTGGGTCTGGGTCATCTATTTGGTGTGGTGTGATCTCTTCCTCTGAGAAGCTAAGGGAGGCTATTTGGTGAGTAGGGTGAGGTGTGGATAAAGGTGGCAATTTGGTGAGAGAGGCTACATGATGGGGTGTGATAATGGAGGCTACGGGTGTAGGGTCATTGGGTAAAACCTCAATAGATTGAAGAACCTCCATGAGAGTTTGACAATGGGATTCCGAGGTTTGGATGAGGTCATATAGGGACATTTTGAGAGGGATTGGTGTAATTGTTTGAGCATTGTGCGATGTGTGACCCCATTAGAAATAGGGTATGTGGGGCCGTGGATAGTAATCTTAGGTGTGGGTGTAGATTGTATGTTGGGTATAGGATTGGTTGGTGAGTCAGTTGCCTTTTCCTTTCCTTTTTATTTCGAGAATGAGTAGTGATGTGTATCATGTTGATCTGAGGGGAGTTGGCATATGGAGAAGGTGTAGGATGAGTGGTATAATGACATGACGGGAAAAAACCTACCGAGGGAGAAAAGCCTTGTGAAGTGAGCTAGGTGCAACAAAATTTAGGTAATGGTGTGGCAAGTTCTTTGATACAAACCATGTTAATTTCGAATCTTGGGGGTGGAGGTCATGGTTCTTGAGTAGGCAATGATGGAAGGACTATGGGAATGGGCATTGGTGAAGCAGGGTACTCATCACGAAGTTTGTCATCATCAAAGTTGGCTTCAGGGAGGACACAAATGGATAATGACAGCTTTTCAAAGCCTTGCGATTCTCCACATCGTGCCCGGCACACGATGGTAGGCACAAATTTTAGTGTCATCAAACCCTTTTGGCTTGGGTTTGAGGGGGTCATTAAGTCGAGGAGTGGTAATGTGATGACAAAAGTCTCAAGGAGGTTGGTTAAAATTTTGGCATAGACCTTACTAGTGGGTCACAATGGGAAGTGAAAGTGGGTTTAGACGTAGGTGCGGCTGATTGTAGAGGGAAATTTATCTCTCTTGGATCCTTGATAAGTGGAAGAGGAAATGGGTGTTCCTCTCGTAGGTGGAAGAGATGATGGGTGCTCCTATGTGGGTGGAGGAGATAAATAAGCATCCTCCATGGACTATAGAATTACTTTGAGTGACGATTCTCTAGGTGGAGAAGCCAAAGGTGAAATAGTGTCGACATTAGAAAAGGGATCCTCCATGGATGAGGAAGGAGGTGAAAGGTTCTCCTCTGTGGGTGGAGGAATAGGTGAGGTGGGTTCTAATGCGTAAGGAGGACTTCGTGGATATAATTTACTCTATGGAAGGAATATGAGGTAATTGGGAAGCAACGGGTGTGTCGTTGAAAATAGTGCGGACCTCGCGAGTATGGATATCATGAGTTGAGGTCTCACCAGTTTGATCAGATGAAGGGACATGATTAGGAAAGGGTTTCTTGAAGATGTGTAGGTTTTGATTGGCAGTTGCATTAGGATTATCCAAACTTAACTCACCTTTCTCGAGCATTTCTTGGATAATGTATTTGAAAGTGATGTAATTTCCGTCACTATGACCCTTTACTCGATGAGAGTTACGAAGTCATGTTCTTTATACCATGTGGGTGTGGGGTAAGAAGGGTCAAAACCATTGTGATTTTTAATTCGGAATGGTGATGGCCCCACTTTGATGATCTTTTATAAGACAAAAGAATAAGGTTCCCCTATCGGGGTATATTTCTGTTGTTCCCATCTGAATTGAAAATTCTACATTAGTGAGAGATTAGATGAGGGGCTAGCCTAATTTGATGGATGAGCCAGTCTAGCTTTGAGTACCATCTGCGTTAGCAAAGGTGCCCTTGGCCTTTGAATAATTATTCTATGGTTTGGAAGAAGAAGAGGTATTGTTCAACTTGAATGCCAAGTTTTTATTGCGTAATTGGATTTTCTTCTCTTCGATGGCCCTAATCTCTAGCTTTTGTGCCATGGTGAATGCTTCACACAGCTCGAAATTCTAGACTGCGCAGGTGGCCAAGATATGTCTAGCACAAAATTTTGTGAAGAGTTTGATGAGTTCGGTTTGCGGTAGTTGGAATGTGATTTGATTAATCAGGCTACACCAACGAGCAATAAAATATGTGATAGATTTGTCATCATATTGACACATGGAGTATAGGTCAGTCATGGTAACCTTCTTAACGATATTAATGGAGAAGTGATCCAAGAAGGCTTAGGATACCTGATTAAATGAAAATATAGAGTGTCTAGGTAACCCACTATACCAATCTAATGTAGGTATAGTCAGAGACATGGGAAAGGTCCTTAAGAGAAAAGCATCATCGTGGGAGATTAGGTAACACCCATTTTCGAAAAACTACAAATGCCGTTGCGGTATCCTCGCTATTGAAATGCTTGAATTTAGGAATCTCCCAATGCATAGGGTATGGATGAATAGGAATGGATGGGTGGATAGGCTCATTACAAATATTATCGTAGGTGAGAGTATTTCGGGAGCCAAAACCGATGCATCCAATGTCTACATCTTGTCCATCATAAACTTGATTAGGTCATTGGTAGGTTTTGATTGTTGGGTGCCTCCTATAACGTAAGAGGGTTGGTGTTGGGCATACATAACAAGGGTGAAATTCTAGTATATGGTGCTACTGTGTAGGTAGATTGAGAAGAAGGTAGTGAAATAGGGGGTACGTACCCAGAGTGAATAATAGATGAAACAAGAGGCTACTGATAGTATGTATATGGAGGTGGAAGGGTCATGGTGACCCTAGTGGCAATGGGGGCTAACGATTATGGAATAGAAAGGACCACATTTTGAAAAGGGGTAGGGGTCACCGACATGGGAGGTGGTTGTGTAGCTATGGGTATATGCGAGATAATAGGGGTGGATGAAGTTGTGTTTTGGGTGGTTGTCAAAGGTATGGTGGATGTGGCGGGTGCAACAGATGTAGCAGATGTAGCAGTCAAAGTGTGTATAGGACCTAGCTATGAAACGACTGGGGTAAGGTAGATGTGGGCAGCACGAAGCCAGCTTGGGCTAGAGCAGGAGTGGAAATGAGAGTCAGGGGGATAGATACGGGCATGCCGTATATCAACTGACCCGAGGCATCTCGAGTGGATGAGTGTGAAAGATAAAACTGTAAGGCAACAAGGTTTTTTTCAAGGAGTCATGTGAACTCCTCATCTCCAGTAGCGATAGTGATAGGTTGGATAGGTTCCATGGCGGGTGATAAAATGGAAGGTGGTGAAGGACTAGGTGTGAGTGGTTGATAATTGGCATGGAATATAAGGGCGTTTTTGTTGACGTATCGCACCATGTGACGATTACTAATGTGGTAAGACTGTGTAAATGACACGAAATACACAACAATGATAAGATAGATAAGCGGTGGTAGGTGAATTGGGGTTAAAATGTCAACAATGAAAATGACACATGCTAATTGATTAAAATGTTAAAATGAAACTAATGTCGCTTAGGCTAAACTAATGCAATGTAACCGTTTTTGGTCACTGTGGAAAATGGACAATTGGTCAAAAACAAGGTATAAGGCTAAATTTACTAGGTATGCCAAATACTAATGAGATTTACCTGATCAATGGGAGTGATAATTAGTGACAGGGACTCTGAATAGTCAAATAAGGTGAACATGTGTCCTTTTGGGTAGATTAACCAAAAGGACCAGGAACCGACTCGAGTTGGGTATAACCAATGATGGTCAGAGGGTAACCGATGACGGTCTCCAGACCGACACCGGTCACTATGAAATTGAAACAATGATGAAAGAAAAGTGGTTATGATTTAAAATATGATGTGGAATCAAACCCATAATTCTAAGAATGATGGGAATATGGTCCGTGCTCACTCAAAAGAAGATAGAATACACCAACTGTGATGAAAAGCATGCAAGGAGAAAAACTAAAAATGAAGAGCATGAACTCTCACCTCAAAATGCAAGCCAAGTAGAAATACTAAGAAAAATATGATCCTAAGAGTGTTTTTTGTATTATGTTTGTTTAGATTATGCTATTTTAAGGACTAACTCATGAACCGTAGAATATATATTTTTTGGAGAGGATGGCTTCCTATGAAGAAGGATATCTAAAAGGTGAGGTTTCAGTATGTTATGGTAGGGTGGGCTTCACTCTAAAGTATGTGTTGATAGAGCAGCAAGTTGGGGAGTACATGCCAATCCTTGGATCAGTGTGTGATCGTTGATAGGCGTTTCCAGGAAAGATATTGTTTAAGAATATGTATTTGTTGTGAATTTGTGTAATTTGGTAAGACTAAGAGAGAGAGATGTGCTTTCTATGATTCCTTTTTCAACCATCAGCTGGGAATGAATTCCAGCGTATAGGTTGCCCTCAATTAATGTGAGCTAATGTAGAAAATCAAAATGAAATGCAATGATTTTAAGCCCAAATCAAAATATGGAATTCAATGACATAATAAGAGAAAGAGGGAGAGGGATGCTCTTTCACTAAAATTTAGAAAACAAGAAGAAATGGTTCTTTTTAAGAACACCAAAAGAAAGGTTCATTTTATAGAAAATAGAAAGAAAAGAAGATTACCAAGGAAGGAAATTAATGTGTATGCTTTTCGAAGGGAAACAAACAAGACTTTTCCTAGGAATGAATAAAATGTAAGGAACCCAGGAAGGTCCCACTTTGGCATGCAAAAAAATTTCACCAAACAAGATTTTCCTAGTAATAAAATGGGAACCTTTGGAAGGGTCCCACTTTGGCATGCAAAAAAATTTCACCTAATTCTTATATGTTTATTTGAAAATGACGAAATAGATAGGGTAACGGCATAGGAGGAATACCTCTTGAAATGTTGGATGATAGGTTATTGCGCACATGTTGACTCTTTGATCCAAAGATGATCGTGAGAGATTCCTTTTGGTTGGGAGGATTTACCTAAAATGAAAAAAAAGACCACCAGAAAGAGTTAAATAGTATATGGACCTGGAGTACCTAGTGTGTGCTAGATTTAGGAAGTGTGATACTTCCTAGACGTCTGTCAATCCACTATTTAAAACAATTTAGTGCCGGTAATAAAGTAAATCCTATTATAGTTAAAATGATTTACGTAACTCATTTAAAACACAATAAGAAATATCTAATCTAACAGACTAGGTTAAGATAAGATCCAAATGTCAAGTAACGGGTTAAGGTCTCTGCGGGTTTGATAGTGGTCTTAGGCGGCCATATGTGAGTATGGGTGATGTGGGAATAGGTAGGTAGGTTATTGTTCGGATGTATTCGTAAATACAAAGATTGATTCTAGTTAAGGGTGATTGACGCTTGTTTTGGGAGAACCCTTCATCTAGGATATCGGGATACTAGGAATGTCACTAGAATGTGAATGAGCTTTTGATCTCCCTTATGATTACACCAAGAACTAGGCTTGTTTGAATGAGGTATTAATTTTTTTAGATGGGATTTGGTGACGTTTTAATAGAGATATTGAGGGGTGGGTATTGATGGAGGTCATTGGGTGGATAGGAGAACAAAGGATGAAAATACAATGATGAAATAAGTGAACCAGAGGAGTAAAATGTTCTACTTACTTCAAATCGGGTTCTGGACATCTCTGAGTGATGAATGAAGGTGTTGATAAGAGGTTGAATGCTACAGAGGATCACCAAACATTGGGGAGCTCTTGTATGGGCTGTATGTGCTCTCCTTCTTACCTGATTGAATCAAATATGTGTTGGGGTGAGTGTTGGATGGTTCTGGGTGAATGTTGTGTGTCTGCGCATAAGAGAAAATACGTGATCTCCTTCTTCGCATGCGTGTTATCTCGAACTTGTTCTCAAAATATGTGATATCTCTCAGGAATCTACCAACCTTGAAAATAAGGTTGTTTTAGGGGTTATAAGGTGACCAATGGTAGTTCCATTTTAACCGGTGGTGGTTAAGGGTAACCGGTGTCGGTTAGGGTGAGGATTTCCTAGGTTTACTAAACTTGGAAGATCCCCTTGATTTTATGGGATCTCATGTGTTGGCCCTGTGGATAAGGATGGAAGATTATTTTAAGCATGTGGGAATGTGGTTAGAGGGAATGTAGGCATTTATTTTTAGGGTTTGGGTAGGTCTTAGTTAGTTATGGAAACTTACTAAGAATAGGTCTTAGGGTGAGGTGGCTAGATGAGGTGGATATGTGGGCATTATCTCAATTAGGATATTTAAATAATAAATATAGTGAGGATAATGAATTAATTTAATTTTAATAATTAAATTAATATTATAGTGAGGTGAAGGGGGCCATGGCTAGGTGGATGTGTTCAAGGTATTTATTTATCGAGGGACCAAGGGGAGTGTGACCTAATTTTGGTGTCTACAAGAACCAGCGAAAGAAACATCCATTGATCTTTGGAAGGTGGCTCCATCATGCATTAGACTAAAGGGCATCCTAACATACACATATGTTCCCCAAGGAGTAGTAAAGGCTATCTTGATCCTTTCTTATTCTTTCACCACAACTTGTTTATAACTAGAGAAACCATCCAAGGTAGAGAGCAATTGGACCAGTCACTCACTGCAAAGCATGTTAAATCTCAAAGTCTTCCATCATATTGATAAAAAGATTTAGATGATGATCACTGGTAATAGAATTGTTCCCTTAGAACTTTTCCAGTTTATTCCTTACATATTGAGGAACTGCATTTGGATAACCAACCATTCCCAAAAAATTTATAGGTTCAAAGGTGTTTACAACAAAAGGGGGTCAGGTGGGGGCTAGGCCATGTTGATTCAAGAAAGTGACCATGGAGGGGTGAAAAATTGATGAGGGACTAAGGATCCTTAGAACACGGGAGTATAATTTTCAAAATTGATACCCCCAAAGGCCTTGTCTCTTAGAAATCCCTATCAACCTCGAAAAAGACAGTTTACAATAAGAAGAAAACTATTCAAAATCAAATGAATGCCCTTCTTCACAGGAAATTCAATTCCACAAAGAGGCTGCTGATTCAGAGTGACTTAAATGGCGCTTTTTAATGATAGGCTGATGAATTTCATGAATGGAGATCCCTCTTCCTTTCTGCTTTTCTCCCACAACTCTCTAGGGTTTTCTTCCTTCTGATTTTTCTTTTCCTAGCCCTGAAAACAATGTCCTAGCAAGATCCCTAGCAAAGAAAGATCTTTTTCCTTCCAACTTTGCCAATATTAGTAACAAATATGAATTTTATAAAATTATAAGACACTAGTACTCATTAAAAATTCGATCAACAGGAGTCGCCACTAAGTATTTCCACCCTAGTTATGAAAATGCACTAAATATGATCTGTCAAATGTCTGTTAATGCTAGAAACTGGAAATGGAAAGATTCTAACCTTTCTTTACCCAGATTTATCAAATGAAATCTAGTGCACTAGGTGTGAAAATTGAAAGAACTGCACACAACACTTGGAGCATACAAGAAGTGTTTTACCAGGGTCTAAATGTGAGATGTAAGTCCCTGGAAATGGCGCTAGAAGCATGTTGTTGATGGGCTAGATGGATATGAAATAGCAAAAAATCAACAAATCGGTCACAACAACTTAAACAATCCCCAGCAGTGGCGCCATAAAGCGTGTTGGTACCAAAATTTAATCTCCTTCAAAGACTGAGCAACATCATGGATTTTAAAGGACACTCAGAGGTAGATATATAATCATGTATGTCATTTTGTAGCCAAGGAAGCAATCTATCTGACTTGTTAGCACTCAGGTTTCGAAAGAAGTGGGTAGCACCTTAAAAGGATGTGATCTAATCCTAAGTATTTTATGTTGTGGCTTTCAACCAAGGTAAGAGAACCTATTTTGTAACCTCTTTTATTGAATGACAATGATAAATCCTTATTTTGTATAAATTTTATAGAGAAGACCTTGGGAAAATATGATCAACACACCAAATCTAACTCTGACGAGTTGTAACTTCTAGATCATGGAGATATTTTCACAAGGCAAAGGTTACTACAGACATTTGGGACCCTGATTGCTTTTGCATGATTTGGTAACAAAGATTATGCATTTGTATGCACACGGGACAAATAGGGGTAGTATAGGTAGGATTGGTTGTTTTTGAATAATGTTTTGGTGGGAGGTTGGCTAGGATGAACTTGATTCACTAGATCCTTGAGGAATCTTACAAAATGGAATGGTAAACCAAAAAAATGACACATAATAGCTAAAATGTTTCTTTAACTAGAATATGTGCTCAATGAAGGCCCAAATTAGCACTTTTTCACACAATCTTTGAGATTATATCACGAAGGCTCGAGTTAGAAAATACAACAAAGCATCAAGATCCGAGTCAAATCATGCCTAAGGTACACCAAGAGGCTTACGAAAATCTCTGTTAAAAGATGAAAGAAAACTTTGATTTTAAATCATTTATTCCAATCCTAGATGAATGTTCTTCTAAGAAATGAAATTGTAGATACCACTAAAATATCACAAGGATTGAGGCTTGTTTGATTGAATTAGATTTTAATATGAGATTATAAAATAAACAAGAAAAACTACTCGCATACATTAAGAAATAAAACAAACACTTCTCAAGACAACATAGAATAACTCAAATTTGATTAAATCTATCAGCAGGGGAAAGTTTCTAGAATAGTCTAAGATCTTTTCAATGGATGTACATTTACAACCACCTTGACATGATCAAATTTAATACAAAAGAGATATAAAATATTCTCAAATGGATTCTCAAAATGATGGGCTCTCTCATGATTTTTCTATTAGAAAATTCAGTCCCAACCCCTAACACTCCAACCATTTGCATGAAAAATTTGTGCCATTTATAACATTTATAATAGAGCCCATTTCCCACCAAAACAACCAAAACTTGAGTGCTACCATGCTTTCCACGATCACGATTACCAAAATCATATATGTAAAAAAATTCTAGGTGCTCAAGGGGGTAGATCTCATCGAATATATCCTGCATTCAACTCCTTCCTCTGGTAGATCACTCTTTCTTCAATTCACCAACCACTTCTGCCCCTAATTTTTCAAATGTGGCTCCTTGCGTGCTTGGGAGAAGAAAAACAGAAAATCCAATCGAGCACGATAGTCAGACCATTTTAGTGGAAAAGGACATCTTCCATATTTCCCCACCAAACTCGTATATCAACATTAACTTGCCTCTCTCTGCTTAGCATGTAGGAGATACAAATAAATTATGAAGACTCGCACTTCCGGTGTGTTTTAGTAAAAATGGGGGGAAAATTAGATTTAGACTCTTGATTGTCATTGATCTTTACTTTGAATTTGGGCCGTCCACGTGGAAGATTAAAACTTAAGAAAAAAACCAAGGGGTTTCCTCTGACTTTTTTTAAATTTTGGAATAATGGAAAAATTTCACATTTTGTTCCACATCTCTGCCCTCGAGAAATGATCTTAACACGTGTCCTGAGGTGGGTCCTAAAGGAACCATGGATAAATTATGCCATTTGACCCTCTTTTTGGATAAAGGAAAATTCTCCAAGTTTTCCTTGCAGCTCCACCCTTCCACTTCAAGTTTCCAATGTGGGTCCCAAATGAACCACACTTCCTTTATTAATTTTAACTCTTTTTCCCACAAAGGGAAAATTTTCTAAGTTTCTTCCGAAGACACGCACCTCCACCTTTGACTTGAGTAAGCTTTGACATTTCTTCGATCGGGCTTGCGGGCCATTTTTGATATCTTAACCCTTTTAAGCATAAGAGGTAAAAATTCTAAGTTACCTCCAATGGTCTGTTTCCGCTCCTTTTGACTTGTCAAACTACCATGTGTCACTATGGCACAGCTTAAGATGGTACCCAAACATTGAGACCTTGGTGAGCATGGGCTTGCCACATGTCCTAGCTCGGTAAAATTTGTTTGAAGGCTCAAAGCTCGGTGGAAGGCACCAAGTAGTCATGCTCCTGGGAAGTATCCTTTGGTTGTTAAAAATTCCAAGAAAATTCAAGTGAGCGAAGGCCTCCAAGTGTCCTCCTGGCGCTTCTTTAAAATACTATGAGCGATTGTGGGCTCACCACATGTCCATGTTCTCTGTGAAACTATTTTAGCTGCATCAAATTTATCTAAGTTCGAAAAGCGGGGAAACCTCCATGTATCCTCTCGACACTACTCCAAGGCGAAACCAAAAGTAGATCTTCAAATGAGTGTCGTTCCTCCACATGGACACATTTTTAAGTTGAGACGATTCATAGAAATTTTGAAGTACCCAGCTGAGCTGCGTCCAAGCAAAAGGTGGCACGTTTCCTATCAATGCAAGGATGTAAATTTGATTGGGAAAAACACTCGTCAAACTGTAAAATAGAGAAAAACGATCATTTGAGTCCTAAAATGAAATTTTCTCCAAGGACAGAAAATATAGAAATGTTACAAGGCTCAAATACGTCCATCAGAGACACATCCATTCATTTTTCTTCAAGTATTTAGGGTAGAAATGAAGAGGAAGACAAATCCCGACCATGGAGAATAGAAAATATGGGAGAACCCGAGTTTTTAGATGAACAGAGAATGGGAGACCCAAATTACAGACCTTTTCTAGAGGAACAAAGAAACAAGGAGCAAACCATGGACCCATAAGTGATCTACGACCCATGAATAGATTAAAAATGGCAACAAAGATTAACCAGGCACAACATGGGGAAAAAGAAAGTGACAGAGGTTGTAAATCGATATATTTTCAAAGGAAAACTGGGGCAAGACTATTTTGAGCACCAACGTAGAAAGGATATTATTAGCCTTGTATTTATTAATTATATTTTCGTGAAGGATAAAGTTGTACATGTACGATAGGGGCTAATATTAGCACTTGGTTATTTTTGAAGTACTTTGGATTTATTTTATTGCTATATATTGTGTGCTCTTACAAAGCAAAAAAAGGGCTTACTATTGCGAGAATGATGTTGTAGGATTGTATTTTGGAGTGTAGATGAATAAAAATATCACTTTATTCCTATAAACTCATTTTTTTCCATTGTCTCAAAATAGGTTCAAAGTGTGCAATAGTGAATGTATTAATTCCTTTGTACATCACATTTTCACAATACCGTATTGTCTTGTTCCAATGGTTTTGGTAATCACATAAGTATATTTATGTTCCTTTGTGAGTGAATTTTTTTTTAAACAAAGTTTAAAACAATAATTTAATTAAATTTGGACATTTTACTAAGAGTCTAGATTTATAGAATTATTATTTCTCGTTTTATAATTGTTGAAATTGGAATCCTAAATTTCCATTATTGGTTTTTATTTAGGGTGATATCATATTCCAATATGTTTATTATTGGAATTTAATTAGTGTAATATCAGATTCCAATATTTACACTATGCCATACAAGTGTGTTCCTAATTCTATATTGAGTTTATGAGAATGGGAATATGCCCATTCTCAACACACTTATAGTACAACTATGTTCCTAATTCTTTTTATGTGTATTTGCTTTATCTCAATTCTTTTTCTATGATTCCTATATGAGGAATTTTTATCCCTTTTGAAAATTAAACCAATGTGATATGGGTACATATTGTAGGAAATAAGAAGCAACTATTGAGTCTTTGAAAATGGACATATGTCCATTCTGATCACACTCATGGTACAAGTATGTTCCTAATTATTTTGAAGTGTATCAAATTTATATTTATTTTTCTTCTATAATTCATATATGAGGGATTTTGACATCTTTTTAAAATTTATATCTTGGCAAACAATAGGTTAATTCATGGATCATTTCTAGACACTCTTATTGAGATCATTAAATAATATATTTTAGCACTTTAAATAATATAGTTTTGCATTCAAGAATGGAGGATTCAAGGCATATAATTTAGTATCTAGACTTCAAAAAGGTTTGCATTTTATAAAGTTATTAGTATAAGTAAAAAAATTATCTAGACTTATGCACATAGCCTTAGGAAAAGACCATATAATTTTTTGGTTGTAATGAATGCATAAATCAATTCATTACATAACATGAATTTTTGAAATGAGTTCCTTGTAAATCACATCCATGTCCCTTTAAATCACAAGATCCAAATCCTTGTAAACTTAGAGCATAATTGACATAAAAAATCAAATTAAATTAATTGCATGGTGGAAATCATATTATTAATAATACATTAATAAGATTCAAGAGTTCCATAATAAATACAATTTTTTATAGAATTATATCATAGAAAAAGCTTCCAAAGTAATTTAATACTCAATATTTCCTTTAATTATCAAATATTAGTACAACTATAAAGTTTTATAGGACCAAGGTTTGAAATTTCTTTTTTAAAAAAACCCACATCCCGGGCCAAGATGATTTCACATATAAATTTATAAACCTCAATAGTTTCTCCAAGTCAACATTCCTTATCATGTTCAAGTAGTTCAACATATGATTTAATGGCCACATGTCCTTTATCGGGTATCAATATGTATCCACTTTTCATTTTTTTGGTGTCCATGCCCGATGATAATGTCCATATCGATATCTACTTTAGATTCATCGAGATAATCCACATTTTATTTATCTTTAAACAATCCCAATGCAACTTGTACCTTCTCCTCTTCCTGCAAGTTTCCAATATTGAACTCTCAAATGTTATTCAAATCATTTCCTTCTTGTTGAAGGAAAATATCCCCATCTTGTCTCCCCATCCATATATTTTTGTTATCATTTCTGGTCGTATAAGTGGGATGATTCCTTGAACACATCCTTGAAGGGATTTAATTCTTGGTTAGATCTTACATAAATAGGCCCATCGTAAGTATCAAGTTGATCACTATGTACAAGGTTAAGATGAAAATTTGAGCACCCCTTAATCATAAGGGAACTTCTTGTTTCATTTAAAATCAAATGTTTTATCGGCCAATTAATTAATTTATTCAGTTCTAATGCATTTGAGCATTCTGAACACATATTTACCACATTCTCTATGCATCCACCAAAATTCAAAGGACCCAACCTATCTCCATAAATTTCATGAACTTATAGCACATGAGTTATATAATCCATGGCCATTTCATTGTCTCTGGTACAAGATTTGTGTTTGAAAATTACATTGTCTATCACAAAATGTTTTCTATATTTAGGATCTATATTGATGATACTTTCACTGTCATCACGACAATATCTGTCACTCACTACATTGTAATCCTCTCGAACTACTACAAATGTTTTCACTTCCCAAATATGGGGAATGGATGAATCTGTATGCCTTGACAATTCACACTCTTCTCAAACAATTTATTATCCTTTATTCCCAATATCTACCAAGGTTGCAAAATCATCAATTGAGAAAGGTAATTTTACTCTTCCATCCAATACTAATTTAACACCGATAACCACAAATCCTCTTCTCACATATTTGCAATGTAGTGTCTTCTTACTTGGATATACTCTTCCCTCTGCAACTTTGGTTCCCTTTGAAAAAAATTTCACATGATCATTTTCTAAAAATGCAAAATACTTTGTTTTTGTAACAACACAAAATAGAAAGTTTGTGAGATGATGGGAAATATCTTAAATCCTTGCATAAAATAATTTTAAAATTATTATCTATTTACATCCATATGTATATTGAATACACATAGCAGATGAGCTGCAAACTATAATTTTATAATTCGGTAAGGCTTGGAAATACTTGAAAACTATGCATATAATTTGGAAATATTTATAACACAATTTTTAGACCATAATTGAACTTGACTCAATTGAATTTAAATGATGAGAAATAATTAAATTTACATTTACATTTGCTAACCGCTTCATCCAAATAGAGGTTAAATAAATGAGGCTGAATTTAAATGATGATAAATAAATAAATAGTGGTTAAATAGAAGTTAATTAGAAACTTACTTGCTAACCGCTTAATCCAAAAATATTCATCATTTTAATATAGCATATATTACATTTGTAATAATTCATCATACTTCCCATGTTATGTGACTATGAGAATAAGCATCAGACATTTTAAACATTCTCATGAAAGGATGTAATTGTCATTCATTCTTTATGTTTCACGCAAGAGAATTTTTCTTTCTTTCTATATTGATTTTATGAGAATGGGCATATGTAGATTCTCATTACAATGATAAAAATCTTTGTTCATATGAGAAATGGAATATGCCCATTCTCATCACAATCATAAAACTCTATATTTGTATGAGAATAGGCATTTACCTATTATAACCATTCTACCTCATTGAAGTAATAATGGACTTAACCATTTTTATATCACTATAAAGGATGTGGGAATGGGCAGTTATCCATTTAAAATAAATAAATATATTACTTCTATTTCTCTTTTATGATTCTTATATGAGAATGGGCATATGCTCATTTAATAAAAGATAAATAAATTGTTTGTATGAGAATGAACATATGCCCATTATGTCTATGTTTATTTTTCTTCTCGTGATTCTTAAATGAGAATGGGCATATGCCCTTTCAATACAAGATAAAAATGTTTTTTTGTATGAGAATGAACATACACCCATTATGTCCATGTGTATTGCAAGAATCATTTTATTTTTAGTAATGTAAAATATTAATTGGAACTTATAGGTATTATTAAATGATATAATATTATTTCGTGTATTTAATTATTAGTATTATTAGTTAATTTTGATTAATCCTAATATGATATGTTAAATCAATATTCTTTGATTTCTAATGTTTTTTATCATTAAAGTTAAAATATTTTTGTTGGCCCATTCTAGGCATTATAAGTAATGAAGCATTATAAATATTAATGGAGTTTATGTGGTTAATTAGTTTTATAAGTTTTACTATATTTTTATAATTATTTTAAAAATACAAAATAATTAATTAAACATTAAAAATAATGGTGATTAAGTTGTTAATTACGTTTATAAAGTTTAATTATATTTTTTAATATATTATTTAATTATTGTAAAATTATTTTATATTCGTTTGATAATATATTTAGATGTCATTTTTAATATAATAATTGAAGTTTATTAGTAATATTAATTCTTGTAGTTAATATTAATTGATAGGATATTTTTGAAATTAATTATAATATTATTGATTAATTATTTAAATTAGCACTAATACTAATTAATTATAATATTATTAATTAATGTTATTTTTAATTTATTAATGTATTAATATTAGTTTATTAATTTATTAATTAATATTATAATATTAATTTATTAATATTATTAATTAATGTTATTACTATTAATTTGGCATAGCGAGACCATTAATTTGCAAATAAATTGTTTACCACCTTTTATTAAATGAAGGTACTTGTTTTTCAAACACGTCTTTGAGCACCCATTAGAGGGAAATTGGTGAAATTAATGACAATTAATTCTTCGGTGGCATGGTAGAGAGAATAATGGCAGTTATTATTTTTGATGATGATGTTAGAGATCTTGGGAATTGCAAGGTTAATCGAGGTTGGCGAAGATATCTCTTTCTTGTTCATCCTTTTCGCTTTCTTTTTCATCTAGTTTTTAGCTTTTTTCGTCCTTCCACTTTGGGCTGCTGTATTTTAGTTATACTATTTCATCCTATGAAGTAGAAGATTTGAATAATATTTCAGATATATCATTTTTTCTCTCTACTAAATTTTAGTTAACCCTTTCTAGTTTGGGCTCCCTCTGTTTCATAAGACCATTTCAGATTTCAAGAACAATATTTGAAGAAAATTTCAGGCATGAATTATTCTAAATCTTCTCTATTGAATTATTAGTAGATGAAGAATATGCTTTGAAAGACATGCGTAGTTGTTGACCTAATCGTAGTTGATAATACGAGGAGTTATATGTTATGATTTTACCAAAGTACAAAGTGGTCTTACCACCTAAGCGACATAACAAGAATTTTTATTTACCGAGCTATGCGGTTTAATTCTAAATTTACGTGTATAAAATAATGTGGTATTTTAGATTTTTTGTATTTTGATATGGGTTTTAAGAATATCACTTCAATATTTTCATTATAAGACTTGCATAGTTGTTATCCTCCATAGTTATAAAAGGATGCATCTAAAAATGACCGTTTCATGCATGTTTCAAACTCCTCTTGTTGTATTCCAAATTTCTAGATATAAAATAATGTTGTATTTTAGATTTTTAAACTTTTGACATTCATTTTAAGAATATCACTTTAATATTTTCATTATATGACATGCATACTTGTTATCCTACATAGTTATAAAAGGATGGGTCTAAAATATGATTGTTTCATGCATTTTTCAAACTCCTCTCTGTTGTATTCTGAATTTATAGGTATAAAATAATGTCGTATTTTGGATTTTTTTATTTTTGATATGGGATTTAAGAATATCACTTTTATATTTTTTTCTAAGAATTGTATAGTTAAAATATCCTCCATAATTATAAAAGGATGTATCTAAAAATGACCAATTCATGCATGTTGCATATGATCAAATTCCATTGCAAAATGTATAAGATGATAAGAAATTGAATTCCAATTCTTCTTGCTAAGACAAGGAGTTCACTATTTTTAATTACCAAAGTACAATGTGGGGTTACCACCTAGGCAAATTACTAATTTTTTATTTGGGTGGAGAAGATGCGCAAGCCTAGATGGGCGGGTGACTTGTGGTGAATGATCTCGTAAAGAAAGCCGACATTCGAGCTAGGTGGGCGAGATGGCCTATCGAGCTAGCCTATTGAGATGTCTGTCAAGCTAGTCATCGAGCGGGCTAGTCAAACCGGTTGTTCGAGATTTCCATTTTAAATTGCTAGTCTAGCTAGTTGTTCAAGATGGGCTAACGAGATGACCTTCTAAGCTAAGCGAGTGAGGTCTCTGACTCCAAATGGGTGGGTGAGGTGACTTCCTGAGATGGGCTTGGTGGATGACCTATTGAGCTGGGTAGGTGAGAGTACTTTCCAAACTTGATAGGTGAGTTGACCCGCCGAGTTGGGCTGGATAGTTGAATAGCCGAGTGGGAATGTGATCTCACATGTTGAGCTAAGAAATATTGAACTTAATTTTTTTCATATGTGAATTAAAATGATTAATTTCAATGTTGTATATAATGAGAAAATTCTTGGTCTCATAATTGGAATCATGAAAATAATAACAAAGATAAAAATCTATCTTTTTTATAATTTACATTTGCCCATTCTCACAGCCTTCATAGAGTTATTGAAAAGAATAAGTTCAATATTTCTTGTATTACAATGATTAGAATTAGCATACACCCATTCTCATACAAACAAACTATTTTATCTTTCATTGAATGGTTAGGAATCCATTCCTATAGATGTATTAAATTTTTAAGTTCAATATTACTTGTATTAGAATGTTTAGAAGGAGCCTCTGCCCATTTACATACAAAAAAGTATTTATTTCTTGTATTGAATCGGAAGATGCCCATTGAAATATGGGAATCATATATCAAGAATATAGATTAAATTTAATTTGTTTTAGAATGGGAAGTTTCCTTTATGAAATATGAGTCATATAAGATAAGTAGATCAAATTTATGTTCTTTTGAATGGGAAGTTTACCATAATCTCAACCTTTATAGGTATTAAAACGATTATGTTTATTCTTGCATCAAATGAAAACTGCCCAATAGCATATATGAATCATAAAATAAGAAATAAGATAAAATATGATTTGTTTTTAGAAATCCAAGTTTCTCACTCTCACAAACCTTGAGATAGTTTTTAAATTGATTAAGTTAAATATTTCTTTGTATTAGATTGATAATTCCTTTTTACTCTTATATCCTATTACTTTTCACATAGTAATGATCAAGATTAGTATTGCTTTTTTTGTAATGATAAGAATGGGCATGTACATCATTTCTCATACAATCAAACATTTTTATCTTGAATGGGAAGATTCCCAGTCTCGTATAGGAATCATAGAAGAAGAATTTAATTGATGAGAAATTAATGAACAAAGGTTAAATAGAATTTAATTAGAAACTTGATTGCTAATTGTGTCATCCAAATATCTCCATCATACTAACATAACATATATTACTATTACAATAATTCCTCATACTTTTGATATTCCCTGACTATTAGAATGGGAATCTGTCCATTTTAAACATTCTCATAAAATGATGAAATTTTCATTCATTCTTTATGTTTCACGTAGGAGAATTTTTCTTTCTTTCTATATTGAGTTTTTGAGAATGGGCATATGCCCATTCTCATTATTTATATGAGAAGTTGCATATGCCCATTATCATCAATATAATATAACTCTTTGTTTGTATGAGAATGGGCATATACCTATTCTAACCATTCTACATCATTGAAGCAATATTTAACTTAATCATTTTAATATCACTACAAACGATTGGGGATGCCCAACCATCCACTCTAAAACAAATTAAATATTACATCTATTTTTCTTCTATGATTCTTATATGAGAATAGGAACAGGCCCATTCAATACAATATAAAAATTTAAATATATTGAGATGGTGTGGAACGTAATAAACATTTAAATATATTAATAAACCTTATACAAAATCATAATTGCAAAGTAAATAATAATATACATAACATATGTGACATGTCAATAATAATCTAAAACTATCAAAATGTGAAACAATTTTCATAATTAACCATGATTGAAAATCTCCTCTCTCTAATAAAAATCAGAATCAATTAATTTCATTGATTCTCTGTGCTAGGTTTTTGTTGAATCTCAACACTGCATGGCAATCCCTCCCAAAGATCGTGAATCTTTCTTCAAGAATCAAGGAATATTTCCTTCTATGGCCCTATATCCTCTAACAGGCTTCGAACAATATTTTGTATTGATTCTAACTTGGTGGTGAAAGCCATATAAACTATTCTCGGGAGAATTACATGCAAGGTTGTGGTTGAGATCACGTCAATTCTAAGGTTAGATTCTTTTTCGTCACCAACCTGGTTCTCCATGGAGGATAAAAAAATGAGACCCTACAGATTGCTTGACATTTTATTCAACCTAGAAACATGGCTACTCTTGTAAAAGCAGTGAAATTTTTTGGTTTCCCACAACTCTTTCAAAAATTTCAATGGCAGTTAATGGGGATTTGGTTTCTCAGGGCTATGTTGAAGAATTAGAAAGGAGGTATAAGAATATTTTGGATTTTGTTGTTTCAATTCATCAGAAATATGGACTTAATGAGGAAGGTCCCACATACTTATCCTCCCCGCATCGCCATTATTTTCCATGAGTCACTCGAATTGACAAACTAGAAGAAGGTCCCGACATAGCCCCCTAGAATTGGAAGATTTATCCTTCCTAATTGGCCATGTTCCAGCTTGAATTGTCAAACTCAGGAGGGACAAGATGGCTTTATATACTTCTCTGATAAGGGCTACAGAGGCTAGCTCTCAAAAACCTCATAGTTGATCCAGCTGAAGCTTAAGCGGTCAAAGTGAATGTTCAAGTTTCGAATTATCAAAATAATAATGCTCATGCATATCTTAGTTATATAGTATATATTTTTTGGTTTTGTTTTTGTCATTTTTCAAGGAATCCATGCTTAAAATTATTTCCTGCTTTTGGATTGCCCTACTTCTTGATATTGTATACAATGTTATGTAAGGAGGGGAACCAAGAACACCCCGGTTGAAAGATCCAAGTGGAAATAGTTTATCGATAAAAAAACAATGGATTTTTTATAAAAAAAAAAATTTAAAGTGCAATAATTAAACCTAAAACATGGCATTAATAGAAAAGTAATATAAACTTAAATAATAGTATTCATACCATATATGACATGTCATTAATAAACTAATAATATTAAAATTTGAAATTACACATCTAACCTAAAACATGGCTATGATAATGTTTAAAATTTATATTTTATTTTAAATGCAAATAAATGAAATCACGAGTATGATAAATTTTATATTTTATATTTTATTTTATATTCAATAAACCTAAAACATGGCTATGATTGTTTTTTAAAATTAAATTTTTATTTTAAGTGTAATTATTAAACCTAAAACATGGTTACGATATTGTTTAATATTTATATTTTCTTCGGACCATGACATAGTGACACCATTAATTTGCAAATAAATTTTTACCACCTTTTATTATTTTAAGGTACTTGTTTAAGAAACATGTCTTGAGCACCCACTAGAGGGGAATTAGGAAAATCAATGGCAATTAATTCTTTTGCGGCATGGTAGAAAGAATGAAGATGGTTACTATTTTCAATGATGGTAGAGATCTTTGGAATTATAAGGTTAACCGATGTTGGCAAAGCTATCTCTTTCTTGTTCATCCTTTCCACTTTATTTTCATCCATTTTTCACTTTTTTATTTCTCCTTACTCGCTTTTGGCTGCCCATATTTCATTAGACTGTTTTGTCATTTCAAGTAGAAGATATGAAGAATATTTACGAGATATTTTTCATTCTCTCTCATTAAATTTTTATTGATCCTTTAAGTTTCCTATTTGGGTTACCTTTTTTTTCGTAAGACCGTTTTGGGTTGTGAAGCACAATATTTGAAAAAAAATTTAGGCATGAATTATTCTAACTCTTCTTTACTAAATTATTATGAGATAAATAAGGGGCATATGCCATGTTGTTATATGGTAAATTCCAAGTTCACATTATCATCACAATCATAAAACTCTTTGTTTGTATGAGAAGGTGCATATGCCTATTCTAACCATTTTACCTCATTGAAGAAATATTGCACTTAATCATTTTTATATCACTATAGAGGATGTGGCAATGGGCAAATTTCCATTATAAAAAAATTTAAATATTGCCTCTATTTCTCTTCTATGATTCCTATATGATAATGGTCACATGCCCATTAAATACCAGATAAAATTGTTTGTTTTTAAGAGAATGGACATATGCCCATTCCTTCTTTGTATTTTTCTTCTATGATTCTTATATGAGAATGGGCATATGCCCTTTCAATACAAGATAAAAAAATGTTTGTTTGTATGAGAATGGACATATGCCCATTATGTCTGTGTATTGAAACAATCATTTTATTTGATCCCTATATGAGAATGGTCACATTCCCATTCTATATGCCCATTCTCACATAGGAATCATAGCAGAATAATAGAAAATTAAATTTCATCTATATTATTGAAGTCAATCATTTTGAGATCTATACAAATAGTGCAATAATGAGCAATTTTTCATTCAATTTTTTTAAATTTTATCTCTATTAATTCTTGTGATGATGTATGGCTTTTGATTATGTAAAATATTTACTGTGAAATGATCTTATTTAATGTTGACATTTGAATCATTATTAGGTGCTACTAATACCTTGTTTTATATATTGTTTATTATGATGATGAATAACTTTCTTTCTTTCTTATAAGATTTGAAGTTGTCTATATGATTATACAATTAGTTAGCAAAGGTTGTTTTCCAACAAAGATTGCATTATTACCTTGTTAATTGATAATATGTACTATGTAGATATAAAGTATAGTTAATCATTTTGTAATATTCATTTTATAATAATTCAACATGATTACGAGTTGAAAATTTATTGCGCTTATTTGAACCGACTTACATACAATTTAATTTTTTCGTCTAGTATGCATGAATCGGAAAATCAATACCAAGTTACATGTTGGATTTGATACACCTACAAAGGTGGCGAGATTGGGTAAGTTCCCGCTATAAATAAAGTAAATGTAATCTACATTATTTTTATTATAATTATTCACATATATCCATGAACAATAATAAACTTTATATTATGATTAAAATTAAAGAGAATAGGCATATGCCCATTCTTCGTATACTAATGTTATCTCTATAATTCTCTTTATTATTTTTTCATTTCTATCTAGTATGAAAAATAATTGAAATTTTGTTAATGATTCCCTTATGATAATAGAAAATTCTCATTCTTAAGGAAAATTTCCCATTCTACAATAAATATTAAAAACTATCTCGCATCTTCCTATTCTACTTATTTTAATCTAAGCGATATTGTTTGCATCTATCCATTTAATACAAAAATATATATTTTGTTTGCATTAGACTCGGCATATGCCCATTCTAAATGATGTAATATAAGCAATACCAATGTTATGAGATAGCTTCTATTATTCCTATTTAAACCTATTTAAAAATTTAAATTTTTTGAGAATGTTTAATCCATTCTCTTCTTAATTTTTTTAAATTATTCCTATCTACCCAAGAAATTCTTATACGATTCCTAAAAGAGAAAGGGAATATTCCCATTCAAAATAATAAAATGCAAGTCTTCTATGATTCCTATACGAGAGTAGGTAGATTCCTATGTGACATTAGAAATCTTACCATTTTATGCAAGACAATGCAAACATGGTCAATCGATTTTTCACCATTTTAAAAACCATGACCATTTATAAAGCATACTCTTCATCTATTATTCATGTCTACAAAATAAAGTATTTTATGAATCCTATATGAGAATAGGAATATTAAAAATGCAATGCCAATTCAAAACAAGATGAAATATTTTTACATGAGAATGGGCATATTCCCATTCTAAACATTGTAATACAAGAAATACTGATTTTATGAGTATGCTTCTATTATTCCCATTTTTATCTATTTAAAATCTATGAGACTGTTTTATCGGTACTTTTCTTATTCTTCTTCTATGATTAATAAATGAGAATGGGCATTTTTCCATTCAAAACAAGACAATGTCATAAAGCTCCACCCCTTTCATAGCTCTATAACAAGATGTGAGAATGGGTGCCCTTCCTAAAACAAAGTAATTTTGATTATTCCTATCGTAAAGGGCATATACCCATTTTAAACTTTATAATACAAGTAATATTTAATTTTTTGAGAATGGGCATGTGCACAGTCGTGATTGAAACATATTTGTTATATGAGAATGGGTTTGTGCCCATTCTAAACATTTTCATACAAGTAATTTTGATTCTATGAGAGTGGACATGTGCATTTTCATCAATACCTAGTCATTTCAATAGCTATTTAAAATTGTTGAAAATATCTAATACATACTCTTCTTTTATGATTGTTATCTACCCAAGCAAGTATTTTATGATTCCTATATGAGAATGGGCATCTGTCCATTCAATACAAGGAAACGTAAAAATATCAATCAATTTATTAACTTTATACAACTTTGTGAGAATGGGTGCCCATTTTAATAACAGTAAATATGAAAATAGTAATTATTACAAGGGTCTAATTAGGTTCGAAAATAAATTGTACTATATATTTTTTATTATTTAATTATATAGTTAAAAAATAAAATGGGTCCAATCAATTAAAATATGTTTTTAAAATATTTACGAGAGACTTAGGATATTATAATATTAAAGTATCTAAGCATATTAGCATTAAAAGGTGTTGATTTATTATTGTAGGATAGATTTTTTTTTATAACTTTATTCATGCTATGAGAATGGGTGACCATTCTAAAACATAGTAAATATGCAAAATAGGACAAAGTATTTTATCAGTATTTTAAAAAAACCTTCAAAATTTCATAATTTCATTATTAAAACATATTTTCGGTAAATGTGGACATTTTAAAAACATTACATGTGTCTAAAATGGTATGACAATAAATTCTACTTTATATTTTTCATTATTTAAATTTATATTTAAAATTAATTCAAATATGTAAGCGTATTAAAGAGTATTAAAGCATTTAAGCATTAATGTTGGTGTGTGTGACCTACCTAGTCATTGTCCACATCACATGGTGATTCATCTCACCTTGCGAGATTCATAGGTCTTAGGGAGTCAAATGACAAGAGTTAGATTCTATTATAGAATCTGTCATTGTCATTTACATCAATGCATCATAGGAGTTGAATTCCTTATTTGGAATTGTAACTCCTCTTCATTGGTATTATATGCGTCAATCATGTCATATGCGTCGGTGGCGTCATAGGTTCTTTCCTTGTTTAGGCATGGGGTTACACAATATCCCTATTTGTACTTTATTTTTTTGATCTTTGAGGATGAGCAGATTTGTTTTCTTATTTTCATATTCTTTGCATTATTCAAATCTTTCTTATTACGTTCGAACTATGACATTACCATTGGAGTGAAACTTCGTTATGGTGCATTGTTTCAATATCAGTTCTCACATATCCCTCTTTCATGGTATCAGAGCGGAGGTTTTAGTAAAATGTGCACTCTTCATTTATCAGTTGCTTATTACTTCTAGTTTCTTCTTATTTCCTCGTGTAAGTTTTTTTAATTATTACTTTGGAATCGTATTGCTCACCTCGCGTTGAGGTTTCAACAGTTGCAAGTTTGAAGGTATTTTGGTCAATTTGCATTATCAGTTGTTGAGTTCGTGATTGCTTCTATTCTCGTGAGCTCGGTTTTTCTTTGGCGTGGACCTATGGTTCATTGTTGTTGACTCGTGCATTGTTCAACATCTACGGGTTTTTTAGCTTGTTGACCTCTGCACTAGTTTTTCTGGCTTGTATTGTTTGGGAACATCTTTCCTTGCAACCTGCTTGAGGAACCGTATCAACCTTGACTCCAGCTTGGGTTTCTCTCTACGTGGAAGTATATGCTATGAGCTTGTAACTCGTGCTTGTGTTTGCAACCTTCGTTGTTAGCTCAAGGGTCATTGCTGACTTGTGGATAGTTATTTTAGTGTTACTTAAAATGTTACACTGAATTTTTCTTAGATGAGCTTGAATCCTCTATGTGCTACACTCTAACTAACTCATCATATTTTCTTGCCATTGATCATGAGTTTTGAGCTATGCATTTGTTAGCTCTTCGACGTGCTTCACCTGGGCTGTGTTTTCTCTGCGTTGTCACTCGCTAGAGGATCTCTGCACAATCATCGTAAAAACCATTTTTTCTCTATACACCCCACCTGTTAGGGATACTCGCCATTATCCAAAGCTCTCTTACGCCACTTGGAATCACCGGTTTTCTTTCCTCCCGAGTCGACGGTTTCATTTTCGTGGTGGAAATCTGCCAACTATTCCCAAGCCAGTTCAAGTGACCGTTACAATAGGTTATTCCTCTTCTCAAGCCATTACACAACTCATTGGTAGGCATTCAAACCAGCCCATAAACACTCTCTTGAGTGTGTTCACACCACCTCAACGAAAGCAGTCCTTGTTGCTTGTGCTTGGCGTATCACTCAGTGAGCCTTCAAATCAACTTATATGGCATCCATCAATTTTAGAATTGATTATTGGTAAAATCAATCTCCCTTTAATGTTTTAAGGTTAAAAAATTTATTTCATGGCATTGTAATAATTTTTTGGATATATATATTTTTGTATTATTGTCTTTCCTTCACGTGTCGAAGACAGAGGGTGAGGTTAGAGGTTAGTAGGAGGCTAATCCCCCCTCCAAATAAAAACAAACCATGTCTAAATTTTGATGCAATTTCCAATGAGCACACATATGACACCCTTTGCATGCATTTAGGGAACTTTTTTAATCTGTTTGCAGGACTTATTGGTGTTTTCCATTAGTTCTAGCAATCTTTTTTTCCTATAACTTTTGACTCGTTGCTCGGTTTTGAGCACTTATTTAGTAAAAGCTACATGTTTTTTCACACACTACATGATAGGATTATCAATTTTGTAAATGCACTATTTTATAAAGTGCCATGTTATGGGGGTGTCCTTTTGTTCTTGTGCTTGCTTACGATGTCGAATCACAGCTGTGCCCAACAAACCTTGTTTGTGGTCTCCACTCTTGCACGTTATTACGCTAATTGTAAGGTGAGTTATAGACTGGTTCTCGACACACAATACCATCTGATTGTAATAAGCACACTAAACTAGAAAGTGAAATACTTAGGGGGGGTGTAATATTGTTCTCGAGAGGTTGTTTCCTTTCTCTCTCCTTCCTTCTACCTTCGATGGTTCTATCTCTTCATTATGGATATCTCTAAAGTACCGGTGCTCACAAAATTTAATTTCTCTGAATGGAGATCTAAAATTATATGAGATTTTTATAGTAAAGTGTTGTACCATGTTACCACAGGTTAGAGACAAAAATTTGACAAAACTTTAGAACTGAAAGATCTAAATGGTTCCACCACTTTGATGAAGCCTTAGGCCTTCTTTGTATGTTTTTCTCTTCCGAATTTCTTTTCCACATCGAAAATTTCTCAACACCCAATGGAGCATGGAAAACACTCGACAAGATGTTTGGGAAGAAAGATGACATGAGAGCACATGAGTTGGAGAATGAACTACTAGGGTTAAATCCTAGTGAATTTGAAAACCTACAGGCCTTCTTCTCAAAAATTTTCCACACTAGATTGCTTCTAAAGGAATGTAAAGTGGAGAAGAAAGACTCTCAATTGATCTTGTTGATTCTTTCTAAGCTAGGTCGTAAATACTCTATCTTCGTTTTAACTTTCCATGCCACAAAAAGCCACCTTGGGTAGTGCACTAAAAACTCCCTCATTTGACAACTTTTCATCCCAACTCATTTGAGAACAAGACAAACAAACTCCAATGGGGACTCTAAAATCCAAGTCACATACCCTTATGGTGAATAAGGGCAAGAAAAATGAAAAGAAGAAAGAAACAAAGGACTAACCTAAGAAAGAAATCAATACCAACCAAACCCTAGCTAAGCCCAACACTCACACTTCGACTTCTGAGCCTAAAGAGAAGAATGATAAGTTTAAATTCTCCTATTATAATTATCCCAGCCATGAAGAGCATCAATGTTTTCAAAAATTTTGATCACCTAACTCGATTACTTGAGAAGAATAAAATAAGTGTTCTGAATCCATCAAACAAAATGCTCAAAAGGGCGAGTCTTCTAAATAAAAGGAGTCTAAAAATGAAATGAAGAAAGGTAAGTCCCTCATAGCATGATCAGGTCCATTAACAACTTGGATTATCAATTTTAGTGCCTCGCACCACATGGCTTCTATAGAGGTTAAATTATCTAGCATTGAACCATGTGGCATGTTCCAAATCACGTTGGATGATGACACTCATGTGTTGGTTTCGGGTAATGGATCGATAGAGATAGAAGGTGAAATATTTAACCAAGTGTTGAGTGTTCAAAATATCCTATCGGTTTACCAAAACACCCACGTTGGTGAGGGAATGTGAATAGAATTTGGTCCTAACTCGGTTATCATTCGTGATCTTAACTCGATCGCATTGTGGTGAGGGAAAGGTTGATCACCCTTCACGGTTGTATACTATTTCCCACTTCTCTTCTAATTTGATGCCTAATGCCTTGCTCACTCATGAAAATGAGGTTATCAAGTTATGGCATGATCGTTTTGGGCATCTAAATTATCCTTACCTTAAACAATGATCCAAACGAAGTGGTCAATAGGTTACCCCAAGTTAAGTTTTCTAAAGGTATTTGTGAGGGTTGTACCCTCAGTAAGCACCCTAAAAAAAACTTTCATAAGGGAAAATCATGGAGAGCTACTTGTCCCTTTGATCTTGTTCATATTGATGTTTTTGGCCCCTTTCTATTTCCTTCTTTCATTTTATCTCTATATATACTAACCTTCATTAATTACTTTATGTGTTATACTTGGGTATATTTTCTTAAGCTTGAGCCTAAAACCTTTGAGTATTTTCAGAACTTTAAGGCTCATGCTTAAGAAACAACTAGAACCATCTATCAAGGTTCTTCAAACAAAAAATGGAGGCGAGTATGTGAGCAATAACTTTGTGGATTTTTACACTTCTAAGGGGATTGATTTGGAGCGTATAGTTGCTTACATCCCCTCCCAAAATAGAATTGCAGAAAGAAAGAAGCGAACTCTAAAGGAGATGGCTATTTATATGGTTCACTCAAATTCCCTTCCTCCGTAGTATTGGGCTGAAGCAGTGAATTGTGCTTGTTACATTCAGAATCATGTTCCACACAAGGCAAGAAGAGGAATGAAACCCTTTGAATCTGGTTTGGACACAAGCTAGATATTGAGAACTTTTGAGTATTTGGATCCAAGGCTATGGCTCAGATTCCCAAGAAGAAACGCAAGGCATTGGATCCACAATCCAAACCTTGTATCTTTTTCAGGTATCATATGGCATGAAGGGATATCAATTGTTTAACCCTACAACCCATTATCTCTATATTGAGAGGAGTATGAAGTTTGATGAGTCATCCTTCACTTTTACTTCCACTGAGTTTATTTTTCCCACTGATTAAGATTCTAACTCGTTAGATGATGATGTTTATTAGATATTTCCTCCTCTCCCTGCTCCTCCTGATCCTAAAACTTCGAGTCTTATGATTCTAACAAGTAGTAATGATGAGGACTATGTCCATTCTCACTCGAGTGAATAATCTTCCAACTCGAGCTTGATCCTTTGCGACCTCTTTGGGCCGAAATTTTTACAGAGTGCTTTGGAGATTTAGTTGGAGATCGATGAGATGAGAGACATACCCGCTCGAGTTTTGTTAGACCCACTCCTTCTTTTCCTCGATTCGATAAACTTTCTTTCCGGAAGCTTCTAGGATTCCTGAGTGGGATTTTGCTATAGATGAGGAGTATTCCTCACTCATAAAGAATGACACTTGGGATCTTACCCATCTTCTCGAAAGGAAGAAAAATTATTCGGTGTAGGTGGATATATCGAACAAAGTATGGAGCCAATGGAGAATTTGAGAAGTATAAAGCATGACTTATAGCTAAGGGTTTCTCCCAGGTAGCTGGGGTTGATTACTCGGAAACATTTTCTCTGGTTGAGAAGATGAATTCCTTTCACTAACCCTTTGCATCACTACCGCTAACAGATGGGAGTCCACCGGATGGATGTTAAGAGTTCATTTATTCATGGGGACCTTGAGAAAGAGATCTATATGGAACAACCTCTAAGTTATGTCCATGATCCATCCCTCGTTTACAATTTCAAAAAGTCTCTCTATGGCCTTAAATAATCCCCCCGGGCTTGGTATACCAAGATGGAATCCTTTTCACTTGCATCAGAGTTCACTTTGTGTCACTCTCGACCCAAATGTGTATATTCTACTATACGATGACTCCATGCTTATTCTTGTTCTATATGTTGATGAATTTTTGATCATGGGTAGCTCTTCCTCAATCATTGATTTTGTGAAGATTCCTATTGACAATTTTGCACTTGTGAAAAAATGGGCAACTAAAAAATTCATCTTTATGATGAAAGGAATTGGTGAAGTATACCTAAGCTAAGGGATTTTTGATATTATTGGTTATTGCTGAATTAGTTAATTATTAAATGAAATCTGTAGTTATTTGTGGTATTACAAAATGTAATAGATCACATAGTCTGCAATTTCATGATATCTTCAAAGAAAAGAACACAAGGGCCCCGAAGGATAGCTGTGTTGTCTTGATGAAGACACCGAATTATAGAATAGGTGAAGTGTTGAGTTTTGGGACAATAAACATAAGTGCAGATTACATAAATTAGAGTTCATTACTAGATGTTACAGGTTCTCATTAATGTTATTTCCTTCATGATTAAGACATTCAACTATATGACTGAGTTGTTTAGTTCATCATATAATCCATATAGAAAGCTGAAATGCAGAAAGAAATATACAACTCATTTAAAGAATTCAATGTTTTATTCATAAGGAAATTTCAAATGTTCCTACAAAAGCCATGGGATGTAACTGGAAAGTAAAGTATAGCTCTGAAATAAGAGGTACACATGCATGAAAAAGAAATTAAGGAGTATGAGTGAACCCATTACGGACTTGGGTTTTCTTCGTTGTTCGATTATCTCCATTCCATCTTTTGTTCCTTATTCATCTTCATTGTATAATTCACTCTACTTGAAAAGAAGAAAATATGAACTATTTGTTACGAGCTCAAAGATCAATTCATATTCCTTACTATCCTAGTTTGTTCATATGAATCTCTTCAAAATAGGAGATATAATTTACTTGAAGATTAGACTGCATACATGCTATACTCATTTGGAAAATTGAAAGAGAAAACAAACGAAGAAACATGGACAAATTAGAGGCCAAAAGCCTAATTATTTTCTAATTGTTTTCTTAAGTGCGCAGTACAAGTTGGACAAGAATAAATAGACATGTCATAAGTACAAAGCTAGAAATAAGGATTAATGTAACTCAAAAGAAATATTTTCCACAAATGGAAGAACTTATAGTATAGAATAAAGACTAAAAAATAGGAGTACATGCCTAAGTTTTCAACTAAAAGGAAGAATCAGATTTCAAGAAGTTGAAGGGTTACAGCTGAAATAGAATGAAAAGAAGGCTCTAGGAAAATTATTACAGGGGATTTGCCATGTGAAATTGACATTTATGAGGTTCTCATCATGTTGTTTTATCTATTACATGCTTTAAAATAATTATTTAAATCAAGTAAGTGATACAGAAAAGTAAAAGCATGCCATGATCAAGATAAATAGTTATAATGTTTCAATTTCAAACTACCAAATCAGCTTCAATAGAAAGTGTTATATTCTGTATTCTGAATCAGAAAATACAACTACTATAGCTACAAATGGAAGGAAGAAAGAATTCTGGAAAAAAATTTCTAGGGCTTCACCATGAAAAATCAACATTTCAGATTTTCTAGCATGCCGAAATATTACTAGAAAGGAAATTAAGAAACTAAGTAAAAGAAACAAGTTACAGAGATCTTAACAAACATCTGAATCAAGGCTTATGCCTAAAATAGTATCAAAAATAGATGAATAACTACTTGTAATTTCCAAAAACCACTTGCAGGGTACAAAGACATCTTAAGTACAAAATATCATAAATACATTTCTATTGTAGTTGACATTTTCAGTTCAATATTCAATCACAGTAATCATCAACTTCTAATCAAAGAGTGCAAATGCAACTACATGTGCCAAGAGACAACATCAAACAACCTTACAAATAACATACTAGTTAATGTACAATCAGAAAACAAAGAGATTACGACAATAGAGGTAGCACCTACAACCACCACGCTCATAAGATTCAAACAAAGTAAAATCAAACACACTTCAAGCTAGAAAAATGACAATGCACTTATAATGTAGTGATCATTCATGACACCCTAAGACAAAATAATGATGACCTACAGTCCAGAAGGGATGTATATTGCTAAATATATATACAAATATCATGGATACAAGTGGTCAAATAAAGAAGTCAAGTGCAGAGATAAGGCAAACCCATAAAAAAATTGTAGTTTTATGGGATCTCTAAAACAAGATTTAGTAAGAGGATTTGAGCTCGAATGACCTAAATAATCAACGTCATACTCAAATGCAAAAAAACTGAGGCCTTAAAAGATATTAGAAAACCCTCAAACAAAAGTATAGATCTAGAGATATCAAATTGAAACATAAATACCCACAACAGATCTGGGTCTATCTCACAATAAGCTAAAAAATATCAAATAAAAGCATGATTACCCATGATGCAAAAATGCCAAATCTGGAGATATGATCCAAAAGTAAAAAGGTGAGCTAAGTATTGACCAAAATGAGCAACATACAATCAGGAGAGTACAAAATCATAAAGCCATGACTACCTTGCTCAAAATAATGGTGTTACCGGTGCAAGAGAGTAACAAATGGTCATTTACAGAATGAGATAAAGCTCACAAACCTCGACAATGGAGACTATTGAATCTTCACATAGCTCTTGTAGATACAGATCCTTAGAAGAAAAGATCAAGCTCAAAACAGGTTTCTCAACTCAAAGATGACCAAGGCCGAGCCGTAAAACCAAAGCATGCAAGGAAGAAATGGATATCAATATTCCAAAATAGAGGTGACAACAAAAATTGATTACCATGCTCAGAGATCAAGAACTTACAATAATTCAACACAATTTGCATAGTCAACTTGAAAAACAATAGTGGCTGTAATCAGAAGAATAACACATAAAGGGTTGCAGAGAGTTCAAAAGCTCATAGTAGCTAGAACTCAGAAAAGAGTAGGAAATGACACAAGTGTGTGAAGCCTTCACCCTTTTAGAGCTTTAGAGAAGGAGTAACCGAGAGCTCAAATCCAAACAATGGTCGACACGTATTACAGAAAAATCGCTCAAGAGAAGCAAAGAATGACAAAGAACCATTTTTGCAAAGAGCTGAGTACAAAATCTTCAAACAATGGCATAGAACAGAATTTTGCTAGGGCTTCACCCGCATAGTGAAAATCCAAATGAAATGGTCATTAGGGTTAAGATTTCCTTTACCACACAAACTTGAGAGGTGAGTTAACCTAACCCTAACCAAGGGTCAATAATCAATGGTTCGAGATCAGAAGGACAAATATCAAAGGCCGAGGATCTAGCCTCCCGATCAAAGCAACTAAACCACGATCAATTCTACCGACCAAATTAATTGTAGGGGTAAACCCTAACTCATAGTCAAAGATTGACGACATCGAATGCATCAAGGACAGAGATCAATGACACAAGATCATCACCGGTTTTCAAAGAAAACTCAAGCTAGGTTAAAATACCACCGAAAATGCATGTGGAGGGTGAGTCATCATGTAGAAGGGGCCATCCCATGATTAAAACAAAATCATTGCTTTCAAAATGTCAAAAGATCAACTATAGTTTGAGTTCCAATATACCAAAGGCCGACCAAATCATTTATGCAATGATCAAATAAAAGGTATTTCCAACCTTTTTATATTCGAATAATGCCAAGGCCGAAAACTATAGGGTGGAAACTATATATTATAGCATGTTTTACAAAGTGACCCCCGTGTACATCTAGACACAATAATATGCTAAGTCCACAAAGGTGGTCCCCAAACCAAATGGAGACCATGGTGAAGTGCAAAGGTGGTCCCCACTATAGAAGGAGCTAGAGATGATTTATGAATGTCACCTTTGTGGCCATTAGAAACCAAAGAGATGTCAATATCAGAGCATGTGCACATGGACAAGTGGTCCCCACATTGGATGTTTATTTTTGCAAATATTGCAAGTATTGCAGTTATTTTGCTCACAAATAGGGAATTGATTTTTGCATGCTTCACAAGAGGATAGAACAGAAAGAGACAAAGTTACATGTTCAAAGGAGAAAGACTTGCCTAGCAAGCAAGCTTATTATTAGCAAATTATTTACCCTTTCTTTCTTAAAAATAGAATAGTCAACTTCAATTTGACTGTATTGTAATCAAGGCTATTAATGCCTATTTGTAATTGCATGCTCTATTTTTATTCCTTTATCTATTATTAAATAAAGGATAAAAATAAGATGCATGGGCGAGTACAAGCCTTAGAATATTTTTAGGAAGAGGGTGAAATTTATTTTTCTATATATTGTGTGCCTTTGCAAAGCACAAGGACTTTTTGGATATAGGAGTATTGACGCAACTTTTTTCAGCTTTTTTCTTATGAGTGTGAATTATTTTACGCCTTCCCAATCATTTGCATTCTTGTGTATGTTTTTATTAGTCTTGTGAAAGAAAATTCCCTAATTAATCATCTTACCCTGTTGCAAAATTCAATAATTTATGCATTGATATTAATGTGCGAGCACAATTTTACCATTCTAAACATCTAATATATATGAATCTATTACTCCAGTCATAAAAATATATTTATAAAAAAGAACTTGAGCTATGTATTGAATGATTTCATATTTTGTGCAAGTTTCTAGATGGGGTGAAAGGAAAAGAGGAGAACCTAATCATTTCTTCAACAAGGAATATTAAACTAACAATCAAACGGAAGTTTATCATTTAATCCTTAATATGTGATTCTTATCGATGTTTGTTAAAACAAGACCATTATGTGCTTGAATCACATCTTCGGGAAGAAATGCATCACTTTGATTAATACCTTGACGCTTCACTTCGTCTTCAGAATTAAATGCTTCACTTCTATTACTACAGTCTTTAATATGATGAGAACTACATAAGGCTTGATCCCTCTAGAGGGTATGTAGTGTAGTAATTGACTCGGCCAGGGATAGTCTAGCCAATATGATACAATTATAAACACTTAAATAGAGTAGAGATAAAGTAATTTGAATCACATAAGTAATTCACAAATTATTATAAAACAAACAATGTTTGTTTGTATGAGAATAACCTTCCCATGTTAAAAGAATGTAAATATAATATGTTTATCTTAAAATTAATTTTATTCTTCTTGTATTAAATTAGTTATATAAGATATTTCTATTAGATATACATGAGAATGAGCATATTTATCTCTATTATTTTTCTATTGGTTATATGTTAGTTTGGGAAGCCGCCCTTTTAAAGTGGAAAGGATGAAAAAATAAGGTGGATAAAGTAAAAGTACCATAAACATTCGAGTTTCAAATATTTTTAAAACTACGAAATGTCCAAATTAGACAAGAAAAGTAACATAAAAATCATATTTCCTTCTACAGTAAATTATTTACATTCATTTTAATACCTCTAAAATTTATTCTTCTTCTTCTATGATTCCTATATGATAATGGGAAGATCATTTTAATATCTCTAATCTCTATTCCTCTTTTCCATGATTCCTATATGGGAATTGGCATCTACCCATTCTGAAACAATTTCAAATTTGTAACTCCACTTGCACATTCTAATAACTCTAACAACTTACAAATTGAAGATAATGTTTCTTCTTCTAATTGTTATGTTACATGACAATGGGTATGGCCCATTTAATATAAATAAATAATTATATCAAATGAGATGGGCATCTTCCTATTCAATACAAATGAAAAAACAATTATATCACATGATAATGTGCATCTATCCATTCAATACGAGACAAACAAACATTTCATGGGTAGATGCAATCATAGAAAAAGGATAGAGTTTAAAATGAGAAATTGAACGTTATTGTAGAGCTTGTTACTTTTATTTAAAAATTAAATTTTTCAAATATTTTGATATGTATTACACTAATGTAAACAAGAAATCATATCACATGAGAATAGGCATCTACCAATTCTATAAAAACAAACAAAATTATCATGGGTAGATGCAATCTTTAAGAAAAAAATAGAGTTTAAAATGGGAAGTTGAACGTTATCTCACTTGTTACTTTTATAAAAGATATTAATTATGTGACTATTTTGATATATATTACACTAAAAAAATTGTAATGAAAAAAAATGGTGCTTATTACCATGACTCTATATAAGGAAAATCCATTTATTGATGGTGTAGACAACTATGGAAAAAGGGATGAAGCATGGTTTGTTGAAATTCACAGCCCTAATAATTATTACAATGATTTGAGGTTGTTCTATTCCATGGGAGAACAACGCACACCCGTTTGCATTCTTGTGAGGATAAAGTGTATAACAGATACAATTGTATCACTTCAAGTGGAAAAAGTGGACAAAGAATAAAGAACATGCTCACTACATAAAATGGAATTACAGGTTTCTCTTTTCAAAAAATATGGAATGCAAAGGTCAAAAATAAAATAAAAAGATTCATGTTATAGTTATGGTTGGAAAATCAAGCCATACACTGAAGGGGACAAGAGTGGTGTGCATAATAGTAAAGCTATTTGGACAAGAATTTACACTATATTTAAAATGATATATTTGTATGCAATAACTTCATCTGTTTCCCACCACATGGATATGGATAAGTAAGTGGGCCAATAGAAATTACATTAACAAATGTTTACCATGCTCGAATTCAAAAATTATCTAAGATGGAAAAGCACATATCATAATCACACTTTCAATAGTTGAAGTGATCTCAGTAAAATAGAAACCATTATAAAAAAGCTCAAACTAGATTTAAAAGAAGTCATTCTACATTATCTGAAGAGCTTCATATTTTTTATTTGAAAAAAATTCATTCAAAATTGATATTTTTCATTTCCATGTAGCTCCTGCAAAATAAAAATACGATCACTTTATTTAGCAAGTTTCACTCCTTATGCACTCTATATTGTAGAACTTTGTACCTCTTCAGTGGGATGCAATTTTATTTCTTTCAAAAAATCTATTGGTGATATTTTTGACATGGAGTATGAGCATGAAATTATTGACATAGAAACTCATTTCTATATTATTGATGGGAAACATACAATTGAAGCCCAAAAACAAATCCTTGCAAATCCTGAGTTTTCATCTGTTCATGATAGAATCAAACAAAGTTCTACCCATATTCTATCTTCCAAAGCAACAACAAAATAAATAATCAGTATTTGCAAGCAAAAAAATATGGAAAACAAAACATGGGTGAAAATAATATTTATTGACTCGCTTTTACAAATCCAGGTCAAGGTGGATCTTAGAGAAGAGACCACAACATCCTAGTTCTGGTCACAAAAATTCAAAGGGCTAGAAGGTATTTATAAATTGTATTAAGTTTTTTTGCACATATAAATTAACTTACATTATTTCTCATAGAATGCTAAACTAATAATAATAATTTTAATGTTCACATGCAATCATTTGAAAGGAAAATTTTGCATCTTTTTGGGAAGGTAAAATTAGAAAGTTTGAATGATAAACTTGCATTTCTTGTACTCCCAGATGAAATTTGGGATAAATGGGTTTTATTGTTTGATTTGTATACTAATGGTGGGTTTCCTTGTAGCCCAAAAAATGTACATGCAAGGATTTCAAGCCAAATTCATTAGATCTTCTTACAACATGACTATTCAGATACATGAAAGGTATGAAAGATGAAGAATTAGATGTCCTTGTAGATAAATGCATTAGTGGTGAAGTTTGGTTTAGAGATGAGTATGGTGTTAATGCAATGTTTCTAAAATATTACTGCAAAAGAGTAAAGTAGGGTAGAGCAACAAGAGGCAAAGTTATGTCTTATATGCTAACAAGAGTGCTAGAATACGTTGCACTTATCTTATACAATGTATTTTATATGAGTGAAAAAAATTTACATCCATGAGTTGAATTTTTCTCAACTATTTCAATATCTTAGAGAAGAAAAGAAAAAATTGAAAAGGAAAAAAACACCATTAGGGGAAATAAATTTGCCAAATTATTCAAAACCTACTATTGAACTACTTAGATTGTATGTGATCATGCAGCTTAATAAAATTTATCAACCAAGGATTACGGATACATATGAATTCACTTGTCAATGTTCTTATCCTTGTTTTCTTAGTAGAACATTGAGAGGTTTGTAATTCCATTTACTTCCACTCACTTAGAGATCTTAATTGTTGATTTATATAATCTTGTGTGTATTTTCAATTGTTGATTGTAGGAGATCATGATCCAAAGACTACTATAAATGTCTAACTATGCTTTTACATAAATAGCCTCTATAAAAAAATTTGTTCTTTTCATTATAGTCATTCCTTTGTATACGTTAATTCTTAACAATGTTTATTTTTTTGTAATATTAAGATGTACATCCTTCATATAGTTTTATCCTAAGTTCTGTCATATTATAGAATATATGTAAAAAAAAGTGATAAGTTTAATTATTAAAAATTAAATTTGTTTGAGAACATTTATGGGTATTAAAATGATTAAGTTCAATATTTCTTGTAGTTGAATATTTACAATGGGCATATGCCCATTCTCGGACAAACATACATTTTTGTCTTAGTATTGAATTGGTAGTACATAAAATATGTATCAAAGAAGAATGGAATAAATAGAGGTATTAAAATGATTAAGTTCAGTATTTCTTGTAGTTTAATGTTTACAATGGGAATATGCCCATTCTCAGACAAACATACATTTTTGTCTTTGTATTGAATTGGTAGTACATAAAATATGTATCATAGAAGAATGGAATAAAATTCACTTTGTTTTATAATGGGAAGTAGTGAATAATCTCTGAGTATGGGCATACTCAAAGAGAATTAAACTTGTTTCAGAATGGGAAGTAGAGAAAGAATATATTATTCACATTATGTAGTTTGTATTTTTCATTTTAATACCTATGTACATTGGAAACCCTTGCACAAAGTCCATAACATGAATTATATATTCTTGTTGGATCTCTCTCGATGATAATCTGAATCATGGGTAGAATTAGAAACAATCATTTCTTTGAACTATTTATATTAGAGCTAGAAATATTCAGAATTTTTAACCACTTCCTTTATAGAGGTTTAATAATGATTAAGTTCAATATTTCATTTACATAATAGGCATATGTCCACTCTATTAGAGTTATAAATATTTTGAATTTTTTTACCACTTTGTTTGTAGAGGTTTTATAATGCTTAAGTTCAATATTACAAGTATTGATTGGCCATATGTACATTCTCATATATCAATCATATATTATTTCGCAATGATTCCTAATGAAGAACAAGAATCCACATATTTAATACAATGATTGAACTTAATAATTTGAATGCCTCTATAAATTATGTTAGAAATAATGGGGTATGGCCGTTATACCTTGTAGAAAAAGGAGAACTAATGAGAAGTTAAAAGTATAATTTTTTTACAAAGGGAAATTGTCTGACCTAAACATCATTGGGAATGGCCCCTCTACCTTATAAAAGAAAAAAAATACATAAGGCTTGATCCCTCTTGTCAATGTTATGTAGTGCAAATCTTAGAAGAGTTAAAAGTATAATAATTTTTACAATGGGAAATTGTCTGCCCTGAATGCGAAAGGAAACTAGATGATAATGTGAATGATGGGTTAAGTTAGAAACAATCATTCATGTGAACGTTTTATATTAGAGTTAGAAATATTCTAAAAAATTTAATCACTTCCTTTATAGAGGTTTTATAATGATCAAGTTCAATATTGCATGCATTTAATGGCCATATGTTCATTTTGATATATCAATCATATATTCTTCCTTAATGATTCCTATAGAAGAATAGATATACACACATTCAATACATACATTGAACTTAATAATGTTTAATATGTCTATAAATAATATTAGAAATCATGGGGAATGGCCCCTTTACCTTATAAAAGATTCAAACTAAATAAGGCTTGATCGCTCTCATCAATGGTATGTAGTGCAACACTCATGATCTATTAGGGATAGTCCAGCCAATATAAGACAATAATGAATAATTATCATAAGGAAAAAAATTTAATTTTTAAGAGTACGGACCTAGAGAAAAGTATTTACTACCCAAGTAAAAGGTATACTTTGAAGTCTTGGATCATTCTAACCTTGGGGATAGATTTAAAGCGATTTAGACTCTACATTATACAACTATATCATGTAACATATCTTTCATACAAACAAACAAATGTATGCCACATTCTATTCTTCTTCTATGATTATGAATTGAGAACAAGTATCTATCAAGTGAATTTAATATTCAAAAGGTATGACAATCAACATTTATCCACCCAATGAATACAAGATAAATTAGGTATTGCAGTAATTTAGTGAGAATGGACAATAATTCATTGTTTAAAATTGTTACTATATATACTAAGTATTAATGTTCATTGGCAGAAATTTTCGAGCCATTGGAAATGATAATGAGTAGAGAAAAAGTGCAAACCGCAATTTTAATTCATTACACGAAGATAATATTCCTATTAATAGCATGATTGTGAGCGGAGAACAAAGTGCAAGCCTTATGAGGTTAATCCACTATAGTAAGAAACTATTCCTAATAATATCACAATGCATGCCAACCAAGAAGAAGATAGCCATGAAGAAGATAGTATTCCTAACAATAGCACGATGTTGGTCACCAAGAAAAAGTTACCCAACAAAAGAGACAAAACACAAAACCGATGGTGAATGATACTAAAGCTACCTTAAACCCTTCACCATCAATTATGACATGTTGTTCATGAAAAGGTATCAAGTATTATTTAGTATTTAAAAATATTTTTACTTGTCTATATTAGATTGAGTCAATTTGATAAATATATCCTAATTGAAATTGTTATGTGTAGATGTAGCTAGAGAGAATTCGAACATATATTTAAAGAAATAGGTAAAAAAAAAATAAAAATATTTGTCAATATTAGTTGGAATCAATTTGATAAATATATCCTAATTTACGCTTTATGTGAAGATATAGCTAGAGAAAATCTAGAAAATCTACAATAAACAAATAGATGTAAATAAATAGGTAAAAATATTTTGTGAAATATTATTATCGTATTTGAAATACATGCAAGTTAATAATTAAATTTAATATTTTTTTACATTGCCTCCACGAGAAAAATTTACTTATTCTTGATTTTGAAGAATTGTTAGTTCAAAAACGTACTTCTAAAAAGAAAAATTCATTTCAATTGAACAATGAACACGTCCTACCATGAATGTATATTACCCAATTTATAACACCTATTTTTAATGAGTTTCATCTAATAGCATTCTAGTTGTCTCACGATGGATACACATGATAGTGTATAAAAATAGCAACAAAAATCTTACTCTCGGTAAAGTGCACTTGCAACCTTTATTTTGATTGGGTATGGATCATTGTGAAAAAAGAGGGAGACAAATTTATTAAAAATTTGGAAACCATTTGGAAGACACAAGAATTTCCATACAACTGTAAATCTGCAAGTTATAGTTAATGTAGCCAACAAAGGGATTCCTAAAGAAAAAAAAATTATGTCTCCAAATGTTTATGAGAAAGACTTTAAAAAGAATAGGTGGCTCATGTCTGAATTGTTTTCTCAACTATCTACGGTATGGGTTTTAGATGATGTAAGAGTTTTTTTAAAGGAATGTGCTCGGTTTCAAAAAATTGTGGAACAAATGAATATATAAACTTGTGTTTATTACATTTTTCTTTTTATTTTTCCAATTTTCCATTTGAATTGATTATTATATATCTATAATAAGATGTTATTGATGGTTATTATTATGTAAAGCTCAAAATGTGTTTATTACAATTTCTTTTAGTTTTTGTTCACATTTCATCCAAATGATGTGATTAGTAGATAATGATAAATTAGGATGTTATTGATAGTTTACCTTTTAATTCTCAAAACTAGATTTGATAGGATTATACAAAAAGAAAGTAATTATCAATAAAATCAAATAATATAATCTATGATTTAATTTATTGAAAAAGAGTTTTGTTATTGGTTGGTTTTTCAAATCTTGTTTTCTATGGAAAGAAGTTATTGGTTTTTGGGGTAGATGAATTTCTCTTTGGATTTCCAGGGCTTTATGAATTTAGATCACTGACCATACAACTAGAATTTACATATGCATGCTACCTATACTTCAGTTGTACTTTTAGCCCTGAATTGTTAATGATAACATGACAACATTTTTATATTGGATTGTGGTTTATGTTATCACTGAATCACAACACCCTTATGTTTACACAAGTGCATATACTTGATCTCACAAAGTGTGATTGGATAACATGGGTACCATCTCCAAGTTGTGGGACTAGCTACTAGAGATAGACCTCTAAGGAAAGCTAGTTCTTGCTCCTAAACTACCCGCCACAATCTACTCTAATGCAGTAAGACTATCTTTCTTAATCTAACTTTCCAAGGGACAAAGGATAGAGAATGCATGAAAATGAAAGCAAGTGGTGATGCACCAGAAAAGGAGGGGTGTGAGGGTAGTCTTCCAATGCATGAGATATAGAAGCAAAGTGCACACTAGAAGGGGTGATGACAATTCTCCACAATCTAGAAAAATGCATTCACAAAAACATCTCAAACATACAAAATGATAATGGATCCCTGCAAGAGCATAAAAATAGACACAATATTCTTGTAATGAAGGTTGAAAGGGCAAGAAGATTGAAAAAAAACACGGTAGGGGAAGACGCATCCACAAAGTTGTATTTTATTGCTTCATGATATGCACAATTCAATCTATTACAAGATAAGGGCTTGGATCACCATGCAAGGAGTCCACTATAAGGGACTGTAGCACATTGGCTTCACAAAACAATTTCTATAGAGCTTTACTAACACTAAAAAAAAAAAAAAACCCTTTTATAATGAGCCCAACACTCCAATTTATAGAAAGATGAGAAGAGAGAGAGAAGGGGAAAACAGAAATCCCAAAATCTCTCCTTCAACCACTTGTAAGAGGCACTAAATGGAATGAGATGATTGTATGTTACTTTAAAAAGGCTCCCCATACTGTCCCAGGTGCTATAGTAGAGAACGAATGATGACCGTGCCTCTTAATTGCACTCCCAACTACCAAATAAAACACTGTCATGAACCCGACCACGTTTTATGAGAAAACCCATTGATTTCTCATCAAATCTAGAATTTATTGAATGCTATGAATTGGGATCAAATCCAAAATTCAAACACTACAAATTTTGTGTGATTTTGTTGAGAAATGCAAACGTTATGGCCTTCTGGAGTGCTAGCAGCTATTTTCGGTCTAGTAGGTGTTTTTTGTCATTTGATGGGAATGAGGATTAAATGACTGGAAGCGAATATGTTTATTTTATTTAAATATATCTACCCTCATTAAAATTAAAATTACTGGAGTAGAGGATGTAATGCTCATTCCAAAAAGTCCAATTTTATGAAAATCGGAGCTCGGAGTCAAAAGTTATGGCCATTTGAAGTTCGGAGGTCAAACTTTGACTTTTCTCTTTGTTGTGGCTATTTCGGAAAAATTGGGTCCACATTTCCTGGGTTTCCTAGACACATTCTTCTGCATCAGCTGATTTGGGATTCCTTGTCCATACACATCCATCATTGATTGATGGACCATGAGGGTCGTTGACTTCCAAATTCACCGCATCCCATGGTCCCTTTTAACTGCTTTTTTCACGCTGCAACGGCGTGTTGATGTCTCGACCGTCCCGGAAAAAATACCTACACCACCCATAATAGACTGACTTGTGGTAAATCGGTCGATTCGTGTCCCACACATAATTTTTTCCCCGGATGTCCTAGATCGCGTGGAAAAAAAACTTCCACTTTTGTCAATTTTACTTGCCTACGGCTATTTCAAACTTTGCGCATCCCAACGTTTGAACTTTCCCACGGACTCCTTGGGACAAAAATGTCCAATTTAGCTAATTCCTTTGTATTTTGGCCCCAAACTCGGTATGACAAACCTTGGTACGACCCGCACTGGTACGACCCGCAACCTCCAGACCCGTAATGCATTAAAACAAGCCTATGACTTCATTTTTTGGATTTTTTAAATTTTTGCTAACTTGTTGGTTTTTTCTTGGATGGGGAAGTTAGAGAGATACCAAAGGGACCCCAAAACATGATTTTGGGCCTTGAATCAATTCTACTTACTCGGATCGAACAATTGTGTACATGTTATCAAAATTACCCCGAGGGGTGAATTTTGGATAACGATTTACATACCTACATTCAAGACAATGACATGCCTTCATTAAAAAAGTAATTGGATAAGAAATATTGATTTTTTTGTCTTTGGGGCATTTCAGAGTGTTAAATTAGAAATAATTTTTTAAGATCGAAGAAGGGGAATATTGTGCCATTTTATTAAAAAAATATGCAAAAGGTTCTCAACAAGTACATCCAAATATATGGAGCAAAAACATATAGTTCATAGGTGAAACAAAATGTTTTGTTCATGAGAGAAATGAGGCAATTTTATTTGGATTGCCTTCTAGCTGGAAATTTGATGGCACAATGCATTCTGATAGAATAAAATTTCACACACTTATGTACATGGTTAAATCATGTGGGTCCACACCCAAATTTACGTTGGTCTTTGGAAATATTTTTAAAAATAATTACTGAGCTTGATTGAGTGTATTTGATACTATTATGTTTATTAATACGTATAAATAAATTTAGTTTATGATTTTAGTCTTTCTCATAAAACTTCAATCATATTAGTTTTTTTAGTCTATTTCATAACAATGGATTTATTACCATCACTTTATATAAAAAAAGTTTTGCTTTTATTTTCATCATAACAACACATTTCCATGAATACTGAGCTTGATTGAGTTTACTTGTTACTATTGTGTTGATTAATAAATATAAAATAGTTGGTTTGTTTTTTAGTCTATCTCATAAAAATATATAAATATTGGTTTATTTTTGTAGACTATCTCTTAAGAATTCATTTATTACCATCATTTTATGTTGTATGTATTTCATAACAACACATTTCCAACCTTCATTCTATGCAAATAAATCCACGTTATAGTTAAAAATTTGTCAATTTTTATTGATATCATAAATTAGAAGCAATAATAGATACAAATATATATGATCAAAATATGTAAAATATACAACATGCAAATGCGCACGACCCCATAGTTAAAATAAATCACATCCAAATTTTTATTTCTTTCTATATTAAGCTTATGAGAATGGGCATATGCCCACTCTTTTCACAATGATAAAAATATTTGTTAATATGAGAAATGGCATATGCTGATTCTCATCACAATGATAAAAATTCTCATCACAATAATAAAACTCTTTAATTAGATGAGAATGAGCATATGCATATTCTAAACATTATACCTCATTGAAGTAATAATGAACTTAATCATTTTTATATCATTAGGAAGGATGTGAGATAATGGGAAATTTTCGATTAAAAACAAATTAAATATTACCTCTATTTTTCTTCTATGAATCTTATATGAGAATTGGTGTATGCTCAAATAGAAGATAGAAAATGTTTGTTTGTCCGAGAATGGAAAATATAAGTATTTTCTATGCTTTGTAAAACTATAAATGTATTAATTATTCTAATAAACATTTTCTATTCACAGATAAAAAATTGTAAACCCCTAAAATAGAAATAACTCATGCATGATATATAATTCCAAAAATTTCCTTTTTGGATTCAAATAATAGCCATATAAAATTCCAAAATCTCCTTTTTGTATTTCAATTATAAAAAAATCAAATTCCAATATCTGGTATAAGAAAACCAATATAGTTGATTTCGTATTTAATCTAGATTGTAAAATGTCCAAATTTAACAAAATTAATGTTTTAAAGTTGAGCCACGAGTTCGTGCATCATTCATCAATTGTTTTGTTCAAGTTAAGTCCTACACATTTTTGGTGTATTACCTTTACATGATTTTCTTTAACATTCCTTCTTACCTTCAAATCAATTGGAATACATAATTTAGTGATTTATCAAAGGGATCCAACCATTTCTAGAGGTTCCCCTCATTTCGAAAAACTTAACTTTGAGGATCCCATTGTGAAGAAGAAATCAACAAATAAATACTCGTCCACAAAAAGGTTTACTTTAGACTGATAATAGGAGATGAAGATAATTTCCTATAAAAATTCTTACCACTTGATACATCAACCCTCAATGAATCCACAATCGACGTAAACTTAGGAACCCCTCAAGAACCTCACATAGTTAAAGTTGATCAATCAGAATACAAAATAATTAAAATACTTCACCGATTTCTTATACAAATATAGCCAATATTTTTCTTGGCCCTATAATGATATGTCATGTATTGACCCCAATATAATTTTACATAATATCATCACTTATCCTTATGCAAAACCCATCAAACAGAAACTTCGTAGGATGCATCCCCGTGTGGCTCTCTATATCAAAGAAGAGTTACAACGTCTTATTTTTTGCTAATTTCACCATACACATTGACTATTGAAAATGGGTCTCCAATAACGTACCCATAACCAAGACATCATGAAAGTTACACATTTGCATTGACTTCATGGATCTCAATCTGGGCATACCTAAATATTATTTCACTCTCCCAAATATCAATCAACTATTCGATGTAATAGTTGACCATGAAATGATCTCCCTCATTGATGGATTTTCTAGTTATGATAAAATCCTCATCGCCACTAATGATCAATACAAAACATCCTTCATTACCCCTAGGGGGAACTTCTATTACCTTTTTATGCCATTTGGACTTTAAAATGACGGAACCACTTATCAACGCGCTATGACATACATATTTCATGATCTTATCCACAAAATAGTAAAAGGTTATATTGATGGTATTTTAGGAAAATCTAAACAATGAAAAGATGATCTTATCATCCTTGAATCTGTATTCATTTTTCTTATCCAATATTTCCTTCACCTTAACCTGTTAAGTGTGTTTTTGTGTTCTCACTAGTAAACTCCAAGCGTTCATCGTGTTTATTTGACGTATTGAAGTAGATCTAGCCAAAATCAAAGCAATAATTAAAATGCATCCTTCAAATAATACACAACTACGTATCCTTCAAGGTAAACCGTATTCTATCTAACATTTCATATCTTAATTATCTGAACATTGTCAACCATTTGAAAAATTTCTTTGTAAAGATGTTGACTCTAAATGGGATCTCAATTTTAAAAATTATTTCGATGAGCTCAAACACTATCTGTATTACTACCACTGTACTAACACCTCCTCGGAGGGGGTCCCTTCTTTCTCTACATATGTGTCACAAAACATACTTTAGGCACTATGTTCGCTTACCAAGATGAATAGGTCTGTGAAAAATCCATTTATTACATAATTTGTACCCTCCACAAATACAAAACACGTTATATTAAATCCAAAAATTTATGTTTGGCTCTATAATTTCCAACCCCTAGACTAGGAAAATATCTTCTCAATCACCAAACTTTCATTGTCACGAGCTTTAACCCACTTAAAACTATGTAGTCTAAACCATACCATAGTAACCGCATAACTCAGTGGCTTATTCTTATGACTGAGTTTAACCTTTAATTCATATCACCAAATTCTATTAAAGGACAAGCCTTTGCAGATCAACTTACATAAGCACCCCTTCCGATACTAATCTTTGTCAGGACCAATTTCCTGATGAATCCATGAACATAATACACAAACATTAATTCATTCCTATCAAACTTAACCACTTCTTCAATGGATTGAAATTCCAGCAAGAGGGAGGGGTCGATGTCATTATCGTATCCCTTGGGGAAATCCTATTCCAATTTCATTTAAAATTAACTAATAATATAATTATAACATGGAACAATACGAATCTTTAATTATGGGTCTCACCACCACTATCCTATTTGGTGTTCATATCTTAGAAATATACAGAGACTCATAACTCATCATCAATCGAGTCAAAGGAGAATATCAATGTAAAAATGAAATGTTTCCAAAATATAAAACCAAGGTTGAATTCCTCCTTGGAGCCTTCGATCATTACACTCTCCAAGAAATTACATGATCTTCCAAAACATTTTGCAAATACTATGGCCTATTTAGTAGCCCTCACCCCATTATAAATTTAAGAATCAACCGACAATCCCCAACTATCTCGTAATCTTTTAATGATTGAGTCACCCCTCACATCAAAAAAAACTCCCTCCTATCAACACTATAGAAAATCATTGAACTAATCTATGGCATTGTCAAACATTATGTGAACATGTATAAATTAGAAAATCTATAGAAATGACTTTAGAACACTAAAGAAACCTCAAATATTTACCAATTCAGCTATGAACCATCGGGATAAGAGATAAACAAGAGCTACTCCTATCCATGCATTATAAATTTGAAAAAACATAAAATTAAACATGTATGTACTTGCTTTATACACTTTGAATGCTACAAAACATGAACCTATCAATATCATAGCAATTAAATTTGATCATTTTAAGCTCAAGGGTTTAAGAGTGAAGGCTCGCCACTAATGCCTACAAGATCATATGGTTCCCCTCATTTACTAAAACTTGAGTTTGAATTTGCAATGGAAGGTGATAGCTCATTAACAATGGAAAAAATACTTAAATCCTATTTTCCTATAGTTTATGTTAGAGGAGGAGAATTTTTCGTAGAAATAGGGAGGAGGAGGGATCTATTTATATTTTTCCAATTCCAATAATGGAATGATTTTGATGTATGTGAGACAAAATGGCCAAAAGGTGAAATCCGAATGAAAAATAATTTGGAAAGTGAAATGCACTTTTAGAAAGGTAAGATTCTTTTAGAAAGTGAACGAGGATTAATTAACCCTAAGTGGCTTAAATAATAGGGATACACTTGTGGAAGACATTTAGAGGGGTATTAGTATGATATAAGGGATTAGAGAGACTTAGGCAGGCTATTTAACTAGAATAGTGTAGTTCATTAATAGGGATTAAAACATTTAGTGCAAGTTTAGTAATAAATTTGTTTGGATGATACTATAAGTGTCTACATTTTCCCCTCTTTGGAGTAGCATAAGCTAAACAACTTAAAAGAACGTAGACAAGAATAAACAACTACAATTTTTTGAAGGAGTGGAAGAAAAATTAGTAGAGTGAAGGATGCCCCCTTGAGTGTTGATGGGGTGATGGAAGAGGTTGATCAACGATTAAAAAGGAGGAAGAAGATAGAAGAATGAGGAGGGACAGGATGTCCCAAGTCAAATTGTAGAATAGCGAAGGGAGATTAAAGAGGATATAGAAGAAAAATAAAGAGGAAGGGATATTGAGCTATCAACGATCCAATATCGTGTAAAACAATATTTATTTCATCACATTGCTATAAATCTTCATCATCAGTCCTTATTAAAAATATAAGCATACGATAAAAGTGTAAAATGACATGCAAATCCATAATACGAACAATTATCCCTTTCTAAAATTCCAATTCCATGCGACATACAAAATGCAATGCAATACAATAATTAAAATAGCTGATCTAATAGGGTAACAAGAATAAACACACATATTCAAACCTACAATGTTTAAGATAGTTGCACAAAAATGTTTTGTGATCAAGCTTGAGTTCCCAAATTTTTGTGATAAATGAAAAGGGTTAAAATTGGTGCTCTAATAAAGGACACATATGAGGGGATTGATGAAGGACAACTAATCCAATGAGAAATAATTATGTGCTACTGAAACAAGACTGGGAATCTCATTGTGCCTCGTAGTACATACGAAGGAAGTAGTCTACCTTTGTAAATGGTTATAGATCCAAATTATCCACGAGTTTTTTTTTCAAAAACATGTGAAAATGTAAGAAATATATGAGATGAATACCGTGTGTGTGACAAAGATGTCAGCTACATATGATATTTTTACAAAAAAATGGCAATTTTTTAACTTTTACGATTTTTGGATATTCTAAATTTTTATAATTTTTATGGAAAATTATGATTTTTGTATTTTTAGAGTTTAATCGCTTAGAAGAATTAATGGATTGGAATGTTTCATAAAATCATGAATAATGCCCCAAGGAGAAGAAACGAGTGTCGGGTAGCAAAAATATGCCCCGACGAGAAGAAAACAGGTCAAAAATAATTATTTAATAAAAATAATCATCATGACAAGAAATAGAGGAAATTAGAATGATCACAGAGGGTAAAAATTCCCTTGGCTAGCATGGTGGTCAAAAATCAATGTATCGGGGTCAAAATAACTCTATATACTCTCCTCAGGGTAAATCATCGTGAATAATACATTTGTTATCATAGCCTGTTGATTTTTACTGTGAGGTGCTTTGAGATGTGAGAGATATGGCGAGATTTTGGAGGCATAAGAAGCTCACAGATGTGGTGCGAGAGTATGCATAGGAGAAGGAAAATGGACCCTTCATGAGTACACATCTTTATTTTTCAATTTTGTCATTTAATTACATTTATTAGCGTAATTAGGAAGACGAAACATTTGTGCATGCTTTAGGGGCACACATGCGTCACCAGGAATGCGAATGCATAAAAATCATGTGTTTGGATGCACATACATTGAAAAATGTGTGTATGCGCAGCACAGGTGCCAAAAGAGGAAAGAAAATGTCGGGGAAGAAAAACATTTGCTCCTAGGCACATTTGTCAAAAATTCCACACATGCATCTTAAAGGGCACAAATGTGCATGTCGGGGAGGGTGGAAAGTTTTCAAGTACACGTGTCATGAAGGGAAAACATGTACTTTGGGAAGAGGGTGCACATGTTCGGGGCATGCGTATGCCAAAAAAGGTAGTGCACGCACCGAAGATGTGTTTTAACCAAGACTTAAGAAGAAATTAGGAAAAAAAGTAGAAGAAAAGATGATTTAGTACTTAGAATAATGTTAGAGATTATATAGAATAATGATAGATAGAAGAAGATAAATTCTTCATAAGTGTTGTGTTATCTTGCAGAGATGGTGATGAGCCTTACGGATGAGAGAGCCATGTGATCATCTAGCTACCCTAGAGGAAAGCTTTTCTCAATGAGATAGGAAAATTATGCATATATTGTTTGAGGTCACAGGACTAGCTTACGTGGTGGGCATGCCACAGATCACTGTGAGACCACAACCTACTCATAACCTTAGCTAAGAGATAAAACAACAAGAGCCAATCCTTCCGCTCTGAATGGGGAGAAACCATTACCTTAGAGGACATCTAGTATATACTTTGCATTTACCTATCCAGGGGAAGTTGATAGAGTATCTTAGTGATAAAGTTCACATCACTAACTACCTGGTTGAGTTATTTGGTCATGATGAGATACTTCGTCGAGCCATGATGGTGTGGATGCACTATTGTATTGTAGATTTGAGACTATCCCGAGTGGTAGTCCACCTTATTAAACTTGTCGGTGGCATCCTTCACAAAGGTGAAAAGATAGGGACATCATTTTAACTTACCCTTATTGGTGTGATACAAGGATTGATTCAAGGTGAGAAATATTTTTGGGGCCAGTATATACTAGTGCACTTGTATTGGGATTTACATTTGATCACATACTATAGTCAGAAGACCATAGGTCAAGCTAATTTTTATAGATATGGGCCTTAGATCATATAGTTTTGGGTCATCATGTAGCCTCATTACAAGTTTAAGCTCTAGATGAGCCATCATTCATGGGATGGGTCATAGTCAAGATGATATTCATGGACATATGGTTGACACTCATCACTATCATCTAGTTTTAGTTGAGCTCTAGCTGCACATGGTAGTATGGAGGCCATAACAATAGTATTTATGGGAAGAGGATGTAGATGAGCTAAGTATATGTATGGTTCAAAGCACTTTTTTATTGCTAGACAGGATATATCATAGAGTTCTATAGAGTAGACCGATTCAAGTTGCAGTTTGGTGTTGTACAGATGTCCCACGGCCAAAGATGTGGTATGAACACGAAGATCTAGAGACATTTGATAATGGGCCATAGATCTAGGTAGCCAGGTCCCGAGCTAGTTTTGATAAGATGGTACCACATGTATGGGCTCCATTGAGACAGATCAGGGAATCTTGGAGTGACGGTGGAATATTCACTATCATATTTTATGGTTTTTCCTTGTTGTCTCACTATTCCACATGCCAAATGAGATGTAGGTGTTAGGAAATTAGTAGAGAATTTGATTTGAAATGATGATTATTACTCGGTGATGATGGATCGATGGGTAGCATTGTGATGGTTGTGGTGGAAAGGGTCATCTACCGGGATAGGGGTAGAGACCATGATAGAGAAAGATCCCCATAGCTCCACATATATGTATACCAACAATGGGCATACCGGTTGGGGTCCAAAGACCATTATAGCAGGTTCCTCTTCGATAGTAATTCCATAGGGTCCTCCATGGGGTGGTGCACAACAAGGGTTATTTGTTAGCCAATCAATTAGTCCATCTTTGTGGTATACGAGATAGACCATATAAACCCAGTACACATAGCACAAATACATTAGATGACAACTTAGATGTTGAATGTTACAAGACTACTACAATAGTTTACTACCTAGCTCTAGTAGGCCACTAGTAGGGTTCAGTAGGTCACAAAATAAACAGATCATGCCAGGACACGAGATCCAGGTGATTACTGCAAAGAGTGATAAGTTGTGTGTTGCATGGACACATGTACAAGTAGTGATAATGGAGCATGATCAACTATGGGATGAGCGGTCGTGGGGAAGGCAAAGATAACAAGGGTTTTAGATGAGGTGGCCTCATTTTTTCATATATTCGGAGGTGCTTTTACCCCTCGGTATGCATATATTTCACTATAGCTCTTGGACATGGTACCTACTACAGAACATTTTATTATGAGGTTTTCCCATAGGGAAACATTATATAAGATATTAATCGTCATTCTATGAGAGCTTCCAATTCTTGGTCTCAAGGGGAGTGACATTAGCTAGATCAGTAGAGCAGCCGAGAGATCGGTGAGACATGCTGCTGGGTCAAGCTAGTAGGGCCCACGGGTTATGGGCCCTCATCCGGATCATAGGCCACCTAGTTCTCATGAGGTATAGAATCGGGCATGACTCATTTTTCTTATGTATAAATAGATATATGTATTTTGGATAGATTCCTCCATATGAAGGCTCTTTTTATCATTCCATGTTGAGAAGGCTCTTTTTTTTACTCATGCCCATGATGGCATATTTTATTTCTAGATGCATGTAATCGAGACATATTGTATATGGACATTGAAATTTTTACATGTTATATGATTATGATGTTGATGATTATGGATCTATTCATGATGTTTTTATGATTATATCACATGTTTCTTGATTTATGAGATAAAATTGTATATGATATCACATGTTTTGATGCACTAATTCATGTTATAGTTATCAAATTGTGTATGAGATAGTTGTAGATGATATCATATTATTTTTCATATGATATTTAGGACGATTCATGTTTTTATTATGGTCTATGTTTGAGGGGTGGACAGAAGGTGATCCCTCTTACCCATATTTGAGATATTATATGGATGTAGCTTAACATACATGTTTATTTTTCATATTCATGATGATGCAGTTGATATTTTTATTGATATGATAATGTGTAGATGTGATGATAGATGATAGATGATATGATGTTACGATGACAACAAATTGTACAATAAAAACAAAAAATACACCTTAATCAAATCTAATTAACATAACAGAATTATATGCAAGTATGCAAGAAAAAATGAACTCAATTCCAATGTACAACATATTTAAAGTAACACTTTAAAATAAGAAAATGAATCCAATTTAAAGCACACAACACAAAAAGATAACGCAATCAAAACTCTAGAAACCGACAACTAAAACTAAGAAAACCACTACTTTTTTTGTGGGACAGTTTTGAATCATTTTCTACTATTTTTGGTGTTATCTCAAAGATAATTTTCAAGGATATTATTCACATTATTTTTGTAGTTTTGTCCCTCAAATATTTTTTAGATGTTTAAGTTTTTCTAACATATTTGAATGTTTTTGTGCTTCCAAATTGTTTATGAAGTTATGTACAACAAATGAAGAAGCATGGATGCCCCCAAGGATAGAGGGGATGTACAAGGGAATAATGTCATGTGTATGTGCAAGATAGTGAAAATGTGAAATTTCCCCCAACATTATATGGGAATATACCAAAGGAAAATCCTTTAGATACATACAAGAGTATATCAGCTAGATTAAGGCCCTAAAAGATAGGGTTAAGAGGACCTCTACACTTAGTAAAACTAGCCCTAGATAGAAGTTATTATTAAATATCCATATGTGAGAGTTTATTTTGAACAAATAATCCTCCTTAAGTGTCAAAAGATAGTTCTCAACAAATTACTTGTCCAATGTGCCACAATTGCATGGTTTTCACATTTGGAAAACATGTTTTCCTTTTACTATTTTCTTGATTTTTTGTTTTTTTTTTTCTTTTTTGTTCTTTTCTAAGGAACCTTGTCCTCAAGTATATAACCACTTGAGATGCATTGAATTCATTTTTTCCTTTAATTCCTCACCATCCAAGTGAGCCAATTTATATTCCCCTGAACTATACTTAGCGACCACAACACAAGGTCCTAACCAATTGGGCTCAAAATTTCCTTTCATTTTACAATAATTTATTGTGTTACACTAGTTTTCTTTTAAAATTACATATCCTACCTTAAATTGATGAGGTATGATCATTTTTTTGTATCCTTGGGACACTCGGTTCTAATAAGCATTCAAATTATTTAGTTCTCTCATACGCTTCTCATCCAATAGCTCTAACTCTGTTAACGAGTTACCCTATAGTCTTATTCTTTGTCCAAATAGTAATGAAGATATATTATCATGGAGGGAAACTCTATTGAAAATGGTATAATGGCCTCAATGCCAAGTACTAATGAATAAGGAATAGCACTAGTAGGGGTACATATGGAGGTATGATAGGCCTAGAGGGTGAGATGGATCCATAGGTGCCAATTATGTTCAATTTTACTAGAAATATTCTCCATTATATGAAATGGTTTTATTAATCACTTTGGCCTATCTAATACCTTGAAGGTAATAGGAGGTGGACCACTTGAGTCATATTTTGAAGTGTTGGCATAACGCTTTGATCCTCTTTTTCTTAAAAGATTTACCATTGTCTTCTACAATAGTGGAGGCAATATCATAACGGAAAATTATATGGTTCATTAAGAACTTGTAGATCTTCAAACTCGCTACATATGTGAGAGGTACAACATCTACCTATTTCATGAAGTACTCGGTTGTGGCAATAATATGAGTGTGGCCATCTAAGGAAGTTAGAGTGATCTTCCTTATGAGATCAAGTCCCCATTTTGAAAATGGCTAGGGTGTTGTGATGGGCTACAAATCCTATGATGGCAAATGTATCAAGTTTCCATCCTTTTACCATTTCACATTTCTTGAAAAATTTACAACAGTATTTTTCCATGGTAGGAAAATAGTAACCTACTCTTTATAGTTTCTTAGAAAGGACCATTATGCTTGACCGTGCTCCACAAATGCCTCCATGAACTTATTTGATTTCTTACACGACTTGATCACATCAATAAAATGCATCAGGTTCCCATCATATCCATGACGATAAAGAGTGCCTCCTAGGAGGGCATAACAGCTATACGGTGGATAAGGGATATTTTCTCGGTATGGGAGATATTCGGGGAAAAGTTCCATCTTATAAGTAGTTAAAAATATGATCATACCAAATGGATATAGGACCAAAACCTTCACATGATAGACAATATTCCAGCATTTCATATGTAGGCACTTGTAAGTGTTAAATACAAAAAGGAATATTGTTTTCCTCAAGTGGAATGCATAGTTGGGACCCAATTGTAGTCATGGCATCTGCTTATTTATTATGTGATCTTGGCCTCTGTTCAAAGATAATTTGTATAAATTACTCCTTCAAAGTTTCAACCTATTTCTTGTATGGAACAAACTTTCCATATTCAAAATTGTATTCATCATTAACCTTTTTACTAATCAATTGTGAGTCACCAATGACTCATAGCTATCTGATGTTCCATGTGATAGCTAGTTTCAAGCCCGTAATGAGTGCCTCATATTTTACAATATTATTCATACAAGGGAATCCTAAATAAAATGTTTGTGGCATGAATTATCTAGTGGGAGTGATAAGTACCACTCGTGCTCTTGAACCATGAAAGTTGAATGATTCATCAAAGTTGACTTGTCACATGAAAGATTCCTCTATGTACATCATAGATGCATATGACATATCCAAAAACAATGGTTTCATTACTAGTAGGGAGCTTCACCAACTGATCTACAAGTACCTATCCTTTTAGGTATTTCTATTTAACAAACTCAATGTCAAAGTCACCGAGGAGAAGGATCCAATTAGCCATCCGTCCTATAAAGGCCGGTTTAGATAGGAGGTATTTGAGAGGGTCAACTTTGGATATCATCTTGGTATTCTTATTAAGGAGATATTGGTGAAGCTTCAAATGTAAATACCACATCTAGGCATGCCTTTTCGATCTGAGGATAGTTCAACTCATATGCAATCAATGTGTGCTGAGGTAATAAACTCGGCCTTTCTTTTGGCTAAGATCATATTGGACAAGTAGAGCACTAATAGAAAATTGGGTAGTTTAAAGATATAACTGTAGGATTTGACATGGGGTAGAAGGCATGAAAATAGGTGGATTAATTAGATATAGTTTAAGCAATTTGAAGGCCTTTTCACATTCAGTCCCAGCTAAAATTAACATATTTATTTAACATTTGTGTGAAAGGATGGCACTTATCTGCAAGCGCTTTTATCACCAAATCACAATACCCTATCGTTTTAACAAGTGTGTGTTCTTGAGCTCATAGTGTGACTAGATAACATGGGTACTATCTCAAAGTTGTGGTACTTGCTACTTTAGATAAACCTCCAGAGAAATTTGGTTCTTGTTCCTAAACTACTTGCCACAATCTACTCTAATGTAGGAAAAACTATCTAATTCTAATCTAACTTTCCAAGGGACCAGGTGAAGAGAGTGCATGAAAACAAATCCTACACTAAAGTGGTGATACACCAGAAAATGAGGGGTATGAGAATATTCTTCCAATGTGTGAAAAGTAGAAGCAAATGTAAACTAGAAGGGGTGATAACAATTCTCCACAATATAGCAACTACATTCACAACCATATTTCATGCACATACAATGATAATGAATCCCTGCAACAACAAAAGATAGAAAAAATATATATGCAAGGGATTGAAGGGGTAAGAGGAATGCAAACAAACACAATAGGGGAAGAGAAATCCAAAACCTATATCTATTTATTTTATTGATATGCACAGCTTCAATCTATTATATAAAAAGGGTCTAGATCACCATGCTACGAGTCCACTACAAGGACCTACAACACATTGGCTACACACAAAAAAATTTACATAGTTTTTCTACACAAAGCTATCACCCCTTTACAATGATTCCAACACTCTAATTTATAGAATCCGAGAAGAGAGAGAGAGAGGGAAAATGAAAATTCCAAAATTTGTCCTTCAACCACGTGTAAAAGGTAGCAAATGGATTGAAGTGATGGTATGTTTCTTGTAAAAGGAATAAGGCCTTCCATACTATCCCATAACTTACATCAGTAAGAAATGTCAGCCCTTACTTCATTGAATGCATCCCAACTACCAAATAAAATCATTGTTCTAAACCGGGCATGTTTTCTCAGTAAAATATTTATCAAATCCTCATCAAACTCCTAATTTATGGATTTCTATGCATCGACTCAAAAAAATATTCCAACAGTACCAATTTTGTGTGTTTTCTTTAATAAATGAAAAATTTATGGCCTTTTGAGTGCGGGCGGCTATTCTAGGTCTCACAGAATTTCTCTCATTTAACGGGACTAAGCATTTACTTTATTGGAGCTGAATATGTTTCTTTAATTTTTATATAGCTACCCTTATGTTTATTTTATTACTTTACTAGAGCTGAATATGTTTCTTTTATTTGTGGCATAGCAGATTTCGTGCTTGTTCTAGAAAGTTAAATTTCATGAAAATCAGAGTTCAAGGTAAAATGTTATCATCGTTTGAAGTTTGAGATCTGATTTGCACTGCTTTACTTTACATCTAGACATTTTGGCAATTTCGATCCTCATGTCTGGGTGGTCCTAAATGAAAATCTCCGATCCACCCGCAATCCTCCTTCTGCGGTAGTTTTGGCAAAATCAGGTCTTTGGCCTACTCGTGTCCCACATGTACTTAGACCATCCAGGCCTCCCTTCTCCACTTTTTCAATTCCCTCTTTTTAGGGATTTCAGATTTTGATGTCCCATCTGTCCCTCTATTGACCAGAAATTAATTCTCGTTGACTTCCATTCCACCCACATCCCTTTGTGATCATATATTTCAAAATTTTGGAGCCTGTGTGTCCCAGTGTCTCAACCGCCCTACGGACCATGCGGGACCTCACAACTGACTTCACTAATTTACTCTTGGTGCCACGATTTCGGCCTTTTGATGAACTCATATCCCAATGTCCCATGGACCGTCCCAAGATAGATTTAATGAATTTTCTCATCCCTTGGAAAATCAAAGTGAAATCGGCTTTAGGGTCTCGAATGTCCCGCGCATACTGTGTTGTCTAGGACACAAATCTCTGATTTACCTACAATACAATTTTGAAGCCATTTTTGGATTTCTTCCATTATTTCTAACTCCTTGAATTTTTTCCTTGTATTGGGGGTTAGAAAAGAGCCAAAGGGACCTTCAAAACCCGAGTTTTTCACCTTTTACCACTTCTTTCTACTCAATCCTGAAGAAATGATGTAGGTTATCAAAATTACCTTGAGGGGTGGATTTTGATAACATCTCGTGACATGAATACAATGATTTCCTAAATATTTCCTTTTAGACTTCATATTTTTTTGAGGTTTTTTGGTGGATACATCTGTGTAATTGTTGTAACCTTGGCAGGATCTACATCTATCCCTCTTTGTGAAACAATGAAACCCTATAACTTTCTTGATTGTATGCCAAAGATGCATTGCTTACAATTCTAGTGAACCTTATAATCTCGAGAGGTGTAAAAATATACACCTTAGCACTTTTGGGTGATATTATTTTCTCTTAGACTTTGATAAGATATCATCCATGTAATCCTCCATGATGTCATTCATCATGTCATGGAAGATGATGGCCATTTCTCATTGATATGTAGCCCTGGAATTCTTGAGTCCAAAAGGAATTATGTGATAGCAAAATGTCCCCCAAGGGGTGATGAAAGAAGTCTTATGTTGGTCTTCCTCTGCGATCTTGATCTAGTTATAGCCTAAAAATCCATCCATTAAGGACAACATATCATAACCAGTAGTTGAATGAAAAATCATTTCAATATTAGGTAAGGGAAGTCATCTTTAGGAAACTCTTTATTGATGTATCTGAAGTAGGTGCATATTATGATTCCGAATGGATTATTTTGGACTAGGAATATGTTAGATATCCAATCTGAATAGTCAATAGGATTGATAAAACCTGTGGCTAATAGTTTCACTAGTAGTTCTTTGACATGTAGTGCAAATTTTGGGTGCATCCTCCTTAGTTTTTACTTGATAGGTTTGGCATCTAGGTGTACAAAAAGTTTTTTCATGAAAATTCTCATTCCAAACATGGAATAGATGTGTATGACCAAGTAAATATGTTTACAAACTCTCACAATAGTGTTACGAAGGTTTTCTATTCTTGTGTTGAGAGTGAATCTCCCAGCTTTATCATTTTAAGATCCTCTTCTCACCCAATGTTGACCATTATTGTCTCTTCAACTCACATCTTTGATGAATCCTCAATCCATGTAGGATCAAGAGGGAGAGTATGATCCATTTCTATAGGTGGCTCAAAAAGAGTTTTATCTTCACATGGCGGAACTACCTTTTCTTTGGATTTTTCCGTTTGTTCATCCACGAGCACCTCAAAGAGGTTTTCACTATGGGACTTATGATTATTCTTGTTGTAACACTTTTTTGTAGTCATTTTTCCCTCGCTTACTATTTTTTTTGTTTAAGTGACCAAAAAATTCTACCTCTTCCCCAAAGTATGCGCATGTGTCCAATTTAATGGAGAAACCCTTCTTTTGGTCACTGTTTGGAATGGTATCTCTATGTCCCATGAAAACTTGGATTACCTCATCATTATCACATAAATCAAACACCACATGAATTTATTGATCCCAATCAATGAGTTCGGGATATACAAGGGTGACTTTAAAATTGGTTTTTCAATTGGATTTTTAATGGTCAAGATAGTTAAATCTAGAAACAGATTGGTAGAGGCAATGTATTTGTATAGGGTACATTGGGAATTTACGTCGCTATCTAAATGAGATAAGCTATCCTCACATTTAGAAGAGGTAACATCTATATCCAAATATGTATTTTCATGAGGTCCGATACCTAGGCCGTGTTTATTTGACTTATAATAGGGAATAGGAATAGGGTCTAATCTTCTTTGTGAATTTGTGTTACATCTAAATCCCTTATAACCCATGACGTGCATCATTTAGTGACCCTTAATATATTGTGGATCCTTGTGGCATGAAGCCATTGTTCCTTCAAGTACCCAGCTAGTAGGTGTATCTATCATCGTCTCATTTGACAAGAGACAACTAGGAAAAAACCTCCCAAAGGGTTTAGGCCAACTAGCCCGAGTGCTTTTGAACTAGAATAATGGTCTTCCACATTTCTTAGGTGACATTTAAATATAATATATCAAAAGAGCTTGTTGAAGATTGAATTCATAATTTGGGCCATATTTTCCAAATGTTTCCTCCCATGAGGTAAAGTGATTGAATGATGAGGGAGAATTCTTATTGTAATGAGTCAATGTATCTGGATCTATATGATCCTTCATAGCCTCATTTTGTAGCGGGCCAACAATATTAACAGAAGGACACTCATATGCTACACAAGTAAAACTATGTAGTTCTCTACAATACGTAAATAGTATTGGATCACAGGGATGGTGATCATTTGTGCTCCGTGACATAGCTTAATATAATGATGGAAGGTTGAAAGAATGGCCCGCATGGCATGAATCCACGAGTGACCTAGGAGCATGTTATAGGAAAGGTATAAGTCAAGGATATGGAACTATGTATCATCATGTGTGGGAACCACTTCCATTGGGATCACTATGGTACCTGCTGACTCACACTCTTCATTATCATAATCTATAATCATAATGGTCTTAAGAACCAAATCTGCTTATGTATAGCCTAGCTTCCTAACAAGCTTCAATGTACAATTATTCGACCGGATCTGCCATCCACAAGAACTCTCTTTATCTTACGATGAGTAACAAAGACCTCTATATACAAAGGTAAGTTGTGATTAGGATTGTTACGCGGTATTTATTTTTGATTGAAAGAGATATAGTCATTGGGATTAAAATTTAAAACCATTTCTTGGAGGTGTGTAGGATATACATATATGGATACTACTGATCCCTTAAGTAGTTTATATTGTATGTTCTTAGGATAATTTGAGATTTTGAGAAGGTATAAGATCAAGATCTTAGCCATTCTTTTCTCTGGTTGTTCTAATAAGTCATATTGATCTTCTTGAGGAATAGGTAAAGGAGGTTCTGAGAACACTAAGAGAGCACATTGTGTGCCTGCTACACAATTGTTACCTAAGATCCTAATATTGTTTACTTGTTCACAAGATGAAAAAATATAACCTGTGAGGGAATCAAAGGAATTATCATTTAACGGATACACATAGTTATCAATTTTATAGTCATTAGAGGACTGACCATGATTTGGCTTCTTGTTTCCTTTGTTTTCCTTTTTTGGAAAAGGGTGTTTGAATATTCCCATATTATGGGTAGGACCTTGTCCCGATTCATTCAAATCCACCTCAATATTTCCTTATTCAATAAGGTTTTTGATAAAATGCAAAAAAATTAGACATTTTTCGATCCTGTGTCCTTTGACATAGTGAAAGTCACAATATTTGTGTTCTTTTGACCATACTAGTTTTGGTGCATCATCTGAATAAGGAATTATTATAGTTGGATATTGAACCATGTTTACAACATCTTACTATTTAAGGGTGGTAGATAATGATTCCAGAAAGGTGTAAACATTCGTTTCGGGGCCATTTTTGGGTGAGGTCCTTGTGTAAGATTCAAGAGAGGACCGTACTTTATAGCTTGGACTATTTTTGAGTTTGTGATGTTGTCCTCGATGACATTCTTGTTCTTAGTGAATAAATTTGGTTTGTCTATGGACTTCAACTCTTGTTTATCTTTTGTAGAGGGCTTGATTGTTCCCTTTTCTATGTGATCCTTCTTGATTTGGCTATCGTTATCAATAACTTCTTTGAATTTAGTGACATTTTCCATTTGTAGATCGAGGTTAAGTCTTGATTCATGTTTGGAACAAGTATGTTGACCATTTTCTTTTCGAGAATGGGATAAGGGAAATGGCTTGCTAACCTCTACCATCATTATAACAAGAAATTGATGAAATTCTTATTCAGTTTTTGTTTTACATTGCAAATATATTGCATACTAATGTTCCTCTCCATGTTAAAAGAGAAATGAAACACAAAAATTTCAACTAGCACATTCCATTTTATGATCGTTCCTTTATGTATGTGGAGGAACCATTCTAGCACTTATCCTCCTAACTTTCATGGGAACAAACATATGAGATAGTTGATGCTAAAAGCTACTTTCTCATGGAAGCCATGTAGATTTCTTTAATATGATCACAATGATCACCTTTACCTTTATATTTGTTGAATTTGGGAAAATCAAATTTTTAGGGAATGGTGTTCATAGCATGTCTCTATAGAAGGGATAATAACATAGTTCTTCATATTGATAATTTTCACTATGACCTAAATTACTCTCTTGTAGGGTTGTGAGAATTTTCTTCATGACATGTAGCTCTTACATAATGAGTTTCTCTTTCATAGGGGACGATGGTCTATTCACTTGAGTAACCTTTAGTGTTTCATTGTCAAAAGATTTGGAGTCAAATTAATCAGATTAGGATTTAAGTTTTTCCCTGCATGTACCATTACTCAAGGAACCTATATTTGCTAACTTTTTACTAAGATTTTGTATCTATCTTTGTATAACTCTTCTTCTATTTTAGAATCATCTTCTTCATCATATTGAGGAAGAGGTAACTCTTTTTCTTCATGTTTGATCCTAACTTTGCGTGAGGCAGAAAAAGTATGGTCTTTGAGAACCATCTATTTATTTTCTCCATTCACTCTCAATTTTTTTGTTACGAGCACCAGAAGTGAAAGCATATCCTCTGTCAAAAGGATTATCCATGTCAATAAGGGGAGGTCTTTGTGGCTCTTTCTCCTCTTAGTTAATTGTTTTTAGGGCCACTTCACATTCTTCCGGTAATTTGGCTTCGAGTTCAAGGACTCGTGAGAGTAATTGATCTCTATTATAGTATAGGAATTCTTAAATGCAAGAGAGATCAAGGGTGTGTTTATCTTTAGAGGAATCAATATCATCTCCACTATGGTCAATTAATAATTTTATGTCTTTAACCTCCAAAAAGAGGGGACCCAAGTTGTGACCCTTAAAGGGATAGGTTGAACTAAAAGGATTTAAATCTAATTCGTGTTCAACTCTTTAAGATGTATTTTTGTGATAGGTGGCACCACTAGTCTCTTCTATATTAGCTTTTGTCTAAGTGTAATCAAGGTGTAACAAACCTAGGTGCAACGTGGTATAAGTTTCCTAAAGTCTCAATGTTTCACTAATCAATGTTTTAACAAATAATGGTGTAAAGAATCAAAGAATCTAATGATTTATCCTGGATATAAGTCTATGTAATTGTTATAACATAAGGAATAATCATGCAATTTTATGAGTAAACAAGTAAATAAACCAATAGTTTACACATTATTTTTCTCAATGGTAGTTTGACATATAAATTATGAACTTGATGTCAATGCTTATGTCAAGCTCCAAATGATCAAGGTGTAAACACTAGAAAGGGGTTGATGTGAATTCCACTCAAAGGATACTACAAAAAGTTTAGAAATAAGTAAGAAATAAGTCTTAAAAGGTAGAAATTACACATGTAAGGAATTCAACAATACTAATAAGGTACGTTAACAAACTTTCAAGAGAAAGTAAGGTTTTAGCACCGAAATAATATGGCTACGATACACACAAAAACAAGCTAACCAAAACTATTTAATATTTAATGTAATGTTTCAAAAAAACTAATTGCAACTATACTAAGGGTTTGCTAAGATGTAGGCAACCTAATACCACAACGAGCATACTTAGATCACATTCATGAGGAACAATATGTAAGTATCATAATTGTGTTGATCCAATGTAGAAAAATTATTATGTCTAAGGGAGATCAAAAAGATGAATCAAGCTTAACTACATTGAGAATGTATCTCAATATGAGTTTGACACATAGGTCCTACTAGAACATGATGACGTACCATTCACACTTTCAACTCTTGCATTCTGGCAGTGCAGCCTAGTCATGTAAGTAGATTAAAAAAGTGGTGGACATGATTATTTCAAACGGTATCGGCGCATGTTGTTTCTAATTTGTCCCAAATGGGAAACAAGACAACAAAGTTGTAGACCAAATGATGAGGAAACAAACTAAGGGTAACTTTGGCAGAGTTTCACCTTGTCTTATGATAAGTGAAAAAAACTAGGCTAAAGTAACATGTCGTAGGTGTCGTTATGAATAACATTTAGCTTAAAATTAAATGGAATCTCTTCTTGTTCGAATAACAAGGTTTTGACTGCAAGAAATTCTTCACTTCATGAGAGATCTATAAAACATGATGGCTTGATACAACAAAGTGGGCTCTAAGATGATATGGATTTCCTAGGTGGTTCTCTCAACTAGGTACCATAAACACCCTCTAGAAGCTTGATTTACCAAGAAAGTTACACTTTGACTAGTCTATGAGTATCTCGATTTACTTTAACCCCTTCCAATATGATGAGAAATCAATGCATACACGAGTATCTTTCAATAAGGTCATAATGGAGAATGTTTTGGTGCTAAACACGAAACTAAAATATACTTAATTTGGTAAGTTGGAGCAATTTCTATTTTTCCACAAGGTTCCCTCTTATGTGGACTACTTTGGAGTTCTAAGATAACCCCATTTTTGTAGCTTAAGGATTATGCCAAGGGGTTATGTCCTAGTTTAAAGCAAACCGGGCATACCCTTATCCAAACATGTAAATTAACCGTGTTTAATATAGTGTGTTTTTATCTTTTGAGCTTAATGCCATTTTTTCACACCATTTGACAATATACAAGAAATAAGTTAGCCTTCGTTTAGACTCCGATAATTTCACATGCGATAGTTTGGTCTTTCAAACCAAGATTAGTAATTTTCCAAATGATCAAATCATCATATAACAGAGATAGAATGTCATTTTTGATTTCCCAAATCATCCTAAGATGCAAGGAAAGAGCATACACAACAAAATACCTCACTAATTTTGAAAAAAAGGAAAACACTCAATATAATTATGAAAAGTAAGTTATTTTTAACAAAATTTGAAGTTTTTTCCCTTAGAAAACTTAATTGAAGTGTTTTTGGAAGCATAAATAAGGTATTAAAACATTTTTGTTCCCAAGATCACCTAAATGCTGTAAGGGAAGAAAATATGCATTTCAAAACCTTATAAATAATGATGCGACATTTAACAAATAAACTAATTAAATTTAGCATAAAAATACAGTATTATCGAAGTAACCTACAAAACCACTAATTAGTATCAACAAAAAACTACAAAAAGTAGTAGAAAATCCAAATAATTAACCCTTGAAAGTTTTAGAATAAAGAATGATTTTAAAAGCAATGCTGCAGGCCCTTAATGACATATGCATGCTCCTATCAACATGTTTGCGCCTATAATGAAAAGTGTGCGACTCTATGGAAAAAATAGTTATAAATTACACCCAAGCGGGTAGAATGACACCTAAACTCTTTTGTAAGCATGTGCACGCCTTAGAAATCATATTCATGTGCATGATAGAAAGGCGATTTGACACGAGTTTAATAAACACCTACATGATCCGAGAGATGTATACACATCTATGCAATCATGTGTGCGTTATTTCTTGACATAAGTGTGAATCTGGGTAAATTCTTGACAGGGGTTCAAAAATACAAGGTGACAAGTGCGGGGCTAGGTAAACGTGTGCATGTCCTTTTAAAAAATTGTGCATGCTATCAAACAATTGTAGGTGCTTTTCGACGTGTGCACTCCCTCGAACATCTACATGCGGGCCTAAAAATACAAAAAAATATGAGAAATAGAAATCTAAAATTGTAAACAACTTATATTCATACCTTTTAATTCAACTTCTAACATAAACCCACTAAATTTACATGCAAAAGGAAGACTTACTACCTTTAAGATTACCAAAATCTTGAAACTACACTAGTTAACCTTGAAAATGCATAAAAATGATTAGAACTTGAAGTCAAAAGTTTGAAAAAGTATTTCTAGAGACCATGGAGTAAGGTCCCACTGGGCATGCCATATGTGAACATGTATAAATTAGAAAATCTATATAAATTAGTTTAGAACACTAAAGAAATCTCAAATATTGACCAACTCAAATATTTGCCATCAAGATAAGAGATAAACAAGAGCTACCCCTATGCATGCATTAGAAATTTGAAAAACATAAAAATAAACATTTATATACTACTCTCTAATCTTTGAATGCTACAAAACATGAACCTATGAAGATCCTAGCAATCAAATTTTATTGTTTAATGCTCAAGGGTTTGAGAGCGAAAGCTCACCGTTAATGTCTATAAGACTATATGGTTCCCCTCGTTTACTCAAGCTTGAGTTGGAATATTCAATGGAAGGTGATAGCTCAATAACATTGGATAAAATACTCAAATCCTATTTTCCTATAGTTTATGTTAGAGGAAGAGAAGTATTTTTAGAAATAGGGAAGACGAGGGGTCTATTTATAGTTTTCTAATTCCAAGAAAGGAATGATTTTGATGCATGTGGGACAAAAAGGCCCAAAAGGTGAAATCCAAATGAAATGGACTTTGGAAAGTGAAATGCACTTTTAGAAAGGTAAGTGCCTTTTAGAAAGTGAAAGGGGATTAATTAACCCTAAGTGGCTTAATTAATAGGGATAGGCTTGTGGAAGTTGTTTAGAGGGGTATTAGTATGATTTAGGGGATTAGAGAGAGTTAGGCAGGTTATTTAACTACAATAGTGCAATTCATTAATAGAGATTAGAATAGTCGAGTGTAATTTTAGTAATAAAGTTTCTGGATGAAATTATAAGTTTCTACATTTTCCCCTCATTGGAGTGGCATAAGCTACGCCACTTACAAGACCATAGACAAGCATAAAAACCACAATTTTTTGGAGGGGAAGAAAAATTAGTAGCGTGGAGGATGCTCCCTCGAGTGTCGATGGGGTGATGGAAGAGGTTGATCGATGATCCAAAAGGATGAAGTAGATATAATAATGAGGAGGGATAGGATGCCCCAAGTGAAATAGTATAATAGGGAAGGGAGAGTATAGGGGATAAAGAAGAAAAATCACGAGGAAGGGATATTGAGCTTTGAACGATCCAAATACCATATAAAATAATATTTATTTCGTCAAATTGCTAGAAATCTTTGTCATCGGTCCTTACTAAAAATATAAGCTTACCATAAAAGTGTAAAATGACATGAAAATCCCGAATATGAACAATTATCCCTTTTTTAAATGCCAACTTCATGCAACATACAAAATGGAATGCAATACAAGAACTAATCAAGCTGATCTAATAGAAAAAAGGTACAAACACACATTAGAGGTGGTATATTATATAAACGTGGGTTTTATGTCCTCTTATTTAGATGTTTGAAGTTACAAACCTATCAAATAAATCCAAGAATTACATGATTGTATATGTGGTGGAAATTTCATTGGTAACGTCATTGTTTAATGTGTCTTACAACTCAGCTACTAATAACCTATTATCAATCAAGATTATTTTTGGTACATTAAGAATTGTTTAAAATGTCAACAATACTTAGACCTTATCCATATGCCTAGTGAATTATTACAACATGCTCATGATTTATGGGCTTTCTCGTAATGGGGTTTAGACCTCATTAGCACTTTATCAATCCCAAATCATCCCAATAAAACCCTTAAATTATCATAGCCACCAAATATTTCACAAAATGTTTTGAGGTTATTCCAGTAGCTTCAACTAAAGGAAATAAAATCATCAATTTAATTTATCAATACATCATATGCTTCTTTGGTGTCCCTCATAAACTTGTCGCAGATAATGGAAAATCCTTTTAAAATGAGGATGTTAAAAATATTTGTGACGCTTTCAACATTAAGCTGATTTTTTCATCACCATACTATCCCCAAGCAACTCGACAAGAAGAAGGATCTAATAATACAATTACTAAAATTTTAATGAAAATATTAGACAATGCAGGAAATAATTGGCATCACCAAATTCTTTGTTCTATTTGGGCTTATTGTACTAACATCTATACCCCTATAGAGCTACACCTTTCTTTCTAGTCTATGGTTATGGGGTAGTTCTACCTATTAAAGTTAAAATCCAATCACTCTAAGTATCACTAAAATATTTTATCTCGGAAAAACAATATTCACAAGATAGTCTTACACAAACTAGAATTATCGATTAAAAACATTTAATGGACCTTGAACATCATCAATTCTATCAAGAACATGTCAAATGTGCCTATAATAAACATTTGAAAGAATGTGAATTTAAAATTAGTTACCTCATTCTCTAATAAAATAAAAATGTCACTAGTTTAGAATAGAGTAAACATAGGAATTTTACCCCTAATTGGATCATTCGATACATCATCACTCACAAATATGGGTTAGGAGTGTATCACCTAGCCTCCCTTAATGGTACACCTAAAAAGGAACCTCTAAATTCCTTACACTTGTGGCCTTTCTAATGTTAAATTTTGATCATCATGACAATAGTTATATTTAAGACCTTATCCAACCATCAACTAGTCATCTTCTCATCATAATGATTTGAAAGCATGTGGTTTTTGTTATGTCCTTATAAATCTTAAAGATGAGCACCACATATTTTTCATCACATCTTTCACTTTGGATAATTTCTTCCTTAACAATAACCTCATAATCATTACATCCATCTAACCTTGTACTAACTAAAATCATCTCACGGGGCATGTGTGTGTATGTCGTGTACACATGTTTCCCCTTATTAAAACCACCTATTAGGATTTTCCTCAGCTCGGATAAAAGTACAAAATATCAAAGGATGCTCTTTATCAAAAGTCAAAAGTAATAGACTAGTCCCTCGAAGGACAGATATTAAAAATATATACAAAATTATTAAAACAAACTAGACCGATCCCTAGAAGGAAAGCTACTAGTGAAAATAATTGACTGATCCGTCAAGGGATGATTATCTATATAAACTAAATTCAAATTTTTATACTACTCCCTTAAAGAATGGATAATTGTATAAAAAAGGCTTCCCGCATTAACAAGCTTTCCCATTAAAGAAAAATTCACGCATCGTTCATTTTTCATCAAAAAAATAAATGTTTAAAGTTGGGGCATTCCTTTATGAAATTTTTGATAGGAGAAACCTATTTCCCACACGACCTTTACATGTCAAACTCCTTTCATTTCTTAGGAAGGTATATATAATCACTTCATCTCTATAACCGAGGTTTTACATAACACTATCCACTAAGAGTCTTGTGTTAATATTAATAAAGGATAAAGGTGTAAAGAATTTCACATGTATATACCCATTATGTATGTATCAAATCTATATCAAAAGAAATCATTCCATTTTTTACCCCTACTTCAAAAAGATAGAAAACATTTTGATAAACATTTTTCGTTCACATATTAAGTCACATCATCATCAAAATCACATTTGAAATCTTAAATTCGCATTTTTCTCATTTAAAAACTCATAGACATATCAATTAAATCAAATATTAAAACAAACATGTATCAATTCATATATCATAATCAACATAATTCAAATAAAAACCACATCATCATACACACACACATAGATATATATAATAAAATTCCTAATACATCATCAAAAAGTATTTGTATATCATCAAAGGATTCACAAAGAGCCGTATACATATCAAAATATACAATCAAAATACAAATAATCACTCTCTAGTAAAATAGATGAAATAGGGATTCGCGATAACCGATGTCGAAAAGTGATGCACCACAACGAAGTTGCACTCTGATGGTAACGTCAAGCCAACACAATACGCAAGATTCAAACAATGGAAAGAAGATTGCAAGTAAGAAGAATGGGTCTGCTCATACTCATAGATCGAAAAATAGGAAGTACAAATAGGGGTGCTGTGTAACCCCCATGCCTAAACATGGAAAGAACTCGATGACATCATTGATGCATATGACATTGACTGACGCATATGACCACTAGAAGAGGAGTTACAATTCCAAATAAGGAATGTAACTCCTATGACACATTGACGCAAATGACAATGTTAGATTCTATGACAGAATTTGACACTTTTCATTTGACTTCCTAAGACCTATGACTCTTGCAAGGTGAGATGACTCACCTAGGTGATGTGGATGATGACTGGATAGTCACACACACCAACACCCCCTTCATCGAAGCCGAGGAAGAGGTCAAGGTAAGCCAGAATAGAAAAAGAAGACTCCCCTAGACAACTAAGAAAGATGTGTCAATGGGCCCCGGCAACTAAAGGCCTGATAAGGTGCCCATGTACAAACAACATCTTTCTGGAAAGAAGAAGAGGAGAAGAAGGAGGACTATATAGCCCGAAGAAGATGGGCAGCTATAGCAGACCTCACCCCAAGAAGAGACCGCAAGTGAAGAAACTTCACCTCAGTGAAGGGCTTGGTGAAAATGTCTGCAACCTGATCAGCTGTCTGAACATACTGTATGTCGATGATGTTTTCATGTATCAGCTCCCGTATGAAGTGCATATGAATCTCAATGTGCTTCGTCCGCTGATGCTGAATGGGATTTCTACAAATCGAGATAGTGCTCATGTTGTCATAGTAGATAATGGTAGGCCACCGAAAGTGGATGCCAAACTCTGTCATAATACCCTATAACCAAACAACTTTTGTGGCAGCATTAACTGCTCCTTTGTATTCTATTTCTTGCAGGACCAACTGACAGGACCTGAACCAAGAGTGAAACTGTAGCCTGAGGTAGATTTCTCAAGATCTAGATCATTGGCCTAATCTCGAGTCTCAGTAAATCCAACCAAGTCAATCTCAGTCCCTTCTAAGTAATGAATACCATCTGTGTGAGTTCCATGAACATAGTGAAGGATCTTCTTCGCTACTTTTAAGTGTAGCTCATGAGGCTCCTACATAAATGACATGATCCCGATGGCATATGATAGATCTGGCCGAGTGTGAGTAAGGTAGATCAAGCTTCCCACCAACTGTCGATAAAGGGTACCGTCAACCAAGGGGGAAGAGCAATTAGAAACCAAATTAATCCTAGAAAGAAAAGGAGTAGGCATGTGAAACCGAGCAAATAAATCAAGAGAGTACTTAGGCTGCGAGATCATAATTCCCGAGTCAGATTGTGAAATCTGGATCCTAAGAAAGTAATGAAGCAATCCTAAGTCAGACATGGATAACTTGTTGGCCAAGGAGATCTTCACAGAATCAATGATAGAGGAAGAGCTACCGGTGATCAACAATTCATCAACATAGAGAACAAGAATAAGCATGGAGTCATCCTGTCGCAGAATATACACATTTGGGTCAGAGTGACACCGAGTGAACCCTGATGCAAGTAAAAAGGAGTCCATCTTGGCATACCAATCCCGAGGGGCTTGTTTAAGACCATAAAGAGAATTCTTTAATTTACAAATGAGGGATGGATCATGGACATAACCCGAGGTTATTCCATATAGATCTCCTCCTCTAGGTCCCCATGAAGGAAGGTACTCTTAACGTCCATTTGGTGGACTTCCCATCTGTTAGCGGCAGTGATGGCAAGGGTCAGTCAAATGGAAGTCATCTTCGCAACCAGAGCAAAGGTTTCTGAGTAATCAACCCCAGCTACCTGGGAGAAACCCTTAGCTACAAGTCGCGCTTTATACTTCTCAACTTCTCCATCAGCTCCATACTTTGTTCGATATACCCACCTACACCGAACAATTTTTCTTCCTTTTGGAAGAAGGGTAAGATCCCAAGTGTCATTCTTTATGAGTGAGGAATACTCCTCATCCATGGCAGAATCCCACTCAAGAATCCTAGAAGCTTCGTGGAAATATGGTGGATCAGAAGCAGAGGTGAAGAAGGAGTGAGGTCCAGTGAAGTCTGAGTGAGTACATCTCTCATCCAAAGGATCTCCAACTAAATCTCTAGCACTCTGTAAAGTTTTCCTGGCCCAAAGAGGTCCCGACGGCTCAGGCTCCGAGTCGAAGATTCTTCACTTGAGTGAGAAGGGACATAGTCCTCATCATCACTACTGTCAGAATCAGAAGACTTAGAATTTTGAGGATCGGGAGGAGCAGGGAGAGGTGGAACTCACTCAACAACATCATCATCTGAAGAGTTAGAATCTGAATCAGTGGGAAAAAGGACCTCAATGGAAGTTGAAGTCAAGGATGACTCATCAAACTTCACACTCCTCTCAATATAAAGCTCATGGGTGGTAGGGTTCAACAATCGATATCCCTTCACGCCATCAGGATACCCAACAAAGATACAAGGTTTGGATTGTGGATCCAATGCCTTGCGTTTATTTTTGGGAATCTGAGCCATAGCCTTGGATCCGAAGACTTGAAAGTGCTCGACATCAGGCTTGTGTCCAAACTAGGGTTCAAAGGGTGTCATCCCTTTTTCTACCTTGTGTGGGACATGATTCTAAATATAACAAGCACAATTCACTGCTTCAGCCCAATACTGTGGAGGAAGAGATTTCAAGTGAACCATACAAGTAGCCATCTCCTTTAAAGTTCGGTTCTTTCTTTCTACAACTCCATTTTGGGAAGGGCTGTAAGCAACTGTATGCTGCAAATAAATCCCCTCAGAAGTGCAAAAATCCTCAAACCTGTTTCTCACATACTCGCCTCCATTGTCAGTTTAAATACCCATGATAGACCGTTCATTGTTTCTCGGTAGAAGAGCCTTAAAGTTTTGAAAATGCTCAAAAACTTCAGACTCAAGCTTAAAAAAATATACCCAAGTATAACGTGAAAAGTCATCAATGAAGGTTAGTATATAGAGAGCTCTAGTAAAAGAAGGAGATGGAAAAGGGCCAAAAATGTCACTATGAACAAGATCCAAGGGACGAGTAGCTCTCCAGGATTTTCCCTTATCAAATCTTTTTCGTGGTACTTTCCAAGGGTACAACCTCACAAAGACCCTTAGAAAACTTAACTCGAGGTATCCTATTGACAATTTTGATTTGGCTCAATTGTTCAAGGTAATGATAATTTAGATGCCCAAAACGCCCATGCCATAACTTGCTAACCTCATTTACATGAGTGAGTAAGGCATTGGGCATTGAATCAGAAGAGAGGTCAGAAAAGGTATACAACCATGAATGGTGATCCGCCTTTCCCTCAGCCACAGTGGAATCAGAGTTAAGCTCACAAATAATCACCGAGTTAGGACAAAATTCCACTCACATTCCTTCACCAAGGTGGGTGATTTGGTAAACCGATAAGAGATTGGTAGAGAGATTGGGAACACTCAACACTTGGTTAAATGTTCCACCTTCAATCTCTACCGATCCACTACTGGAAACCGACACATGAGTGTCATCACCCAACATGATTTGGGACATGCCACATGGTTCAATGCTAGAGAATTCAACCTCTGAAGAAGCCATGTGGTGCGAGGCACCATAATCAATAATCCAAGTTGATGATGGAGCTGATCTAGCTACGAGGGCCTTACCTTTCTTCTTTTCATTTTTAGTCTCCTTTGCATTAGAAGACTCGCCTTTATGAGTATTTTTTTTAACAGATTCAGGAACGCTTATTTTATTCTTCTCAAGTAAATGAGTTAAGTGATCAATTTATTTCAAAAAAATGTTTCTCGTCATGGACATATTTCTTACAATAGTAAAATTTATACTTTTCCTTCTTCACTTTAGGCTCAGAAGTCGAAGTATGAGTGATGGGCTTAACTGGGGGTTGGTTTGTCTTGTTTTATTTCTTAGGTTGGTCCTTAGTTTCTTTCTTCTTTTCATTTTTCTTTCCCTTATTCACCACAAGGGAATGTGACTTGGATTTTAGAGTCCCCATTTGAATGAGTTTGTACTATTCTCGAATGAGTTGGGACAAAAACAATCAAAGGAGGGCATAGTCCAAGTACTACCCAAGGTGGCTTTCATGGTGTGAAAAGTTGAAACGAAAATAGAGTATTCAGGACCTAACCTAGAAAGAATTGACAAGATCAATTGAGAGTATTTCTTATCCACTTTACATTCCTTTAGAAGCATTCTAGCGCGGACAAATTTTGAGAAGAAGGCCTGTAGGTTTTCAAAGTCACTAGGATTTAACCCTAGTAGTTCATTCTCCAACTCATGCGCTCTCATGTCATCTTACTTCCCAAACATATCATCGAGTGTTTTCCACGCTTGATCGGGTGTTGAGGAAGTTTTGATGTGGAAGATAAAGTCGGGAGAGATGGACATATAGATAAGACCTAAGGCTTCATCACAATGGTTGAACCATTTAGATTTTTTGGTTCATCAGTAGGTTCGAGTCTCTAACCCCATGGTAACTTGGTATAACCCTTTACTTCACAAAACCAATATAATTTTAGATTTCCATTCGAAGAAATTAAAAGGTGTGAGCACTGGTACTTTAGAGATATCCATAATGAAGAGATAGAACCAAGGAATGCAAAAGGAAGGAGAGAGAAAGGAAACAACCACCCCAGAAAAAAATTACACCCCCCCGAGTTTGGCACTTTATAATTCAGTGCGTTGATTACAACTAGATGCGACTGTGTTCCGAGAACCAATTTTTCACTCACCTTGTAATTAGCGTAATAACGCGCAATGGTGGAGACAACAATCAAGGTTCGTAGGGCACAACAGATCGACACTGCAAGCAAGCATAGAAAGAGAGAAGCAAGAGGGGGAAGAAAGAGATTTGTGAGAAATAGTGTCTCACGTCGCACAAAAGAATCCCTTTGTCATAAGACTGTGGCAGACACACTCACAAGTCCACAAAAAGGAATAGAACAAAGCTCAAGAAAAAATGAGCTGAATTAAGCAATACAAAGACACCCCCTAGAATGTGGCACTTTATAAAATTAGTGTGTTTACAAAACTAATGATCCCATCATCTAGAGTGTGAAAAAACATGTAACTTTGACTAAATAAGTGCTCAAAACCGAGCAACGAGTCAAAAGTTATAGCAAAACTAATTCCTGCAATTGATGAGAAAAAAAGCCAATAAGCCTGCAAACGGATTTAAAAAGTTCCCTAAACACATGCAAAGGTGTCGTATGTATGCTCGTTGGAAATGGCATGGAATTTTAGATAGGGTTTGTTTGTATTGTGAGGGGGGATTAGCCACCTGCAAATCTGGACCTCACCCTTCGTCTTCGGCACTCGACGGAAGGTTAATAAAACAAGCCAAAAAACTTACAATGCCAATAAAATGTAATGTTTTTACCTTATACCTTTTAAAAGTAATGAAACAACACATTTTTTTAAAGAGTGATAAGGTAAAAAGAATGCAAACACGTTTTTTAAGAAAAGTGAATAAAAAAACATATATTTTGGAGAGATATTACCGGCAGCGGACGAGAAGGCCACGTGGGGATGAAAGGTAGGTAAAAATAGATGATGTAGTGACTGTCCACTATGTAAGAAAACGCCAAAACAGCTAAAAATGCCAGCTGAAGGAGAAAACACCTTAACAGCCCAAAAAAACACCTTAACAGTTCAAAAATGCTAGAACAACGAGCAAAAATGTAGGAAAGGAGAGAAAATGCCTTAGGACAGTTCAAAACACCTGGAACAGTTGAAAATGCAGCCAGGGGATAGAAAAACACCTGGAATAGGTTTAAACACCTGGAACAAAGGAGAAAACACAGCCAAGGGAGAAAAACACCTGAGGACAGGAAAAAAAATGCCTGGAAGGGAGAAAACACTCAGAAAGGCCCAAAAAAACGTCTGGAACAGTTGAAAATGCTCAGAACAGAGGAAAAACATGAGTAGTTTTGCAAAAATGTGAGGGGTTTTAAGAGGCTCATGCAAAATGTTTTGAGACTAGGCAGAGGTAACTTCGAGACAACAAGGAACCACAGTGATGAGGAAAAAGCTCGGAATAGTCTGAGTATACACCGGTGAAGAAAAAACAAAGATCCCAACCAGTAATCACAGGTCCATGCCAAAAAATGAGCTCTTCTTTTACCCTGCAGCTAAATCTGAACACAACTAGCAAGAAACACACAAACAACCCAGAAACAACAGCCACAAAGATCTAGAAATATCCAAATATGAACTCAGCTGATAAGCAAACCAACCAAATACCTTAACTTGCAACTACTGAAACCTCAATACGAGGTGAGCAATAATTCCAAAATGATAATCGAAAAAAAAACTTGCACATGAGGAAATGAGAAGAAACCAGAAGTAATAAACAACTGAGAAACGAAGAGTGCACATTTACTAAAACCAGCTCTGATACCGTGAAAGAGGGATTCACGAGAACCGATGTCGAAAAGTGATGCACCACAACAAAGTTGCACTCCGATGGCAATGTCAAGCCAACACAATACGAAAGATTCGAAACAATGGAAAGAATATTGCAAGTAAGAAGAATGGGTCTGCTCATACTCATAGATCGAAAAATAGGAAGTACAAATAAGGGTCTTTGTGTAACCCCCATGCCTAAACATGGAAAGAAATCAATGATGCCACTGATGCATATGACGTTGACTAACACATATGATGCCACTAGAAGAGGAATTACAATTCCAAATAAGGAATGTAACTCCTATGACGCATTGACGCAAATGACAATGTCAGATTCTATGACAGAATCTGACACTTGTCATTTGACTTCCTAAGACCTATGACTCTCGCAGGGCAAGATGACTTTAGGTGATGTGGACGATGACTTGATAGTCACACACACCAACAATAGACATATATCCAAATATCAATAGCATGGATAATACTAACATCACCTCCAACACCCCCGAATACCCCCATCACCATCAACTCCTCTATCTTATCCCATCGGTGGCTGACCTACACTTCCTGCACTCGCACTAGGCACTACCCCTCGCTGTACAAGATTATCTACATATAACACTACATTAGGTAATTGATGTATGACAATATCCTCATAACATCACAACTCTTCCCACAAGGACTGATAATGAGTTGCAGGCATTGATCATACCCGGTGCCCCCATTTGACGGCTAGCTTGTATAAGAGATGTAAACTCCAAACTAGATATAGAATAACCCATAATGCCTAAGGCCTTCTTCAAATATTCTAAAATTTGACGATATAGATCTTGATCAGCTTTTTTTATGCCAATTGTGCTCTAATTTCATCTTGCTCAGCTATGACACCATCTCTCTATCCAATCAATGTATCTCTCACCCCAACCAAATCATCTTGCTCTCTACTTAGACTATACCTTTAATCCTCCACTATGGCCTTCTCGGTCATCAACTGTGTCAATATGGCTCCCAAGTCCCCCTCATCCTCCTCTTCCTCATCATCATCACTAAAATTCACTACCTCATGTGCTCCATCTACCTGAGCACGTACCATCCTCACCCTCTAAATCAATCGTGTCCTATCCAACTTACCATATGGTCTCGTCCACCTCTCGATTATAGTCTACGATCACCCTAACATCATCAATACCCATATCTCCATGCTCCTCTACCATCAAAAATGGATGCGCTATAACTTCCTTTTGAGTCTTGGTATCCCCATCCTCCCATCTATAAAGAACATGCACCTCAAGTACATCTTGTATCAATCCAAAATTTTGTTATACATGGTCAAATCTAACCATCTCATAGTCCCCTCCTCTCGATGCATGTATCCATAAGTCATTTTGTGTCCTTAAAATATCATCTTCACATCTAGTCCACTTAAGAAACTCCACATAAGGCCTCCATACCACATCACCTACCTGTAATCCTATCAAAATATCTCTATAGTAACTCACCTTCTTCATCCTCTATGCCCGACACTTATCCCCTCTCCATCTCAAAAAAATGGCATGCATATCAATGAAACCACCTCATGACAAACCATGCAAATGAGAAATGGCTATATGCTCATATGCCCAACAATGCAATGAAAATGCCACATCAATACAAAACCTTTTATGGACTTTCCAAGCTGAAAAATATCTATAAATCAACTCTAATAATGTCAATTCCAACTTAAAAACAATCTGTGGTGCATCATCTTGGCCATTACTCATGTCAACATCAATGAAAACCTACTTCCTCCAAGATCTGAGACGGAAAAACATGAGATAGACATCATCATCATCATCATCCATGTGCACCCATCTCTCGATGGAAAATACAAAGCCTGATAACCAAAATCTCCTGACGAGTACATCACATCATCCGCCCGATACAACCTCTGCATAACACCATCTCTCTCGGACTCATCAATAGTATAAATTCCCTCTCCACACACATGAAATATCATAATCCTATGAATATCCTCCATTGTAATATTAATATCCCCTGTTGGTAACCAAAAATTACAGGTGGCAGGATTCCACCTCTCCATCAATGCCTATAATAACCCCCAACATCTATAAATCAACCTATAATACCTTGTCGCCATAAAACCCACTACCTCTACATGAGCCCAATCACCATTCATCATAATTCCTACAGCTCCCTTAAAATAATTGGTATCCTATCTTAGAGAGTGAAATTTGCATCCACCCGTATAACAAAAAAATAACCAACATTAAAATCCACTTTCAAAAAATCCCAAAATCCACCTAAAACATCCACACCACTATCAAAAATATTAAAAATAATTTTTCTATCAAACACATAGATCAAACCAATCTCTAGTGATTCACTAGAATCATCGGCAATCACTTTGAATTATTGACGATTCTTATAATTATCAAATCCAGGACCTCCGTACGAAACAAAATGACAAACAAACCAAAAACCAACAAAATTCATTTAAAAGCACAAATTAAGGACTCACCTCTACCAATGTGGACCTCATGTGTCTGTTTGAAGACAACATCACTATGTCTTGCTCCATCACACTCTCAATAATAATTTTTAGCTCAATCAATCTCTCCAAACCATGTAAATGTGGTCGCAACAATGAACTATTCATTATCAACCTTGGCTTTTATATACGCCAAAACACCTTTCATGCCAATTACCGACAATTCCTTGAATCACCAATGATTCATCATAGTTTCTTGCCATTTCTTGAATTGCTAGTGATCCCCCTATTTTCACATTTCTTAGTATCCGTACTCAAATTATCCAATTTTTTCAACACATTTTCTCATGTTAAAGGACCCTAACCCTTAGAATGTTAAATATCAAACAATAAAATTTTCTCGGGATACGTCATATGTCTACGGGATGCGTGCCCTTTGGTCCCCCATCATTTTTCTTCACCATCATTTCAGTCTACCTTTATGGATCATATGCCCATATGTAAGAGACCCTTTTGTTCCATGTGTCACTTGATTTAATGGTAGCATTACTCATTTTGATATATTGGCCTAGGGAAAATTTTTATGAAACACATTTCAAACTTATCCAAAAACCTATCAAACTGGTCTTCCTTAAATTTTGTTACAATCATCCCATTTTGAGGGGGATTGCCCATAATAATCAATCTACCACCTTTTTTGTCTATCATTTTTTCCTGCAACAAACTACTAGACAAAAAGGGGAAAATGTAAAAACTTAGAAATCACACTCCTTTATCACTTACATTCTCTACAAAATACATTAATAAAATCCATCATTTAATTCATATATCCCCTATCCTAAGTCTAAAATCCTCCATCTTATTTACGTAGCAAAAATATTGTCAAAAACTATAAAATCTACCCTTAAATCTAGACTTAACCGCTTAAAACACAATTGAAAACAAAAAGATAAATAAAACAAATCAAAATAGAATCATTTCGTAACCATTTAAACCTATTCCCCTTGAATAAAAATAACCCTTCAACATTTATTCGGATACAAAAACCAAATAAATTTGTTTAGAAGTGGTTTTAACCACTTTACCACTCAAAATCCTAAAAAACCAGATCATCGGTAATTCAAATTGAATCGCCAATGATTATAAATAGCAATTATCTACTCTCTCTTTGTCCAGATCCTCAATTTTGAATCTCTGAGCCCCAAATTTCTTTATCAAGAATTACTATCTGGCATTTCATCATTCAACACAAAGTCATCAAGGCTATCACCAGGTATTATCATACCATTATCAAGTCTTTACGAGTCCTTTGAAGATCACCGTTCATCACCCGTGTTACATATTTCATAAGAAAACATCCTCTATCAACTCATATCATCCCCAAACAAGGTTTGAGGCATCTTTTAGCTTCACTACACTTTCAAGGTATTCCTGAAACCTCATTTGTCTTTTATCAATCACATTTATCTTTTAATTAGTCTGAAACATCATTTTGTATCATCAGACACTCATTTTTATTAACTTATCAAAATTCATTGAAATTGCCAAAGAATTGGCCTAATCTCTGCCGATTCGTGTCAATATGTATTTTGTCAAATTTATCATCTTTTTGTCAAATTTCTTCATCAATTTTCATCATATATGTTTCTTCTATCATGTCTTTGAGAATGGATCTCTATTAGATGGAAATATATTATCAATCACATGAAATTACTAGTATTTATAGCCTTCCAATAGTCCAACACCCATTTTTCTAGGAAAAACACAATATCCTACACAAGCTTATAGTTTGCGAATTTGATTTGCTAACACCAACCAAGACATTGAAGATCAATTTGAATTCCTTCACGAGATCGAACAAGAGACCCGGTATTATAGTACGATAACTTTGAACTTGTTCACATTTCATCTATCCTCTCTTAGAAAACTTTGGAAGCTACATAAGACCTTCTCATTCTTCTAGAGTTCTAGAGCTTCTCATCTTCTATCTACATATCTATATTGATTTTATATCTTTATCTTCATCTATATGATTGCTATCCAAATCTACATAATTTTCTAAAAGTTAATCGACATCCTCCAAGGAAGTCCCTTTGGATTCCTGGAATTGGCCTTTGCCAAGAAGCTCACCTATCAATTTATTTAATACTTTTTGTTTATTGTCTTTGAGTGAAGGTTACTTTGCAAGATAGGAGGAATTACACATACATCTGGACTTGATCTTGTATCGAACAAAAACTTCATTATCTATATCTACAAGTATCAATAAACCATGTATCTTCTACATCAGCTTTCATTTTTATTATTTCACTACATTAATTTGAGTAGAAAAGTAAAAATATATCTTAACATTCTATAACATCTATTGGGATATTAGTCCTTTTATAATTTGTTTTTATTTTATTTAAATAAATTTTTCATACATTTAGGCCTTCTTCTATGTAATCTCCAGCGATCCAAATCAAATCGCTAGTGATTGTATGAATGGCTTGTTATTCTATCAATCATCAATGATATTTGTGACTGATTTTGATTACTTAGTCAGTCAACCTCTAACATCATTTCTTTCTATTATTTCTATTCTCTGCTAACATCTTTTGTAAGTTTCAACTTTAGAGTCTTTTTCATGTGGCGTTATTGCATTGCTAATAAAAAAATCATCAAAAATTGAAAAATTAAAAGGAATCATTTTTTCAAGTGAGTCCTTTCCTTTCTTTTTGCTTTATGTATTTCATTTGTTTGTATGTTCTCATCGATGTCAATAATTCTTTTGTATTTAAAATGAACCTTACATCCCGCTTGATTACATAGATAAACGAGAAGGATTAATTTGTTGCATTCACTTAATTCTTCCCCACATAGAGCCAAACCAAATAAAATATTGAACTTGCATCAAACACTCCTACTCAAGTGATAGCTATTGGTTTTTCATCACCCAATAGGAAACCGACTTGGTGTTCGACCGAGTATAAACAACTGGTTGTCAATATATTGGCTAAGCACTTGACTCCCTTATCTCTACGAACCATTAAATGAGGGATGTAGGCCCCAATACTAGGTCCCATACCAACACCAACATAGATTTGGGCCTCACGTGCCTTTGGGTATATTGAGGAATCTAGCCTTAAAAATTCTTGAAACCATCCATAGATGACCATTTCCTAGGATCCTATAAGTCATTTTACATATTCCAGTTTTTCTTAATTAATCAAGATAATCAAATTCATTCTCGTGATTATATTTTTATTTTATAATCAACCAATCTTGAATTTTTTTGTAGTTAGATGATTTTTGTTTGTTAATATGGTACTTACAAGACAACAATCTTGTATCCATACTTCAGAAAACATGTTCAATCAACTCAAACAATCCACACCAAAATACCACCAAACTTTACAACAAGCTCAAACCCAACTAAATGAATCTCAATGACTGATTACTCAATGCCAATAATTTTTATCAACAATCCTATCTAAAAATATAGAAAACATGATAAATTATATTGCACATTCCATTGATAACACTCAACAATGTCTTCTAAATACCGACATTCCTTCCGTGAATGAAAAATGCTACTTCACCCCAACCACATTCTCCCAGTAGTCAATCTGCTTCATCTGAAATACCTGATCCCCTTAGTCCATGGTTCTTCAATAATGGGGATCCCATCTTCTTAGAAATCCTTAACTCAAACACCATGTCTCTTAATACATAACTTTCTCCTAGAGGTGTTCATCTTTAATCATCATTACCAGAACCACTTCCCTATACACCCGATACTTCATGAGTTATTTCCCATGTCATTGATCCAAACCATGAAACCATCATTCAACAAATATATTCCTACACTACTTATAGTAAATTAGAAACACCTACTGTCATTTCTGTGGTCTCCATGATTACTTTTGAACTTAAGGTGGTTTATTCACAAGACAATACCATTCATCAACTAGACCCCTCAACTTATTCTACACCACTTCATAAGGATACAAAAACCTCTAACCCACACAAACCACTCCACCTTCTTCTACAATCCAAATATGATGTGCCCTTCTTAGCTCACTCTCCCTTATCATGTCTATCATACTCTTGGCCATCTCAACCCATAAACCTTCTACTATCTTTCTTTTCCAATTCATCCATATTCAATGCTTCACTATCATTTTGACCCTTCATTCACATTCAATACCTCACATGACACCATCCTCTTTCATGTTTAGATATCCAATTCATGTCTTCTCTCTTGAGTTGTATCACACTTATCACCATTAAATGGATTTTATTGGGCACTCACTTGTTTGTGGTCATTTAAACTTCAACTACCTGAGATAATTTAGTCCAAATACATTCCACATACTCCAATATTACCTAAAGATCGATACATGCAGTCTAGCTCTCTATTCATATACTTGTAATATTGATAACTTGCCTACACTTGCATGACTAGTATCTTGAAGGAAACAAGAGGGATTTTACCTAATAACAACCACTTACATGTCAAATTTCCTTCAATACACTCACATTCTCATTCCACATGCATGGAATAAATAATCATCAATAATCATGTCAATACTACCCTATTTTGTACTAGGTCCAGATTTGATTCTATAAACCCATTCCATGGTAGTCATTAGGTATAGAGTACTGGTTATCATCTTGAGAAAATAGTGATCACTGAATAAATTAATTATAAGTGTTCAAGTCTTATATATTCTCATGCAAATATTGTTTCACACTCCAACCTCCATTCTTGAGGTTACTAGCACATATGCCTCTTAAGTTCTCTTAGTCATACTTTACCCTACAATGGAGTCATTCTACAAATAGAGTCACAAGGCTATTCATACCTGGTCAAACATGTTATAGGTATCATATTATACACTTAGGCTCCTCAATGAGTACTCTAGTATTGTTCTTCCATCTTATTTCCTAGTTCTCTATCCCAAGCTTCTCATAGTTCATGTATGCCCAATTCAAGATCTGAAATGCAAGTCATAGGCTCTCATGCCCCTAGATCCATACTTTATATAATTACTTTATCATGCTTGAAGTGTTCACAAACCTCCATGCACTAACTCTATGGTTATTTTTCCCAACTCTCTTCATTTTTCAAGGTTCTCAATGATCTAGCTAGATGTACAATCATCCTTGATTTTATGCTAGTGGTATAACTCCTAAAATTCGATCCCACTCCTTAATAGGATCTGAGGTTTCATTATAGATCGTTCATGCTCTTGAAACATCAAAATTTGTTTAAAATGACCTCAACCTACCTTTTAGATTGTCCACCGCGTCTTACTAGGTTTTCTAAACTACTTTAAATGATAACTCCTACTATAATTACCAAATCACCATGAGACTTGGAGGATATGAAATTCATATTAAGACATATTTTTAAAATATTAGCTTATTCTATCAGTGAAATCAAAATATAATAGAATCCCTAAATCAAGCCCGAGAGAAGACAATTAGCCATAAAAGCTACACTATAGAATTTTAAGATCTACACAAATAATGGTTACACTCCTTGTCACCTATAGGAGATTCCTATTTAATCACTCAAGGGAATTTTGATTTTTGATTGATATGGATGGTTTTTACCTCATTTCCCCTATCTCATCTTCTTAACACAATCCCATGTAACCTACAAAATCAACTCGGATCATCCATAATTCATGCAATTATCATTATAATCATGTAATACACATACTGTGAAAGAGGATTTATAGCCCTATGAAGCCCAAGAATCTCATATCCATTCATTTCTTATTCAAATCATTGTTTACATCATAAATCTATACAAGTTTTACACTCGCTTCTACAAAATTCAACTCCCTCTACACATTAATCATGTTTCATGCCCTTTTTCAATGATAAGTTGACCTCTACTACCTTTATCCTTTTGTTAGAGTTAATATGATCCTAATATTAAGATATATTTGAGACATTTCATTAAATTATATGCATAAAACAAGTAACTACCTCCAACTATGACTCTTTCCATGATTCACTCAAAAACTTCCGACAACTAACCGTTTCCCATGTACTAAAAGGAGCTCTAACAACTAGATCTACCTATTTCTACTCTCACCATCCTTGTAAATAATAAAAACATCCCAAAATTTAAACATTCAAAGCTATATATTTGAGGGACCAATTATGAAAACTCCTAATACATGTTCAATTCCTTTCGAAGGCTTATTATTAAATGTCCTAGGTTTTATTTCATCAAAGTGTGATGACCCTGCATCAGATTACCCATCTTGAAAGTTTCCATGAGATATTTCTTATGATTAGTTCCTTTGTCATTTCTTTCTCTTTTTATTTCTTAGGATTTCTTCATCTCTATCACTGTTGTGCTCAAAAATTCCTGGTCTCAATGTTGGTGTAGTCCACCATTTCTTCATCTTCCCTTGAATTCTTGGATCCCATGGCCTTTGTGATTGCACTTCTTTATTGTATTCTTTTATTTTCATCTTCTTTCTCCTTTACTTCTTCTTGTAATTGACTCTTCTTGTCTTCTTCTCATTTACTAGGCTCCATATTGATGCTTCATCTTCATATAGGTCTTTAATGCTTTCTCGTTCTCTTGTTTTCAAGATCTCTCTCATGTAATCATGAATTTCATCCACCTTATCAGTTATTATACCTACATACAAAACACTAAAATTAACCTTAGATACAAACTTATGAAGCCATCAAGCTTCTTGTTTGAATTCATGTTGTTTCTCTTCTTTTTCTTCTTTTGTTTTTACATTGACCAAATCCAATTTTGTCTTTTCATCTCTATTGTGTTCTTGCATTGCTTCATTCCCCGCCTTTTCAATAAACGTTTCATTTAAAATTTCCACTATTCCTACTACATTTACTTCTCCTTTAATAATTTCAACCTTTTTACAACATGTGCATCATCATTCATTTCTTTACCATCTATACATTCTTTAGTGAATTCATGTGTTTTGATTTCTAGATACTCTTCCTTCATCAAATCACAATCCAAATAATTTTTTTTCACCTTTTCCTCCTCTTGAATTTTCTTAAAGGTCTTCACTTTATATTTCTTTATATCATCTTGTCTAGTATCTTATTTTTTGTCACTGGAAGTGCTAAGGAATGCATCAACCAATTTTATTTCTTCTTCCAAAGATGAGTTTATCGTCTTCATCATATGCCCTATCATAGGTAGGATCTCTGTTTTTAACAATTTCATCTCATGAACTCTTCCTTCATCTGGAATATCAGCTTCATCAACTATTTCTAATAAGTCTTCATCAAACCTTGGTTCATCACCTTCTACTATTCCTTGAATGTATTCTATCTACTCCAATTTTGCATGTGGATGGTTCCCATAATTATTCTCAAATGCCATCAACCTAACATCATCTATCTCTTCTTCTTCCACACTCCATTCTTCTTAATCTCCACTAGAACATTCATCATCACCTTCCTTAATGCTTTCACACTCATACTCTATTTCCTCTTTGTAAGAGTCTTCACATGCTTCACTCATGAATCCTAACTCCCCATTTGCATCTATTATATCAACTTGTTTGTAATCATATTTTCACATCCATAAACTAGCACTTCGCCTACTACTGATATCTTTCTTTCAAGGAGCAAAATTTGTTTGTTTATTTCATCTCTCTCATTTTCTTTCTTCTTTTATTTTCTTCTCTTTTTCTTTTCCACTCTCATCTCTCTTATTTCCTACGCCATAGCTACTACCTATGTTCATTGTATTGTTTCCATGGTCTCTCTTTCTTATCCATGTTTCTAATACCTTATATTTTACCCCATTTCTCCTTCTTATCCAAGCTCCTTCTCTGATACTTATGACTACCTTTTCCTTATTTCTCACAAATTTTCCACTTTTGCAAGCTCCAGTAGCACCTATAAAAATTTCCCTTCCTTACTCTTCTTCTCTCTCGCTAACTTTAGTTTCTTTCTTGGGAATTTCTTAGCCACACTTTTATTCTTCCTCCTTTCACCTACAATATGAGCTATATATCATTAAACCATTAGAAAATAACATACAACCATAAAGTAAAATAAACATCCTGCCAAAACATTCATACTAATCAATCAAATGTAAATAAAATAGAGGTATCACCAATGCTCGATATCAAAATTGATGTTCCCTTATTAGCTCAACTCTCTCTTATCATATATATCATACTCTTGGCCATCTCAAACCATAAACCTTATACTATCTATCATTGTCTAACTCATTCATATTCAATTCTTCAATATCTTTCTTGACCCTTCATTCACATTTAATACTTCACATGACACCATCCTTTGTCATGTTTAGATATTTAATTCATGTCTATTATATTGGGTCATATCACACTTATCACCATCAAATGGATTTAATTGGGAATTCACCTATTTGTGGTTCGTTAAAATTTAAATAATTGAGAGAGTTTATTGTAAATACCTTCCAAGTACTCCAATCTTACCTAAACATCCATACTTGCAGTCTAGCTCTCCATTCATATGCTTTTAATATTGAGAACTTGCCTACACTTGCATGATTAGTATCTTGAAGGAAACAAGAGGTATTTTACCTAATAACAACCACTTAGATGTCAAATGGCCTTCAATACACCTCACATTCTCATTCCACATACATGGAATACAAAATCATCAATCAACATGTCAATACTACCCTGTTTAGTACTAGGTCCAGGTTTGATTCCATAAACTCATTCCATGGTAGTCATTAGGTATAGAGGTACTATTTATCATCTTGAACAAACAACGATCACTAAATCAATGCTTTATAAGTGTTCAAGTCTTCTATATTCTCATGGAAACATTGTTTCACACTCCAACCTCCATTCTTGAGGTTATTAACACATGTGCCTCTTAAGTTCTCGTTAGTCATAATTTACCATACAATGGATTCATTCTACAAATAGATTCATAATTCTATTCATACCTAGTCGGACATGTTAGAGGCATCATATTATATACTTAGGTTCCTCAATGAGTTCTCTAGCATTGGTCTTCCATCTGATTTCCTAGTTCTCTATCCCAATCTTCCCATAGTTCATGTATGCCAAATTCAAGATAAGAAATGTAAGTCTTAGGCTCTCATAAACCTAGAACCATACTTTATATACTTCCTTTATAATGATTGAAGTGTTCACGAGACCTCCATGTAATAGATCTACGGTTATTTTTCCCATCTCTCTTCATTTTTCAAGGTTCTGAGTGATATAGCTAGATGTACAATTATCCTTAATCTTATAATAGTGGTAATTCCTTCATAATTCCCTCTAAATTCATTCCCACTCATTAATAGGCTCTGTGGTTTCATGGAAAATCATTCGTTCTCTTGAAACATCTCAATTATATCAATTATATCTCCAACCGCACTTACCCAATCACCATAATACTTGGAGAATATCTAATTCATATTATGACATAGACATTTAGAAAATATTAATCTTATTATATTAGTGAAATAAAAATATAATGGAAGCCCTAATTCGAGACCAATAGAAGACAATCAACCGTAAAAGCTACACCATAGACTTTTAAGACCTTTAAAAAAACCTTACCCTCCTTAACACTTGTAGGAGCTTCCTATTTTAATAGTCAAGGGAATTTTGATGTTTGAGTGGTATGGAGAATTTTTACCTCACCGACCCTATCTCATTTTCTAAAAACAGGCACCAAAGAACCTATAAAATCAACTTGGATCATCAATAAATCATGCAAGTATCATTATAATCATGCAATACACAGACTATGAAAGAGGATTTAGAGGTATGCGAAGCCCAAGAAGTTCATTTTCATTCACTTCTTATTCAAAACATGATTTACATCATAAGTCTATACAAGTTTTGCACCCCTTCTCAAAAATTCAACTCCCTCCACACATTCTTCATGTTTCTTGCCCTCTCTAGATGATAAAGTTGACCTCTACTACCTTTATCCTTTTATTATACTCAATCTGATCCTAATATTAAGATATAATTGAGACATTTCCTCAACTTAAATGTATGAAACAAGGAACAACCTCCAATTATGACTCTTTCCATCATTCACTAAAAACTCATGATAACTAACCTTTTCCCACGTACTAAATGGAGCTATAACAACTTATTAACAACTATCTCTCGACTATTTCTCCTCTCACTACCCTTATAAAGAATAATAGCATCACCAAATTAAAGCATTCAAATGTAGATATTGAAGGGAACAATTATGAAAAATACTAATACATTTTCAATCTCTCTCGAAAGGTTTCTTATTACTTTTCCTATTTTTTTATCCATCAAAGTGTGATGATCCTACAACAAAATACCTCATTTAATTTATGTTGATGCCTAAATTAGCATACCTCAGCCATAACCATCTCAAAAAACTAAACAACCCCTTCAAAACATTACTATGTTTATTCCCACATATGCACCTTTAATAAATACCAATGATGTTTTCAATACTCATTTGACTTCACAAGAATCTTCGAACCCATTTGTATCACAAGATTTACCTCAACCATCACAGTCAATCGCATCTTTGAAAACCTCATTCCACAAATCCAGACCTTTTATCCATGCCTATACTCCCTTAAAAAATAATCCATAATCATCACAAAATCTTATTTTCACTTCTTTCCCCTTTCAACAACCCCCTCAAAGATTCTAATGCCTTTATCCAAAAATATATTCCCTTCCACAACATACCACAAAATTTGTTACCTCCTTGTAATCCATCCATCCTTCCTCCACATGAATATATCCAATCATTAGAAACTTTGATCTTTTAACCTACTTATAACATTCCTATAAAAATACCTTAGCAAAAATTACCTTCCAAAAAACATCCCACAACAATATCAATAATATCAACAACCTAATAAATTCTCATTTAATCAACCTAGTTCATCCTCATCTAACACACAACAACCATAGATTGACCCTCTTCAAGCCTTAATGAACTACATATCTAGCCTTGAATCCACTTCCATGGGTCCCAAGAATACACTATCATATGAAAAAATATGTAATGAACATATTCATCCCTAACTAATGTATAACACTAACCCTCCTCACCGGGATATTCCCAAATTCCTCGATTCTATAGTAAGGAAGATTCGCAACAAAGATATCCAGGCCTTTTTAATGCATATTACGTGATATCTCATGACTAGGACCTTATGCTTTCGAGGACGTTCCCTATGTCTTTTGCAGCACCTATTTTATACTAGTATTATAGTATTACACAATATTCTCTCTTTCATTCACACAACTCGTCCAACCTGCTTCTTAAAAACTTTTGATAAATATCACCTGTAAAATCACCATCACATATTTATATGCTATTAAAAAATTTGAATATGAATCCATTTATGATTTTATTTTTCCATTAGAGGGGTATAATCAATAATTTATCATTCTCTCTCCCATAGACAAAACTAATTGTTGACAATTTTTTCCTCCTGGACAAAAAATTGCCTAACAGGGCCCTAAAAGTGTTTACATGGCTAAAAGGAGCTTTTGAGTAGCTCGGTGAGATAATAGATGATACGAGTCATGCATTAGCCATAGTAAGTAACAAAGAAACTCGGGTGAGATAGATGGATGATCTCATCGAACTTAGGAGGACACATTAGCTCAAGTTCAATCTCACATGGTTGGGCTAACCATGTCAAGAGGATGATGAGCTAATAGGAACAAGTTTGGTGGCCCAAACCAAATATGCTGGGGTTCGCTCAGTGAAAGCTTGGCATCGGCAGAGTGCAGCGCACCGGTTTGTAGGTAGAATGAATGCTCATCTTGGTCAAAAGAGAAAAGGAACTCAACCAAGCTCAATACATAGTAAGTGAGAGTGAGCTCGAGAGAAAATTATGTCAAAGGAAAGAAATGGAAAATTTGTTCAACTCTAAGCTCACAAGCGGGAAACTTGAAGGAAGCTGGTATTCAAGCTAACTAACAAAATGGGAACTCCAAAGTCTGAAGTTTTTGGACTTTGGAAATCTTAGATTTTAGAGTTTCGGAAGCCGGACACGGAAAAACAAGAAAAAGGGCCTCAAACACCAAAACCCCAATGTCCGAAAGGCTCAAGAGTTTTTAGGGTCGACTCCCATTTCGAGGTCAATGATGCAATGATTAGGGGATTTCGGGTTTAAATTTAAGTTCGAGGTCAATGTAGAGGGCATTTCAGACTTTTAGAGGCTCTAATTTTAGGATTCGAGTTAGACGGTTTCACGGGTTTGAGACAAAGAAAGGTCTAAAAATTATAAAGTTCAAGTCTAAAATCTGAATTTCAAACTTTAAACATTCGTTGTTTTGGAAGGTCGCAGTAGGATCAATCGAATGACCAGTTTCATGGGTCTAAAAGGTGAAAGTTCTAAAACATGAAGTCTGAATTTTAGACTTCGGGGTTTCAGAGGTTTAGAGGTTTCATGCACCCATCCAAATGAATAGTAACATCAACCTCCAAAGTTAAACTTCCCAAAAGTCTAAATTTTTTTATTTTGGAGGTTGTAAGTCATTTTGAAGACCAAAGAAATAGAGCAAACCACTCGTATTTAATGCAAAGATGGCACCCCAATCTTCGGGATGTCCATAACTTTTGACTGGAGCTTGGATTTACAAAAGAGAGGACTTTTGGATGGTTTTTTAGATTTCTCACCTACCCAAATGATGAGGTATGGGCTTCCTTTATTTCAAAACAAGGAATATTACACGGAGGTACGGGTTTTACATTAGTACCCATCATTGTTGAAGGTCAATTCAATGCATTTTATGGTGGTCGAAGCAAGATTTCAATTTTCTTCATCTCTCCCTTCTCTCATTCTTCCTATATATTGTAAAGAGGGGCATTGTTTTACTGTTGGATAATTTTTCTTTGCACCCTCCCTTCTTCTCTTGTTTGTAAGTGAATTTGTGGAGTTCAAGCCTTTTATTCAAGTTATAATACAATTTTGTGCCTCTTGGACATTGTAATACATTGTATGAATTCTTTGGAGTAATAATATAGGTCTATGGATTAATTTCAAACCTCTCTTATGTTCATTTATTTCTTTGTATCTCTCATTGCAATCTCGGTTATATGTAAATGGTTATTGTATTACATGTTTAATGGTTTGTTATTAATGGTTAGTGGATTGTCATTAGTGGATTGATAAATGGTGTATTATCATCCTTCTTAATATGATTTTGGTTTCCATTTCGATGCAAAGTAGGTGTTCAACATTCCTTTTTGTGCATCACCTATGTTAGTTTAGGTTTAATTTCTTATAATCTTCTTAACCTTGTCTCCTTGGCAAGTTAGTGTAGATTTTAGAGTAGATCCTCTATAATTTTGATGTGTGCATCAAAATAGAGGAATAAGAACCAGCCTTCATGTAGAGGTTTATCCCAATTGAAAACTCCCACACTTTAGGATAATTCCATGTTTGATGAATCACATTGAATTCCTAAACCATCCACTTCATGAGCTCTCGGGGTGTTGTGATTTAACCATAATACTACATCATAGTATTTTCTCATTCATGTGTAAAATAGATTTCTTCCACACTTCAAATCCTATCATTTCAAATGTTTGATGAAGCCTTTTTTATGTCCTGTAAAATTGAGTTTTGTGATCTTAAATAATGTATATTTAAACATAGACCAAACAAAAAAATCTGATTTCTTGTCTAAATCATCTTCTAGTGAGGAAAACCCAAATCATCAACCAATTTCATAGTCATCAAATCTTCTTCGTAAGAACGTTCGAACACCAAAATCTACCACCCTCAACATAACTATACTCATAGATTTGTGAAACCTAAAGTTCGCTTTTACAATAAACTCCTCACCGCTAATATGATCTCTCTTCCACCTATCAATCCTATCGACACTTCCATCTTCAAACCCTCTTGGTACAAAGATAGTAAATATTATAAATACTATAGGGTCAAAGGTCATGACATCAAAAGGTTTCATTCATTCCACAATACCCTTCATGATCTAATTGAAAAATGAGAGCTACATTTTGAAAACCCTAATGCACCCTAGAATTAGGACCATGACATCTTCAAACATTCATTTCCTAATCATCCCGCATCGAGTATTAAAAAAAGTAGTGTGTAAACACACCATACCATAAACATAATCAATAAATCATCGTATATTACCAAATCCACACCCACGCTCACTTCCAAACACACACTTGAATCATTATTTGAACAATAAGAAACACCCCACAATGCTGTTGTCTAGAATGAACCATCTACATCCGTAACTATAGTCTCTTCCCCAAATCTCCCAAGGATCCTTGGAAAAGACCTAAAAATACCTAATCAACAAAATTATAATAATTTTCTATCATGACTTCGTGTTAGGGAATAAGAGATAAAATATGAGGAATAATCCCTTACAAAATCGCAATGAAAGAGAAACTAATATGTAGAAAATATTACAGATCTCAAATAAAAGGGCGAATAAATAACACAACACGAGAGACAAGATTTAACGTGGTTCACCCAATTTGGGCTAAGTCCACCAAGAATCACTAGCTCATATTTTATTACAAGCCTCTAATCTCTCGATACAATACCCAAATCCATTTGGAGCTATGCTCAACAAACTCTCTGAAATTCACACCCGAATTCAAAACACATTGGCAATACATTTACTTGTCTATGTATCATATGCATAAGACCATATAAATAGACAATTGCCTAAGCAGCTTGATACAAAACCATGGGTATTAAAACCATGGGAAAAAAGCATGGTATCAAAACCATGGGAAAAAATCCATGGGTATCAAAAAAATGGGTACCAAAAAACCATGAGCCCAAAAACAACCCATAATGGTTACCCATTACCCATGGGTTAATAAACCACCCATGAAAATTTGCTTCGAGGGCTTTGCCCTTGAACCCCCGACCCGCTTCACCGACGAGCGAGACCGCCGTAAAAATACCCGAGTGTAACACATAGAAGATGTACCACACTCTAACATGAAAATAGGCTCCACAAACATAAAAATCTCCCACTTGGAGACTGATTTTCACTGAGCAAGCTTCTCAACCCTTCACTTTCATCTGCGAAGGCCAAAAAAGTTGAACATAGCTTTAGTTTATCCCTTGTGACCACCTTGGTCATCATGTCTCGTAGGATTCGACTAGTATGATTCTTCTCGAACTTCAACTTATCTTCCTCCAAAATTTTCCCGATGAAGTGATATCTCAATTGTATATGCTTCATCCTAGAGTGGAAAGTAGAATTCTTACTTAGGTTTATAGCACTTTGACTATCACTATATAGCTTACATTCCTCCCGCTTATGCCCCAACTCCTCAAGCAATTTTTGTAACCAAATCATCTCTTTTATTGCCTCTGTGGTAGACACATACTCACCTCCATGGTTGACAAAGCCACCATCTTCTCGTAGTCGTGAAATTTAGCTCACTACTTGTCCCACCTATAGTGTAAATATAACTGTCGTGCTCCTCCTACCGTCTACATCTCCACCATGTCTTAATCTACATAACCACATAAAGTGGTGTCTCGATCCACTGTAGCATAAAATTGTCCCCATGGTCCCTCTCAAATACCGAAGGATCCACTTTACTGCTTGCCAATTCTCTTTACATGGATCAATCACAAATCTAATCATAGCTCCCACTGCATGGGCAATATCAGGCCTAGTGCACACCATAGCATACATCAAACTACCAACTGCTGATGAGTAAGGTACCTTGACATCTGGTTTCTTTCCCGCTCTATCTTGGGACACTTCTCATTTGATAACTTAAAATGGCCTCGCCAAAGGAGTCCCAACCGGTTTAACATCCTACATGTTAAGCCTATACAATACCTTCTTAATGTACTCTTCCCGAGATAAATTCAGCTTCTTTCATTCCTATCCCGAGTTATCCTCATACCAAGGATTTTTATGACCATCCCCAAATCCTTCATATCAAAGGATTCACTTAGTTGTTTCTTGATTACTTTTATTTCCTACATGTTTTTACCGCAACCAACATGTCATCAACATACAAACACAATATAATATAAATTCCATCCTCAAATTTCTTTGTATACATGCAATGGTCGAATGACATCTAATATAACCTTGCTCCATCATGAACCTATCAAAATTCTTATACCATTGACGTGGAGCTTGTTTCAAGCCATACAGTCTTTTCTTCGCCATACACACCATCTCCTCTTTACCTTTGACCTCATAGCCCTCTCGGTTTCGCATATATAGTTCCTCCTCCAAATCACCATGGAGAAATGTAGTCTTTACATCTAAATGTTATAAGTGCAAGTCTTCTGCTGCCACTATTCCAAGAATAGTTCTAATAGAAGTCATTTTTACTACAGGAGAAAAGATCTCAAAAATCTATACCTTGTTTCTGTGCAAAACCCTTGACCACCAACCGTGCCTTATATATTTTATTTCCTCATTCGTATTTAAATTTTTACACCCACTTGTTCTCGCAATGCTCTTTTTCCTTCCGGTAGCTTCACCAAATCCCAACTCTAGTTCTCCATGAGAGACTTATGCTCCTCATCCATGGATTCCTCCCACTTATTACCGGCATCTACCCGCATTGCTTCATCAAAGCTCTCTCGGCTCTCCACTATCGGTGAGTAATAAATAATAAAGAGAAGGAGAAAATGTTCAGGTTCTTTTCTTACCCTAGAAGACCTTCTCACTATAGGATTTTGGGGTCCCTATTGAGTCGGTTCCTGAACTGATTCATGGGTCATTGTCCCATCCGGAATATCCTCTACCACTACATATTCTTTCTTGGATTCTTCCCTATTTTCCTACAATCACTAATACATGACTTTCTAATTAAAGACCACATCCCTAGACCGAATGATTTTCTTGTCCTTAATACTCCAACATTAAAATCCAAATTCATCACCACCATAACCAATGAAAGTACATTTTTCTGATTTAGCCTCTAGCTTGGTCCTATCATCCTTGTCTATATGAACAAACACCTCACATCCAAAGACTCTAAGAAATGAATAATCAAATTTCTTACCATACCAAGCCTCCTCAGGTATGCCTCCATCCAAGGCACTTGAGGGTCCTCTGTTTATCAAGTACACAACAGTGCTCAATATTTCGCCTAAAAGGAAAGAAGCAATCATGTATGTAACCTCATGCTCCTAGGATGTTCCATTATTGTTTTGTTCATCCTTTCGATACCCTAGTCTCTCGCGGAGTTCCTAGAACTATCTTTTCCTATGGATTCCATTCTTAGAAAAGTAATCATTAAATTCATTGCTGCAATACTCCCCTCCATTATCTGACCTGAGACATTTTACCTTAAGACTGTTTCATTCTCTACCAAGGCTTTCCATTTAACAAAATTGTCAAATACATCAGATTTGTTTCTAATACAATAAACCAAAACTTTCCTTGTTGCATCATCAATAAAAGTAACATAATAACTTGAACCCCCAAGAGATGATACATGAGCTAGCCCCCACACATCAAAATGCACCAGCTCTAACTTACTCTCTTTCTTTGTAGGTCTAACCTTGATAAACCTTACTCACTTCTGTTTCCCATATATGCAGTCCTCACATAACTCCAAACATGTTTCTGTATATCCAGAAAATTCTTCTTTATGATGTCCATGCCCTTATGGCTCATATGACCGAGCCTATAGTGCCATAATGTTGTATCTACATCTAAAGCCACAAGATTACAATCATTAGTACTATCAATGGATAAATACAAGGTTCCAACCTTCTTACCTCTTGCCACCACAAGAGCACCCTTGGTAACCTTCCAAGAGTCAACTATAAATATCACAGTACAACCATCACTTCCCAATTGCCCCGCCAATATCAAATTTCTCCTTAATGTAGGCACATGTCTGACATCCTTCAATAGCCATGTATTCCCATTCTGCATCTTAACCTGAATAGAACCTTTTCCAACTATACTGCAAGGCTCATCATCACCAAGAAAAACATGCCCAAAATCCCTTGAACATAATCAACAAAATAATGCCTATGTGGAGTAGCATGAAAAGAAGCCCTTGAATCTAAAACCCAAGATTCAGTAATATTATGTAAAGAAAGAATCAAAGCATCCTGGCATACATTACCCGATGCCACATTTTCCTCCTTGTTTTCTTCCTGTTGTTTCTTCTTGTCCCGAAGCTCCCAACAAATTCCTTCTTTACATACCCATACTTTCCACAATTCCAAAGATACAATCTTTCTCTTGGATTTTGACCTTGCCTAATCTTTTGATTTTCCACAGCTTCCTCTATTCTTTTGTCTCCCTCTAGTTTCCACTATCAAAGCATTCCCTGAAGTAGAAGATTCCCGATGTTTTTCTTCACATTTCCTCACTTAGAATCACCCCTACAACATCCTCAAACTTCAACTTCGAGTTAGATGGAACCGAGTTGCTTATCGCCATTACAAAGGCTATTCCAACTTTCAAGTAAAGAGCATGGAATTAATAAAGCCCTAACTTATTCATCAAATTATATTGTAACCAAAGCTAGAATATTCACACCATATTGAAATCATTTAAATGATGTGCTACTTGAACTATTCTCGAGACATATTCATATTAAACAACTTTTTCATTAAAAATATCTTATTAGAGGCGGGGGTTTTTCATATAACTTCCTAATGCATCCATCAGTTCTTTTGTAGTCTTTTCCTTTGAAACATTAAATAATACCGAAGATGCAAGACACAACCCAGATCATTCTAAGGGCCTTCCGATCCAAAAAATCCCATTCTGCATCTCTGTCATACTCGAGGGTTTGTTCACCTTCTCAAACAACGAACTATAAAGAACCTTATGATAAAGGTAATCTTCCATCTACATCTTCCAAAGACTAAAATTCTACCCATTGAATTTATCAACCCTAGATCTTCCATCATCTACCATAGCTCCCACTCAAGATAAAACTTTCCCTTCGCAATTCAACACTTCAACAAACCAAACCAGGCTCTGATACCAATTGTTAGGGAATAAGAGATCAAATATGCGGAATAATCCCTTACAGAATTGTAATAGTAGAAACTAATATGTAGAAAATATTAGAGATCTCAAATAAAAGTGCAGAATAAATAACAAAACACAGAGAGACAAGATTTAATGTGTTTTACCCAATTTGGGCTACGTCACCAAGAATCACTTGCTCATATTTTATTACAAGCCTCCACTCTCTCAATACAATACCCATATCCATTTGGAGCTATGCTCAACAAACTCTACTAATTCACACCTGAATTCAAAACACATTTGTAATAAATTTTCTTGTCTATGTATCATATGCATAAGACCATATAAATAGACAATTGCTTAAGAAGTTTGATATAAAACCGTGGGTATCAAAACCATGGGAAAAAAGCGTGGTATCAAAACCATGGGCAAAAAACCATGGGTATCAAAACAATGGGTACCAAAACCATGGGCCCAAAAACATCCCATAACGGCTACCCATTACCCATGGGTTAATAAACCACCCATAAACATTTACTTCGGGAGCTTCGCCCACAAGCCCTCGACCCGGTCATCGGTGAGCAGGATCGCCATAAAAATACCCGAGTGTAACAGATAGAAGATATACCACACTCTAACATGAAAATAGGCTCCACAAACATAACACTTCGCAGCCCAATATCATCTACATGACCCCCAGAGTTTCCTTCCTCCCCCATCTAAAAAAGTCACTATTATAAACCATTCCACAACTCAATTACATAGAATCAAGCATCATCCCTCTATCCTCGTCCCCCATCCTCGTCCACACCATCTATCACTATGAAGTTATACTAGAAAGAAATCTTCAACAATCACTCATAGTGTTACCTCCTCTTAAACCATCCAACACTCGAGGTTAGAATCCTTCTTGGTATAATTTTTAAGCCTTCTACGACTACCATTAAACACCAGGGCACTCTATATAATAATGTAAATCCTTTCATGTAACCATTAAAAATATCAAAGATAAAGGCATCCACCCTTCTAAGGTACATAAATCAAATAAACCTCACCAAAAACCTATAACATCATTAGCCCCTAATATCAAAGAATACTTGAGTAAACTCCTACCACATTAGATTGATGTTATTCACATTACTAACCAAGCTCGTACCCATGAACCCAATAATTTAGAACGAAATATACTGAAAACATTCATCATTTCCACCTCTAAAACTCACCTCTTCCTCATCCAAAGATAAACCTAAGGTTTCCATTCCTCTAGCCCCTGATACCTCAAATAAAACATCACAATAAAAGACTAAAATCTCCATTCTAGTTACACCTCCATCTTCCACTATAGTACAAAAATTTGTTATTAATCAATTACACCAGGCTTCTATTAAAATGTCACTTTACAAGCTGGTTCAAACATTGACATCGACCTATCTAGGTTTGTCTCGCCATATCTTCCCCTACATTTTTGGGATGAGAAATGTTTAATCACCATTGGTAATACTCTGGGTAAAACCATGGCTATTGACACAAAAATGACCTTGTATGAGTATACTATGTATGCTCGCATTTTAGTTGATATGAACACCTCAACGGATTTTCCTGCCTCTGTTGATCTTATGGTGGAGGATCAAATTTGGACTCAAAACTTGGATTATGAAGGTTTCCCCTTCAGATGCAGAACCTTCTTTTCACTTGGACATCTAGCTATGGATTGCATTAATGGGAAGAAACATGCAAGTAAACACACTTCTTGGTGGAAGAATGTGGATCCAAGTTTGTTGGTTGTTTACAGTCATTCTGATTGCGAGTTTGAATATGGATCTGCAAATGAGGAAATAGATTTAGTGAAGGTGTAGGTTCTCCCTTTGTCTAACAAGGTAGAGGAGAGTTGTGAGGCTGGGACTTCACCCTCTCCTCTTCGTATTCATCCGGATAACAATAAAATGGAAATGATATTACTGGTTCACTCATCCGAAAATGTAAATTTGAATGTTGGTAATGGTTGGTCCAAGGTGCACAAAAGAAAGAAAAGGAACATTGAATCCCTTAAGATGCACCTTCAATCCCATGGGAAGGGTTCAAAGGGATGAGCTTTTGGTTTTGTGTTTATGTTGTTAGTTTGTACTGTTAGTTGTGTTGTCCTTGATTTTCAGGTCTTTGTTTGGTAGAGGCTACTTCTTTCTTTCCTCATCATTATATATTTTTCTCCTTATTGTATGGGGTAGGGCCCCTTAACCTACTTTTATCTATAATAAAAATAAAAAAACATCTCCATCACATAAATAAGAGATTATTGAATCCCTCTAATCTATATCGACACACAGATGATTCCAACTCTTTCACATATTTCAAGGTGCTCTCAAAATAGACTAAGCTATTTCCTTTGACTCTACTAAAATACCATCACTTCAGCTTGAAGATAAAAATTTAGCTCTCTTCATTACAACCCAAATCAATGGTGTCCTCATCGAGAGGGTAATGTTTGATGGGTGCACCACAATAAACATCATCTCATCCATCCCCTATAGCAAACTCGATTATTACAAATACTATTATTTCTCAAACACTAGTACTCCTTTGTGCTTTCAACGATATAATCTACCCACATTAGGTAATTTGATTTTTCCTCCTAAATTGTGCGTCAAAACCCTACCTAAGATCTTATACATCATAGAGGGAGAGTTCCAATATAACATGTTATTAGGATGACCTTTGATACACACCATGCATTGTTTCCCTTTGATGTTTCACTAATGTCACAAATATGAATACAAAGGTAAGACATTCATAGTCACAGCAAATCCTAATCCTTTCCATGATTGTAATATGACATACCGCCAAAATGAAATTTTCATCCGGAAATAAAAAACCTTTGACAAAGAGTCCACCAATACACCCATTCAATCATCCAAACTACTGATTAGCTCCTCCATTGAAGATGTTATGGAACATCTTTCACTAGGGGAGTATCGTGTCCTTGTGCTTAACTTGTTTACCAAGCCTAAGATATAAGGAAGAAAAGAAACAAAACCAGTCTATGAGCCTGAAATTGTAGACAATATCTCCTATGGAAATTCATATCTAAAAACCAACCTAATCTAGGAGGGGAACGACCAAACCTCTTTATACTATAATCACCAACACCACGACATGCCATTTAAATTTGATTTTGACTCTTTAAACAATCCTTCCTTCATTCAAATGTAACTTCACCACGACGCATGAAAAGTATTTGGATTTGTACGCTATGAACAAGGAATACATGATTTGATTTACCTATAATCTCTTCAAATTCATGAAAATTACAAGATAGGATATAAAATGCCCTTCGTCGAATCATCTTCTCAAACCACATCTGTATGCATCACTAAACTAGAGTCACCACCATCCATAGAACTTAACAACCCCATGGACATAGATGACACCATCTCCATCCCACCGAACATTGTTTTAGTCAACACTATTTCCTTAGGACCTTTAAATTATCAATCCAATTATGTCACTAACTAACTTCCTCTCATTTTTCTAGAAATGACTGAACAAGAATATCCCACCATCAACACCCTCCAATGCCATGATGATCAAGAAATCTTATCCCATATGGGATCTAATGACCATTTCCTTCAAAAATCCTTACCACCTGATACATCAACCCTCCTTAATGAATCCACCATCATAGAAAAGTTGTTCATCGTTAAATCCACAATAATTAAAACACTTCATCGATTTCTTATCAAAACATAGCCAAGATATTGTTTGGTCCTTCAGTGATATGTTAGGTATTGACCCCAATATCATCATACATAATGTCTTCACTTATCCTAATGCAAAACTTGTCTAATAGAAAATACAAAGTGGATGCACCCCGTGTGGATATTCTTATTAGAGAAGGGTTACAATGTCTTCTTTCCGATAATATCATCATACCCATTGACTATCGAAAATGGGTGTCCAATATCATACCCATAACCAAGGCCTCCTTCAAGTTATGCATCTGCACCGACTTCAAAGATCTCACTCTAGCCTTCACTAAATATGATTTACCTCAAAGAATATTGATCAAATAGTCTACTTAATAGTAGGTCACAAAATTCTCTCCCTCATGGGTGGATTTTCTTGTTATAACAAAATCCTCATCTCCACTAATGATCAATACAAAACATCCTACATTAACCCTAGGGGACCTTTTACTACCATGTTATATCCTTCAAATTAAAAATTTCGAGCCACTTATCAACATTCAATGACATACATATTTCATGATCTTATCAAGAAAATAGTAAAAAATTACGCTGATGATATTTTAGGAAAATATAAACAATGCAAAGATCATCTTTCTATCCTCAATCAATCTTCATTTGTCTTATCAAGTATTTCCTTCACCTAAACCCCACTAAGTGTGTTTTTGTGTTCTCACAGGGTAAAACACTAGGGTTCATCATGTTTATCGAGGTATTGAAGTAGATCCACCTAAAATCAACACAATCATTGAAATGTCTCCTTGAAATATTAAACAACTACGTAAACTTCAAGGTAAACTCTAGTCTATATGATGTTTCATATCTTAATTATCGAGATGCTTATCAACCATTTCACAACCTCCTTTGTAAATTTGTTGACTTTATATGGGATATCAATTTTCAAAATGATTTCAATGAGCTCAAAAATATTTTTATCACCACCCATACTCGTACTTCCTCACGAGGGGGACCCCTTCTATCTCTACATATCTACAATAGATCATGCTTTAGGTTTTATGCTCGCTCACTTAGATAAACAAGGTTGTGAACCAGCCATTTATTACAAAAGGTGTAACCTCCATGAATACTAAACTAGTTATAATAAAGAAAAAAATTATGTTGCACTTTGAAATTTGTGACTGATAAAATATGACAATATCTCACGAATCAAAAAAAATCATTGTTGTCACCAACTTTAACACACTTGAAATTATGCATTCTAAACCATACCATAGTGACAATATACCTCGGTGAATTATTCTTATGATAAGTTTCAACTTGAATTCATATTGTTATCAAAAATTTAACCCAAAGATATTTTGATAACTTGCAAAATTTGTTTAAACTCGTATATATATAAATGGTGAAAACAAGAAATCTAGATTTTGGGGGAATGCCTTTTCTTTTCTCTAACTTCCCCATTCAAGGAAAATTTGAGCTACAAAAATTTGCAAAAAATTGAAAAAAGAAAAAACGGACCTATTTTAATGTATTGCGGTGGTTCTATGGGATGTGGGTGGGATGACTCGCAGATTTTACTAGGGTTCCTCGTCCTTGACTAGGCTCCGAAATTCTAAGAAAATAATGTATTGTGGAAAAATCAGGTCCCCACGGCCCAGTGGTCTAAGTTCCATTGTGTCTCAAGTTCCCCATAATGTTGATTTACACTATTTACAAATAAATAGAAGCGGGTCCTTTGTGTTGTGGAAAAGGTGGAAGTTCACGGCCTAGGTGGTCCAAGTTCCATATGGCCGTAAGTTTCCCAAAAATATGATTTTCTTGATTTGCAAAGGAATTGAAGAATACTCTTTGAAATGTAGATAGGGTGGAGTTGGATGGCCCGAGTATCTTGAGGGAGTTGGGAAGTGAGTAAGTGGAAAGGAAAAATATTTCCAAATTCTATATGGTGTCGCCCAAGTATAGACTATGAATCACGGGCTTGTGAAAGCAGAAATGTTTGTAGTAAGCTGGATGCAGGTAAGGATGAAGTTGATGGCCTAGGTGACCCTTGTACTCTCATGCCATGAGTTCCCCGAAAACCTATAACACCTACAATGCGAAGGGAAATGTAGATTATGCGATCCCGCGTGGAACACCCTGACCCTGAACTTTAAATGGGCATGACTTTTGTCTCGGAGCTCCGAGTTTTACAAAATTGAAATTTTCAAAAAGATATCAATAGTTTTAGTAAGGGTATGTTGGTAAAAATAAAAGAAACATCTCTAGCTCTAATAATTTAAATTCCCAGTCCCATAAAATGCAATAAATCCATGGCAAACTCAAAACAACCGCTCACACTCGAAAAGCCACAACTTTTACAATTCTCAACGGACTTTAACAAAATTGGTCTTGTTGAAACTGTGAATCCAAGAAAGATGTGCATCAACCAAGAAATGTAGAAATTTATGAATTTTTTATGATGATTTTAAAGAAAACATTTTAGGTTTTGAACATTGATTTTATTAGTGGTTGGAGAGGAATTTAATGAGCATGGGCAGCCATCTTTCTCTAATGCAGTTACTGCACCCATGATATTTCTTCTCCAAGTCCAAAACCACCAACCAAACTCATTCATCATGATTTATGATTGATGGGAAAGGGAATTTTAGGAATTGCATCCCCTCTCTCTCTCCTCTCAAAATTCTATAAATTGGAATACTTTGGGCTCATTGTAAAGGAGGATAGTCCGAGTAGAAAAAATCTATCATTTTTGTTTTGTGAAGCCAATATACTACAAGCCTTTGTATTGGACTCCTTGCATTGTGATCCAAGTATTTACTTTGTAATATTTTGGACTGTACATATTAATGAAGCAATAGATTCAAGTTTGTAGATGTATCTTCTCTTGTTGGGTTTGTTGCATTCTCCTTACCTCTCTAATCTTATCAGCAGATGTTTGTGTATATTTTATTCTCTTTAAAGGGTATATTATTACTGTGTATGCATGAAAATGTATTTTGAATGTTATTATTAGAGTGTGGATAACTTTCATCACCCTATTTGATTTGTATTTTGCTTCCGTTTTCACACATTTGAGGTTGTCCTCGTTCCCTTATTTTAGTGCATCAACTTTGTAGTATAGTTTTCCTTCATTTGTATGTTATTTCTCTCTCCCTAGTCCCTTGAGAATTTTAGTATAGAGATAATTTGGTAATTGCAGCAAGTTGGGGGACAATTAAGTGGACATCAAATCCTGAATTTTACATCAAAAACAAGAAACATCAAATTTAGTCTTCGCGGACTTGAACCATGCCGAAAATTCAAAAATATGTCATAAAAATGGTACCATCGTGTAGGGGAGACTATTAGATTTGTAGAAATATTGATTTTAAAGTGAATATAATAGGATAAATATAATTTTTTAATTTTTTACTAATAGTAGGTCTTTAAGACATTTTTTCCGTGAATTGTTATGTCTACATTTAAGACTAAAAATTTTATTTCACTTATTAGAATGTGATAAAACTTATACAATCCCAGCCATGGTGAAATTATATACATGTTCAAAAAAATTATTTGATTTCAATATTTTTGATGAAGTTATGGTGGGCAAATGGAAAGTTCTCTGTTTTCTTTATGTTTTCATACCACTTTCACGGAAAAAATCATAAAAAATAAAATATTGCTCAAAAAATACAAAATAAAATCTATCCCAAGATAGATAACGGCATATAACTTCTCACCAAAGGAAATATATATATATCAATTTTTGGTCATCCAAATCGTAGGCAAACAGACTACAATCTTATAGGCATTTTTAAAAAAATACCAAGTCATTGAATTTTGAGTGTTTAATATAGCTAAACTTGTCCATTTTTAAAAAAATAGTAGTTTAGAAACTAGATTCTGGATGCTATGATTCATATTGATATAATTTTTCTAATTTTGAGTGTATGCATTGCTAATAATCCCTACAAGTTGATATTATATTGTTGTTTGCAATATGACGTCCACTTATGACCCCTTTTTTGTCCACCAAATTGCTACACTTACCCAGTTAATAGCTTCATTTTTGAGGAATTAGTTTGCACTAGGATTAGGAAGAAGAACCATCTTTCTCTATAGGTATATCTAAAGTAGCAAGTACCAAAACTTGGAGATTATTTCCCTATTACCCAGTCACACCATGAGCTCAAGCACACAAACTTATGCAAATCGAAGGGTGTTATGATTCGGTGATAACATATATCACACAATTCTATTAAATTTCAAGTTATTGAATAGACCATCTTGTTGAATCATCCCTTCTTGATACTCACCTTCCTCATAAACAATTTCCTGATGAATCCATAAACACTATAAATGAATTTGAATTTGTTCCCATCAAAATGACTGCTTCTTTCATGGATTTAAATTCCTTCAAGGGAGATAGGTTGGTGTCATTATCATACCCTCTGGGGGATTCCTATTTCACTTTCACTTAAAATTAACTTTAAATGTACTAATAATATGGCACAATATTAATCTTTAATCATGGGTCTCACCACTGCTATCCTAATTGGTGTTCATATCTTATAAATCTACGAAGACTCATAACTCATCATCAATCAACTCAAAGGACAATATCAATGTAAAAATGAAATATTAATGAAATATAGAGCCAAAATTGATTTCCTCCTTAGAGCCTTTGATCATTACACTATCCAAACAATTCCACGATCTTCCAACAAATTTGCAGATACTATACCCTCTTTAGGATCACTCACTCATCCCATTACAAATCAAGAATCAACTAAAATTCCCCAACTATTTGTAATCATTCAAAGATTGGATCACCCCTCACACCAAAACAAACTCACTCCTATCGACACTATTAAAAATCATTAAATTGATATATGGTATTCTCAAAAATTTGAGTATATTTCTGAATCTAAAATCCCTTATGATTTATCATGAAACGTTAAATGATCATTTCTTCAATGTGTCACTCGTTACATCATTATAGGCAATATCTTATATAAATGGGACTTTAAGGGCCTCTTATTAACATGTCTTAAGTCTCAATAATTTATCAAAGTAATCCAAGAAGTCCATCACGATATATGTGGTGGAAATTTAAATGGTAATTTCATCGCTAAACATGTTTTACGACCCGATACTATTGGCCTACTATCAATCATGATTATTGTGCTTACCTCAAGAACTATGTCAAATGTCAACAACAATCGACCTTATCCATGTCCCTAGTCAAGTCTTACAAACTTCTCATGATTTATGGGCTTTCAATTCCTTTCACTTATAGTCTTTCTAATGTTAGCTTTTGATCATCATGACAATAGTTATATCTAATACCTTATCCAATAATCAACTAGTCATCATCTCATCATAATGATTTAGAAGCATATGTTTTTCCATCACTGTCCTTATAAATCTTAAAGATGAGCACCATGGTTTTGTTCATCACAAATTTAATTGGACAAGTTCCTCTTTAGTAGAAACCCCATAACCATTACATCCATCTGACCTTGAACCAACTAAAATCATGTCATGGGGCACATATGTGTAGTTCATGTATACATATTTCCCCATCTTGAAACAAAGTAGTAGGGTTTTCCCTCGAGATCAAATAAAATTCAAAAATATCGGAGGATGCTCTTTATAAAAATTCAAAAATAATAGGTTAATCCCTCAAAGGACAGCTATTCAAAATTTATCAAAATTAATCAAACCAAGGTAAACCAATCCCTATATTGAAAATTACCAATCAAAATCATATACTAATCCCTCAAAGGATGGCTATCTATATAAATCAAATTCAAATTTTTATACTACTCCCTCGAAGGATGGATACCTATACATAAAAGGCTTCCTACATCGATCATCTTCAAATATTTAAAATATCAAAAATAATCCTCAGAAATATTCCCATATTAATTAATTTTCTCATCAAAGAAAACCTCTCGCATCAATCAAAATTCATGGAAAATCACAATATTTAAAGTTGGGGCATTCCTTAATGAGACATTTGATATGAGAACCCTCTTTCCCACATGACCTATACATGTCAAACTCCTTTCATGTCCTATGAAGGTACATATAATCACTTCATCTCTATAATTGAGGTTTTACATATCACTATCCACTGATAGTCTTGTCTTAATATTCATAAAGGCTAAAAGCACAACCATTTTGACATATTTCTACCCATTACGTATGTATCAAATCCATATCAAAAGAAATGATTCTATTTTTTACTCCTACTTCAAAAGGATAGAACACATTTTGATTTTTTTATTAGATATTAAGTCACATCATCATCCAAATCACATTTAAAATCATAAATTCATATATATAATAAAATTCCCAAATACATCATCAAGAAGTCTTTGTATATCATCAAAGGATTCACAAAGAGTCGTATACATATCAAAATCTACAATCACAATACACATAATCACTCTCCAGTAAACTGGACATCTCTCAGAATCTCACTAACATGGATAGCACTCCCATCACCTCCACCACCCCCGAATACCCCCATCACCACCGGCTCCTCCATTTGGCCCATAGGTGGCTGATGTACACTTCCTATAGTCTCACTAGACACTTCCCCTCACTGCACTAGATGATCCGAATATAAAATTTTATTGGGTAACGATGTATGACCATATCCTCATAATATGAAAAGTCTTCCTTCAAGAACTAATAGTTAATCGCACCGATCATATACGGTACCCTAAACTGACTACTAGCATGTACCCGAGATGTCAACTCCTCACCATATATAGAGGACCACAAAATATCTAGGGCCTTCTTCAAAGTGTCTCACTACTAAGGATATTGATCTTGATTAGCTACTACATGTGCCAATTATCTTATGATTCTATCTCAATCTGCTATGAGACCATTTCTATCTACAATTAGTGTATCCCTCACCAAAACCAAATCATCTCACTCTCTAATAAGACTATCCCTCTCATCCTCCACTTTGGCCTTCTCATTTGTAAAGTATGTCACTACGGCTCGTAATTCCCCCTCATCCTCCTCATCCTCATCATAACTAACATTCGCTACCTATTTTTCTTCCTCTACCCAAGCACGCACCCTCCTCTCCCTCTAAATCATTCATGTCCTCTTGAACTCATCATCTGTTTTCATCCGCCACTAAGTATATTATGTAGTAACCACAACATCATCAATAGGAACTAAATCCCCCTCCTCATTAATACCCATAGCCCCTACTCCTCTACTATCACAAAAAAACACTCTACAGCTTCTTTAGGAGTCACTATATCCCCATCCTTCCATCTATAAAGAAATTTCTCCACAAGTACATACTTTATCAAAGTAAATTACTATCTAACAGAAAAAATAACCATCTTATGCTCCCTCCTCTTCGTATTTGTATCCATAAGTTCTATTGTGTCCTAACAAGCTCATCCTCACATCCAAGCTATTTAGGAAATCCTACGTAAGGCCTCCACATCACATAACCTACTTGTAATCCTATATAAATATATCTATACTTGACTCACCTTATTCATCCTCTTTTCCTGAAACTTATCCTCTCTCCATCTCATAAAACCAATAAGCATATAGATGAAACCACCCAATCACAAACCCCGAGGATGAGCAATGGGTATATTCTTGAATGCTCAACAATGTAACAAAAATTTCACATCAATACCAAACCTTTTGTGGAGTTTCCTAGCCAAAAATCTCTATAATTTTGCGCTAAGAATGTTGGTGCCTACTCAACAATAGTCTAACTATTCATCATATTCACCACTACTCCCATCATCATCCATAGACACTCACCTCCTCCAGAATTAAGGAGGTTAAAACATGAGATAGTTATCATCATCATCATCATACGTGTGCGCCCTTTATCTTAATGGGAAATAAAAATCTTGATAACTGAAAGCCCCGACAATTAATTCAATTCATGCACCTCATTCCCATACAACCTTTGGATAACACCATCTCTATTAGAATAATCAATATTATAAATTCCCTCTCTATGCACTGGTAATCTCATAATCCTATGTATATCCTCAACTATTCTAGTAATCTCCCTTTTTAACCAAACCAATTCCAAAATAACCACTAACATCTATGAATCCGCATATAACCCCGCATCCCCACAAAACCTACCGCATCTACTCGAGCCCAATCATCATCCATCATATATCAAAGATTCAAAGATTCAATTTCACATCCACCTATATAACAATAAAAAAATCAAGATTAAAATCCACTATCAAAAACATCCCAAAACTCTACCTAAAACATCCACTTCACTACAAAAATATTCAAAAAAGTTTTTCTATCAAAAATCGATGAGACTAATCACTAACAATTCAATGAATCAATGATGGTTCCTACGATTCCCAAATCCAAACCTCCAAATAGACAAAAATGGTAAATAAAAAACAAAATAGAAAAATTCATCAAAAAATAAAACAAATTAAATAATCACCTCTGCTTGCATTGTCCACTGTGTGTACTAAAAACAAATATCACTATTTCTAGCTCCATCGCATTCTCAATCACTTTGCTTTTAGCTCATTCGCTCTCCCCCAACCATGCAAATTCGGTCACAAAAATGCATTGTTCATCATTACCCTTGGCTTATATAGCCCCAAAACCCCTTTCATGCCAATCACGATGATTCCTTGAATTTCTAGCGATTCATCACGCTTTCCCATGATTTCTTGAATCACCGACGATCCCCGTTATTTTAATATTTCTTTATATCCACATCAAATTATCTAATTTTTTCAACACACTATCTCATTTAAATGGATTCTAATCCTCACAATGTTAAATAATGAACAAAAATTATTTCGCACATGTCATATTTCTATAGTATGCATGCCCTTTAGCCCTCCATCACTTCACTTCCACATCATTTCAACCTACCTTTATCCATCATATGTCCATAGGTAATGGACCCTTTTCTTCCCCTACCATTTGATTCAATAGTAACATTACTTGTTTCGATACCCTAGGCTCGGGTAACTTTTTACGAAATGCATTTCAAACTTATCCAACTAGCCTATCAAACTAGTGTTCCTTACACTTCGCTATACTCATTGTATTTTGAGGGGGTCACCCATACTAATAAATCTACCAATGTTTTTGTCTATCATTTCTCCTACACTAAAATACTAAATAAAAAGAGAAAATGTAGACACTTAAAAATCACACTCCTTTATCACTTACATTATCTACACAATACATTAATCAAACCCATCATTTAATTCATATATCCCCTATCCTAAGTCTAAAATCCTCCATCATATTTACCTAGCATAAATATTATCAACAACTGTAAAATATACCCTTAAATCTATACTTAACCACTTGAAAACCAAAAGAAAAATAAAACAAATAAAAAACAAACCATTTCATAACAATTTAAACGTCTTTACCTCGAAGAAAAATAACCCTTCACCACTTACCAAGACTCCACAAACCAATTAAAATTAATTTAGAAGTAGTTTTAACCACTTTACCTCTCAAAATCCCAAAACTCTATATGGTTGGTGATTCAGTTCAATTGCTAGCGATTATAAATAGTAGTTCTCTACTCTTTCTATAGGATCCTCAATTTTGAATCTTCAAGCCCCAACTTCCTTTCTAAAGCATTAGTATCTCGGATTCCACCAGCCAACAAAAAGACATCAAATCTATCACTAGGAATTATCAAATCATTAACAAGTTTTTACCAGTCCTTTGTAGACCAACTTTCATCACCCAATCTGTAAAATGCATCAAAAAACAACCTCTATCAACTCATATAATCCCCAAACAAGGTTTGAGGTGTTTTTAGCTTCACTACACTTTCAAGGTATTCCTGAAACCTTAATTTATCTTTTATAAATAAAATTTAGCTTTTAGTTAGTCTCAAATATCATTTTGTATCATTAGACACTCATTTTTATTAACTAGTCAAATTTCACCGAAATCACCGGTGATTAGCCTAATCTCTCTCGACAATTCCTTTCAATATGTCATGTGTCAAATTTATTAAATTTTTGTCAACTTTCTTTATTAGTTTTCATAATATCTGTTTATTTATACCATGTCTTTGAGAATGGATCTCTGTTAGAATGCAACACCTAGTCAATCACATGAAATTACAAATATTTATTGGCTTTCAATAGTCCAAGACACATTTTTCTCGGGAATAATATAATATCCTTCATGAGTTCACACTTTGCATAACTCAATTTGCTTGACACTTTGACCAAAACATTGAAGATTAATTTGAATTCCTTCACGAGATCAAACAAGAAACTAAATATTTCTAGTATGACTAATTTGAGCATGTAAAGATCACACCTACCATCATTTGGGCCACTTTTGAAGACGCATGAGAACCTTCTCACTCATCTATATTTCTAGAGCTTCTCATCTTATCTCTACATATATATATTTATTGTATATCTTTATCTTCATTTATATCATTCTTTTTCCAATATACTTAATTGTCTAAAGGCGAGCTGAAATCCTCTAAGGAAATCCCTTTGCATTCCTTGAATCAGCCTTTTCTGAGTAGCTCACCTATCTATTTATCTAATCCTTTATGTTTAGCATATTTAACTGTAGTTTACTTTGCATGATAGGGATACTTTCACATATATCCAAACTTGATCAACTTATATCGAACATCAGCTTTAGTATTGATCTCTATGGCTATCGGTAAACCCCACATCTTCTGAGGTCAATTTTTTTTATTATTTCACTACATTAATCTGAGTAGAAAATTAAAATCATCTCTTAAAAACACTATCCACCAATCATCAATTCACTATCAATCAATTTCGCACTTAGGAGAAATTTCTATCCTACCTCTTTTGAACAAGGGTTTCAAACATAAAAAAAAGGTGTTTACATTATTAACGTTCATTCATAAAAATATGATGATGAAATTACCTCATTAGTTTTTTGAAGCCTTATATAATCAATTTATAAACATCCTTCAAAGCTAGAAGGTCCCAAGAAAATCACATAATTTAGGGTGAGCATCATAAGGTGTAATTCAAGCTTGAAAACAACCTTTCTTGGACCCTATTTCACCAAAATTGATATAATCTACAAAATTCTCTTGAGAATGACTCAATTTTTTCTAAAACCTCTAGGAAACTTGTTTTCATCATCTTCAATAATCAACATAGATCAAATATCACTCTAACTTCTTGTCCCATCTGATTCGTAAGACTATCCCTTCGGGTTTTACATGGTTTAGAATAGGTTTAACACAAACAACATCATAACTAACCATGAAACCTCTCAAAAAAATTGTAGTATACCTCGAATAAATTTAATGACATTCTTTAATGTTTATATGATCTCACATAGATCTACATCTCAATCTCATACCTCTTAGCACTTAGACCTGGTCTAGATGAGAACTGAAATTTTTCTTCAACTGTAATTATACCATGAAACTCATGTGAGTGCCTAAAAACTCCCCAAAATTTCTCTCCATGATTCCAACATGCTTCAAAAGCTAGAAAAATATCCAACCACCATGCACCATCACCTAGTCTAGTTAGGTCACGTGATTTGGATTGCTACAAAATGCTAATCTCACTAAATAACTCATGCAACCAATAACACACATGAATATTCATGTCATCATGCTTCATAACATCTTATGAATCTACTTCATCATCCTCTTTTTCATTAATGGGATTCTACATCAATGAAAACACCTAGAACACAACATGCCAACACTTTAAAAAATGAGGTTTGAATGTCTACAACATTATAATCTCCTTCAAAATATATGCATTATTAAGTCATGATTTTATGAAATTTTTGTATTAAGAACATGTAAATTTGTATTATGTAAAAGAGATGTCATCTATTTATTTGACCATTGCTGAGAATTGCACTTTGCTACTGATATATAATGAAATATTTCAATTTTATTTTTAGATCTAAAACATCTCTTTTGAGAGTACCTCCTATACTTGATTCACTAATGAGCACTATAACTTACAATTTCTTATTTTATAAAAGTATGTTAATTTTTTTTTTTTTTTTGCACTTTGTTTATTTCCTTTATGTAATTCATAGTAATAGAATGATTATACATTTAAATTTGATAATATAGGGAATTGAAGAAACTAAATCTCTAACATGCTCCATTTTTTCAAGATCAATTATGATGGAGCTAAAACTGAGTAACTGGAGAAGCTTGGAAATGATCCTCATCTCGGAAATGATGGGTTTCTTCCCCGCTTAAATTTTCAATTTTGTATTTATATGAATTTTTACTTTTCAGTCATATCCCAAGGCTTGTGTGGGATTATTTTAGAATTATTCCTTATGAATATGTAATTTCCTTAATTAATGAGCTCTATAGAGTTTTTTTGCATTTATTCTCTTCCATAATCTAAAATGAACCTCTATAACTCAATATCATAATATAATTTCATATAATCTTAAGGAACTATAATAAATTAATTTTACCATCAGAAAATAAGTAATAACACCTAATGCAACTATACCTCATTTTAAAACTTCACATTTGTAACCTAACTTCTTGTTTTAGTATGCATTTTTAATGTGTGATTTCATTCTCGTCTTTACCTAGAACTGTAGTAGTCTTTCATGGCTGATTCATGGTCTTGGGAAGATGACATCTTGGATTGGTCTCATATGGGTGAAATTACATCCTAGAAATACATTTTGAGTTGTTGATTGTCTACTAAGCCATCATTTGATCCGTCAAAATTTAAGTAACTAGAGAAATTTTGTACCCCTTCTATTGATGACCAAAAATGGTCAACATCTTTCACAAATTTTCTGAACTGATTACCTACTAATCAACAAGAAAACTTGAATATGATATTTTCCATCCATGAAAGAAATCTTAAAAATAAACCAAAGTTGACAAAAATGCCCAAGGATGAAAAGAATAGATAAAAACTTAAAATCAATCAATGAAAAACTTTAAAAAAACAACTAAAACCTGTGCAAAATTACACTTGGAGGAAAGATAAACTCCTATAAGGCTAGCCAACTAAGATGAAATCCACTTATTGAAATAAAAATTCAGAAATACGTGTTTAGAAAAAACATATAGGAAAACATGAACACTAATGTACAATGTCAACTTTACTTTTAGAAACAATGCTTCCAATAGATCCCATTAATCGAGATCGGAAGCTCTTCTCCATCCATTCTTGTAAGATGGAAAGCATTATGAGGTTTGGAGTTGATAATCATATAAGGTCTACTCCACATGGAATAAAAATTTGTGTGATCACCTAGTTTTCCCTATCCTCATCCCACTTCACCACTAAATTACTTGTTGACAATTTTTGCACTTGTGCAAAATGGGCAACTCCACACTTCATTTTAGATGGAATGAATTGATAGATGAACCTAACTAAGGGTAAGACATAAAAATTCTTAAGGGTTTTAAGTTGCAGTAAATAGATCAAAAAGAAAAAAAATGCAGCTATGTGTGCTATTGCAGAATGCAACACCTCACGTATGCTAAAATTCCATGTTCCCATTTATCAAAGTTTCTAAAAGATCCAAATAACTAAAGTATAGCCTTATTAAAGGCGAAAACAACTTCAGAACTAAGGAGTTGGACTCCAAAAGAAAAACATATTTTTTGTATACATGGTTGACGATACATTATTAAGTTAAAGGTACATCAAAAAAATTATTTCTTTATGTTTAATTGTAATGAAATTACATGTATAATTCAGATTATGAGAAGAAATAAAACACCAAATAACACAATATTTATAAATAATTATCTCAATATGTAATTAAAATAGCTTCGCCACTTCGAGGGGGTAACCTCCAAACCATAAAGTAGACTCAAATAATCTAATCATGATTCATCTACTTCCTACAATCCCTTATATATATTATTCCTATGTTATGGCCATCACCACGACCGACCTACTAAGCATGAGAAAGTATAAATGATATAATAAAATAATATGGTTGTTTCGCATAGAAATGCTTCCATTCCTGGGATAGACTTGCTTCTATCCTTTCATTCCTTTGAGAAACAGATAAGGTTTAGGGCTAGGAGGAATACCTGTTGAATGTTGAGAGGGTGTGCGTGTACCGTAGAGAGAGATCAGATCGATTGCAAAGAACTCCTTTTTGTCTGGGAAGGACTACCTGCAAGTAAGAATACAAGACCACTAGATTCTAATTAGATAATAAGTGAGGGAACTGCCTTGGGCCCAGGAAATATGAGACTTCCTTTCGAAGGTAGTCAGTTCCCCTGCTAATATGAATTAACACAAATTCTAACAAATAAGCTATTGTCCAATTACAATTTATTTACCTTGTTAGAACAATAGAGAAAAGGTTGGTCTTGGTTTTGAATCACGGTGACCGACGCCGGTCAGTGTCACCGGTACCGGTTGATGATAACCGATATCGGTAGGGGTAGTGATTTAAGGGGTTTGGTGAAGGTTGGCTATAAGATGGCTATATGATAGCTATGGTGTTTATAAGGCTGGTAAAATGACTGGGGATAGGTAATGAGGTGATGGAGAAGACTCAGAGAGTATGGGGGCTGTTCTTGGGGAAATGTAGGGGTAGAGGAATGTAAGTTAGATGGAGAGTGTTACCAGGTAGTGGATCTGGGGTAGACTTGTAATTATTGTGATTCATAAATCCAAGAAATATTATTAAAAGAACGTATAAGACTTACTTACTAGTTCCTGATGAAAATGCAGGTTCCGGAACTGTGATGACGAAGACAGGCTCAAGTAGGATGATCTGACAATCCAAGATGAGCTATCTCCTCTCTTGATGCTCGGATGAGTGTCACTTAGCTCTCTGGTTATTCGATTCGGTCTTGGGCTTGATGTGCTTTTCTGTAAACTCCTCTCTTTCCTTCACTTGTCTCTGCTCAGCCAAGTAAATTCCGGATTCTTCCAATGACTTCGCATTTTGATCAAATGAAAGATCCAACCCCTTGTTTTTGGTTGGGAGCGGTCATTTACAGGGAATCGATGGTGGTTACGTGAAAGACGGCGGTCGAGTAGGAACCAGTGTCGATCAGGTCAAAGTGGGCTATTTTTAGTAAAATAGCCAACTTTCCCTCCTTTTCTCCCGAGGGATTAGTTGTGGGCTTGGTCAAGTCATTATGAGGTTGGTTTTAGGTGTGGGTGAGGATTAATTAGTCATGGGTGTGGATGTAGGCCAAGATATAGGTCTTAATTAGGTTAGTTTACTGTTAGGACTAGGTCATGATGAGGTGGAGAAATGAGGTGGCTGGTATGGCGATGTGGATTTATTAATTATAAGGTAATTAATAAATAATTGTGTAAGGTTTAGGTGATGAGGTTAGGTTGTGAAATGAGATATGGGGCACGGGGGTCGTAAGACACAAATTTGGTGTCTACATTAGCCCCTTGTTGTCGTGTAGCTTGTCTTGTAAAGATGTACGGACAATAATAAGAAGTGTTTACCCTCATTAAGGGTATAGGTAATCCCCCTCAAATCTATCACAGATTGAGGTAACGTGAAATCAGGGATAGGGTTGATAAAGGGTAAATGGTGTTGAGATGATGGTAAGATGGTGGGGTAGGTCCAAGGAAGCAGACGCACGTTGAAATGCAGTAGTGTGACCAGGGTACATGATTTGAAGAGCAAACAAGCAATTCATAGGCAAAGGTCGATAGTTTATCCAAACAAGGGTGATATAATCCTGGTATCCAAGGCATAGGAAGTAGCTCCAGGGGATATAACGGGTAAGGTATGCAGGCGTTTAGGCATGTTCGGCGGTGCAATGGTTGGTTTGGTTGAGATAAACGTCATGGTCTAGGTCTAGGAAAAGTTGGTCAACTTATCAAGTCAAGTACCCTAATCATGCTAAAACATGAACAAATGACCTCGATTGAACAAAAAGCTTCATGATGGGTGGATAAAATTGTAATTTGTTTGTTTTGGGCAAGGTATTTGAGTGGTGCGGCCTTGGGTGGGGCCGATTGATTAGTGAGGGCCATGGGTCGGGCCTGATTGGTTGTTTGCGGCCTTGGGTCGGGCCAAATGGTTGGTTACAGCCTTGGGTCGGGCCAGTTGGTTGGTTGCGGCCTTGGGTCGGGCCAAATTGGTTGGTTGTGGCCTTGGGTCGGGCCAAATGGTTGGTTGCGGCCATGGGTCGGGCCAAATGGTTGGTTGTGGCCATGGGTCGGGCCAAATTGGTTGGTTGCGGCCTTGGGTTGGGCCAAATGGTTGGTTACGGCTTGGGTCAGGCCAACTGGTTGGTTATGGCCTTGGGTCGGACCAAATGGTTGGTTACGGCCTTGGGTCGGGCCAAATTATTGGTTGCGGCCGTGAAGTGGGCCAATGAAGTCAACAAAGGGTTTTCAGCGAAGGAGGATATAGGCGATGTGGTGAGAAAGGGAGATTAGTAAATAAGGGCAGAAATTGGGGAAAGGTGGGATTAAACCGATATCGATTCTCTATGACCGGTATCGGTTATATGACCGATACCAGTTCTTTAGGGCATTATAGAACCGATATCGGTTATAGGTCGAAAAAACCTATAAAAAGAAAAATATGGCTGTCATTGTCATATTGTCAATTTGAAAACCAATTTTAGTTGTCTGAGGTGTATTAGTGAGATTGTTGAATTTTTCAGCTGAGGTGGCACTATTTGAGTGGAGAAGTGAGTGGTTGGTAGGCCCGAGCGAGTAGGAGGCAGCATTTGATTGGTGGAGGACCCAGCAGAGGAGTTTTAGAGCCATGGCACAGCCAGGAGGAGCAGGAGGTGCTGGACCAGCTGGACCACCACCACCTATCCCACCACGATGACATGTCGTCGTACCGGTAGGTTCGAAACCTCTCATTATGTGAATTTAATGTTGTTAAGCTAGATTTGGGTTTTGGGTAGGAATCCAAGTTTTTAATAAAATAATTAATAAATGGAAGTTGTTTGGAAAATGGAGAGGGTAGGTAGGTTAGTTAGGCTAAAACGGTAGGGTGGGTAGGTTTTTAGGGTTTTTCAATGGGTAAAAGGGGAGTAATAGGCCAAAAATGGGTTTGGGGGGCCGCGTCGGGTTCGGCTCTGCAATTGTTTGTCCTTTGATTGACTTCTAGTGTATAAATTCAAGGTCGAGGTTAGCGAGGAGCATAAGCCATCGGGCGATGCGTTGGTTTAGATTTGGTTTGGCGTATATATAATGAATGGGGTCTGTGTTGGTGATGATAAAAGTTTGATGATTCGGAGGTAGTGTCGGAGTTTGGTGGCTACGAATGATAGGGCTAGGCACAATTTTTCTACATGTGTATACCTAGTCTCGTAATCCATGAGAGTACGAATTATATAATAAATGGCTTATTCTCGATGTGCCGAGTCTCGATGTGCGAGCATGGCTCCTATAGCATGGTCAGTGGCAGAAAGGTAAAGGTAGAAAGGGTGATCATCCTGAGGTGGGATAAGCACGGGTGGCTGCAAGAGATAGGATTTGAGAGCTTCAAAGGCTTGGTGACACTCTTCGCTCCATTGAAAGGCAATGTCCTTTTTAAGAAGGTGATGGAAAGGTTGACATCGATCCGAGAGTTGGGAAATGAAACGCCGGATAGATTGAAGTTTACCTTGCAAACTACGTAATTGTTTGAGGTTTTTGGGTGGGGGCATTTCTAGGATAGCTTTGACTTTAGATGGATCAACCTCAATGCCACGCAAAGAGACGATAAAACCAAGAAGTTTTCCCAAAAGGACACCAAAGACACATTTCTTTGGTTGAAGCTGGACAGAATATTGTAACAGGCGATCGAAAATAATGGTTAAAACATTGAGATGTTCACTGTGATGTTTAGATTTTCCAAGAATATCATCGACATAATCCTCAAGGATAGTGTGCATAATGTCATGAAAAATGTAAGTCATAGCCCGATAGGTCGCACCAAAGCATTCTTGAGGCCAAATGGCATGACACGATAATAGAAGGTTCCCAAGGAGTTATGAAGGCGGTTTTATGTTGATCGGTGGGGCTACAAAATTTGATTGTATCCCGAGAAGCCATCCATGAGAAAGCATCTCATGACCGGCGGTGAGATCAACAAGTTGATCAATACTTGGCGGGGAAAGTCATCCTTTGGGAAAGCGAGATTAAGGTCCCAGAAATCCGTACATATCCAAAGTCCCCCCGTTGCTTTAGTGATAGGTATGATATTAGAAATCCATTGAGGATAGTCAATAGGTAAATGAAGGAAACAAAAGGAGTCGTTGAAGTTCTTCTTTGACCAAGAGGGAAATGCGTGGATGCATTTTTCTCAGTTTCTTTTTGACTGGTTTGGAATCGGGTTTTAGGGTAATGTTATGGACAACAATGTCAGGATCAATTCCTGGCATGTCAGCGTAGGACCAAGTGAAAGCTTGGTTGTGGGTACAGAGAAAGGTAGTAAAGGTGGCTTGTTCTGATGTGTTAAGGGATTGTCTGATCTTCACAATGTGAGGATCCTCCTCTGTGTGGATGTTGATTTCTATAGTCGACTCATTCAACATGGTTTGAGTTTCAGACGGTAAGGCACGTTGAATATAGGAGTCGTCCGCACCAAGGTAAGTGAGGATGGAGTCATCATCCTGGCACTCAACAACATTAATTGAAGGTGAATCCTCTTCGATCATGTCTAGATATAGAAGGGGAAGAGAAGATGGGTCCTCATTATCGCGTTGATAAGTGAGAGGACCTAGGAAGATAGCATTTATGAAAAAAAAGTTAGGAGGGATAGATTCAGGGTCTATCGACTCTGTGGGTGACGATGGAAAAATGGGTGATGATGGTTTGGTAGGGGTGACGTCGTCATCTTCCAGGATACAACTGACACGAGGTTTCTCCGGTGTAAGTGTTTCAGGAAATCCGAGACCACTACGATCATTGTGTTTGCGTGTAGTCACGGGAATGATTGTATGTCGGCCTTGTTCATAAAGACCAAAACCAAAGCCTTTCCAAGCACAGCGAGTCAAGAAGGTGAGGGCCAAACAACGATTTTTCAGGTATTGAAAATCAGATTGGAAGGGAACCACACCAAGAGGAGGTTCAGGGGTAATGGAGGATGCGTCGACACCCCCATACGTTAGGTTGGTGCGGCAATTAGGTGGTCCGTAAGAGATTACCTCCCCCACGCGACGGTTGTAGGTAGGATGCGCATGTAACTGTCCGATACTCCTGTGGGGTATGGAAATAACTAACGTTATATAGGCGATACTCCCCCAGCATAAGGCGTTGAAAAACATCTACTAAGGGGTCTGAGGTTGGGATGTTGTCTGCGGGAAAGGAAGTGGTATTTACGACGGAAGTTTCATTGGTTGAAGGTGTAGGTGCGGTTGAAGTGGATGGTAGAGGTGTGGTTGAAGTGGATGGTTGGGTTGGATGAATGGGTGTCTTGACTGGTACAAGCACATCATTAGGGCGATATAACATATTACAGGTTTTGAAGGGGGGAGGATCAGCTTTTACGGTGTAGGACTTCCCCTC